>JAOWCC010000577.1:122576269-123776269 GCA_030867875.1 Actinernus sp. WN-2022
TTACAGACAAATATATGGAAAACTGAAAACACGATTGCACGCTTCCCATCACAGCTACATCCCTCAAATTTTGATCAGTTATCTTGTACCAGGTATCTTAAGTTTGCAGACGGTGAATATTTCAGAAATTCGATTTTACGGATTTTATTTGGCATCGGATTCCCATAGAAACACCGCTGTATTTCGCGCCATGTTTGCATCCCGATGTCGGAATTAACCGTGAACTGGTTTATTGAAACTTCACTCAAGTCAGTTCAACTGAGATCACGAAATATTTTTATTTTTGTCACTGAAAATTTGTACGTTTAATTTCTAACTTTTTGAACAAGTTTCAATTTAAAATTGCTTCACCAAATAACCCAGTTTTGTTTATTCGTTTAGAGTAAACATTGTGGTCGTGCGCAAGGGCAAAGAAGCGATATGCGCAGATCAAACGAAGTGCATTGTGGTCATGCGCAGGGCTTCCGCATGCACGTGGCTTTCTTTTCGTTTGGGCGAGAAGGTGTGTTTATTTTTACTGCTTTTATTTTGTATTTTCACGTGAATGTGGCTCTTATTCGTACTTATTTAGAATCTGTTGTTATTGCTGAATTGCAACCAATCCCCAGAGATTCAAATAACGAATCCGTGGCGGCCATATTGGTGGAACTAACAAGAGAAAACTAAAGCGTAATCTTTTGTTAAAGGAGCTGTGTCGCGGTGAGGGACACGCCTTTATGTTCGTGACGGAACAACATTATTTTCAGTAGTTTTCATATAAACTGACGACCCTAGCACATGTGTGGGATGGATGAAATCAAAGTAAATGTGCAAAAATGATTAAAACATACTGTGCGTAGATCTAGTCTTCAAGGAAAATATTGCATATCCTTTCAATCAAGCATTAAGGGAGGGGACTTTAACAGCTACCAATCGAATATTGGTCCAGACATGTAGTACACGTGCAATACGACACAGCACCTTTAACGTCCACTATTAAACATGGCGGCGATGACGTCACGTACAAGTCAGCAATTGCAATGTAAATCAATTGTGATCGCCTTCGTTTGTATTTACCCTGCGAGTAGAGGCTTCTCATCTCTTTGCCTTTCCTGTCGCATGCGCCACGGTATCTGGATTTCCATTGGCCGAGAAAATCGAGACGGTAAACATTGTAAATTCATTGTATATTTCAGATTGTTCATTTCCTATTGTTGGCGAAGTGGAGAAAATAAAATATATTTCCTTTTTCGAGGGTATAAATCAAAGCTTTCTTTAGGATAAATTAAGGTAGATTTGTTGAATGGTAATTTCGAGGTCTTCTGAGCAGTTCAGCAAAATAAGAGCAAGATCTCTCCTTTTATCAACATGATTAGCAACAAATAATGTTCTTCTGTTGCCTCCGATAAAGTCAAATCAACATATTTACAATTTGAAAAGTGATAACGGGGTTCAAAATACACACATTAGCATATCTCAATAACAGTTGAATTCCGGTGTTTATGTTGTTTACATACAGGTTATGCTAATATAAATACATGAATTAAAAAGAAATTGTCACCCAGTAAAACCATGTGATTGCATTCCTGCAAAGGGCTCATTGCAAGTTGTTGGTGTGTTTATGCGGTCTTGGAATATTGAACTGATCGAGTAGAAGGCTGACCGTGCCTTTGTGAACCAACCCATCGACATGCAAATGTTCAGCCGTCTTCTCAAATACGTTATGAATAAAGATGTGTACATATTAAATCATAACACTAGGCAGAGGAACAATGCCCATCTTAAACAAGCAAGAACAAACTGGGGAAAGCATTGTTTTACCTATCAGGCTTTGGACGAGTGGAATTCCCTCCCATCCGAAATACGAGATTCGAACTCATTAGCCAATTTTAAAGCGCATTAATTTTAACTTTTTAGATTTCTTATTGTATATACATTTTTATAAATTTTTACTTATCATTGTTATTAATTAGTTGTAACTATCCTATCTAAACTTTATTTTACTTTATAAATTAGTTATGTTACGCAGGGCCCCATTGAAAAACTCCTCGGAGATATGGGCACCCTGTCTAAACATAGTTATTATTATTATTATTATTATTATTATGACGTAACGTTAGCCATTCCAGGCTCTCAGATATTAACTGGGGGAAGGGAGAGAAAGAGAGTCGAAAAGAAAGAAGAGAGACTGTCTAAGAGCATGGGACAGGCCGGATACAGATAGGCTAAATCATATGTCCCGGATGAAATATGTATATGTCAGTCATTAGATTACCGTATCTTCAAGCAAAACAATGAAATTATGGTACAGTGGAACCCGTTATAACGAAGTTCCCGATATAACGAACATGTACCGATTTCAGCCCTGCAAAAATACAGTATAGTTTGTATGATTAGATCCCGGATATAACGAACCCGATAATAATGAAGTCCCCGTTATAGATCACAATTTTGAGGCTCATTCTTGAAATTAAATCTACCCGGATATAACTAACGAATAATTGTTTCAGTTGCACAACAATTATTTCATTCCTATGGGAATAACGAATCTCGATATGACGAACCTATTTTTCCGGTCCTTCGTTATAACGGGGTTCCAGTCTGTACAGCACAGTATTTATCTCTTTTCCACTTTCTTCATTATATACATTCAGTTATTCTGTTTTGAAATCTGTTGACAAAGCTGTGAGATTAAGAAAAATATGAGCTCAGCTCTGCCTCTACATGTCATGACCCGTGATGTTCGACTTTACTGACCGCACTGAAACGACCCAGGAAACATTAAACTTCTCAGTGATATCACATAAACACGGCCATGATTACGGTGAATACCTCGCGCTAGAGTACAGTCAGGCTATACCAGCCAAGTTAACCTTTCAATACTTTATATAATATAATGCGCCGATATCTATGCCGAAATCCACGAGAATGACTGTGTTGTATAGCCTGCAATACAGCCGCCTCCTCAGCTCGTTCCAGGGAGGCGGCTGTGTATGTGTTGTACTGGAGGTTACTTAATCTCTTTTCAATAAAATGTTGCTGACTTGTAGAAACACATACCTTGCTAGCAGAGATCGGCTTCTCTCGGCCTTTTCCTCGGGGCTTTTCCCCTTTTGTGCTGTATTAAATCCCATTCAAAAACAACAAAACGACAGCCACTACAATTAAGGGAAAGCCCCGGGAAGATGACGGAAACCACTGATAAAGCAGGGTAGAAAAACACCAAAACGCTAAGCAAAGACATATTCAATCATATTGCTTATAGTGCTAGGCAAGCAACTAGATGAGCCCTGTAAAGGGCTGGCATTGCAAGTTGTTGGTGTGTTTATGCGGTCTTGGAATATTTAACTGATCGAGTAGAAGGCTGACCGTGCCTTTGCGAAACAGCCTCGACATGCAAATGTTCAGCCGTCTTCTCAAATACGTTATGACGTAACGTTAGCCATTCCAGGCTCTCAGATATTAACTGGGAGAAGGGAGAGAAAGAGAGAGCGAGTCGAAAAGAAAGAAGAGAGACTGTCTAAGAGCATGGGACAGGGTACAGATAGGCTAAATCACATGTCCCGGATGAAGTATGTATATGTCAATGGATTACCGTATCTTCAAGCAAAACAGTGAAATTATAGTACTGTGGAACCCGTTATAACGAACTTCCCGATATAACGAACATGTACCGATTTCAGCCCGGCAAAAATACAGTATAGTTTGTATGATTAGATCCCGGATATACTGAACGAAATAACGAAATCCCCGTTATAGATCACAATTGTGAGGCTCATTCTTGAAATTAAATCTACCCGGATATAACTAACGAATAATTGTTTCATTTGCACAACAATGCTTTCGTTCCTCTGGAAATAACGAATCCTCGATATACTGTCGATATAACGAACGTATTTTTTCGGTCCCTTTTAATTGCACTTCGTTATATAACGGCGTTACTCCGTACAGCACAGTGTTATCCACTTTCTTCTTCACATTCAGTTATTTTGAAAATTGTTGACAAAGCTGTGAGATTAAGAAAAATATGAGCTCAGCTCTGCCTCTACATGTCATGAACCGTTACTGACCGCACTGAAACGACCCAGGAAGCATTAAACGTCTCAGTGATATCACATAAACACGGCCATGATTACGGTGAATACCTAGCGCTAGATTAGTCAGGCTATACCAGCCAAGTTAACCTTTCAATACTTTGTATAATGCGTGATATCTATGCCGAAATCCACGAGAATGACTGTGTTGTATAGCCTGCAATACAGCCGCCTCATAAGCTCGTTCCAGGGAGGCGGCTGTGTATGTGTTGTACTGGACGTTACTTAATCTCTTTTCAATAAAATGATGCTGACTTGTAAAAACACATACCTTGCTAGCAGAGATCGGCTTCTCTCGGCCTTTTCCTCGGGGCTTTTCCCCTTTTGTGCTGTATTAAATCCCATTCAAAAACAACAAAACGAAAGCCACTACAATTAAGGGAAAGCCCGGGGAACTGAGATGACGGAAACCACTGATAAAGCAGCCAGGGTAGAAAAACACCAAAAACGCTAAGCAAAGGCATATTCAATCATATTGCTTATAGTACTAGGCAAGCGACTAGATGAGCCCTGCAAAGGGCTGGCATTGCAAGTTGTTGGTGTGTTTATGCGGTCTTGGAATATTGAACTGATCGAGTAGAAGGCTGACCGTGCCTTTGCGAAACAGCCTCGACATGCAAATGTTCAGCCGTCTTCTCAAATACGTTATGACGTGACGTTAGCCATTCCAGGCTCTCAGATATTAAGAAGGGAGAGATATTAAGAAGGGAGAGAAAGAGAGAGCGAGTCGAAAAGAAAGAAGAGAGACTGTCTAAGAGCATGGGACAGGGTACAGATAGTCCCGGATGAAGTATGTATATTACCGTATCTTCAAGCAAAACAGTGAAATTATAGTACAGTGGTGAACCCCGTTATAACGAAGTTCCCGATATAATGAACAAGTACATTTCATCCTGGCAAAAATACAGTATAGTTTGTATGATTAGACCCCGGATATAACGAACCCGTTAAAAACGAAATCCCCGTTATAGATCACAATTTTGAGGCTCATTCTTGAAATTAAATCTACCCGGATATAACTAACGAATAATTGTTTCATTTGCACAACAATGCTTTCGTTCCTCTGGAAATAACGAATCCTCGATATAACGAACGTATTTTTCCGGTCCCTTGCACTTCGTTATAACGGGTTTCCTCTGTACAGTACAGTATTATCCACTTTTTTCATCACATTCAGTTATTTTGAAAACTGTTGACAAAGCTGTGAGATTAAGAAAAATATGAGCTTATATAGCTCTGCCTCTACATGTCATGAACCGTTACTGACCGCACTAAAACGACCCAGGAAACATTAAACTTCTCAGTGATATCACATAAACACGGCCATGATTACGGTGAATACATAGCGCTAGATTACAGTCAGGCTACACCAGCCAAGTTTTATATAATGCGTGATATCTATGCCGAAATCCACGAGAATGACTGTGTTGTATAGCCTGCAATACAGCCGCCTCATAAGCTCGTTCCAGGGAGGCGGCTGCATGTGTATGTGTTTTACTGGAGGTTACTTAATCTATTTTCAATAAAATGATGCCGACTTGTAAAAACACATACCTTACTAGCAGAGATCGGCTTCTCTCGGCCTTTTCCTCAGGGCTTTTTCTCTTTTGTGCTGTATTAAATCCAATTCAAAAACAACATAACGAAAGCCACTACAATTAAGGGAAAGCCCCGAGAAGATGACGGAAACCACTGATAAAGCAGGGTAGAAAAACACCAAAAACGCTAAGCAAAGATATATTCAATCATATTGCTTATAGTACTAGGCAAGCGACTAGATGAGCCCTGCAAAGGGCTGGCATTGCAAGTTGTTGGTGTGTTTATGCGGTCTTGGAATATTGAACTGATCGAGTAGAAGGCTGACCGTGTCTTTGCGAAACAGCCTCGACATGCAAATGTTCAGCCGTCTTCTCAAATACGTTATGACGTAACGTTAGCCATTCCAGGCTCTCATGCAGATATTAACTGGAGAAGAGAGAGAAAGCGAGTCGAAAAGAAAGAATGTCTAAGAACATGGGACAGGGTACAGATAGGCTAAATCATATGTCCCGGATGAAGTATGTATATGTCATTGGATTACCGTATCTTCAAGCAAAACAGTGAAATTATAGTACAGTGGTGAACCCCGTTTTAACGAAGAACAAGTACATTTTCATCCTGGCAAAAATACAGTATAGTTTGTATGATTAGATCTCGGATATAACGAACCCGTTAAAAACGAAATCCCCGTTATAGATCACAATTTTGAGGCTCATTCTTGAAATTAAATCTACCTGGATATAACTAACGAATAATTATTTCATTTGCACAACAATGCTTTAATTCGTTCCTATGGAAATAACGAATCCTCGATATAACGAACGTCTTTTCCGGTCCCTTGCACTTCGTTATAACGGGGTTCCTCCGTACAGTACAGTGTTATCCACTTTCTTCATCACATTCAGTTATTTTGAAAACTGTTGACAAAGCTGCGAGATTAAGAAAAATATGAGCTCAGATCTGCCTCTACATGTCATGACCCGTAATGTTCGACTTTACTGACCGCACTGAAACGACCCAGGAAACATTAAACTTCTCAGTAATATCACATAAACACGGCCATGATTACGGTGAATACCTAGCGCTAGATCACAGTCAGGCTACACCAGCCAAGTTAACCTTTCAATACTTTATATAATGCGTGATATCTATGCCGAAATCCACGAGAATTGTATGTGTTGTACTGGAGGACACATACCTTGCTAGCAGAGATCGGCTTCTCTCGGCCTTTTCCTCGGAACTTTTCCCTTTTTGTGCTGTATTAAATCTAATTCAAAAACAACATAACGAAAGCCACTACAATTAAGGGAAAGACGAAAACCACTGATAAAGCAGGGTTCAACAGTTCTTGGCATGCATAAGGCATGGCAGTGCATCGTGTCGCAAACAAGAATCATATCATGAAGACAACATACATAGTTCGCATTCTTGGTACAGGAAGTCAAACGAAATGTTAATTGGGGTCAGTACACAATCGAATTACAATCAATCTTTATGACGTTTTTGTACTTCATCTGGCTAAAAACGGACTTTTCCACAATAATTAGCGATCAAAGAGACGAAATTGTCAAACAAACAAGGTAAAACTGGCGAAGAATACGGTTACACCACAGATAGTCCAAGCTTGGGATCTATATAGTATTCTTTAGTTTCCATTTACAACGTAAATTTTGAATCAAAATTGACAAAAACCTATAAAGTGTCTTCTTATGTTCCTTAACTATATGTCTGTGCCATGTTACAGCGAATTTCAGCAAAACTTCCCCCTTAAAACCCATTTGCTAACTACAATCTCGGTCAAATTGAGTTGAAAAATAAATCCTCCCCTCCCACGTTTCACTGAGTAATGAATGTTTTTAATTAACCGTTGCCTAACTGAAATAGACCATATATAATTAACGTGTAAAAATCTGCAGGGACCAAACAGACGAACTGAGTAGAAGGACTGGATCTCCTCGGAGGGATGTAATCCGCCAGCAAAAGGCTGATTTGGGAATGATTATAAGTTACCAATATTTCGGCTGGCTCGAAGTTGTGAAGCCTATGAAGACCGTGGAGGTCTTAAATTTTCAACAGATTTGACCGAGATTGTAGTCCTCAATTCTTTTTCTTATATATAACGTATGTCTGTGATCTGTGTGCGTGCTCTGTTATATAGCAGTTTATTAATTGTAACACACATGTATTTGATCGGTGATTATTAAAGACATTATTATTATTACAAGCGGGTACCGCTATAGGCTCGGTTTCCAGCCGTGGGGGTTTCGGTGAGCCCGCGATCCTCTCCCCACTCACGGCTGGGCGCGCGAGCTAAGACATTGTTGGTTTTAGCCAATCACAAACTTGCCACTCAAATCCTGTCGCTGAATTGATTTGCACAATTTACATTGTAAACTTTTGAAAGCCGGACCAAAGACTTTCGATTGCTGTTCCAAAATGCGTTTAAATTTGCTCTGGAAAAGTTTGGTTTCGAAGAATTCAAGGATTCACACAAAGAAGCAGTAAGAGAGTTAGTTTTCGGGTGAAGACACTTTGTCAGTAAACGCACTGGCTCTGGAAGTCACTTGGGAAACCGTCAGCTCAAAGGTCGCAGCTCGTAATGTTGAGTCATTTCTCATTTAACTTTACCGATGCAAGACCAAGGTAGCCCGGCTATTCTTACTTCAAAGAAAATTAGTGCTGCCTTTATCGGCGAAGAAAAGACTGACGACTCCATATTAAAAGAGTTTATAGGAGAGAGGAAATCACGTCTGACGCAGGCCATGTTTACGCGTTTAACTCTGCAATCACCGATTCATTTGAAAATCGCTGCATCAAATGAGTTTTACAATTCTTCAAGTCCTATGTACTAAGTTTGTACAATTTATGTCTCCAAGACATACTCTACACAAGTCCTAAGCGGGAATACTCGACTCTAGCTCAGAGTTCTGAGATATTAAAACATCTGAACTTAATTTTTATCCCCGTATAAATTTCGGCTTTTAATTTCTGTCAGCGAGTGTCTCAACAGCCGGGGTTTCCTTTAAAACTTGTACTGTGAACATGAGGGCTAATAATAACAGGTATTAAATTAAACCTTTACCTACGTCGAATTAATTTCACACTTGGACTTAGTTTAAAGAATTCCAATGTGTTTTGAAAGTTTACTCGGAATCGAACCATAAATGAATAATATTGAAGTTAATCAGATGACGTCACGGACACGGCGTGTTGACCGCGCGCCCAGCCGTTAGTGGGGGAGGCTTTGGAGAAACGACACCCCAACGGCTGAAACCGAGCCTAGTACCGCTAACGATAATCAAATTATACTGAAAATTTAACATTATTTGATGAAAATGGGGCTAGAAAATATCTCCCCCACCCCCTAGATTTAATGATGTCAACATTCAAGCTCTACTGCAAAATCTACTTCAGAAAAACAACATCAATTGTGTTTCTTTATCCGTTGTTATTTTTCATTTTATTATATCTATCATATTACACTAGTGGATATCGCTAACGATAATCAGACATCATATTGGTCACAAGTACATTGTGATTTTCCACTCACCCTGGTTCCAGAGGTTTTCTAGAGAGAACTGACGACCGTGGAGAAAGAGCCGCGAAGCGCCGATCACTGGCGAGTGTTCTCTTTGAAAACCTCTGGAACCAGGGTAATTTTCCACCTACTAAGGAACAAATGTAATTTTTAGTCATTTCTCGTGGAAAAAAGTCAGGCCAAAAAAACTGCAAAAACACCGGATCCGAGGTGTGGACCTAACCAGCCAAAATATTAAATGATGACGGCAATAACAAGTCTGCATGAAGACTACTGCAAAGCTGATACGGTGTGATACTCTAAACATAGATTGATTTAAATAGTTTCTTCCTTCTTCTACACTGATACTCGGTCCTGCACGGTCCTGCATTCTACTTCACTAGGAAATTAAGTCCATGTTCACCCCAGGGGGTACTCCCTAAATATTTGGATGCATGTCCCTGTTCCAGATCAAGAAATTGTTTTTTTGCAACCCTAGGCCTGTTGCAGACATAATGACAAAAAAGGTACCCTGTCCCAGACTACGGAAACAATGAAAACATACCCTGTTCCAGGCAAAATGGCAAAACGATATCCACGCACGAGACGTTGCGCTCCACTCGCCACTCGAATCACAGGCCGACCAACTTCTGACTATGTATATCGAAGCAGTGAATTATAAGGTTTGTATGGGAGTTCCTCCGATAATTCGGAATAATAACGTAAATTTAGTTGCAGTTCTTCTGTAGTATATACAAGGTAAATAAAGAAAGAAGGTTTACTTGAAGTTGTTTTGTAGTCCTTTGTGTTCAGGTCACTAGAACGGTGTTTTATGGAAGTCTTGAGTCATAAGCGCTTCACCTTCTAACCAGAGGGGAAGCCGGACACTCGATCCAACGACGGCCTTCGCTCGAGGACGAATTTTCCACAAAAGATCCATCCCATCGGCGTTTACTCGGCCGCGGTAGAATCCACAGACATCTATTATCCCCCTCTGGTTAGAGGGGTGAAGCGCTTATGACTCAAGACTTCCATAAACACCGTTCTAGCGACCTGAACACAAATACGACGACAAAACAACTTCAAGTAAGCCTTCTTCCTTTATTTACCTTGTATTACAGAAGATCAATCTGTAACTAATTCCGAGTTATCGAAAGAACTCCCATACAAACCTTGTAATTCACTGCTTCGATATACATAGTCAGAACTTGGGCGGCCTGTGCTCGAATCGTACTCTGTCTTTGCAGCGGCAAGGGACCGTGAATAACTCAAACCGTCCTGAGGCCCTTCCAAAAAATTACGACCCTGTTCCAGACCAAAACAGTGATTTCTATACCCTGTTCCAGAATTGTCAAAAACCATACCCTATCGAGCGGCACGTACCCGTATAGCCTATATATGGGAGTACCCCACCCCCCACCTCCGGGGTTTCACCCTATACCGGTTAGGTTTTTTGCCGGCACGAAAACCATGACGGATAGGCCTGTTTGTTACATTTGAAATGCTGTTTCGGTGCGATCGCCGTTCCACTCTTGAAATTGATATACTTTGTTTCGGATAGGTTTTTGTGCGGACTGTCTTCGTGCCTTTTATTTTATTCAAACCATGTTTTTGTGTCAGTTGTAATGCTCGCATTAATACATTGCGAAAGAAAAGACAATCAAATTACAAACATATCTCACCACATAGCAAATATCACACAGCAATCCAAAACGAAAATATTAGGCCTGGTCAGTTATATAGTATCATAGACTCGGTCGGAAAACGGCGAACGTCTCTTGTGAATAAGACATTTACAAAATTAGAACCACCGACTAGTTAATTAATTGCTCAGTGAAAATTTTGGTCATGACTATGCTTCAAGCTTCCTTCACTTGTTCAGTGGTGCTTGTATTAATCTTATATCCAGTCATTTACATAGATCCTGTTTAGCGACTTAACGTACTCTATCAGATAAAAAATCATGACGACTGAAACAGCTTGAAACACTGCTGAATCAAGTTCAAGCTTCGCAGACTAGATACGCTTGACTCACTGATCACAATACTTCTAAAAATAGCTTCTTTTGCTTTCAGTTCGTACGCTTTTCTACCTTCAACTTTTAAAGTACAAAGATGCAAACCTTAGACGACTTACCAATACTTCTTGATTAAGCCTCCTAGTAGACAAAGTCTGTCCTTGTTGCGCAAAACCGAGAAAATTTGCCGGAGTGAAATCTTCCTCGGTGAACAATAGACGACCGTATTGTATGTCAGATCAACTACTGCCCTGTTATGTTACACAAATTGTATTAGGGCGCATGCGCGTCACTTGAAACCGCGATTCGCGTGTACTGGCGGATGTATCAGAAGCTAACAGTAGGCGATAAACCTATGTAGCACCTAATTCCTCAGATCAAACTAATTAATTCGGGGTCTTGCAAAGGGAAGCTAAAAAATTGAGAGCGTTGGAGAGGGAATCTGAAATCTCGAAGATTTGGAATAGCACCTGCGGAAATGGTTGTTGTAGATTTATGGGAGGAACGAGTGGACGCTGAAGCCATTAACGTTGAACTTTTTATTTATAGTTCTTGTAGTTTGCTGTATCGGTTTAAAAAAAGATGTTTGCATACAGCTGTGACCATTAACACCCGAAAAGATCTGCAATTTAACATACTCTTTCACCGAGCTCTTACTAGAAGCAATAGTTCTTAATATATGCAGGCGCCTTTTGCAGGGTTGCACTTGAGGGCAAGACATTCTTAAAGGTACTTGTACGAGATCAGTAGTGTTATTAGCAAAACCTGTTTGTGAATGCTATTTTCCAACGTTTGTTAAGATAGCTTAGCCTCCAGTATCCATGGCAACGCCTTTCCCATGGAGATCACGATTAATACTAGTATACCTAACAGGTAGTGAATGCTGCTACACTCAGTTAAGGAAGTGTATTAGACGAGAACCTACAGTAGCACACGGCAAAAAAGCCCGCGTTTTACCATTGGATGATGCAGGGTTTATTTAAGTCTAACGTCACATAATCCGTTCATTTTCTCGCATTTTCCAAAGGTCATAACGCGAGTTATCTATACATTTTCCAAATGAGACTATTCCAGTAAACGTACCGTTTTACTGAATTTTCCCGTGCAGATCACGCGTGTATGATATCCATAGTACTTGAATAATAATGCAGAGATAACGAAAGCAAAATGCGTGTTTTACCGAATTATCCGTTTGGTATAATTAAAGCAAAAGACGGCGGGACGACCCGAGGAAAATGGGTCATGTACCATCACTCGATAACTAGGGTATAATGCGTGTTTTACCAAATAATCCATTTTGGTATAATGGAGCAAAACGCGGCGGGACCACTCGAGCTAAACGCGTTATGTACGGGCAAAATGCGCGTTTTACCGAATAATCCGCATGGTATAATTAATGCAAAACTGGTCATGTACCCGAATTTTATAGTTGGGATAATCAGTGAATAATATAGGTTTTACTGCGTTTTGCCGACGGGGATAATTCAGATATTACGTTCATTTTCCCGACATTTTACAGCACCGCTAATGCGTGTCAAATTTGTCATTTAATAATATCGATTTAATCCAGGATAAAATAATCAGTCACACACTGGATTCTCACTAAACAATATTTATTTCGTCCATTGAATCGGGAATAGCTTCCAACATACAATAAATGTTTATTTACTCTCAGATGTATAACTTTTCAAAATATTAACTCCTCAATACTGTCTGAAAATGCACGTGACTGACTGTAAATGCCATTGATAAACTATATGGTGGTCACTAAAATATTAATCTAAAAAATAATTACAAATACCTATTTTAAGCATAACTACTAATCAAAATGTAAAACACTTCTTTCCGATGTTCCAAACATTACCAAGGGCCTGATACACTGATATCTGAATTCAAAAGTTATTAGTAATAATCTAAATCCTCCGTTTGACCCTTGATATTATCATACATGTATATACTTAACTATATCCTTCCACCAGAAAATACTCTGTTCATTTCAGAATTGTTAAATCACAAGTAGAAGGCATGCACTTTCAACATTTCTCGAGTGTGATCACAGAGTGTTTTCTGACAGAATATGTTACATGTCTTGATGTCTTCTTTCTCTGTTTTACAATAATAAGTTATAGGTACTCTCAGAAACATGAGGGAGTTGAAACAAGTAATAGCCATACCTCGCTTTAGTGCTATGCTATGGATTATTTAGTGATTAAAAGGACCACATATGAATTAAAATGGCAGATGTGTTCTTCGGTGACTAGTCTAGACAAGGTACTTTTTATACACTTAATAATACAGAGCATGGGGGTTTCATCACCCTTGTGTTTCTGGTACTATTTCTACTCAGTCTACTCTGATAAAACACGGTTTTTTAGTTATTTAGAATGCACTATTACCATATCAATATTATTAAAAACAAATATTGTATCCAGTAGAATACGTGTATACTAAACAAATGTACTTACAATGTAAGCATTCAAGTTTGGATGTTAAGACAATATTTTTAGGAAGATAAAAAATCAAGATGCCCTGGTAAGTGGGGTATACTGGGAGAACTGAAGGGGCTATCGACATTAGATACAGATACTTTACTTTTTTACCATTCAATAATCACAGCAGTAGAAGGAACAGTCGAGGGTAAATATGATTTTTCAGTTGGGGTTCCCTTTAAGGCACGTAGCACCTTAAACTTAGTAGAGAGAGGTATGACCTCCAATACCCTGCAAGGTATTATGCCATTGACTGTACAATGTCAATACATGTATACAGGGTGTCCCAAACTATTTTGTCCCTACTTTACAGCCATCTAGTTTCTTCAAAGTTAATATTTTATGGCTCAATCTCTCAAAATGTATTTAACATCTATTTTCAGATTTCTAACGATAAAATTGCAAAACGTAATGTAATTCCTGCTAAATTATAAACTAAGTGAAAGTGTGTTGCATGTCCAAGTTTTATTTCCCTGCCAAATTAAGGGAAAACTTGACATGGGGGTCCCCATTTTTAATAATAGAGTTTTGGCTTCAACAAAGATAGTGATGAGCTCAAGCATCGTTACTCAGATGACATTATTTTTTTTGTAAGAAAAACCAAAATTAGACTTCCTAAAAATGGACAAAAATATGCAATTGACGTCCACCATTCAATTATAAGTGAGTGGTACGCATCTTTAGAATCAAGCAAGAACTGTCTACTTATTTGCCTAATGTTCACTTTTATCCAGCAGCTGTTTCTCTAACAGAAAATACATTTCATCTTGAGTACTGATGCTTGAAATCTTCACTAGTACTTTTTTTGTCCATGGACTGGCATTTTTATATGTCAATATAAAAAATAATTTAAAGAATTATTACCAAACTGGCATTTGAGATGGCAGTAAATGTATAACTGAAGGTAGTGCAACACTTCTATAATTACCAGGGTGAAGCTGGCTTCCGATTCACAGCTTCAGTCTGTTTGTCCCAGCTTCTTATTCGCCTGGCTACTTATTTGGATCCGGGGGGGGGGGGGGGGGGGGGGTATTTTCAGCTTTTTAATTGTTGCTTATATTTTACTCTATATCAGTATTTGGCATCGTAAAACCTAAACCCTCATATCCACATTCTACATCACTGGAATTTAGTCCATCCTTACTTTAAGCGCTTTCATGTGTTAATGGGAACCCATTTCATCGTGATATTTACCAGATCACTTCTTCCTATGCTTTACTTAAACTACTCACGCATTTAGTTATTCTTTATTTTCGGTAGTAAAACCGATAACAGTCAATAATACGTAGTAATACATTGCCTTAGCACACACTGTCACGGTGCATTTCTATTTTTAATTTGGCTTTCATCACTCAGTGCTTTGAGGTCAATATTTGCTTAGTACAGTGTTCTCCCCAGAGTGCAGTTTTGTGGTGCTTGATTGCATCATGTCACACAATCACTCCATAGAAGAGTAGAATTGCCAAAAGTTGGCTGGCTTCCGTTTTGCATTTTAGTCGTCAATCCAATCGGAAGCCAGCCTCCGGTTTCCCAAACAGACGCTGGGCGAAAAAGAAGCTGCGAATAAGAAGTTGCTGGGTCAAGTCAAACTTTTTAAAAGGATTCCCAAACAGTCAAATATAAGTCAGTTTCCTTTACACACTTGGCTTATTTTTGACTACAAATACGAATCAGTAGCTGGTGTCTGTTTGCGAATCAGTCGGAAGCTGGCTTCTTTCTCAGAGTAAAAGTTGGACTTGACCACTGAAATGCAAATCGGAAGTGCCAAATGTAAAATCCGTACCGGCAAATATCAGGATGATATTGAGCATAGCCAAGGAGCATAACATAATCTGTGACCCAGCGAATATCAAATACCTAAGTGATGCCAAAATGGAGAAATTTGTGTAAAGGAAACTCTGTTTCAAATTTGAGCTGAAATGCGAATCAGAAGCTGTACCCTTTTTCAGACTAAAAGTTTGACTGGCTTATTTTTAACTACAAATACGAATCATTCAGTAGCTGGTGTATCAGTTTGCAAATCAGGAGGAAGCTGGTTTCCTCTTTCAGAGTAAAAGTTTGACTTGACCACTCCAAATGCGAATAGGAAACCAGTAGCTTATTTCATAAATCCGTGACCCACCAACTACAAATGTGAATGAGGCTAGCTTCCGATTGGATTGATCACTAAAATGCAAAACGGAAGCAAGCAAACTTTTGGCAATTCTATAGAGTGATTGTGTGACAGAATGCAATTGACCATAGCAAATATTGACCCACGAAAAGCGAGACAGCGTGGCCAAATTAAAAATAGAAATGCACCGCAGTACGTGTGCTAAGAGCTGACTCGATTTATTAGTGACAATGTATTACTACGTATTATTGACTGTTATCGGGTTTACTACCGAAAATAAAGAATAAGTAAATGCATGAGTCGTTTAAATAAAGCATAGGAAGGAGTGATCTGGTTAATATCACAATGAAATCGGTTTGCATTAACACATGAAAGTGCTTAAAGTGAGGATGGACTAAATTCCAGTGATGTGGATATCAGGGCCTAGGCTTTATGATGCAAAATACTGATCCTAAAATATATGCGTGTTATTGATATTACTATTCTATATAAGCAACAAATAAAAAGCTGATAATATCCCCCCCCCCCCCCCCCCCCCGGATTAAGAAGCCAGGCGAATAAGAAGCTGGGACAAACAGAAGCTGTGAATTGGAAACCAGCTTCACCCTTTGTTCTATAATTTGGTGGGAATTCAAATATGACAGACTTTCATTTAACTTGTTACGTACATGTAGGAAAGGTACATTTTGCAATTCTATTTTGAAATGAGATCAGAAATGATTTGAAATGTTTTCCGACTGCCATAAATGAGAAAAATTAAAGAAGCTATATAACTTTAAAGTAGGGGCACAAACTTTTGGAACACTCTGATTATACAATATATTTACATACAATATATCTATACATTATTAGTAGAAACCAACTAGCATTCTATCACCGATCTGATTGGCTAAGCTACTCACTATCTATTCTGTGATAGATAGTGAGTAGCCAAGTGATAGATAGTGAGTAGCCAAGTGATAGATAGTGAGTAGCCAAGTGATAGATAGTGAGTAGGAAAACACGGTTTTCAAAAGCAAAACAATGGCTGAGAAATCGTCAAAATGTTAATTTTTTTTGCTTCAGTTTAACATTGAACTACTAGTTGGTTTCTACTAAAACAATTAGACTACTCGCTCTCAGTTTCTATGGCTGATAGTCGACTCGGAGCTACACATACGCTCCTCGTCAACTATCAGCCGATAGAAACTGAGATCTCATAAGTATAATAATAATTATTGTTAAATATAATATCACCCCTGCAATGATCTCCTAGATGTACTGAAGAAGCATAAAAGTGTTGTATAATGTTGAAAAGACATGCTCCTAAATACCAATTACACATCTGTTAAATCAGACAATAAATAAATAATTGTTGTATCCCAGATTCAAAACTGTGGTTTACCCACTAATATAACCGTCAACTGAGATTTTTTGGCAAATAGATTAGGTAGTATCCATATCCTTTGGACGGCCTGGGACCAGTGCAAAAGTGAGATCGAAATATAGCAAAATAAAATATGGGGCAATCTACAGACTTTGGAGGTAAAACAGCTGGTTTCCACTTCATATTTTGTTATCTTCTGGGTTTTTGAGAAAATATTCAAGTTAAGCTTTCTTGAGAATACCAAACACCACTTTTACACATACAGTTGCATAAACAGCATAATAAATGATTTGCAACAGGCAAGGCCAAGGAAAAGCAAGGGTTTAAGCTTGCAGTTGCCACCTTGAAAAAGGGCCCCGACATGGCTAGTAAGGATTTGCTCTGATCACTAGCTGTTTCAGAGGTTTTGTTGTGGTTTGTGCAGCTGTAAGCACAGAAAAATTATGTTTGACATTTTCAAGAAAGCATAACTCAAATATTTTCTAGAAAAATTCAGAAGAGAACAACACATGATGCGGAAGTGAGCTGTTTTAACTCTTAATGTCTGTAGATTTCCCCAATTTTTTATTGCTACATTATTTAATTTTGATTTTCCGCACGACAGCCTCACTTTTGTGAATGAGCTTTGCCATTGTGACAGACCAACACTTGTTCCAGGCATAATTTAAAGGATATATGTATATCAGAGTGTATAATATCAGCCTAAAATCTTTTTTTAAATGTACACATACATGTACTGGTCAGTTGTTCTATTATTCAGACTTTTATCCTTGAATAAATAATTAGTCTATTTAGGAGCTCTGTTGGAACAGTTTCAAAATCATACAAATCTTTAAACTTCTACTGCTTCTATCCGACACTTAAACTCTTCTGGCACATTATCAGAAGGATTGCCTTGTCTTTTATTTGTCATCATTTTGTTCTGGGTTGGTGACAACCCAGCCTCATACCTTCTATCTAACTCTTGCATAAAGTTTGAAAGTTCTGTTTTCTCCAATAAAGGGCCTTACAATCAGCAGTCCTCCTCTCCAGATTCATCTGAGCTCATGAAAGAAGCATTAAGTAACTCCTTTAGCTTTTTCACTTTTTCTTTCCACTTCATTGCTTTCCACTCCATTGCTTGATGTCTGCATTTCAGTTTCTAAAAGAGATAATAGTTTTTAAGGAAAATTAGGATAATTTATTGCAGTTTTTATTAATTAAAAAAAAAAATTGTTGGGCAAATCAATTTTCCATTCAACAATTATGAGACAACTTCTGACAGTGATGCAATTGTGACATTGATACCATTGCTGCCACTTTTCACCCTTTTTTTTACTTGGAAAAGCAACTTACATCAAGGGCCTGAATTATGTTTTGACCATGTCAAATTTGAAACAAATGTAAGGCTCCACATTCATCAAAACGTTTTGGGCTAAAAAGGAGAATAAATGATGGACAATATAAAATAAACACTGTATTCTGTATACATACCCTTTCTATTCTCTGAAGTTTTCTTTGTTTCCTTTTGTATTCTTCATCCTTGCCACTTTCTGTCCTCTTTTCTTTGCAGTTTTATATGTTCAAGAAATTGCATCTATATGTAGAGTAGAGAATATGAAAGGTCAGAGCTTTAAAGGGATATCGGTACCCGAGTGAAAAACACATTTGGACTCAAAAACATCTTTCAGGTGTAGAATGTACTTTGTTCAGAAAATGTATTAAAATTGGATAAAACTTTTTCAGTGTTGAGAATGAGCCCCTCAAAGTTGGCCCCAGAAAGACATGGGTAGCCACCATCTTGTTTGCATTTACAGCAGTGACACTTTTTATGTCACTTAATCTCGCGGCAACTTGTTTCTTTGTAGAATTTTCACACGCTTGGAATGAAAGTAGATTTTCATCGATATGGCAGAGCCATTTGAATCGTACTAGAACAAAAATATGATGAAGACGACATTGTGATAGAAGTTTAGAAGACTGGGAGATCGAAGAAAAGCATTTGGAAGGCGAGAATATCAGACGAACAACATCATTGATCAAAGATTGTAGCTCAAAACCCAGGCGCGAAATAAATTAACAACCAACTCCCAAGTGTTACACTGGTGTTGTGCTACGATGTAAAGTGTCGCTGTGTGTTTATTGTATGGAACTTGTCAGCCTAAACACAAGACTAAAGGTAGATTATGACAATATTGATATTGGCATTGCAATCGAAACTTGTTTAATTTGACCCAGTTATTTTTTGTTATATGCAGGTTTTAACTTTTCAGGTGTTTCGTTTCAGTAGCACAAAGCCATGCAGAGTACACATCGAACCGGATCAACTTGCAAATTATATAGCTCCAATAATACATTGAATGCAATGCTTAACTCTATATCAATATTGTCATAATATACAATGTACATGTACAGTTCCATACAATAAACACACAGCAGTATAGCACTCTGCAGTTGTTTGTTAATTTGTTCTGAGCCTGGGTTTCGTACAATCTTTGATCGATCATGTTGTTTGTCTGATATTCTCACCTTCCAAAAATTATGCTTTTCTTCCTCCTTCCAGTCTTCTGAGCTACTCTCATGTCGTCTTCATCATATTTTTGTTCTAGTACGAAATGGCTCTGCCATATCAATGAAATTCTACTTTCATTCCAAGCGTGTGAAAATTCTACAAAGAAACAAGTCACCACAAGTTAGCTGCGAGACTCCGGTGGGACAAGTGACGTAAAAAGTGTCACTTCCGTAAATGCAAACAAGGTGGCGGTGCCAAGGTCTTCGCAGGGCCAACTTTTTGAGGGGCTCGTTCTCAACACTGAAAAAGTTTTAACCAATTTTAATACATTTTCTGAACAAAGCACATCTGAAAGATGCTTTTGAGCCCAAATGTGTTTTTCACTCGGGTATCCCTTTAAAGCAACGGCTTGAGTCCAAATCACCGCTCTTGGTTGTAGGGGTAAAAGACATAAAAAAAATCCTACAGGAGTCCGAGAGGGGGGGCCCCTTGTCGATTTTTGTCCATTACCCAGCATGCAATTGGAGGTGGGTGCAGGAAAACATGGTGGAGTGAAATACAGCGTTAAGAATAGCGTGCTTCACAGTTGCTTCGTGTGTTTTGTGCCAAAAAAAAACTGGTGGAGAGGTTAAAGAAGGTACTGTAACAACTGAGTGCTGATTTTGTGTTTGCTTTTGATTTCAATTGTGAATGGGAAAGGTTTTTTGAGCCGATTTTCAGCTCCTCAAAATTCATGAAAATCAACGAAACAAATGACTTTTTCTCCAAAGTGCAGAGTCAACCGAGCGCTGTTTATAGCTCTGGCTTTTAAGTAATTCATCTATTGAAGTAAAATCGCAACATCGTACTTCTAGCATGTCTATATTTGATGCAATATTATTTTCCAGTTACATGCTTCATATTGGCTGGTTGGGTTCGAAAGGGTTAAAGGTTTTACGAAAGACCATGTTTTTTTGGTTACCCATTGTAAATTTCTATTTGCCCACACATAAATCACAAGCTATGCGTTCATCCACCATTTTAATTGTTTACTCCATAACCACTCACTTCATCTAACCTCAGCTAGCCTTGCATCTCTACCTGATATATAGCATGCAAACCCCCAGCCCCTACTTTTGGTTTTATTTGTTTATTCAACGAGCTCTAATTTTGTAAACACATTAGCATTAGTACATTTTTGTCTTTTGCATTCAGAACGTGATCCATTTGTAGACTACATTTCATATCAAGCACTTGTATATTTGAAAATTTTGGGCAACCAGTGTTTTGAATTTTCCTGCCCGATTGAACATTTTAGTTGCCCTGGGCAAGTGGGAAACCATTAATGTTGAGCACTGTACATTTACATGGTACTACTCTCCCCTGGTCAGTCTTGTTGGAATTAAAGAGGTCTAAGAGATTAAAGACTGTGCACATACATTGTAAGCCCAAATTAGCAATATTTAATATTGATTGTAGTCGTGAAGGCTGTATATAGTCCAACGTTAGAATATTTCTTGATTTGCCGGGTATTGCGTCTACAAGATATAAAGGTTTATATTTCAAATATGCTAATGTATGATGTTGTCATCAACATTTGCTGAATTTCTTTGTGCTTGTGAATTAAGCTATTTTCTATTTTTTTTTTTTTTTTGTAACAATCGTAAGAGTATATTACACAGGAGCATAATTCCTGGGCCCTTGTTTTGGCCCCTAACACAGTAGATGGTGTGTCTATTTATAGTCGCAAAGTTCTGGTATGCGATTACTGTCTTTTGTTCCCTTGCACTTTAGTATTTTTAGCAGCTTGAATGTCCGTGTTAATTACAATTTTTCAGTGCATCCTGATTGGTTAAAAGTGACTGCCTTTGTTTCTTCTTGTGGGAAACTCTATGCTAAAAATAACTATTGTATACAGTGTTGTGTGACAATAAAATGTGAGAAGAACACTCCTCTGTAATATACTCCTGACAATTGATATCAAGTAAATGTACAACTAATTTGGGCTTATATGCACTTAAAGATGACTGACCTTGTATCCTTCTTGCTGTGCACATTGGATTACTTTTCACTACATCAATTTCTGACACTTCTCTCAAGAGATGCTGGGTGATCTGCATATTTTCTAAATCAATTTCCCTAAAGGAGAATACAGTAAATTGAATACACTTGTACTCTTAAATTATAAAAAAATAATTTAACTAATAAACCTCATTGTAGTCTTGAGAAAGCTGCCTATGTACTGTATTTTTACTCAACCTATCAAACCCTTAACTGGTAAATTGAATTGGCAGCTCTTTGAGAGTTTTTACAGGAAATATTGGAGCCAATAGAATATAATCGTTAGAAGTGCTATAGTTTTTAGCATAAATCGGATCTTTATTATCAGATCTAATGTACTAATCCATGCCAAAATTAGACCACATCAAAATGGCTAAAACTTGCAAATGACTGTCTGTCATTACTCAGTTTAGAATCTGATCATATATGAATAATCCTTTGTGATATCACTCACTTAACTACATGTAGTGACCATAAAATGCTTGATACAGCAACTATGGGCTATTTCTCGCAGCATAAACTTTGAAGACAAGCTTGGTAGACATTCTCACACAAAGCTGACACTTCTCTTGTTCAAAATGAAGTACATGTAGCAACATTGATATGGTTCAGGTTAAGTTGGATTAAGTCACTCAATTCTAGTAAGACTGTAGGTTCTTTATTTTGCATTAGAGAAGTGTGAACTTTATGAAAGAATGTATACAGAGCTTGTCTTCAGAGTTCGTTAAGAAATAGCCCCATAGCAGTTTATGGTCATGTGTTAAGTGGATAACCTCACAAGCAAGCCGTTATCAAAGGATCACTCATGCATGCATTATCAGATTCTAAACCGAGTAATGGCAGACAGCATTTGCATGTTTATAGCACTTTTTGTGGTCTTAGCATTTTGACCTTATTGTAGGAATTTCCACTTAAGATTTGGCAGGGTAAATATTTTATAGTGCACTTACTTTCATAATCAGACGAGAACAGAAATGTTTTTTTATCACAGTTACTGTAGTACTTTAAGCACATTATGAAACAGAAGAACCCACTACCCCGCTCTTGCTATGTTGAACTCCCACTTTCTCAAACAATTTTGCATACAATGTACCCCTTTAGAGTTTGAGATAGCAGGATTCTACTGCCAGTATCCAGCCTTAATTTGTACAAAAAAGCATTACATGTAATGATGTACTTGAATACAGTCAACAAACTGTATACTTAACCCTGAATACATCCCATCCAAGAGCCATTTTGTGGTTAATAGACATTAACTCAAGCTCAATCTAAAATTCAAGATCATGTTATCAAGATTCATATTTTTTTTACCAAAGAGCAACATTCAACTTACTTATTTGTGACCCATGAGAGATTCAGCATGTTAAGTTTGGTTTAAGTTTGCTAGGATCATCCTAGTAGTAGGGTCAACCTACTGCCATTGTATTCTGCATTCAGTTTACATGTAAACGGTCAGTTTTGTCTGGGGTACTTTTGCACACGTTACTCCATGTAAACGGTTCACTAGGGATAACTTGCCTACCAGGGACAACTCTATTCTAGAGCCAAATTGTCTAGAAATTAGTAGGTAACATAACAACATTCTAGGACACTAGACAGCAGCAATAAATGGCACCACAGAAAAAAGAATCAATGTTAAACCACCAAAGCCCGCCAAAATAAACTTGTGTCCGCCAGTGCATTTAATTTGTGTACCCACCCCCTACCCACCAAAGCCCGCCAAAACTATACTTATGTCCACCAGTGCATTTAATTTGTGTAGGAATTCCTGAAGGAATTCTTTAGGGGTCATAGTGGGTTTTTGGGTAGTTCTTAAAGGGCAGTAGCAAATTTTAAAGGAATTCTTCAGGGGTCATCCTGAAATTTAGTGAAAATTGCAACAAATTTGTCTAATTCTTTAAGGGTCTATTAGAATCAAGGTGTTCTTAAAAAGTACAAACATTAAATGCAATAGCCATTTTTGCTTTCTAAAGGGCCCATTTATACACCAGAAAAAAAGGAACGGCTCGGATAGAGAGAAGTACCGGTTCCATGAGCATTTGCCCATTTACACGAGAAATATATTGAAATGGTTCGAATAAAAAGTATACGTATGCAGACAGAAATAGACAACTGAGGGCAAAACAGTGCAGGCTCAGAAAAAAAGCAATGGAACGGGTACGTAAGCGTTTACGCAATGCACAGGAACTGAAAACACTGGTACCGAACCCAGTTTTATCCGTTCCGTTCCCAGAACGGGTACAATAATTATTGGCACGGGTAAAAGTAGGGTATGGATCGTTTACACAAATGAAATTATCCGAACCGTTCTAGTTTTTATCCGAGCCGTGCCTTTTTTCCGGTCGGGTAAACGGGCCTTAATTCTATGCTTGAATGATTTTGGCACGTTCACACTTTGAACCTGAAGTCTCTTACAAAATTTTTTCTACATTTGAAAAGCTGTTTCTTAGGCCCTGTTTATATGAAGGAAAGTTGGACCCTCCCCCCCCCCCCGAGCTACCCTGGGCGAGCCAACTTTTCATAAATTTCTTTATAAAACAAAGTCAACCATCTACACGAGAAACCGCAAACTTGGCTCGGGGGTGGGGGGGGGGGGGGGACCCTTCTCCCCGAGGCACTCGGTTCACAAGGTAGGGTGACCTGGGGGGCGAGCCAACTTTTTCTCAAATAAACACTTTGGCTCGCCTAACCGGGCCATCTCGGGACACACAGAGCATGCATAATCCAATATTACTCGCTCAAGACAAAGTTGCCTCATGCACCCGGGACAACTTTTCTTCCATATAAACGCTCGGTAAAGTTGGCTCGGGAGGGAGGGTGACCCTCCCCCACGAGGCACGAGCCAACTTTCCTTCATATAAAAATGGCCTTAGAAAATGTCATTCTACTGAATGAAAACATGTGCTACTAATATTACTATTCCACTTTTCTTTCATTTTTATCCGATTCGATCAGATCTGTGAAAGCGATTTTGATTTTACTGATTGTTTGGATCGTGTTGAGTTGATCCGGGATGTAGCCGAGTAGTACCTAGCTACGGGCCTAGCTAGTACTTTACTTGAATCATTTTGCTTGTAAACCGGGCTTTCTTTAACCCTACTACATGTACTAGTACTACTACTATAGTAGCCCTTCGCCCTAGCACTAGGGCCTGTTTACATGAAGGGGGGTTAACACTAAGCATTTTAAAAGGCAAACTCACCGACAGATCGGAGTTCCTTGTGATCTTCCGCCACTTGCGGTTTACTTCGACTATTGAATCGCGATCGTTGAGCCCTTCCATCGAAGAAATCCTTTGGGCCAAGGGCACAACAATATTCCAAAGAAGGCCCAAGATTCTTGTTTCCATCAGCCACATTTACTAGCTGGTGTCAGAAAGGTTGAGTGCTGCTCTAGCTCTTCGAAGGATTTCGCATCTTTCACGGCTCTAACTCTAAGTCTAATGCATTGGTGTTCGCATTTTCTTCTTTCACCTCTTTTAACTAGTGTAAGATTGTTCTAAATTCTAAGTTTTGAGGCATAGTAGACATAATCATTTATAACAATACCTGAACAGTAAAACTTTGGCTTAATTTAACGGCTAAATCAGTAAATGGCGAGCACAAACGAAGCGAAGTGGATATTGAAATAATCGCGCGAAGGTCAACACGTGACATGTTATGAGTAATCGCCTATCCTATTGGCTGATTTACAATGACATCATATACGTTTTCTAAAAACCTCATTCATTGGCCAAAAAAATGCCCAGGTTTCACGAAGACATCCGGGGATCTTCATTTTTACCGCCATTTTTAAACTAGTAGTAGAAGTATTATTTAAAAAACCTCGGTTGTTATTTTAATATACTACAGCGAAAAGTTCACTTTAGAATCAGCTCTTGAACGATTTATTATCGCGTTTACAAGCTTTTAGCTGTATTAATTGGTATTTTAAAAAGTACCATATTTTATATTTTGAAAATGTACGTAGCGTGTTGTTACTGAAGAGCCGATTTGTTGTTAAGCCCCCCCCCCCAAGGTGCTAAAAACCCTGACCCTATCCCAGACCTAGAAATGCCGTTTACCATACCTATCCCAGACTTGAAGCAAAAAAATCTAACACTATTCCAAACTTGAAGCAAAAAATCTATACCCTATCCCAGACCCAAACCATAGATTCATACTCAATTACACTACGACAGCCGTTGTTTTGTTTTAATATGTGGTCGATAGAGCGCTAAGTATGGCGTCAACGACAAGTATATCAACATTTTACCCTTTTCCAGGCTAAAACCGTAAAAAGGATACCCTATCCCAGACTAACCATACCCTATCCCGCGGCACATACCTGTATAGCCCATATATATAAGGGAGTACCCCCCTCCATTCCCGGGTGTTCAGCTAATACCGTTTCTCATCAGCTAAGTAACACTCTCAAATTAAAAAAATTAGTCCGCGTGGCTCTCGGCCTCATAAAAAGTCCAGTCACGCGGAGCTAATTAAAACAGGAAGCCCGCCAATAAAGACGCTTCCGAATTATCTAGTTTGGTAAATGTAGGGAAAATCTTGGTAAAATGCAAGAAATGGGGGTAATTATTGGGGGTTAGTTTGCCTTACATTTTACCGGCTCGATAATTCATGCGACGCCACATTCATGGATTATCCGGTTTGGAAAATGTAGGGGAAATCTTGGTAAAATGCAAGAAATGGGGGTAATTATTGGGGGTTAGTTTGCCTTACATTTTACCGGCTCGATAATTCAAGCAACGTACACGTTCATTATCCCGCAATTGTACGGTATAACTTTAACACGTTGGTAAAACTTGAATTACCCATTGATAGAGTACATAGAATCCCGATGACTCGAACCCTCAGGGGAAACGAAAAACAGTTCGAAAGATTGAATGTGGTCAAAACTGATTTCCGTAAAAATGTGTGCGAGTGTCTAACGCTAGAGCATTATTTTATACCACAGGACCCAGTACAATAAAACCATTTCATGTCCACTTTATCGTACTACGTATATAAAAAAAATCAGAACGGGTATTTTTTGGACAGCTAGAACAGAATTTAGAATTAATAAGTCTTGTACGGATTCACAATTTACTTTACAGGTCCTTGCGCTCTTCTTTTAAAAATCCTATTTTCGAATTCAGTAATACTGAAACTTTTCGACGTTTCTTGTCTCAGTT
This sequence comes from Actinernus sp. WN-2022, assembly GCA_030867875.1. NCBI lineage: Eukaryota > Metazoa > Cnidaria > Anthozoa > Actiniaria > Actinernidae > Actinernus > Actinernus sp. WN-2022. The sequence continues at coordinate 122,603,085 of JAOWCC010000577.1, forward strand.
CATATACATCGATATCTTTATTAAAGAAACAAGCTGTATGTGTCGGGTGCGGCGGTTCATCAATAATCTCTACACTGCCTCCATTCTTCATCTGTTCTGTCAGCCACCGCTGATATCTCATCACTAAACTATCACGTGCACTAACGCGTTGTTACTCTACCTTGACTCATCAGTTATTACTTGATCTGGCATTGCAGTTCATCAAATAACGGCTGTACGATGAGTTCGAGTTATCGGGTATTAAATTACTATAATAGAGTAAAGAAAATCCAGGGAAAAAGTTAGCGAAAAGTTCAAGTTAACCGGAGTTCGAGTTATCGGGATCCTACTGTAATAAAACGTAAGTAAAGTTAAAGAATTATGACGGAATATACAAGTTTCCTTTACTTTTAAACTCGAATAAGGTTCAGTACAATACAATACACTGAATACAATACGATAAACCCTTACAAGGGAAAAAAACGTATTAACCTTAAAAGTTATCTAGTAACCGTACTCACACTCAACTGATATGCATGCATGCACGTTCAGTCACTCTAACGCGCTTCACCTCATAATCCCAAGCACGCGCCGGTACTCTCTGCGTCTTATAATTCTCAGGCTACGCGTACGAGTTATCTGGTTTCCCGTTAATTTCAATAGTTTGGAAAATGAAAGGAACATTTTGTTAAAATGCAAGAAATGGTGGTAATTATTGGAGGTTAATTTGCCTTATATTATCCTGGCTCGATAATTCAGGCAACGTTCACATTATCCCGCATTATACTATATAATCACACGTTGGTAAAACTTGAATTACACGTTCATAGTAAAACGTAAGTAAAAGTCAAATATAGAAAGATTAAATATGCCCCGAATTTTACTGCATTGGATAATTACCGGTTTTCATACATTTTCCTGTTGCGATAACTCGAAGAATTATGAGGGAATATGCACATTTTCCTTTAACGAATAACGCTGGGAAAACGTAAGGGAAAATATCAAGTTATCTAATGATTTTCCAGCAAACGGTAAAACTTGGATATTACCTACAGTGATAATTAAGGTAAAACGAAAGGAAAATATGTAATTATCCACGCACGGTAAAACGCGCATATAATGTGGGATTATTTCAAATTTTCCACACGTTTTCTAATTGCCAAAATCCATTCAAAACGCGAGTCTTTTTGCCGTGGCACTTTGGCAGGAAAAATAGATTACTGGGTGATAAAAATGCCAAGGTGTTAGATGAATATATTTTGTCGTTTTGGGGCTGTCGTGCTACAGAATCCTGTTTGAGCTGTGGTGTGTATTTCAAAAGTTGTTGCGATTTATTTTCATTTTGTCCCGACATATCAACGATCTCCCGGTAAATTCCCGAGCCTACCAATTCCCGATTCCCGGCACAACAAACTGCTGTTCTCCCAGGTAAAGTTTAAATACCGGAAATCAACTGTAATTGAGAATGTAGTTGTAAATGTTTTGACTTTATCGAAGCCAATAGAAGAAAATTATTTGCTGCTCACCATCTTGATAACCGAGGAGAAATCCTGATAGTTCACACAGAGTTAGAAAGAGTTCGCCTACACGTCTACACTTCAACAAATTCATGATTACACAAAGATGGCGTACACAGAAATGCATTAAAGAACGGTTGAACGTAGTTAGCTCAAACAATGCAGATTCCACCTCGTGTAATGTCGCATGACGATCAGATGCCTGCAAAGCAGTGTGGTAAAAAAAGACAATAGAAGTGATGCATTGTGGTAAAAAAAAAAAAATCGAGATTTGGACCCGCTTACAGATTAGAACTGCTGCCTTGCTCGCTCGCTTCAGGCTCGCTCGCTGCGGCAGCAACGAAAACGTGACTGTTTCCTGCAAAAGGCCGATTCATGTGGTGATCAGTGTTAGTGAGCTTTAAGTACGCAAGCTCACTCCAATAGCACTTCTATATATATGAGGTCTAAGGCCCGATTCAAATGTCGAACCTTCACCTTCCGAACGCAATTGAAACAAAAGATAATTAGGCGGCTTCTTTTGATCCAATTAGGTTCGGCGCATGAAAAGTTCGACGTTTGAATCGGACCTTAGTTTGTAAGTCCAACAGAATTGTCATACGCGATGCTAGAGCACATTTCCAGTTCGCTCATACATATATTTTTATTTGACTACATCTTATTTTAGAAGTGTTTCCCAATGTTGCGTTGTACTTGCAAGTATTTGCTTACTATTTAAAGTGTTATGTTAGAGCTTTCTGGCCGGTTGCCGCACCTAAACTATGCCGGGAATGCACTACCAGTTAAAATTAGCATAGACTGAGTTCATCTTGTAGTAGTTTTAAATCTAATTTGAAGACACCTTTTTAGTCGCGTATATACTTTGACGTTTTTATATATTGTTACACTTTAGTAGTTTTAAACGGACCATCCTTTTTGTTGTGTATATTTAGGTAGATATATAATTTATTGTGAAGCGCCATAGGACAACCGTTGGTATTATTATGCTTTTTGTGATGGCCGAAAGCCGTAGTTTCACGTCACTGATCTAGGCATGATTATGACTTACGGAGTACGTTAAGCTATTTCAACAACTTATAAATACTTAAATAAACAGAGTATAATGCAGGTTAAGTTTGTCCGAGCACAGGCAGCCCAAGCTCAAGGGGTTTGTATGGGAGCGTAGCGAACTCAAGTTATGAAAATATAAGAGTTTGTATGGGAGCGTAGCGGACTCCGTTAATTTACTAGCCAGATATACTGTAAAATATTTGAATAAAATGACTTACCTTGACACTGTGATGTCTTCTGTCGTGTTTCTCTCCTTATTGGGTAGTTTTAAGCTGATTTCAGCCGGGTTTTTTGTTCGGAGCCCCTTCTCCCTAAAAATAGAGGGAGATTGCATTCCTGCAAAGGGCTCATTGCAAGTTGTTGGTGTGTTTATGTGGTCTTGGAATACTGAACTGATCGAGTAGAAGGCTGACCGTGCCTTTGCAAAACAACTTCGACATGCAAATGTTCAGCCGTCTTCTCAAATACGTTATGAATAAAGATGTACATAATCATAGCAATAAGTTGCATGTCGTTGGCAGTGTGATTGGGAGAATTAAGAAAATGTTCGGCAACTGTTGTGGGTTTAGATTTGTTGTTAGAGTTATCTATCGTCCGGCGGTGTTCGTTAAATCTGTCTTTTAAGCGTCGTTTAGTCTCACCGGTTACCAATGGCGTCTGGTGGGGCGGCCACGTTTCTTTGAGCTCCAACGTTTTCCTCCCGTTACTCGTATTTAACAAAGCCAGACTCTTTTTAAACAACAGATTAGGTAAATTTTCATTAACACTAAAAAGGAGGGAAAGAACCTCATGCAGCTCTACGTCAAGTGTAGAAAGATCTCCTTCGCCAAAAACATCAAAGATGGCGGACACGGAGAAGAATAATCCAAGCCCAACCCCATCCCACACTGAGGTACCCAGTATGGCTGAGCTTTGTACTATTATCATTCAGCAAAATAACGCACAAATTCTTCTGAACTACAAAACAGTTGAGAAAGCCATTACTGACCTCAAGGAGTCGCTCTCTTTTCAGTCGTTCGAACTGGATGAGATAAAGCGGGAAAACGACTCGCTCAAGAAAGAAGTCTCAACGGTAAATGTAGACCTCGCACAGTGCAAGGAAGAAAATGCCATCCTGAGAAAACAGGTAGAGGATAAACAAGATGATCTTGAGCAATATTCCAGGAAACACAGCTTAGAGTTTCATGGAATTCCCGAAGGCGACGTCAAGATGAAGTTAGTTTAATCATCACTTTGGCGGAGGAGCTCGGAGTAAATCTGGAAGAAGATGATATTGATATATGTCACCGGTTAAGGTCTAAGAGGGAAATTAGGCCAATATTAGTGAAGTTCGCTAGGTAACGGAAAAAAAAAGAGATTTACAGATCTAGGTATCAACTAAAAGATTTCTCAGCCACGCATTTACCACTTAATGGTTCAGAAAAAATCTACATTAATGAGAATTTAACCACAGGCAGACGAATGCTCTTCTCCGAGGTAAGGAAAAGATCAAGATTAAACAAGTGGTTCAGCTGTTACACCATAGATGGCAAGATTTTCGTACCCAAGGAATAAGGGGACAGGCAAAAACTTATTATGAAGGAAGCAGATATGGAGGAACTATACTAGACTGCGAACAGTCCCTCCTTTTCCCTCCATTGATAGTAATTTGCGAGCGGAGCGACCGAACAGAAAATATGGCTCGCTCCGCTCGCAAATTACAATCAATGGAGGGAAAAGGAGGGACTGTTCGCAGTCTAGAACGATACTAATTAAGTAAATCAAAGCAGATAAATGCCGATTAAGGTAGCTGTTTCGGGCCAGACGGTGCTATCTGAGGTTTTAACCGTATTTTTGGAACAGTAATGAACATTTCTTTCATATTATTATCTGCATGAGGTGGTTTATTCTGTGATGGCAGTAAAGAAAAAGTAACGGGGAAAAACGGTTTACAGTTCACGGGTAAAATGTTAATCTCTGTACTGATTTTGTTTATGTTGTATTGTTTTAATGTATTCAGGAGGAAAAAGGCGCATCAAGTTCGTAATTTGAATATTTTTCACGGGAGTCCCCAGTGACCTATACTTCAATCTATTATCGCTTAATGTCAGGGGACTAAGGGAACAAAAAAAGATGCGGAAAATGTTAAACTGGTCAAAAAAAACACGGTGGCAATAATGGAATAACATTCGTCCAGGAATCTCACTCAACACCTGATATTGAGCAGAAATGGCAGAAGTTATATAAAGGTGAGTTTGTCATGTCTCACGGCTCTTCAAACAGCAGAGGCGTTGCAATTTTACTAGGCCAAAATATGCCAAAAGCGCATTGATGGCAATGGTCGCTTTGTTATAATGTTAGTAGAGATACAAGGCTCAAGTTTTTTTTAATTAACTCCTATGCGCCAAATTCTGAAAAGATTCAAATCGCTTACTTTAAAAATCTCTTTAGTCAAATCAATACTTTTGAATGTCCTCCCGAGACAAATATAATATGGGGTGGTGACTTTAACGTAATTTTTGATTTAGATTTAGAATCGGTAGGTGGGAATCCATCAATAAAATTAGGCTCGGTAGAGGAAATTGAGGCAATAAAGTCTGAACTTGACTTGGTGGATATATGGAGATTAAGAAATCCACAGTTAAAAAGATTTACTTGGAGAGGCAAGGCACAAGGCACCAAAAGCTCCAGACATGAAACACTGCATAGACGTTTAGATTATTTCTTTATATCCGATAGCCTGCAACCTATAATTGAGAACACCGATGTTATACCAGCACCTGCTATTGACCATTCGGGGCTGATTTTAAATATCTCAGCCTTTGATATTGGTAAAAGAGGCCTGTCCTTTTGGAAATTTAACAATGCATTAAGTAAAGACCTAAATTATGTAAAAGAAATGAATGAGAAAATATTGGAAGCGAAGGCCAAAGCAAAAACATTTAAATTAAATTTACAATCTTTAGAAAATAAAATAAAACAAATTGAAACGATTAACGACTGGCATAAAAAGGAAGTGTTAGTGAGGGAACATAATGAGGTTACATTAAAACTGGAAAAAATATGTGATTATATAACAGAAGGGCAAATAGTGCGATCAAAAGTAAACTGGTATGACTTTGGAGAAAAAAGTAACAAGTATTTTCTTTCATTGGAAAAACGAAATAAAAGTAAAACACATGTCAGGAAACTTATTCAAAGTAATAATAAAGAAATAACTGACCTTTAAAAATCAATAGGGAGATTCATGATTTCTACAAAAACTTATTTAGCTCTAAAAATAAGAAAACAGAAGAGGAATGTTTGAATTTTATTTCTAAAGTCAATTATATTTACCAAAGCTAGAAGAAAATGAAAGGCAAAGCTGTGAAGGAAATCTAACAATTAATGAATGCTTCAAAAGCCTGCAACAAATGGGTGACATGAAAACTCCGGGAAATGACGGTCTAAGTAAAGAGTTTTATGTAACTTTCTGGTCAGTACTGGGTAAAGAACTTGTATCATGTATAAATCATTGTTTTGAAAATGGATCATTGACGGTTACACAAAGACACGCCGTGATTACTCTTTTTGAGAAAACCGATAAAGACTGTAGGTATTTGAAGTCTTGGCGTCCGATCAGCCTTATTAATGTAGACGCCAAAATATTTAGTAAGGTTTTAGGTGATATAGGCTGATTAAAGTCATTCCAAAGCTTATTCACCCTGACCAAGCTGCATTTGTGAAATCAAGGAATATAGAAGATCCGATTCGTTTTTTGGAAGATACAATATAATTTTATTCACACAAACATTCAACTTTCCTCTTATTTGCAGCAGATTTTGAAAAAGCCTTCGATAGTATAGAACATAATTTTATACTTGCCACTCTGAAGCAATTTGGGTTTGGTTCGTTCTTCATTAAACGTATAAAAACGTTACTGTTCGATAATCAGATCTGTGTTTTGAACAATGGTAAAGCTACATCGTATTTTAATACATCCAGAGGAACAAGACAGGGAGACCCAATTTCTCCCTTTCTATTTATTTTAGTAATTGAAATAATGGCGCAAATGGTGCGTTCCTCTTCAACAATAGAAGGTGTTGAAGTTGGCAATGTAGAAAAAAAGGTTCTATTATTTGCTGACGACACTACTTTTTGGCTGCGTAACGTTAAATCTTTAAGCTCTGTGTTAGATCTGTTAGAGGAATTTCAAGTATTTTCTTCATTAAAAATTAACCTGGAAAAATCCGAAGCAGGCTGGATGGGTAAAGAGATTGTAGATGAAAAGCATTCTTTTAATGGTAATTTTATTGATTTGACTAAAGAGGGAATAAAAATCCTAGGGATTTATTTTTCTTTAGATAAAAATCTAAACAAGCAGAAAAATTTTGAGCAAGTTTTTGAGAAATTTAAGGCAACACTTGCAATTTGGAGAACACGCCGCCTTACTCTGTTTGGTAGAGTTCAAATTGTTAGATCTTTGGCACTCTCCAAACTTCTCTATGTCTGTTCAAAATTGTGTGCTCCAACAGAATTTATAAAAAAGGTGGAAAAATAAGTACTCAATTATGTATGGTGTGGAAAAAAAATCAAAATAAGGTATCAAACTCTCTTAAACACTTACGAAGATGGAGGATTGAAATTACCGGATCTTGATACATGCATTAAGGCCCACTAATAAGCACTATGTACATTTGGTTATCAACTTGAAAATGTCCCCCGCTATAGAAAAAAGTTGGTATATTTTCCCTAACTCCTACTTTAAACAGTTAGGAGGTGTTAAGTGTGTGAATGAGAATTTTGACGTTTCTAAAATTCCAGTGGATATACCAATATTTTATAAAAACATGTTGAGACTTTGGGCTGAAATATCCAATCGAAGATGATCCATTAAGTGTTTTAAGACAACCACTATGGAACAATAAATACATTTATTTAGATACGAATTTTTTTTTTAAATATATAGAAAAGAAGGTGATGCGAGTGAATGACCTGTGGGACACGGAAAAGGGCTTTAGCTGGGAAAAGGCTCAAGACTTGGGTCTTACTGAAGATGATTTATTCGGGTGGTTGGGAATCATCCATGCAATCCCTCAAAAATGGCAGTCAATGTTGAATTCATCTCACCCTTTTAACACTAACGAAATGCAATCGGACTTAATACACTTAAGGGGTACCCCTTATAAGATAGAGCAATTAAAAAATAAGACAATATACAATATTTTTATTTCTTCAAAAACTGAAACACCAACCTCTCAATCTAAGTTGAAATGTAGATTAAAGGTTAAAGTTATTGATTGGAAATCAGTGTACACACGTATCCATAAGACTACAATCGAATCATACCTTAGAAGTTTCCAATATAGACTACTAAATAACTGCCTTTACCTAAACAAAGATTTATATAGATTTCACCTGGTCGACAGTCCTTGCTGTTCATTCTGTCAGCTAGAAGAAGAAACTATGGTTCATTTTTTTGTTCAATGCCCTTTTTCAATAAAATATTACTCTAGTTTGGAAATTTGGCTCTCTACCTGTAACGTTAACTTGCCTCCTATAAATGCCTGTAATGTTATACTAGGAGTCGACCGAGGAAAAGATACTACTTTAGTTAATTTTATTATCTCTATTTATAAACTTATGTTATATAAGGCTAGACCAAATAGAAAAAGCCCCACCTTAGATGAATTTATAACGAAAATGAAACACTACCATGACATTGAAAAATCTATAGCAGAAAAAAATGACAAAATTGCCATACATCTAAAAAAATGGGGAAAAATAGCTACCAGATTAATCTAAATAAAGAAAATAAAATAAAAACTATAGATATGCTCCGTTTTTCCTCCTAAAATGTAATTAGTGTTTGTAATATGTGTAAGCCTCGTTTGTATAAACGATGTAATAAAAAAAATGTAAAAAAATAAAAAAATAAAAAGTCGCACCTATATATTGTAGATTGCAGCGGTTACATTGAATCATGTAGATTAGATTTTTGGTGTTACAGGTCAGATTAAATTTGATAGAGCGCGTTTCACCGGTGGCAAAGAAAGTATAGTTAGTAAGTCCGTCAGAAATGCAAGGGCAAGTGGCGCAGTTCTTCCTACAACGGAACGAGCCAGGTGGGAGTTGGAGCTGGGAATTAGTCGAGTTAGAAGGGAGTTTAGCTTTAACGAGTAGGACACGCAGGTTGGTGGTACGTCTAAAGGCTTCCATGGGCAAGTGTTGAAATGTTTTCTTACAGCGGTTAGAAGAGAGCAGCAGGCTGTAATGCTTCCTAATGATGTTAGAGATATGTAGAAGGGATGGATTAAGAGTAATAACAAAAGGGATACGGTTAGAACTGTGTGCGTCTTTCGTTTGTAAAGTAATAGTGCGAGGAATATTGGCAGCGCGTTGTATTTGTCTAGCAAGGAAGGAGCGGTTATAGCCTCGTTTAAGGAGGTATGTAGTTAATTCAGAAGTAGGGGTATTAAAAGATTCGTCGGTAGAACACTGAGATACGTCGCAAACGGAGGGCTACGCTAAAAGGAATAGCTTTTTTGGTATGTTGGGGATGGCAAGACGAATAGAGTAAATGTTGGTGTTTATCAGATATTAACTGGGGGAAGGGAGAAAAAGAGAGTCGAAAAGAAAGAAGAGAGACTGTCTAAGAACATGGGACAGGGTACAGATAGGCTAAATCATATGTCCCGGATGAAATATGTATATGTCATTGGATTACCGTATCTTCAAGCAAAACAATGAAATTATAGTACTGTGGAACCCGTTATAACGAAGTTCCCTATATAACGAACATGTACCGATTTCAGCCTGGCAAAAATACAGTATAGTTTGTATGATTAGATCCCGGTAATAACGAAGTCCCCGTTATAGATCACAATTTTGAGGCTCATTCTTTAAATTAAATCTACCCGGATATAACTAACGAATAATTGTTTCATTAATTTGCACAACAATTCTTTCTTTCCTCTAGGAATAACGAATCCTCGATATAACGAACCTATTTTTCCGGTCCCTTCGTTATAACGGGGTTCCAGTCTGTACATCACAGTATTTATCTCTTTTCCACTTTCTTCATTACATTCAGTTATTCTGTTTTGAAAACTGTTGACAAAGCTGCGAGCTCGAGATTAAGAAAAATATGAGCTCAGCGCTGCCTCTACATGTCACGACCCGTGATGTTCGACTTTACTGACCGCACTGAAACGACCCAGGAAACATTAAACTTCTCAGTAATATCACATAAACACGGCCATGATTACGGTGAATACCTAGCGCTAGATTAGTCAGGCTATACCAGCCAAGTTAACCTTTCAATACTTTGTATATATATGCGTGATATCTATGCCGAAATCCACGAGAATGACTGTGTTGTATAGCCTGCAATACAGCCGCCTCATAAGCTCGTTCCAGGGAGGCGGCTGTGTATGTGTTGTACTGGAGGTTACTTAATCTCTTTTCAATAAAATGATGCTGACTTGTAAAAACACATACCTTGCTAGCAGAGATCGGCTTCTCTCGGCCTTTTCCTCGGGGCTTTTCCCCTTTTGTGCTGTATTAAATCCCATTCAAAAACAACATAACGAAAGCCACTACAATTAAGGGAAAGCCCCGGGAAGATGACGGAAACCACTGATAAATTAAAGCAGGGTAGAAAAACACCAAAAACGCTAAGCAAAGACATATTCAATCATATTGCTTATAGTACTAGGCAAGCGACTAGATGAGCCCTGCAAAGGGCTGGCATTGCAAGTTGTTGGTGTGTTTATGTGGTCTTGGAATATTAAACTGATCGAGTAGAAGGCTGACCGTGTCTTTGCGAAACAGCCTCGACATGCAAATGTTCAGCCGTCTCATCTCAAATATGTTATGACGTAACGTTAGTCATTTCAGCTTTATTATATCCGCTTTCAACTCGCCATTTTCAACTTCTAGGTCAATAATACGTGATGACAGCATCTTGATTTCGGTCTTGTATATATTATCTTGCTGCACTAATTTGTCTTCCAAATGACTGAGTTTCGTTTCTTGATTCGTGTTTTGAAGTAAGAATTCATCAGTTACACATATCAGTTAGGTCAGCGTCTATGTTACAAATCAAGGTCATTAAATCAGCGAGAGAGTTCTTATTGCGGGCTTACATTCCTTGTGAAGAATCTCAAGAATTCCGTCTCTTCTGGTTTGAATTTGACTCATGTGTATGTTGCTTTTGGAGTTTCAAGGATATGTTGATCCAAAACTACAGGCTCTTGGAGTTTTTCATTGACTTGTGAACTTGCAGGCTCTGTAATTTGTTTTCTTTTCTTAGTATAACATAAAGTGTTGAACATGTTCTCAAGCATGTCGCGCGTGACCTCTGTTTCTTCATTCATTAAGTTCTCTACTTTCATCTGTAATCTGGGAAACTCAATCTTTGCCCATGCCTTGGCACATAACTATTCCTGTTGTTAAGTAGACGTGGATGGTTATAAGTAAAATCCTTCGACAGCTTGTACCGTTTCCGCTAGGTCAATATCCTCGCTGGAACGAAATAACTGTGACTGTGTCTCTGCCTCATTTAAGTGGTCGATCCAACTTACGGTAAATTTAAATCTCTGACAGTTTTTAAGAGACTTATAATATTGGTCTTGAAGTGCCTTCACCCAAAATAAGATGTTCTCCTCGGATGTTTTAAATGCTGCACAGCGAGCCGATGGCTTATAGATTCCAATATCTTATTTCTTCGAATTTTAGCTTTCCGGATCCTGGCCCCTTCACTGGCTTCAGGTCGTCGTACGTGTCGTATATAAAATCACTGGCAATCTGGGTAAAAAACGCGGTCCTTCGGCTCCGACAATAGCGCCAGTTGAAATATCCTGAGCCTGTTGGAAGGCTTTCGCACGAGTGAAGTTAAATAAAACATTAAACTGCTTACATTTGAGAGATGGGACTCCAAATTAGAGAGAAAGTTCCTCGCGGGTCCCCCGCCACTGTCTTGATTTACTGTATTAAATTATGTAAATACATTAACCTGGCGATTGTTGCGTGACCAGCACAGGCAGCCCGAGTAATTAAGGGAAAGCCCCGGGAAGATGACGGAAACCACTGATAAAGCAGGGTAGAAAAACACCAAAAACGCTAAGCAAAGACATATTCAATCATATTGCTTATAGTGCAAGGCAAGCGATCAGATTTGGAGGCTCTTTCATTGTGTTTAACGCTAAGTGTTCAACAGTTCTTGGCATGCATAAGGCATGGCAGTGCATCGTGTCGCAAACAAGAATCATATCATGAAGACAACATACATAGTTCGCATTCTTGGAACAGGAAGTCAAACGAAATGTCAATTGGGGTCAGTACATAATCGATTTCAATCAATCTTTATGACGTTTTTGTACTTCATCTGGCTAAAAACTGACTTAGTTCACAATAATTAGCGATCAAAGAGACGAAATTGTCAAACAAACAAGGTAAACTGGCGAAGAATACGGTTACACCACAGATAGTCCAAGCTTGGGATCTATAAGACTATATAGTATTTTTTAGTTTCCCATTTACAACGTAAATTTCGAATAAAAATGGACAAAAACCTATAAAGTTGTCTGTGCCATGTTACAGCGAATTTCGGCAAAACTTTCCCTTAAAACCTATTTGCTAACTACAATCTCGGTCAAATTGAGTTGAAAAAAAATCCTTCCTTCTCCACGTTTCAGTAATGAAACCATTGCCTAACTGAAATAGACCATATATAACATCCTGTAACATGTAAAAATTTGCAGGGACCAAGCAGACGAAGTAGAAAGACCGGATCTCCTCGGAGGGATGTAATCAGCAAAATTGTAAGATCTCTGTAATATAGCAGTTTATTGATTGTAACACACGACATGTATTTGATCGGTGATTTATTAAAGACATTATTATTATTACAAGCGGGTACCGCCAACGATAATGAAATTATACTGAAAATTTAACATGATTTGATGAAAATGGGGCTAGAAAATATTTCCCCCATCCCCCTAGATTTAATGATGTCAACATTCAAGCTCTACTGCAAAATCTACTTCAGAAAAACAACATCAATTGTGTTTCTTTATCTATTATATTACACTAGTGGATATCGCTAACGATAATTAGACATCATATTGGTCACAAGTACATTGTGATTTTCCACTCACCCTGGTTCCAGAGGTTTTCTAGAGAGAACTGACGACCATGGAGAAAGAACCGCGAAGCGCCGATCACTGGCGAGTGTTCTCTATGAAAACCTCTGGAACCAGGGTAATTTTCCACCTACTAAGGAACAAATGTAAATTTCAGTCATTTCTCGTGGAAAAAAGTCAGGCCAAAAAAACTGCAAAAGATCGGAAAAACACCGGATCCGAGGTGTGGACCTAACCAGCCAAAATATTAAATGATGACGGCAATAACAAGTCTGATACGGTGTGATACTCTAAAAATAGATTAATTTAAATAGTTTCTTCCTTCTTCTACACTGATACTCGGTCCTGCACGGTCCCGCATTCACTAGGAATTAAGTCCATGTTCACCCTCGAGGGTACTCCCTAAATATTTGGATGCATGGGGGTGTGCCGCTGAGCGCTTGAAACCCTTACCCTGTTCCAGATCAAGAAATGTTTTTTTTGCGACCCTAGGCCTGTTCCAGACAAAATGACAAAAAAGGTAAACGGCCGGACTCGTTTGCAGCGGCAAGGGACCGTGAATAACTCAAACCGTCCTGAGGCCCTTCCAAAAAATTACGATCCTGTTCCAGACCAAAACAGTGATTTCTATACCCTGTTCCAGACTAAGAATTGTCAAAAACCATACCCTATATAGGCTATACGGGTACGTGCCCTCGACATGGGAGTACCCCCCCCCCTCCCGGGGGTTCACCCTATACCGGCTAGGTTTTTTGCCGGCACGAAAACCATGACAGATAGGCCTGTTTGTTTACACTTGAAATGCTGTTTCGGTGCGATCGCCAATCCGCTCTTGAAATTGATATACTTTGTTTCGGATAGGTTTTTGTGCGGACTTTCTTCGTGCCTTCTATTTTATTCAAACCATGTTTTTGTGTCAGTTGTAATGCTCGCATTAATACATTGCGAAAGAAAAGACAATCAAAATTACAAACATATCTCACCACATAGCAAATATCACACAGCAATCCAAAACGAAAATATTAGGCCTGGTCAGTTATATAGTATCATAGACTCGGTCGGAAAACGGCGAACGTCTCTTGTGAATAAGACATTTACAAAATTAGAACCACTACTAGTTAATTAATTGCTCAGCGATATATATTGGACCGGCTTAGTTAAAATGCCGTTGAAAATTTTGGTCATGACTATGCTTCAAGCTACCTTCACTTGTTCAGTGGTGCTTGTATTAATCTTATATCCAGTCATTTACATATATCCTGTTTAGCGACCTAACGTACTCTATCAGATAAAAAATCATGACGACTGAAAAGCTCCGATGCAAGACACGCTTGACTCACTGATCACAATACTTCTAAAAATAGCTTCTTTTGCTTTCAGTTCGTACGCTTTTCTACCTTCAATTTTTAAAGTACAAAGATGCAAACCTTAGACGACTTACCAATACTTCTTGATTAAGCCTCCTAGTAGACAAAGTCTGTCCTTGTTGCGCAAAACCGAGGAAATTTGCCGGAGTGAAATATTCCTCGCTGAACAATAGACGAGCTCAGACCCACTCGTGTTGTGACGGTAGACCGTATTGTATGTCAGATCAACTACTTCCCTGTTATGTTACACAAATTGTATTAGGGCGCATGCGCGTCACTTGAAACCGCGTGTACTGGCGGATGTAGTATATAGGCGATAAACCTATGTAGCACCTAATTCCTCAGATCAAACTACTTAATTCGGGGTCTTGCAAAGGGAAGCTAAAAAATTGAGAGCGTTGGAGAGGAAATGGCTTAGTCGATATCTGAAATCTCGAAGATTTGGAATAGCCCCACCCCTCCCCCTGCGGAAATGGTTGTTGTTGATTTATGGGAGGAACGAGTGGACGCTGAAGCCATTAACGTTGAAATTTTTATTTATAGTTCTTGTAGTTTGCTGTACCGGTTTAAAAAAAGATGTTTGCATACAGCTGTGACCATTAACACCCGGAAAGATCTGCAATTTAACATACTCTTTCTGCACTCTTTCACCCACAGGCAGCCCAAGCTCACGATTTGTGGCTCTTACAAATCCTACGGTAGATTACGTGATCACTCGCGCAAGATCGATTGCGTGATAGCGCGCGCTAGAGTCGCCGTTTTCTCCAGAAATTTTCCTTGTCATCTCACTAATGGAGTTTGCATTAATTTTTATCAGGCGTGGTAAAATAAAGGTAGTGAAATAACATTTTGCAATAAATGTACCTCGAGTGTCCTTTTCTTATGTCCTTGCGTATTCTCTGCTATTTTTGGCTAGTTTGGATCTGGTTTAGAGAGTTTTTGATTTTTGAGATCGCTCTCTATAATGAAATGACAAGGCTGCACAGTCCGTTGAGCACATCAAATCACTCGAAGGGCAATAAAGCACTCTAAAATCACTTCAATCCTCGCTAGACTCCACAAAAGGACGTACCGAATATCTGTCTACGTTTATTTCGGGGTGGAATTCCAAAATTTTACATTTTAGTTCTCGTAAACAACATATTTGTGGTATCAAAAACCGCTATTTGAAAACCCGCAGATGCTGGTAACTTAGTCCCGAGACAGCGGGACGTCCCGCGGATGGAAAATGCACTCTGATTGGTTGGTCATAGTCACGTGGGATTTGTCGTCGTCACGTGGTCGTCGTCGTCACGTGGTCGTCGTCGTCACGTGGTCGTCGTCACGTGGTTTCTGGAGAAAACGGCGACTCTAGCGCGCGCTATCACGCAATCGATCTTGCGCGAGTGATCACGTAATCTACCGTAGGATTTGTAAGAGCCACAAATCGTGAGCTTGGGCTGCCTGTGTTTCACCGAGCTCTTACTAGAAGCAATATTCTTAATATATGCAGGCGCCTTTTGCAGGGTTGTACTTGAGGGCAAGACATTCTTAAAGGTACTTGTACGAGATCAGTAGTGTTATTAGCAAAACCTGTTTGTAAATGCTATTTTCCAACATTTGTTAAGATAGCTTAGCCTCCAGTATCCATGGCAACGCCTTTCCCATGGAGATCACGAGTTCAATTCATTCGTTAACGAAGTATTATTAATATGAAAACGTGACTGTTTCCTGCAAAAGGCCGATTCATGTGGTGATGTTAGTGAGCTTTATAGTACGCAAGCTCACTCCAATAGCACTTCTATATATATGAGGTCTAAGGCCCGATTCAAATGTCGAACGATCACCTTCCGAACGCAATTGAAACAAAAGATAATTAGGCGGCTTCTTTTGATCGAATTAGGCCGTTCGGCGCATGAAAAGTTCGACGTTTGAATCGGACCTTAGTTTGTAAGTCCAACAGAATTGTCATACGCGATGCTAGAGTACATTTCCAGTTCGCTCATACATATATTTTTATTTGACTACATCTTATTTTAGAAGTGTTTCCCAATGTTGCGTTGTACTTGCAAGTGTTTGCTTACTATTTAAAGTGCTATGTTAGAGCTTTCTGGCCGGTTGCCGCACCTAAACTATGCCGGGAATGCACTACCAGTTAAAATTAGCATAGACTGAGTTCATCTTGTAGTAGTTTTAAATCTAATTTGAAGACACCTTTTTAGTCGCGTATATACTTTGACGTTTTTATATATTGTTACACTTTAGTAGTTTTAAACGGACCATCCTTTTTGTTGTGTATATTTAGGTAGATATATAATTTATCGTGAAGCGCCATAGGACAACCGTTGGTATTATTATGCTTTTTGTGATGGCCGAAAGCCGTAGTTTCACGTCACTGATCTACTGCATGATTATGACTTACGGAGTACGTTAAGCTATTTCAACAACTTATAAATACTTAAATAAACAGAGTATAATGCAGGTTAAGTTTGTCCGAGTATCAATGTGATTATACTTTACTAGAAAAGACCACAAATGAATTAGAGTATGAAGAGGAACTCCAGCACCTCAGTGAACAAGTTTTGGCATGCAAATGAAATAAAAGCACAATACTGTGCACGCGTCGAGAATCAGTAAAATATACAAAAAAATAAAAAAAATAAGCATCATCTCTCCAATGAGTGCCCAACTGTAAAACGCTCTGTCCGTCTGGAGTGCGTTTTTTATCAGAGTATCCAATATTATTTTTATAACAACTGCTCAATTTCTCGTTTTCTGATTGGTTAATAAGAAGCGCGCTCGAGTGGAAAATGTTGGCGACTTCGGCTTTTTTCCAAAAACTTTATATGATTGCGCGCGCGCCTCGCGTCAGTATTATCGTCAGTCTTCTTATTGACGATGTTTCGTTTGTTGTTGTAAAATTGTTAAGTATACAATATGAGTAGGGTTTTATTATCAACTGTGTGGAAGAATTACAAGGTGTTCAATGCTAGGGTATGTTTGTGTAAGAATCTCGTTAAAAACCTTTGATTTTAAATAACTTTGAGATTATTGAGACCGGACCAGCCACCCGGCAGCCAATCAGTGCGCGCGATTACATGCAATGGATTCCGGACCGAAAAAAAATAATGTTCCGTCTTCTTTCCGTGTTTTTTTTTTGCTAAATATTCCTATACAGTAAGGAAAGTCCGCAATATCTTACTTTAGATGACTTAATTGGTGCGGTTTATCTCAGTTCTCAGTGTCGGGGTTATGATAGCCTGCCAGTTCTCCATAGTTCACGTATACAGGCTCATTGATAACGAAGCCCTCTCGCGAGCCTGCGCTATTCCTCTGAGACCCTGAATAGCGTCTCTGTTCATGTAATCCCGTCGCTTTCCTCATCGAGATACACCGCTTCGTAACCGTCATCGACCGGCTACGGCACATTATATATATTTTCCGTTTCATCACATTGAGGCTCGTCTTGCCCTGCAATATGTGCGCATACTCTTGATATACTGCCGTCCGCTGCCCAGTTATCAGCGACTGATGATCGGTTCCATGCCCCAGACGTGCGCTCACCTGCTGACATACTATGAGCCTGCGATGTTCGTTTCCATGCTAGCACGACAGTGTTCGTCCTGATAAGCCGGGTTATTGTGTCCCTGTCCTGGGCGCCAGTCCCACACCACGTTCTTCCATCAGGGTTTCATGGACGTCATTTGTTTCATGGACGTAAACACGTGGGTTTCTGATCAAACTGATAATGATGATGTTCAGATTACAAATGAATCAATAAACTATACAATTAATAACAGTAACTAACAATATTGATTATATACTTATAAGTGATCGAATTAATATAGGTAATCAAATGGGGCGAGTGAAATTAGGGATAAATTTCACGCGTGTTTGTCAAAAACGACACGCGTGAAATTTATCCCTAATTTCACGAGTCACTATTTGATTACACATTAATATTATGGAGGGCAAATTACGATCCAGAAAAACATTATTTTAAGCGCGCGTAGGCGGCGTTTGAAATTTCACATGTGAAATTACAAATTACGCGTGAAATTTCAAGTTGAAATTAGGGATTAATTTGTCCTCTATATGGTACAACATACAATCAAACCTGTATTAAGCGGTCACCCTTGGTGAATGGCTATAGCCCTAGGTGACGTTGAATACAGGGTACTTAGAACATTTCGGGACTTTTTAAAGTGACCGCGTGACCGCTTTTAAAATACGGGGCTGCTTAATACAGGTTTGACTGTATAAGGTAAACTGAAAGCCACTACTGATAACTTATTTATAATAATTTAACATTAAATAAGCATCTATGTATTAATAAAAACGTTGATGAAGCGTTCGATTTTCACGCATGGAAGTACGCATGGATCACCATGGTCACGGAGTTGTGCTTCTTAGGAAATTGTCCATATCAATACGACTTCAATATACAGCTATTTCAATTAATGTTGTCTGGGAGCCGGATAGGGAATAGGGCATTAGGGAATAGGACATTAGGGAATAGGGCATTAGGGAATAGGGCATTAGGGAATAGGGCATCAGGGAATAGGGCATTAGGGAATAGGGCATTAGGGAATAGGGCATTAGGGAATAGGGCATTAGGGAATAGGGCATTAGGGAATAGGACATTAGGGAATAGGATATTAGGGAATAGGACATTAGGGAATAGGGCATTAGGGAATAGGGCATTAGGGAATAGGGCATTAGGGAATAGGGCATTAGGGAATAGGGCATTAGGGAATAGGGCATTAGGGAATAGGGCATTAGGGAATACACTGTAGGGCATTAGGGAATAGGGCATTAGGGAATAGGGCATTAGGGAATAGGGCATTAGGGAATAGGGCATCAGGATATTACAAGACTGAAATGAATTATGGTTGCGAGTTATTAATACAATCTGGACGACTTAGTCGAATTAGTTTACGATTTATTTATCCTTTTTTAGCCTGTATACAGCCATCCGACATCAGTTTAAAAATGCTTTCTTCCCTAATATCCTATTACATAATACTCTATTCCCTAATGGCCTATTCCCTATCTCCCAGACGACATTAATTGAAATAGCTGTTTATCATTGTCATAGTTATAAAGCACAACCCGGCCCATGCTTAAAGAACATAAGTGCACGTGAGGCTGGTATATTAGTCTTTGTAGATATCTAAGCCCGTTTTACATGACACGGTGCACTCGTAATTATTCGGTACGTGTGCCAATACTTTTCGGCACGGCACCCCCTATTTTATCGTGTAAATGGAAATGTTCCGGTTACGAGTCCATGCCCAAGTTGGAGCCGAACGAGACCTTTCTCGGCTCTGTGAAGCCCAGGCCCGAGTCACGTGATCCTGACGATTTGTTGCGTGGAATGGGAAAGACAGGGGGGCTTTCGGATGTCGCATTATCGCCGTCGTTGTTCTTAAAGGTTTGAAGCGGTTCTGTGGGAAATATAATTTTCTGATTAGCACGTTCATCCGAATGTACCCCGGTTCTCCTCTTCGGGAACGGACTTGGGACGATCACAACGCTCTCCTCTCTCTGCAAGCGAGGAGACGATGTCGATGTCTGCAAGGAAAACATTTGACAGTCATTCCTTAGACGATCGATTGCCTTTCGAAGACGCCGAAATCGGGTAAAGAGGAAGACGAAGAGAACGAAGAAGACAATGTTGAACACCAGCAATGTTACCGCGATCCCAAACGTCACGTTTATGCGGTACTTCAGCCCCGTAGAGAGCATTTTGAATTCTTGTAAAGACTGATGATGCTTGCTGAAATTTAAAATAGTAAAACAATAAACTAAAAATTCAAGAGAGCAAAAGTAATAAGGAACCATGTAGCGCGTTATGCGATGATAATGCCTAATAAAATATATTATTAGTAACCGGAAGGGCGAGCAATAACAGGCACCTATATAGACTAGAAATGGGAATTTAATATGTTCAGTGGCCGGGTAAGCTTTTGTTGCCATTTCTGGTCTCGGTGCGTGTTATACATATAGTGCTCACCAACCGAAAACAGCTCAAGCGTAGTGCGCAAGCACTAGGCAAGTCCCGATTGTGCTCGTAAAATCCTGAAAAGTTGCTCCCTAGAATGCCAAAAAGTTGCCAAAAATCCAAAAGGTTGCTATACCTAAATTTCGAAAGTTGCTAGTACCTGCTACGATATTTTCACACAAACGTTAACTAAAAGCTTTATTCCTTCTTAGTAATTGCTAATATTGGTTAAGATAAGATGATTTGATTTAAATTTGAACAAAACTATAAAAAGTTGCTACTGCATTTTAAAAAGTCGCTCGCAAATATGGGCGTATTTTTAGAAAACTCTTAACGGAACAAAACTTCTAATGGTTCATTTCAGTGATAAACATCAAGAAATTCGCAGAAATTTAAGTTTTCTATCAAATTGTTAACGTTTGCGTGCTTGATTTATGCTGTAAACCTGTAATTTGGTCAAAGGTTGCTCAAAAGTTGCTCAGAAAGGCAAAAGTTATTCGAGGTTGCTAGAACTGAAAAAAGTTGCTCCAAACGCCAAAAGTTGCTCAAACGTTGCCGAGCACAATCGGGACATGCCTAGCAAGCATACAACAACAATATATCTCATTGCGCGAAAATATTTTGCCGCCATGAGATTGTTGACACGTGCTCGCGCACTTGCTACAGCTCAGCTGCTTCCGGTTACTAAAAATAGATTTTGTTGGACAATATATCGTCGCACAAGCGCATGTATTGGAGATTCCCTCTCTTACTTATATGCTCTCTTGTTGCCAATGAAATGAAAACTGTGAATCACCTTGTTCCCAACGAAAATTACCTTTTGTTTCCTTGTTCCCAATTTGTTTTCCAGGGAAACAGTCAATTTTTCCATTTAGAAAAATGGAAATTGTTTCCTTGTTCCCTAAAACCTCTAATCATGTTCACTTGTTCTCCGATATATTTTTAGTTTGTTCCCTGTTCCCAACGGACTTTTTGGCATGTTCCCTTGTCCCCGAAACCCCTGGGAGACCCTCTTTAACTCACTGTGTAATCTGAAACAGTTGTAAGATTTGAACTGACGTATTGTACGTTTTAAAGCCCAAAATAATTTACACTTGATGATGGACTCGTGTAAAATCCAATGTATCTTATTCACATCTCATGCCCGCGCGGTAAGAAGTCTGGTAACTAATGGTATCAGAGCGAGGCCAAAGATTGCAAAATTGGAGTCGGTCAGAAATGTCTTAGTTTCTGTCGTTCGTTTGTGTCATAAGGAAATAAACGTTATTTTCCGTCATCGAGTGTAAGATTTTTCTCTTCTTGTGACAAGCCTCGCTTTGATGCATTTATTATGAATAAGGTAAATACAACAAAAAATACAAAATACAAAGGTTGCAGTTTTGAATTCTTAATTTGGAATAAATGTCCATTCTGGCATAGTAAGAGCATCAAGCTTAAAATACTCGTGTAATTCACTAATAGCTTCCAACGAATTCATTTGCCGAAATAGAACTAGTTTAATGTACCAACTAACCCATGTGAAGCTAACCCTAATCAGGAGGCCATTACCAGGAGCGTCCATATATACTATACCCGTGCGTCAGCGTCTGACCGGTTTTATCTAATTTTAGAACATGTTTTCCGGGTAACTGCCTTCTGACTCTGCTGCGATCGTGCATATGCTTGCCGCAATTATCGAGATTAAGAATGATCTATTGTTCTTTGAGGTGATTTTACTAACGCTGCATTGTCCTGACTATGGTTTAATTGGCTTCCCAAAGTGTGGGCACGTGAACTCCCGTGAGATCTGTTCTAAATATAGCTCAATCCGGTCATACGATGACTCACAGACTTAGTATGGGAGATGGACGCTCCTGGTGATGGGCCCCTGCCCTAATACACCCTAGCACTAACAACTTTTAGCGCAACAGGTATGTTATACAGGATGATTTTAGAGCAACATCTAGCTAGCCTAGACTCGTTAATAAACGGGCCGACGAGTGGTATCTTTGGTAACGTAGCCTCGTTTCCGTGGGCGTAGCGAATAGTTTTTTGGGAGGACGTTGCGCGAAAAGTCCTGAACGGCGAGGGTGTTACACGAGGCAACTCCAACTAGAGGCAACAATGTTGCAGGTTTCTGAAGGAAACTCGAAACCTTACAACATGTAGCCGCAACGAAGATTGTATTAAAAATCGTCCCGTGCGCCATGTTATACTATGTTGACTTTTGTGCAACAGTGCTACAAGAAGAATCGTCGTTGAAAATCGTCACCTTCATAACATGAGCTATAACAAGATTACTTAAAATTGTGTTTCATGTGTCAAAACATCAATATTTCAAGGGGAAAATACGAGAAAAAGAGTTAGAGGAAAATGGAGTGTATACAATTGTAAATGTAAAACAGTCGTAATAATAGTAATATAAACATTTATATAGCGCTTATACATAATAGAATACGTAATACAATACGTCTTTATTCCATCGATAAATACTACATATCAATAGTTATAAAGTTGATTAAAACACCTCCCTGGTTAAAATCAGAGAATACAAATATTAAGAGAAATTACAGATGTAAGTAATTAATCTAATTAATAACTAGTTTATATTTAAATATTAATCTATTTACAAATGTACATTTGAAACGCTCTGTATAAACTTTAGGGAGTAGGCTGCTTTTGTGCTTTTGTACATCACTGTTCTAAGCGTTTTACAATATTTCTAAAAGCTAAATATATATAATTATAATTACAGCTAATTAAAAACTACAGCTACGGTAGTACAAATTTTAAAATAATAGATAAGCTAGTATAAGCTGTTTAGAATATATTGTATAAACTAATTAAAATTACAAATTATATACGCAGCTATGAAAAGATGCGTCTTTAACTTAGATTTAAACATATTTATTCCAAAACTTTATCGCTAACGGAAGCTCGTTCCACAACGAAGGAGCAGCTATAGAAAAGGCCATATGGCCATAGGACGTTTGGTCAGTAGACTAGTTGTCTACTTGGTATATAATGTTCTAGCAAGTCCTGCAAGTACTTTGGAGCAAGGTAATTTAGCGTTTAAAAGTAAGTAAATTTATCTTAAAGATAATTTTATATTCTAGTAAGTCAAAAGTATTAACTAAACACACTGTGGTTTTAAATTTTAACCGGGCTTGGTTCATAACGTATTGACTTTGTAGATGGCCGTATATTTGTCATTTTTAGATAATGTCATGTTATACCCCATACCATACTTGATTAGAATCCATATAGCTATATGGCAGTGCGAGGCTTTGCGAAGGCTGCACATGTGCTGGTTCACACTCTGTCCGAGTATTTAGCTCGTAGAAGGGCCTTACACAACCCCGGTTAAGACCGGGAATGTAGGGTCAACTCATGGCGCCTTTGCCTTTGGGTTTGAAACATATGGGTGTTCAGTAACTAAATTCAACCTCTGTTTAATTCTTCATCTTTTGGCCACTAAACAACCCTGTTTAACTCAGTTTTGACCCCTGATGAGAAGGGTTAATTATTTGTTATTTTTAGATACATGTCATGTTAACGCCATACCATACTGGAAACCAATGTAGATCCTTGAGTGTAGCGGAAATATGATCATATTTACGTAGACAAGCAATGACTCGCGCAGCCTAAATTTTGAACGCGCTGGAGCTTAGAAGTATCATGCTTAGGCAAACCATGCAAGAGGGAGTGCCAAATATCAAGCTTAGCTTAGAACTAACAGAAGAATGATTAAGAATCTTTGTAGTATCAAAACTGCCGGAGATATTTTCTAATTTTTGCAATATTTCTCAGATGATAAAACGCGCCTTTCACAATACTATTAACCTGATGAGACATATTGCTATCAAAAATTACGCCAATGCATATGTTACGAGCGCAATCCGAGTAGGATATATCGTGTCAGTTCCTACGGCGATAAAAGGAAACACGGGAGACTGACTAAATTCCGAGTGAAGAGAAGCTCAGAGTTGTCATGATTCAGTTTTTATTGTATTTATGATATTCGGACACAAGAGACACAAGGTCACGGGAGAAGAAAGTACGCGTTGGAACCAGGATGGAACAAGGATGGAACACAAACTTCCGGTTGGAAATTAGATTATTATTATTAGATTTACAAAAGAATGCTTACATAGGCAATATAATCATATACCGTACCAACTCTTACTTTATCAACTCAACCGTTATTATTATTAGATTTACAGAAGAATGCTTACATAGGCAATATAATCATATACCGTACCGACTCTTACTTTATCAACTCAACCGTTATTATTATTAGATTTACAGAAGAATGCTTACATAGGCAATATAATCATATACCGTACCAACTCTTACTTTATCAACTCAACCGTTATTATCAATGTTATTATTATTAGATTTACAGAAGAATGCTTACATAGGCAATATAATCATATACCGTACCAACTCTTACTTTATCAACTCAACCGTTATTATTATTAGATATATAGAAGAATGCTTACATAAGCAATATAATCATATACCCGTACCAACTATTACTTTATCAACTCAACCGTTATTATTATTAGATTTACAGAAGAATTAATGCTTACATAGGCAATATAATCATATACCGTAGCAACTCTACTTTATCAACTCAACCGTTATTATTATTAGATTTACAGAAGAATGCTTACATAGGCAATATAATCATATACCGTACCAACTCTTACTTTATCAACTCAACCGTTATTATTATTAGATTTACAGAAGAATGCTTACATAGGCAATATAATCATATACCGTACCAACTCTTACTTTATCAACTCAACCGTTATTATTATTAGATTTACAGAAGAATGCTTACATAGGCAATATAATCATATACCGTACCAACTCTTACTTTATCAACTCAACCGTTATTATTATTAGATTTACAGAAGAATGCTTACATAGGCAATATAATCATATACCGTACCAACTCTTACTTTATCAACTCAACCGTTATTATTATTAGATTTATAGAAGAATGCTTACATAGGCAATATAATCATATACCGTACCAACTCTTACTTTATCAACTCAACCGTTATTATTATTAGATTTACAGAAGAATGCTTACATAGGCAATATAATCATATACCGTACCAACTCTTACTTTATCAACTCAACCGTTATTATTATTAGATTTACAGAAGAATGCTTACATAGGCAATATAATCATATACCGTACCGACTCTTACTTTATCAACTCAACCGTTATTATTATTAGATTTACAGAAGAATGCTTACATAGGCAATATAATCATATACCGTACCAACTCTTACTTTATCAACTCAACCGTTATTATTATTAGATTTACAGAAGAATGCTTACATAGGCAATATAATCATATACCGTACCGACTCTTACTTTATCAACTCAACCGTTATTATTATTAGATTTACAGAAGAATGCTTACATAGGCAATATAATCATATACCGTACCAACTCTTACTTTATCAACTCAACCGTTATTATTATTAGATTTATAGAAGAATGCTTACATAGGCAATATAATCATATACTGTACCAACTCTTACTTTATCAACTCAACCGTTATTATTATTAGATTTATAGAAGAATGCTTACATAGGCAATATAATCATATACTGTACCAACTCTTACTTTATCAACTCAACCGTTATTATTATTAGATTTACAGAAGAATGCTTACATAGGCAATATAATCATATACTGTACCAACTCTTACTTTATCAACTCAACCGTTATTATTATTAGATTTATAGAAGAATGCTTACATAGGCAATATGTAAGGGTTAGAGACTGCTTGTGAGTTCTTTATCGACAAATACAGGCACGCGCTGATTGTACGATGAACGAAAAATAATGAATACTGCATGAGGCCGAAGGCCGAATGCAGTATGAAGAAATTTTGAGTTCATCGTACAGTCAGCAAGTGACTGTAATTTGCCGATAAAGCACAAACATAAAGTCTCTAACCCTTTTAATATTCAAACTGAGTGCACTGTCAGCCGTGAATTTCAATTTAAATCAGTTGTCAATAACAATTTCATAAAGAAGTCAAATATTTCGCATGAATTAAATCGTTTTACGGTAAATATCTCCACAAAGAAAAGTCATTTCAATAGACAATGAATAAAAACAGAAGTAGATAACTGTGCAAAGAATAATTTACTTTGGCGTTCGGTCAGTTTAGTTGACGCCTTGCGAGTACATGTTTGTACATTTAACTCGAAAACGTTTCTCTTGGAGCCATGTATTAAAATATCGAGTATTTAGCCGGCTTAACTCCTAGATAGTCTACTTTCTTTAATAGTTTCTTTCATTCGAAAATAACTAACCTGCAGATTCCAGTGAATTGAAATCTTGAAACCGGCCTCCATGTGCTCGGCTCTGATGCAAACATTTTCCAAATAAAAATATCCTAGGTTTTTGAACCTTCCACTGAATTGTCGCTTCATTGTCTCCTCTTATTGACAGAGTAAGGTCTCGCCGGAAATAAAATCCATTTCTTCAGTTTGGACTGCTAGAGTGTTGAAGAAACTTTTGTTTACTCAGACACGTGTTGACTAGTTAGTTGTTGTACTTCCAGCGCTTGCAAATCAGCCATTTCTAACGAACGATTATGCAAATGTTTGCCTGAAAACATAATGTGAGGCGAATAGTATGATTGTACATTTAACTCGAAAACGTTTCTCTTGGAGCCATGTATTCAAATATCAATTATTTAGCCGGCTTAACTCCTAGATAGTCTGCTTTCTTTAATAGTTTCTTTCATTCGAAAATAACTAACCTGCAGATTCCAGTGGGGCAGTGAATTGAAATCTTGACTCGAAACCGGCCTCCGGCCATGTGCTCGGCTCCGATGCAAACATTTTCCAAATCAAATATCCTGTGTTTTCGAACCATCCACTGAATTCTCGCTTAATTTTCTCCTCTTATTGACAGAGTAAGGTCTCGGAAATACAATCCATTTCTTAAGTTAGACTACTAGAGTGTTGTAGAAACCTTTGTTTACTCGGACACATGTTGACTTGTAAAGTTGTACTTCCAGCACTCGCAAATCAGCCATTTCCAACGGGATTATGCAAATGTTCGCCTCAAAATATATATCTTCTGTCACACAGGCAACAGAGTTCAATCCTGCCGTTACCTTTCTAGTAATTGTCTGCATTTTCACTGTTTAATATGCGATGAGGTTTTCCAAGCCGTCCAAACACGTAACTAAGCGAAGGACTAGATCTCCCTTTCCCTATAGGTAAGAGAGGGTCTGGGTCGAGTGCTGTGGTCACCAATAATGCACGCTCATTAGCCAATCACATGCTTGGATTTTGTACAATGCACGAAATTTGAACATTAAAATCATATACTGTACCAACTCTTACTTTATCAACTCAACCGTTATTATTATTAGATTTATAGAAGAATGCTTACATAGGCAATATAATCATATACTGTACCAACTCTTACTTTATCAACTCAACCGTTATTATTATTAGATTTACAGAAGAATGCTTACATAGGCAATATAATCATATACTGTACCAACTCTTACTTTATCAACTCAACCGTTATTATTATTAGATTTATAGAAGAATGCTTACATAGGCAATATAATCATATACTGTACCAACTCTTACTTTATCAACTCAACCGTTATTATTATTAGATTTACAGAAGAATGCTTACATAGGCAATATAATCATATACTGTACCAACTCTTACTTTATCAACTCAACCGTTATTATTATTAGATTTATAGAAGAATGCTTACATAGGCAATATAATCATATACTGTACCAACTCTTACTTTATCAACTCAACCGTTATTATTATTAGATTTATAGAAGAATGCTTACATAGGCAATATAATCATATACTGTACCAACTCTTACTTTATCAACTCAACCGTTATTATTATTAGATTGATAGAAGAATGCTTACATAGGCAATATAATCATATACTGTACCAACTCTTACTTTATCAACTCAACCGTTATTATTATTAGATTTACAGAAGAATGCTTACATAGGCAATATAATCATATACTGTACCAACTCTTACTTTATCAACTCAACCGTTATTATTATTAGATTTATAGAAGAATGCTTACATAGGCAATATAATCATATACTGTACCAACTCTTACTTTATCAACTCAACCGTTATTATTATTAGATTTATAGAAGAATGCTTACATAGGCAATATAATCATATACTGTACCAACTCTTACTTTATCAACTCAACCGTTATTATTATTAGATTGATAGAAGAATGCTTACATAGGCAATATAATCATATACTGTACCAACTCTTACTTTATCAACTCATCCGTTATTATTATTAGATTTACAGAAGAATGCTTACATAGGCAATATAATCATATACTGTACCAACTCTTACTTTATCAACTCAACCGTTATTATTATTAGATTTACAGAAGAATGCTTACATAGGCAATATAATCATATACTGTACCAACTCTTACTTTATCAACTCAACCGTTATTATTATTAGATTTACAGAAGAATGCTTACATAGGCAATATAATCATATACCGTACCAACTCTTACTTTATCAACTCAACCGTTATTATCAATGTTATTATTATTAGATTTACAGAAGAATGCTTACATAGGCAATATAATCATATACCGTACCGACTCTTACTTTATCAACTCAACCGTTATTATTATTAGATTTATAGAAGAATGCTTACATAGGCAATATAATCATATACTGTACCAACTCTTATTTTAACAACTCAACTTATACCGATGGTCATAGACTTATTTGTACCGCAAATATGATCAAATCATTAACAATTTATAAAGCGAAAACAAAGCCAGATAATGATAAGTGATCTGAGTTTCAGTTTCAGTTTATTTCGCAGTATTTACAACACAATAATTACATATACAAAGATAACCAATTCTAAAAAAAGATACATGAGATTATAAGATTAAATAATACAAATGTGCGCAGTGGTCGAAGGAGCGAAAGCTTTCGAGTCAACCACTGCAAAATCCGGCCCTGTAATTCTGATACAGGTTTTATCCAGAGTTGCATAAACTTTTGCTTCGATTTAAATAGGTCGACAAAATAACCGAAAAATACGACTCTTTATATACACTGATCTAGACGTTTAATATAAAGCGATACAGAATTCGTGTCCGTGCTTTATTAGCCTCCTGCAGCAGCCGTTGTGTAGCGCTTCCGTGTCACTCCATTCCATGACACGGAAGCGCTACACAACGGCTGCTATAGGAGGCTGAAAGCGAGAGTTTGTAAATCCGATAAAGCATAGCCTCCTATAGCAGCCGTTGTTGTGTAGCGCTTCCGCGACACGGAAGCGCTACACAACGGCTGCTACACGAGGCTAATAAAGCCCGGCCACTCATTCTGTATCTATTACTTATTAGATCTATATTTGCTTCTATGAATGTAGACATTTTGTATTTCATTAGATATATAATATACTGATATATCAGGTAAAGTTACCAAGTAACGAGGGTCGTTACCGTTCGGTTTTGATAGCAGCTTTTTATATAAAAGGTCGTTTAAATAATACTTTCGGGGGATCATGCATGCACTACTCTCAGGGACTAAACGAGCTATCCAAATAATAAAGAATGATAGTTATATGGCAGAAACTCTACAGATTAATGTCTGCAAATTATTATAGACAGTAAACTCAGGGTAAATCAAACCTTTTTTTATATAAGGCCTCGGTAACTCGCGACATATTCTTGAAAGACTTATAAACTTGAGGCGGCTTAAACCAAGCGGCATTATCATGATGCACAGAACTGATGTCTTCGATTTGCCCGCACGAGGATCATTACTTTCGGAGAGGTTTCCGCAACTTTCGGAGAGGTTTCCGTTACTTTCGGAGAGGTTTCCGCTACTTTCGGGGGGTCGCTACTTTCCCGGAGTCGTTCATGTTTGGGAGTTACGGTATACATATGATGTTCGGTATTGTTGTTATTATTATTACTACTATTATTATTATTCGTAGATACTAGCAATGTTTTGCTATTCTGTAAACCCGAGTTTAAATAAAGTTTATGTATGTGCGTATGTATGGAACTCTCAGCAGATCAAGTGGATCAGAGAGCAGTTATGTGTTAGGGCTTGACACATATACTTGACAACACTAATCAGGAATGAATTAGCTAGCTATGAATTACCTACCCTTCACACCCAGCTGTATTGCACTAACTCGAATAACACTTCCACCAGTTATATGTCGCTGATTCTTTACAGATCCAAAAAGACTCTCCAATGCATTAATGGTCTCTGTCATTGAGCTTGCCGACGCTATGATCCGTGTAAAAACATGCAGGTTTAGCGCCGTATAAGTCAAAACAAAAACTATAACTGCTAACATGGGCCACTTAGACAACGAGAACCAATTAATTAATTAAATTGCAGAATGAAAACTACGGTTATTTGAACCAATCAGTGTCGAGTACATGAGACAATAGCAGTTCAACGTGCATGACTGAGCTTCGATCCAGTAAAAGGAAGTACAGTTTACGTTGCGTTGCGTTTCTATCTTTAGGTATTGTTTGCGATCCGTCGGCGACCCATCCCAACGCAACGTAAACAGTTTGCGATCAAGCCATCGCAAACTGTTTGCGACTGTTTGCACTTCCTGTTTGTTTTTTGTTATACAAATTGTGTAGCGCGCATGCTCGTCACTATAAAAGCACGGCGGATTCGCGGATGTATCAGAAGCTAACAGTAGGCGATAAACCCAAGGAGGACATCAACACCTTCCCAGAATTCCCTGCTTCCAACTATATTATCAGTGACCCGATCATTTCTCAACCATGGCCGTGCAGTGACGAGCGATCGGCCGTTCGACAACTCGAAGCTTATTTACTTACACTGCGTCGATTTAACTGAGGAAAACGTTTTACCGGTCAAAGGTTTTTCTTGCCTTCAAGTTAAGTGCATGTTAGCGTATTTCAGTTTCGCAAGCGATCTAAAAATTCGGCGTGCGTGCCTGATTCTCTGCGTAAAACTCAAAGATGTTTTAAACATCTACTCGAAGTTTCCAGCTGCTGCCGATTTACCGTAAGTTTCAATCCTTCTGTTCTGTATTTTAGCACAGCTAAGGCTAGTAAATAGCCAGAACGGTTTGTTTATAACTGATATTAATAGAAGCTGTAACTGTAAGTGTTGTTTTCGTTCGAGTTCACACTTTGTGGTGGACAGTTTGGCAGCGTTATTTTCCTCGCTTTCCATACAAAAACCACGGCTACATATTCCTAAAACTGAAACAAACATACAACTTTTGATTTCAAGTTTAAATAGAGTGACAGAGACTGCAAGTTTCCCAGTAATTGCCATGTTTCGTAATTTTTTCTGTCACTCAATTCCCTGGTCCCAGAGGTTTTCTAGAAAACCTCTGGAACCAGGGTACTTACTCAAGGCCGTTTCGCGCCAAATTTAACGTTCACTGGATGTAAATAATAAAGAAAATCGTGAGTACGGTACATTGGTGTTGTGTGACATTTGAGTTAGGTATAAAAGTCCTTTTGTATCCCATGCAGCATGATCAGCAGTTACAATAATGAATAAATTAATAAATTAATAGATCAATAAATCATAAGTCATTAAATTTAAGTAAATAAATACATATTAATATGTAAATTCCTTAATCGTTAGTTAAGGGCCAGAAACTCCGAAGCTGACTGTTTAAA
The DNA here is from genome assembly GCA_030867875.1 of Actinernus sp. WN-2022. NCBI lineage: Eukaryota > Metazoa > Cnidaria > Anthozoa > Actiniaria > Actinernidae > Actinernus > Actinernus sp. WN-2022. The sequence goes on from JAOWCC010000577.1 coordinate 122,634,780, forward strand.
CACTTTGACACTATTTGATGATACAGCATATTCAGGTAGTGAGTTCCAGTCTTTAACAGCTCTTGGGGAAAAGCTATACTTATAACAATCAACACGAGGTTGTAGAGGAATAAAAGTATGTTCGCGGAGGTTTCTAGATCTCTTAGTATGCTTAACGAGTTCAGATGGCAATTCGATGGTTATTGATAATTTTATAGAAAATTGTAAGCCTGCTTATAGCTCTACGTGACTTGAGACTGTTCCATCCTAGATCCTGAAGGAGGGCCGTAACACTTGCATATCTGTCATAAGTTCTTGTGACAAATCGGGCAGCTCTTCTTTGGATTCTTTCAATTGTCATCAATGTTCTTCTTTGTATATGGGTCCCATGCATACTCAAGGTGTGGTCTAACCAGTGTCTTGCGTTGTGCTGTGTCTTTCACTTCTTGTGAGCATTTCCCAAGATTGTGTCTTACGAAAGCGAGAGATGAATTAGCTTTCTTAGTAATTTCGGCTCTTTATGAATATTATCAACTCTCATCACGCTGATCTACTCTTAAAGTAATAAAGAAAAGGCATGGATATAAATAACTCGCCTTAAGGTTACCGGATACCTTCAGGGTGCGTTTCCAGTCTAAATTATGTAGCGCCTCGAGAAAACATCGTAGATAAATTATTCATGTATCATTTTAAAGCTTATAAAATTGGCTACAAGAATATATAAAAAGTTTTGAGTTCTTTGAAAATCTCGAATTTTCCGCCATCCCGTTTCTCCGATCTAGTGAGATGGCTTTCAGAAGTTCCGACTCCGAAAATATTTTAAAGTTTAAAAATCTGTTTGCTATGTCGTATTTCAGAGGAATCGTATTACCAAACCATGTCGGGGAATTTCAAAATTCGATTTAGTTCAAAAGTTATCATGCTTTCCGTAAAAATGCGAAAAATAATCCGAGTAGATATGCGGGAAATGTCGTCAAGAGCTCTCATTTTAGAATTTCCCAATTCCCCGATACTGTTTTGCAGCTGAGATATCAATTGACATTTTGTGAAAATTTCGCACAAATCGAATAAATTTCTCTTGAGTGGGAACTTTTTTAAAACTCTATTTTGATTGAAAATCGAAAGCGAGAAAATAGCACTTCAAAAAATCTACCCGTCTGTCGTGCGTGAATCTGTAGCCCCGCCTCTCCAACAATTAGCGAGCTCTTGGCCAATCATTTCTCATCACAGTTCAACTATCTGTCAAGATTTCCCGCCAATGTTGATTTCCGATCAAAGCTACGCGCCGCATCGAGAAAATGTTTGTTCTTTTTTGTGTGACTTGAAGAATGGTAGCGCTAAGAGTCAGCTGCTGGTTTCCCAGGCTAGAAAAATGGAAAAGACAAAAAGACCTCGAGGGGCAAAGCCAAGGTGAACACCTATAGAGATCACGCCTTGAATGCCAGCATAGTTAGTAGAGGAGACAGCGATTTGCAGGCGTCTGAAACAGCACGGCATAGCGAGATCGTGGTTCAACCGATTCATGGTCACCGCCAGACTACGTTTCCATCTAAGCTTTCTCTCTCGGCTGGCTCTTATCAATTCTACTTTGTGGACCACTCGGCACTCTGTCTGAAAGTGAAAATACGAACGCTTGTCGGGTTTTGCGAGGACTCCTATTTGGCTTTGTAATTGTATTGTTTCGCCTCGTTTTGCTTTTCGTTTTTCTTTGTTTTTCAAGCTAAGGGTTTAGGGTTAGGGCATCCTGCTTGCTTTTTGTAAGATATAAGGCCAACATCCGATGGAATTGTGGAATCGTGTGTGGAAAAACGTTTCTCAATAAACGTATAAAACATTGGTATATGAAATGAATTTAATATGTGCCGATTTCCCACACCGTCGTTACGGGCGAGTAAGCACTTGTCATGTGTTTATTGATCTGCTGTCAATCAAAAAGAACCTTTTACTTCCGGTTAAAAACTTCCTTTTGGTATTTCTCCGTCAATATAATTTTTTTTTGAACGGAGTTTTTGGTATATGAGACACTACTACTAAAACTACATTTCTGTGTAAAAAAAAAAATCCATCTTTTTCGTTTTGAAGGTATCCGGTAACCTTAATTCGACGTAAACCAAGAAAAGCGCAAGCAACAGACAACTTTTAGCGGGTAACTCCACAGGAAACCCAAGCTCTGTTTGAGTTTCAAATTATAAGGGTTTGTATGAGAGTATTTGATAGTATCCGTTAGGCCAGAAATACTGAAATACAATCAATGGAAACTTACCTGAAGTCTTTATCTGTTCTTCATTGGGCTCTGTATGCAATTTCAGGGTAACATTTCAACAGAATTTGAAACTCAAACAGAGCTTGGGTTTCCTGTGGTAACTCTCGACATGATGATGGCGTGACTAGGACAAGCAGCGCGCACGGAATTCTGGTTTGATATCCCATGCAGTACTAATTCCTCGGATCAATTTACTTAATTCGGGGTCTTGCAAAGGGAAGCTAAAAAGTTGAGAGTGTTGGACAGGGAACGTCGATAACTGATATCTCGAAGATTTGGAATAGACTTGCGCTTCCCCCTGCGGAAATTGTGTTGTTGATTTATGCGGGAGGAATGGACGCTGAAGCAATTTAATAACATTGCAGTTTTTATTAATAGTTCTTGTAGTTTGCTGTACCGGTTAAGAAAAAGATGTTTACATACAGCTGTGACCATTAACGCCCGGAAAGATCTGCAGTTTCCGGCAAACTCTTGCTGCACTGCAGTCTATTGTGGCACGCAAATGAAATAAAAGCCGACTTTTATGTATAGACGTTTCCAGGTAGCAAAATATCTGAAGGGCACCCACCGAGTACTTTTTGAAATTCGTTTGAAACCAGTTGTCTGCAGCTTATCTAGCCATTTTAAGGCGCCTACTATGTCTTTTGACGTATTCTAGAAAGCTATTAGCTGTTCGGATTTTCTAGGTGAAAATCGCGTCAACCGAAAATACTATGGCAAAATATTCCCGGCCTATACGAATTTGTTAATAGTCTAGAACAGAAACAAGAATTTTCTAGCCCAAGTAACTTCATGTTGCAAAGTTTTGTGGAGGTACGAATTTTTTAGGGGTTCTTTTTTCCTTTAGGCAATTCTTAGGGCCGGGAATGAAAATGCCGTGTTGTTCTGACTCTATTGATCAGACGAATTGGGACGTATGAATATTTTAGGGGAAACTTTTTAGTCTCCCTTTTCTTCTATAATTTTCTAGGGATTGAAAACAAATTTTCTAGCCAGTATTTCAGAAAACAATTTTCTAGGGACAGTTTTTTCAAATCCGAAAGTTTTAGGCTAACTTACTCTCCCGAAAAGCTTTTTAACCGAAAACTTCGTTGGGTACCCTTGTAACTGATCATCTGGGAAATTTGTAGATCTTGTCAGTCAGTCATTCAGTTTGCCAACGTTTTTCTCTTGCAGTGCATTAATAAAAAAATTACAAGCTTGAATTAAAGGTCTTTTTCAAAGATTTTTTCGCCAGTTTTTGGCAGACTCCAGTCTATACTGAGCTCAGTTTGAGTATTAATATGATATATTATTTACAAAACCGCGTATTGGTCGCCAAAAAAACTAATTGACCGGCTAAAAACTGAGTTTTGTGCAGAGCTAAAATGGATGTCAGCAAAGATTTCACGATATTTGTACATTTGTCGGGTGATGGTGAAATTAAAGTTAATTTGGAGTGTTAATCCAAAGAGGGGCATTTGTATAACAAATGGTAGGTATATATTAGTGCGGCAAAAGGGTCCCAAACAATATCTCCAAAACCCGATTTTCCCGGATTTTCTCCCAGTTTGATTATTCTGAATCGTCTATAACCCGAAATTCGCAATATTTTTGACGAGAAACCAGGACACGGAAATCGAAATTAGATCCCAGTACCGCTGTACATAATGAATCAGATAACAATAACAACAATAAATATGTGTGTTTGGTTAGCAATTTAGTATTTAGTTACGCGTTTGATTATATTCCAGTTCGAATAAATGAAAGCATAAAATTAAAAATTGCACTTATTTATACACGGTGCGTTTAACTACAGCACAAGCCGATGTGGCCGTGGTTAAGGTGAGAGGCCAAAACAATGCTACTCTGTGTTAGCGACCAATTTCGCTTTAAGTCCGCGCTAATGACTCGCCTCGTAAACTCCAGTTCATTTCAAGCTGTTCTAGCAGGTTTACTACAATAAATACAAATAAATGTCAATACATCGAATATAAAGATAAAGGACAAATTCAAAGCTTACAGACATCTAGAGATTAACTTACCGATTATTGACGAACGAATATATATAACGAATCGAAGTACGTCCACCCAACATGACGGTATTAACTCGACTCACAAAAAACGGCGCGAAAACGAATTTATACAACATGCTACAAATGCAAAGAACGCCTGACTAAATTATTTACGAAGTACTCACGAACATTGTACGAACAATAAACGAACACCTAAACAAAGAATTTGGTGGCTACACTCTGGGACCCAATTTTGATGGAAGGGGAGTTGTACCCAGAAACCACCACCTATTTTGGCAAAATCTAGATTTTTAAAAACAAATATCTTCTTGAATAAAATACTTATTGAAGAAGTAACTATATTTCTAGTTTCTACAGGCAGAGAAGAACATGTGTCTGCATTAAAATCAGCTATCCCTATTTTACAACGCGAGAAAATCACCCTCGAAAAAAGGAGTAGGGGGTATTACCCACCACACACCACCTCCCCTGACAAAAATTGGGTCCCATTCGAAATCCATTGTTTTGACCTCTTCCCTAAACTAAACTAAACTAAACAGAATCAGAATCCCAGTCGACAAGGGATTATGTCATCAACGAAGTGCCCCTCCTGCGTTCACAACCTACCGCGCGCTGAATGCGATACTACATACTTTATACTAACGCAGTGTTAGACTCATTCTGAATCCAATGATACAATACAATACAATACAATACAATCTTTATTTACTCAAATGGGAAATACTAAAAATATACAGAAGTGGACAAACATATAAAGGTAGATAAAATTGTTAGGCAATATTTTGAGTTTGAGAAGTTTGAGCCTGGGAGCTAAGTGAACCGTGAGGTTTTCGAGTTAGCCCCCAGCCTTTGAAAGTATTTTACAAACAGAGAAAAAGGACAATAAGGAATGAAGGTTTATAGTAAAACAAGAATAGCTAAAGATTATCATGATATTTGAGACTACTGGACAATTTCAATATTTACAATAGGTTATTTATCTAGAATGTTTTTTTTTTTTTTTTTTTTTTTTTTTTTTACTTAATATGTTGTTCTGACAGTAGATAGTGTTTTATTTTTTTTGCGAAGACAAAAACACTAAGGTCTTTTAGGTGGCTAGGAATATCCTGCCAGAGATCAATTGCCTGATATGAAAGCATTTGTTTGCCAGTATTAGTTCGGACACGTGATTTGCATGAGGAGACGCAAGCGGTGATTTCCTGCACGCCACAGGGAACCGTAGTTGCTAGCGACGCTTAAGTTAATTGGATTGCTGCTGCCCTATTTTCCAAGCGCGTGTATATTACATTAACACATTACCCTTGCCGCAGAAGATGGGAGCTAATGACCTATGGCGTACCATCCCCGCCAAAATTCATGGTTTGAATTCGAAGTTCTTCACATGAATTTTACACTCAAGTAGAATATTTCATATTGTTATTTTGTATTTTATAAGCTTTATCAAGGTTTCAACATACGTGTTTTATATTTGTCGTTCAAGTTTTACATTCGAGATTGTCACTGTTCATTCTAAACTCCACGTCATGCATTCGTCGTTCGAGTTTCACATTACGAAGTCGACGACTTTTATTTTCAACTCGACGTTTTGAATTGAACTTCATGCTTCAGTAACTTCCCGGTTGACCTTGGGAACTGCTGACATAAACAACGCAGGCGCAACAGTCAGTCGGAGTACAAACTCTGCCGCCATTTTGTGATTCTCAAGTGACAATTCAACGACTCAATAACTGCCAACAGGAGGATGATTATAGTAGCATAGTGCTTCGTTTAGAGAGAATGTTTTGTCAGAACTCGATATTGAAGAACTTGTGGACAAACAAACTACGAGTGTAAAGTACACAGATAAAGGTTGTGATCGTCAACCCTAACGAGAGAGTAGAAACGAGAAGCTCAGTCTTTCTCTGAGAAGTCGAAGTCCATCCGCTTAGTGAATGTTTGCCGAAAGAAATGGACGACCGTTGCATAAATGTATTGAGGCGGATTTCTGATTATTTCCTCTACTGTACATCGCTACTAAGTTCAACGGCCGTGAAGTCAATAGCCGGATTGCATCTCTGCAATTTGGTCGACAATAATACTTTTCAGTGGCGAATTAAATCACGGTTTGTTGTCGAGTTCTCTTTACCGTAAATATCATACTCTTTCGAAAGCCTGTCGAAAGCACAGCCAGAACATCTTTACCTAGAAGCCTAGGCTCTGTATATAGCTTCCTCCTGCTCCGTTTTCAAGTAAACGTACCTTTACCCAGCCGCGGAGAAAGAAGCGAGCAGCTGTGTTCTCTCTAGAAAACCTTTGGAACTAAGGTAAAGGCGAAGGAGGGTAAAGGCGAAGGCGAACTTTGAAAACGGAGCAGGAGGAAGCTATAGCAGAGCCTACTTCTAAGTAAAGATCTTCTGGCGCTATGGAACTAAAAGAGCATGATATTTACGGTTTACGAACTTGCAAAACTGGAGAACTCGACAACAAACCTCTCGCAGTTCGCCGCTTTCTCCGCTGAAAGCAGGCTATCTGCAACACGGCGAAGGGTAGCCTCCTTTGCAGACGTTTTTAGTTTCGGTCCCAACGTCTGCAAAGGAGGCTAGGCGAAGGGCAGCTTTCGTATTCTTAACGGGTTCCATAGTCAGTAGAACACATAGATCAAGCACGTGTGTTGTTCCTGTCACATCTGCGCCTGCGTAACGCCTGCGTTTATTACAAGACCTAACAACTCCAAGGTGACTACCGAGGAGTTCTGGGTACGAGGTTCCCAAGGTCCATCGGGAAGTTACTGAAGCGTGAAGTTCAATTCAAAACGTCGAGTTGAAAATAAAAGTCGTCGACTTTGTAATGTGAAACTCGAACGACGAATGCATGACGTGGAGTTTAGAATGAACAGTGACAATCTCGAATGTAAAACTTGAACGACAAATATAAAACACGTGCGTTGAAACCTTGATAAAGCTTATAAAATACAAAATAACAATATGAAATATTCTACTTGAGTGTAAAATTCATGTGAAGAACTTCGAATTCAAACCATGAATTTTGGCGGGGATGGTACGCCATAATGACCAGATGACAGGATTCCGACGATCACGTAGTGCAATGACAGTGATAGCCTGCTTGCCGGCTCTTCTGTATTTTTTTTCGGTTGAGCCGGCAAGCAGGCCATGACAGTGGTTACCCGTCACTAGTGTTGACGCACAGTACTTTTTATGGCGGGAAATAATCCCTAGCAGTTCCTATTTATTATACTTATTACTAGTTGCCGCGAGTGTAGTCCGCCTCGAAAATTCCAATTCAGTGTGCTAATAGCATTATAATAGTTTGTCTCGGATACTATATATTTTATAGCGCCGGGGAAAATGTCCCGCAATCGAAGCCTGCACCGTGCAGTGGTCCCGTTCAACAGTCATGATACATAGTTATCATATTGGAAATCCTGGACTGTCCGTTTGATTGATTGAGATATATAAATGTGTCCCGAGGTTGGCATCGGAGTTACAAGACCTACATATACTGACTAAGCTGGCGAGAGTCCAAAACAGTTTAAAATAAACACGCACATACATGTACCGGCACTCATATCTCGAACTCGGTGAATTATTGTTGCCCTTTTGTTGTTTATTCGGCTTTAAATGCTGATGATGCTTAGACTACTTTCCCGCTACATGTATCTTGTCGATCTACAGGTAGCCAAATCTCGTGATTGGTATTATAAATCCTTCCAAAATATGTATGTCAGACAAATAAATAGACGGCTTTGCCCTACAACCATTGTACAACTGATGTTTCAGTTGTGTTGTTAACTTACTAGGCTCTGAACTCTTCTACCCCGGTTCTCGGTCGATCTCAAGGCAAACCGTCCGGCTTCGATTCCGTTCCCAAAACCACTAGGCGCTACATTTACGGAATACTGAAATCCTGCAAACAAAGTTTTATGTTGTATAATCTGTACGAAAGAGAGATGTTTGATAGGCATGTGGTGAGCTTTTATATGGTCATATAAATGTTCGATTTGCGAACCATTTTTGGACTACATGTGGTAGACAAGGCCTGCCAGTCAAAGAAGTTAACTGGATTATACTTTATTTGGTCTGCCAGTCAAAGAAGTAACTGGATTATATACTTTATTTGGTCATGTTTTGGGGATTTACAAGTTTGGCGCTAAATTTTATCTCGGGACTCATATTCATTCATTCATTCCAAAGTCGAAGACGAAGCCATGCTAGAAGTAGAACAGAAGCATGAGTTATGAAAATGTCCGCCGCCGCGTCTGATTTCAAGAACAGCTCTCTTACATAGAGTGTTTGCGATAAATCTTAGTGAAGAAAATACATGGTTTGCTATCAATTCGAGCTAAATACTAAATCAAGCTAAATACGTTCGAGACGAAGAGACCACTCGAGTGACGAGGTTTTCGTGTCATCGGCTTATGAACTAGTGGCTGATCTCCTTGAGCATTGCAAAGAATGTAGAGAAATGCCCATTTATCCGAACTGACATATTCCAAGGGCTCGTGAGGGCGATCAACCACCTTGGATTTCCCGCCTTGGGCTTAGAACTCGATGTCTCTAGCTACCAACGTCAAAGAAGCTTAAGGAGACCATCAGGCACTGGCAAACACAGGCCAAAGTATTAGAAGCACAGTTGGCTTCCACGGCTGAGGAACTTCTCGAGCTCCGTTCACAACTGCGTTTAACCACTCTGACTCCGCCATCAACCCATCTGTCGTTTAGTGTGTCCGGAAAATGAGACTCCATATATAGAGACCTACCACAGCACTTATCATTCAATCTGAAGATGGATGGGCGCCCATTCTGTGGTAGGTGTGAATTTAGAAAAAACACAATTTAAAATATATATATATATTCTGATATTGAAATATATTGTTTTCATTAGGAAGATTACGAAACAGTATACTTTTGTTTGGTCCTAAATGATTACTGTTCTTGGCGAAATATTTCCAATTAGCTGTGACACAAGGAGGTAGGGGTCGGATAAATTTAAACGTTTCCAATTAATCTTAACAAACATTATTTTGCTGCTTTAATTCAGTTATAGGCAAAGATCAAGTGACAATAGGGAATGTCCGATCCCCTTGTCGATCGATGTGCAGACATCGGTGCAAAGTGCTAGCTAAGTCTGTACTGATACACACTTTCCATTGCCAACTGCAGAGTAAAGAGGTTGGTTTAAGCAAATAAATAAGCACAAATAAATAAATACTAAAAATGCACAGATAATTTAAATGTTACTCTAAATGCAGAGTTTTTTATATACAATAATGTATGCTACTGTTATGATATTCATTTTATTAGAGTTGTAAATTTACATACTTCTATGATTTGGGGATGAGGTTTGAAATCAACAATCACTGGGGAAAACAAAAATTATGTGCCTTTGTGGGCTTACGGTTATGACTAATTTATGAAAGAAAAAAAAACACGAAAATGACGTTGATGTTTTGGCACTGATTGTTTGTATATCAGCAAGAAAGGCAATTACCTGGGGATTCTTCTCATCGTTTTCTTTAAATAAATAAAATTATATTACTAGCTAGCAGTTATCACTTATGGCTCTGAGGTTTGAACCAATAATTATTATATAGTATGTTTTTGGTCTGATAAAATTAAATTATTTTTCTTTTATGAAAATTCTTTTTAGAACAATTTTTTAAACTGTAACAGTCCACTCCTCCTAAGTGCTGAAAAGCAACAGAATCACTAGGTGTCTCGCCCATGGCTCTGTGAGGTTTAGGCTGTTTTACAATTCAAAATGTTTTTGGTCTGATAATTTAAATTTGTTTTCTTTTATGAAAATTCTTTTTTGAACAATTTTTGAAACTGTAACATAGTCCACTCCTCCTAAGTGCTGAAAAGCAACAGAATCACTAGGTGTCTCGCCCATGGCTCTGTGAGGTTTAGACTGTTTTACAATTCAAAATGTTTTTGGTCTGATAATTTTTGTTTTAGTCTTTTATGAAAAATCGTTTTTGAACAATTTTTTAAACTGTAACATAGTCCACTCCTCCTAAGTGCTGAAAAGCAACATAATCACTAGGTGTCTCGCCCATGGCTCTGTGAGGTTTAGACTGTTTTGCAATTAAAAATGTTTTCGATCATTTTGTTTTTCTTTTATGACAAATCTTTTTTTAACAATTTTTGAAACTGTAACATATTCCACTCCTCCTAAGTGCTGAAAAGCAACAGAATCACTAGGTGTCTCGCCCATGGCTCTGTGAGGTTTAGACTGTTTTACAATTCAAAATGTTTTTGATCATTTTCTTTTTCTTTTATGACAAATCTTTTTTAACATTTTTTTTGTCTACGTAGACACTGTGTACTTCATGAACGCCAATCACTATATAATAATTTTATTAAACCTTATATCTCTACAGATACATTGGCAAAATGACAATAGAACATATACTAAATATAGTCAAATACAATTTAACATCGACACTTCTTATAATAATTCTTTTGATAATTCCAAAATCTAATAAAAGTACTTCGAAGAAAGTTTCATAATAGATTCATCTTTCATTGAAAATAGATATGAAAAATAAGGATTTATTATCGAAGAAACGAAAACTATCGTTAATATTATAAAGGGATTTGAGAAAAACCTCTCTCATCCTTATGAATTTATGATGGTTACACTCAAATTCATCACCAATTTTGTTACCATCACAAACTCGTCGTAAAGAATATTTCTATATCGACCGGTTTCGACCGGCAACTTATGTGCCGAAATTCTTATTTTTTTACAACGTGGCGGTGTTTTACGTTAGCAACTGCACTTAAATGTTTTTAGTACATAAATTAAACTTCGGTTTATTACATTTCGGCCCTCATTTCAGTTTTAACATTGTCAAATTCCTCGTCTTTCGGCCACCATAAAACAACTCTGTTTAACTTTTGACCCCTGAACAGTTAATGTAGTGGGGAGTGTGTGAGGAGTAAAAGCAGTCCTCCCGGCACAAGCTGTAAGCTGTAATACTTAGCCTGCTTAATTTATTTATTTATTTGTGAGAAGGGTTAAACAGCCAGTTTTACTTTACTTGAGTGTTCTCCAGTCGTTATTACAATTCCAAATGAGCTCATTTGATTACCCCACTTAGTCATACTACACCTTTATGCTTTTATGAACACAAACACTTTTTACCGGTTGATTCTGAAGATAGGTGTTTCATTCATAATTATTATGGTAAATTCTGAGCGGCCTGTGTTCGTGTTTGTTGCACGCTGTTTCCTGTTTCACGGCATGTTGGGAATTATGCAAAGACCATTGTGTATATGGCTTTGGCGTGGGTCACAAGTAACTCTAAATCTGGACCAAAACACACAATTTTAAATTGTAACCGGGCTTGGTTCATAACGTATTGACTTTTAGATGGCCGTATATTTGTCAATTTTATATACATGTCATGTTTAATATAAGCCATACTGTAATGTACTGGGGCAGTTAAAAATTCATATTTACGAAGGAAAAGTTGTTTCTTCGAGTGTCAGTCTAAAGTGCCTCGGTTAAGTTTTTGGTCTGGCTACGGGCCGGTACTTTGTATGCTTACGAATGTGCAATATATGTCTCTATTTTAAAAACACTGATTAAGGACTGTTTATAGAAATAATTTGTTGTGGCCAGATTCGCCGTTTTAGGAATTCTACGTGCGACGGAAATAGCCGATTCCTTTCCCTCACAAACCACACTAAACAGTCTACTAAAGGACTCTACAGCGGAGAAGTGACAAGGGATCGGAAAATAGGTTCGCTATATACCGGAGGCTAGCTCGTTATAAACCGGCGAAACCCCGTTCTAACAATTTCTAACAACATAATATTTATTCGTTATAATATTATATTCAGACCTAGATTTACACACTGGACGTCTAAATTGTATTCATTATAACAGAGATTTTGTTATACCGGGATTCGTTATATCGGGATTTTCTATAACTTTTGCTAGGCTGAAAAATATTGTTCCTTATGTTTCCCGCATAACATTATTACACAAGCTTCCAATCTTAAGAGACATTTGACGCCTTCTATCCCGTCAAATAATTAAGCGCTGACAGGTATTGGAAAAACTTTTTCTAGATCCGATTATTTCTGCTGTCAAGCCAGCCTTATTTCATTCGGATTATCACACTTTGCGCCTTTGCTTGAGACCAAACTCAGCGGGAGAACGCGTCGTTTCAAACGACGCGTCGCCCGGTATCCGTATCCAAGTCTTGCGTCTTCTCATGATAAATTCTTTTGGGTTGAGTATCTTGTGTTGTATGTGTGTTTGCCACTGGCATATTGAAAAAAATCATTAAACAAGCTTGGAAGGAGACCTTTATGCCACAAATGAACAAACTTTATGGCATGAAGGCGATAAACATTTTCTACAGTTTGAATATCTAAGAGATTTAGTAAGGGGAGAGCGCTTTCCGTATTTTTGCCAAACATAACAGAGAAAAATATTAACCTTGCTACTACATTTTGCTTAGTTTGTATCTTTTTCAAGTGTGATTGGTAAGCACTCCCCCAGGCTAGAATAGCATAAGAAATGTAGGGGTAAATAAGGTTGTAATATATTTGTTTTAGTTGGTGAATAGATAGATAGTGCCTAAGCTTGGATATGATACCAATATTTCTTGAAATTCTAGAGCAAACATATGAAACATGATATTTCCAAGACATTGAATCGTCAATCAGAACACCTAAATATTTTATATGGTCTTTTCTTTCCAAGTGGCACGATCCATCTTTGGTTTGTAATTTTATATCAATTTCTCCGTCCTTTTTCCGCGAAGATTTAACGATCATATAATTTGTTTTAGAAAAGTTTATTGAAAGCTTATTCGTATCGCACCATTCCTTGACTCGGTCCAGTTCAGAGTTTATCAATGCTTCTAGGCTTTTTAGTTCTCGTGCTGATGCGAATACATTGGTATCATCTGCAAAAATTCTAAATGTTAAAGTGTCTGAACAGTTTGGAAGGTCGTTAATGTAGATTAAGAATAAGAGTGGTCCTAGGGTACTGCCTTGTGGTATACCACAGATCAATGTTTATGGTGAAGGTGTAGAAATCGAAAGTATCACACTCAGAGATGTCAATAGCCCAACTGCTAAAACTTATGGCAGGAAAGGTCCGCTAGCTAAAGCCGGTGGAGTTGGCGACGGCCATATGAGTAACAGAACTGGCAGAACTGGCTATAGTTCTCCTCCCTGATTAGGACTAGTCTGTCTCGGCGAATCAGTTCTTTAGAACGGGTTATTGCCGATCAGACCAGTCGACGATTCATGTAAATGAAAGCGCATTTAAAGTTACAAATAGAGCAGATTTCGTATAAGTGGGACAAACTATAGCACTGACTATATCACGGTTACCGTACGGCATGCCGTGACGTTGAAATGGTTTCCCATTGTTTTTGCCCTGCTGATCCAATCAAATTACAGAAATACGCGTACGGTAGAGCACGGTTACGGACATGCCGTAGTTTGTCCCACTCATACGAAATCTGCTCTACGAGGCTCGCATTACGGCTATGCGTCTGTAGCCGATCACGCGCAACAGCGAAACTGGACTATACTTAACAAATAAAGAACTGGGCCTTAGCCATGTTTTATACTATCATAAAACACGATGGGCATTTGAGAACATGCATGAGAGAAATGGCCATGGTAAAGCACAAGCCGAAGGCGCGTGCTTTCAACATTTCTCGAGTGTTCTCAAATGACCAGAGTGTTTTATGATAGTATAAAACATGGATTTAAGGCTTCTTTATCTGTTTTATAATATAGATTTACGCGCGCGATGAAAGGAAACCGCCAGTTGAAAACAATAAAACACGGCAAACCATGTTATATATTCTGATAAAACATAGCTTTTTAGCCAATCAGAGCGCGCGTACTATCGTATCGATATTAAGCTATTCAGTAGTACCATTATTTAACAGTTAGCATATAGTTCCTCGCTAACATAATTCTCATAGAGTTCCTCGCTTCCTGCATCTATTCCAGACAAATTCATGTGAGTCTCGGGATTGTTCTCCTCTGCAAGTTCTTCAGAGTTCATGTACAGAGGTTCCACTGTTTCCTCATACGGCGTATTCGAGTCAGCTTGCGTTCTGGTCACGTGATGGCTGTCACCTGCTTCTCGCGGAACATCAACTTCATCTGTCACGTGATCTTGGACATTCCATGTGACGTCATTACGCGGACTTGGTCTCGTCCAATCCACCATTTCTTGATTTTCATAGATTTCATTTCCAAAATCTGTTTCATCTTCTGCATTTTGATTGGTATAAATTTCATCCTTGTACATTTCTTCCATGTTTACGACATCTGAGTTCATTATTTCGTACACGTCTGTCGTCCAGTCCTCCACTGGGTCTAGCTCTTGAGGCAGACTCCATGAGCCGCGTTGCAAAGACTGCGTGACAGATGGACCAAGGTGCAATCCAAATTGCGGCAAATATGCATTGACGGGAACGCTTGCTTTGCGACTTTCAGACCTCGGAGACCTTCTAGGTGTCCCGGGTGGACTTTGTTTACGGAGGTTTTGCCTTGGAGTTGGATTGTCACGCAACACGTCTATGTAATCGCCAGGTGTGTCAGGACTGAGTGTCACGGGGGAACTTTGTTTACTGTGCATTTGCTTTAGAGTCGGAGTGTCACGCAACACGTCTATGTAATCGCCGGGTGTGTCTGGGCTGCGTGACTGTGGCAGTTTCTCGTCATCTGCAATACAAACAATATAAGATTCGTCTTCATGGCTTACAGGGTTTTCTTGTTCCTCCTGATCTTGAAATGTTTTCAACTCAATCCCCTGCCAGTCGGTTGGATTTTGGTCTTCTCGAAGTGGCGGCGAATCGTAAAATGAATCTATTCGCTCGTCGTTATTCCGTACACTTGGTTCGTACTTGTTCTTTGGTCTTTTTCTTGTCACTGTTGCTTTATTTTGCTGGCTTATGTCGCGGGATAAGTTTTTTGTGATCAGTTCATTGGATTTTTTCTTAAGGCGTCGAAAGCGAACAAAAACGCTGATGACGGCTGCCGTAAGAAAGAGAGTGCACACGGAGAACACAACCGTCAATATAAAGACGATATCTTCTTTGTCCATCGTGCAGCGTCGTTAGTCTATAATGAAAAATCAAGCAACTGTTCTCAGTTATCTAGTGTCATCACCTTGAATCACCTAACCATAGCGTACCCGTGTGGGTGGAGAAGATGGAGCGCAAAGGACCAAGGGAAGGGATTAGAGGGAGTGCAAAGGTTCAAGGGAAGGGATTAGCCGGGAGCGCAAAGGACCAAGGGAAGAGATTATATCTCAAGTTCCCAAACACTCCCCAAAAGCACCTGGGTATACGTGGCAGGGTCGATCGGATATAAGTGAAGCATTCCAATTGGTTCTCTTTATAGCATAGTATAGTAAAGTAACTTTATTTAATGTCGGTAACTCGTGACAGTCTGGTGAGACTGATAAACTTGAGGCCGACGTGGAACCTACGACTTTACGTCCTTATCCGAGAAGACGTGAAGGTCTAACCATTCGTAGTTCGAGAACGAAATTGTTTCACAAAGGCAGCACCTTCTATTCAGTTATTTTAAGACCCTGAGTGTTGGTCCGGTCTCACTCTCGATTAATATTGACTGACTTGAGTTAACTCTGTGAATATGATATTATGAAATATATTGCTATAGCATAAAGACAGGAATAGTTTGTAAAACTCTAATATTCGCCTGAATAGCTCAGCCCTAATAGACTAGTTCACGGTTAATTCCGACATTTTGAAAGGGGTGTAAACATGGCGCGAAATACAGTGTTTGTATGGGAATCCGATGTCAAATATTTTCCGTAAAATTGAATTTCTGAAATATTCACTGTCTGCAAACTTGTTTTCAGTTTTCCATACATTTGTAATTGTCTGTAACTGTGTAACAACGAGTCGAAGTTCGCGGGAAAATTTACAGAGAAATGTATGGAATACTGAAAACATGACTACACCCTTCCTTGTACAGCTACATCCCTCAAATTTTGATCAGTTAGTTTTACCTGATATCTTAAGTTTGCAGACAATGAATATTTAAAAAAATTGATTTTACGGAAATTATTTGACATCGGATTCCCATACAAACACTGTATTTCGCGCCATGTTTGCATGTTTGCATGTTTGTCTATTAATTATCAATCGGAATGTAAGGGGTCAAATTATTGTCACTGTCATACAATGATAACTCTAGAAGTGCTCAATTACATGTCAATCAAGTTCTGGAATTAATTTGTTGAATTTGTAATTCGCTGCCCTTGGAATCGTGCCATTTAAAATTATTGATCGCTGCGAACGTTGCGATCGTTTCCGATAGTGTTTCAGTATAAGATCGCTAACAGCCCGTTTCCATTTCATCGCTATGATCGCTATACCTGGTATCCAGAGGTTCTACTTCCCGGCTCTCTAAGCCAAAGTTTAGAGAACTACGATCGCTGAAAAAAGTACTCAGCGATCTTGTTACCATCAAATAAAAACCGGGCTTAATGGACAGCGAAACGCGATACGAAAACAGCACGATTTATAACTAGATCTAAACTGACTGCGAGGTTTAAACCGTGCTTAATGGACAGCGAAACGCGATACGAAAACTCGCAGAATATAACTAGATCTTAACTGACTGCGAGGTATAAACCCAGCTTAATGCTGCGAAACGCGACACGAAAAATCGCAGAATGAAAAGCACGATTTATAACTAGATCTAAACTGACTGCGAGGTATAAACCGAGCTTAATGGACAGCGAAATACGATTTGAAAACTCGCAGAACGCAAAGTACGATTTTTTTTACTAGATCTAAACTAACTACGAGGTATAAAAATTGTTCTGTGTTCAATATCAAGTTGACGACAATGAAGTGAAAACTGAAAATTACCGTAAATATAAATTATTGTTTTAGGAATACTAGATCAACTGTCGATATATTTTTCTGATTTATTTAGAGCCTCAACCTTAATCTGCTCTCTTATATTGTTCTGACTTCAGTGTCAAAATATTTCTCTTTTTGATATCAAAATGATAAATAATTGCCGTTAGGCCTTGACTAGAGACAGTGATTCTGTAATCAAAGTGAACACAGCCAGAATGGGTCGGTTCTAGTGTTAAAACTCAACTAAGTACTAGCTAGGCTTGAAATAAATAAATAACCACGAAACACTCCGGACGTCGCGATCTCCGGACGGATTCTTTTCCTTTTTTTCTTCAATGATAGAACAGTCTTCAATATATAGAATAGAGGAGAATTTAACTGAAGTTAAATGATATAAGAAATTTGCTAAATCTCAGTTATTCAAGACAGCCAAGTTATTAATTTTGGCCGTGGTTTTTCTAAAGTCCGAATCAACCTCTGTCTTTCTAAATGGAAGCTGTTAACATGTACAATACATTAATACATTACGTTTATTTACTGAACCCTAACAGCAGTGTCACATCAGAACTTTATCTCCAAAAATTAACACCAGGGACACCAGAAGTGATTTAAATACAACATAACATGAACGGTAACAAAACGAGTGGGGACTGGAACCGAGTCAGTAAAACTAATTCAATTAATAACTAGTCAAAGTGAGCATTATTTTCCAACTTAGCTAGTTTGGAAAGTTTGGTGAACAAACAGGGACGGCGGAGCGAAATTCAAGCCGTCCCTTACATACCGCATACATGCATCTCTAGCTCATACCGACTGGGGTCATTATAATAGATTTGAAAGATTTCATATATATATATATATAACATCCCTGATATACTTAATTACTACTTAACTTAGAGAATATAACAAGAGAATACACTGGAAGGGTCGTAAAATTCATCAGATCAGACAATGCGGTTTTGGCATGTTTTACATACTTTTGTAACGACTTCGAATTCGCTTAGGAAGATAAGAGCGGAAGTCCTAAGTTGTTATGGTAGTGTAACAAGTGCAAAATAACTATTTTACAGAGTCTAAGTATTCCTTAAAATCACTTTATTTACAATAAACAGCCTGAAAACTCCTTGTCTGTGTTCTTATAAGTAACACTAGCTCGCTACATTTGATATTTCTCTTCGCCTGTTAGGTTGTTTACCGGCCGATATCTCATATATCTGATGCGTTGATAGAGTATCGATACCCTCCGCTCGACGGCTTCGCCAGCCTCTGGCAGCGAGACGTCGTCGTCGAATTGATATTGTGAGCTACGTTGTGAGCTTGGAGAAGCAGATTTCCAACCTCTGATTCAGGGAACGGGTACAGACTGTCTCACTGAAATGTACCTAAACCTGTTTTCGAAACTAAAACTACGACTGAGCTGGCTAAACATTCAATACTCAGGGTTTTGGGAAAGTTGCCTTCCATATTCGTTTTGGGTACTGAAATTTCGTCGGTGTTTAGCCGCTTGGCAGTTGAGGTTTATATAACGTATTATTGTACATACAGCTACAGTACTACCTACCGTAAGCGTTTACTTGAACATACACTGCTTAGTCGCGTAGCTAGTAGGCCTAGTAGCACTTCCGTTCAACAATGATGAAACCATGCAAGAATAAAGTGATGCTGGCTACCAAGTGCTTAATGCTGCACAGCAGGCCTTACTTGAAGTGCAATCGGCACTGAGGTACTGAGCGTTATGTAAGAAACATTCTGTGTAAAAGGAACTGGTTTGTCTGACTGGTGAAGCGGTAACTTCCTGGTGGTAATGTATGCATGTTGGGTTCGTGTCAATAAGCCGCTGTGCTGCCTGCTTTGTATTCAACCAATGAACGGAAACAAGAAAATCAATCGCTTGCGAAATTTATTGCTCTTTGACTTCGCTGACTCACAGCTCAGGTAGCCCAAGCTCTTGATAATATAAATAATAACAACAATCACAACGACAACAACAATAACTTCGCATCTAGAGGCAGTAGCCTCCTCCGCAGGCATCTCTAATTTTCGAAGAAATCAGATTTAAAAAATCGTGAAGAGGAGGACTGTGGAGGGGGGAGAGAGAAAAACGAAGAAAGAGACTGGCCTGCCAAAAATCGATGGGTATGGACATGTCGCTGCACCCCAAGGACTTGTCACGGGACCCGGGGTACCCTAGGGAGGTAATTGTAACTTCCAAAACTAAACGGGTCCCCTTCGGATTTTTTTTACTCAACTCTATCTTCTCTCTCGGCTCCAATCTCCCTCTCTTTTCTTCACCTGCCACAGGGAGCCCATAATCTGATTTCTTCAAAAATTAGAGATACCTGCGCAGGAGGCTACAAGCCAACCAACCCAGCGAATGTTTCTTTTTCTTCTTTCTCAGATTTCTTAATCATTTGCTCTCACTGATCCTAAAGTTCTTTAAAGCCATTTTCGTATAAAACTTTGTTGAGTAGTGTAGTCTCTGCAACTCTGCATAGTGTTGTAGTTTCGCATTTTGCATCTTCTCGCTGGTAGTTTAAAATGTTTAACTTAAAATGGACGATCAGTACACATAAAGGGTCGTCAATTAATTCACCCCAGCCTAGTTTTCTCTTCATTTTCTGGTTTTCTAATTTTATTGAATCATAACAATAATGATGCTGATGATAAACAATGACGATGATGAATGTTTTTTAAATAGGCAATGAATAACAACAAAATGAAATAGCAATAAAAAGCATTATATCATGATCGGCTCGGTTTTCTTTGTTATTCATAGGGCTTTGTGTACGATGGAGACCGGTGTAACAACAGAGAGTTGCTCATTATAAATGCAAGGGCTTTATCTGTATAGAGGGTTTCACATGACGTCACGGCGGCCATGTTGGTGTACTTTTCACAATAGATTCTTTGTCAGCTTCTTTTGTTCTGTACACCAACGTGGCCGCCATGCCCTTTGTCATTTGGATCTCTGGGGATTGAGTGAAACCCATCTATATTGACCCGGGTCAATATACAGATAAAGCCCTTGCATTTATAATGACCAATGCAAGAGTTCTGCTCTCAAGCTGACAGTCAGGTCAATGAGCCGATATGAGTGCGACACTTTCACTCACTCCCTCTTTAAGAACGCGAGCCGTCTTATCATTATGGGACGTGACTTTTTTTTCACCATACTTCAACTGCGCATGTTGGTGACGTACCTTAACGCCGAAATAATTATTCTATTGTATGATTCAGTGCTTTGTTTAATTTACAAACCTGCCATGGGTATTGTTTGCTTTGCTAAAGACCAAAGAACTGTTTTCTCATAGGAATGCTTTTTGTGTGAAAACCTTGTCAATCATGAAATAAGTCAGTTAAAAACCTCGAACCTCGGCTTTTATCCATATATACATCCCTCGGGTCTACGGCCATCGAGATGTATATGGCTAAGAGCCTCGGTTCTCGGTATTTAACTCTTACTTATTTCATTTTTGACACATTTTCTATTGTTATTCGATAACCTTTATTTCATTACGATCCCAATGAATTTCAATATGTTGCTCATTAGATATTCAAGGCAGTTATATAGAGGTCTTTATATGATATAAAGACATTGAATATCTAATGCATGAGCCATATATAAAAGGCTCTTGAATACCTAATCAGGTCTTAAAAATGAAAGTCACTGGAATGTTAGTGAAATAAAGGTTATCGAATAACTATGAAATAAGTAAGTTTAATACCTCGAACCTCGGTTCAGCCATTTTCATCCCTCTGGATGCATATGGCTGAATGCCTCGGTTTCTTACATAACAACAAGGGCAAACACAACAACAGTTTAATTATTTTATAGCGTTCAACAGCTATAAAATATGATAAATTTATAGTTACCTGAGGTAAAGGTGCATTCAAAGAAATATTTCTTGAATTGTGGATCTTTATAACTGGATGGAATTCCAAATATTTGTGAAAACGTCTCTGACCCAATTCATTTTGTTCTATGGAATTCCAATGTATTTTTTAGGCTTACATCGACTAGGCCCGATTCTAACGTCGAACATTTCCATGCGCCGAACCTAATCAGATCAACAGAAGCCGCCTAATTATCTTTTGTTTCAATTGCGCTCGGCGCATGAAAAGTTCGAAGTTAGTATCGAGCCTTTGATTTGTTTTGATTTGATTTGATGAGACATTCGGATCAAAACCTGATCAGAGCCTGATCACAGGAGTACAAACAATAGGACTCAAGGTCCCTTCTAGGCCTGCCTCCGTCAGTGGACCTATACGAGTTGTTTCACAAAGGCATGCAGCACCTTCTACTCAGTTATTCCCTGATCATGAGTGTTGGTCCATTTGGGTAGCCGCACTAATAATATCTGGTGTTTATGAAGTACTTTCTCGATAAAATAGATAAAACATCTCTAACTCTAGATCTAAGGAGAAAATTACGCTAAACCTTTGAACTGTTCGATTCTAACGTCGAACATTTCCATGCGCCGAACCTAATCAGATCAACAGAAGCCGCCTAATTATCTTTTGTTTCAATTGCGCTCGGCGCATGAAAAGTTCGAAGTTAGTATCGAGCCTTTGATTTGTTTTGATTTGATTTGATGAGACATTCGGATCAAAACCTGATCAGAGCCTGATCACAGGAGTACAAACAATAGGACTCAAGGTCCCTTCTAGGCCTGCCTCCGTCAGTGGACCTATACGAGTTGTTTCACAAAGGCATGCAGCACCTTCTACTCAGTTATTCCCTGATCATGAGTGTTGGTCCGGCCGGGGTTTGAACCAGCGACCAACCGCCCCACAGAAATACCAAGCCGAAATATTATGCAAATTTATTACTTTTGTCGTCTGGTTAATCCGCGGTTCGAGTTTTTTTAGCTCTCTCTTTATTTCTCGGTGATCAGTTTATCTTGTGAATTATTGAGAAAATACCTAGGCTAAAATCTACGTTTAAGCAAGTATGTATTTCACATCTGAAAGAAATTGTTGAGCTTTCGAATGAATATTTCTACGTCAGCCAAGATCGAAATATTACCGGATCTGACTAACGCGAATTTGGAAGGCCTGATATATACTCCCATGTATATACGGACTATATATATACAGACTATACATACAGACTATATATATACAGACTATATATATACAGACTATATATATATAGACTATACGGGTAAGTGCCGCTCGACAGGGTTTTTGACAATTTTTAGCCTGGAGCAGGGTATATAAATCACTGTTTGGGTCTGAAACAGGGTCATATTTTTTTGGAAGGTCTTCAGTACGGTTTGAGTTATTCACGGTCCCTTGCCGCTGCAAACGCAGAGTCCGTTTATCTGTTTATGATTCGAGGGCATTTGAACAGTTCAAAGGTTTAGCGTAATTTTCTCCTTAGATCTAGAGTTAGAGATGTTTTATCTATTTTATCGAGAAAGTACTTCATAAACACCAGATATTATTAGTGCGGCTACCCAAATGGGAGAGAAAGAGAAGGTAATTGTTGCGCAACGAGATAAGCGGTCTCCGAACTGACTCGATCAAACGCTAAATTACTTCAGTTGAAGAACTGTATAATACAGTGAAGTTTTTATCTGCTAAATGTGACGATCTCATCTTAACTCAAATTTAATCAACTAATGGTTCTACGCTAACCGAAGAAAACTTGCCAGCAAGAAAGCCATCGATCATACTCAATCAGAGTATGAGCCTAAAGAAGATCAAAGAAGATCTCGGAGAAGTCAACAGTGCGCACTGGAGACCCAAATCCAAGAAAGCAGAAGAGCTCGTCCAATATCTGAGGAGAGACAGTCTAGAAATTTTCGGTATCGAAGCAACTAGGAAGCTCACCTCAGACGCCATTGTTAAACGCTATTGGAAAAGTGATTGGCATTTCTACCTCGCACCCTATTCCATCTTACAACGAACATGCACCGCCAAAAGTCATTGTAAATTAAGTTCACCCTTAGAACTTTAGGAACAGGTTCTACGCTAACCGAAGAAAACTTGCCAGCAAGAAAGCCAAGGATCTGCCCGATCTTGGCCTTAGCTCCGACGCCCGTGTTTTCATCTCGGAAACCTTGACCCCTTACAAGAAAAAGCTCTTTGGCGACGTAAACAAACTGAAAAAGCGTTGGAAATGGAAGTACATTTATGTAAAGGTGTTGCTTTTTCCGCCCTGGTTGTTCCAGGTTAGGATCAAAACAAGCCAGGCTGTCAACCTGTGCGTCCACACGAGCATTGCGTATCTGATTACCTGCCGTGGAGAGCGTATTGTGCAGTGCAAGGCCCTCTCGGACAACTGTAGGAAGTGACCGGTGGTCGGGTGGCCAGTAGTCCCGAACGGGCGGTAGGATTGCTCGAAGCGGGTTCCAAAATAATGCCACCCCAGCTCGAATCAGACGCATCTGAGAACAGCTTGACTGTAAAGTGTCGCTCATCGTGCCAAGGGAGACACCCGACCATTAATCGAGAAATCGCCAAAATCTGATCTCTCGTAGGAGGTCACCTTCCATCTTGTAGATTTATAGTCCGCTGACATAGCACGATTAGTAGTGCGTGTGTATAATCAGGCTGCTGGTACAGCGATAGCGAAAGACTTAGCTTTACCAGCAACACCGCTGTATTGTTTTAAGTTCAACATGAGGCTGTGACAAGATGAGTTCTCTAAGAGTTGAAAACTTGGACTTCTTGTCGTTGGCAGGGCAAAAGCCATTCGAGTGGAGTCAGACAGGTAACCTAGAAAACGCACTACCTGGGATGGAGCCATGGTTGACTTTGAGAGGGCTAAAGTGTACCCTAGGCTGGTGAGGACCAAAGCCGTTACAATGAACGCCGCCGCCTGTGCACTTTGTAGAGGCGACCACGGAGGTGATACGGAGACGTGTGATGATAACAGTTGGCCCACATGACGGTCATCGATGTACTGGCTGCACGGAATTCCGAGCGATCTAATATAATTGGTGGCTACCAAACCCGTGGGGTGGTAGACAAATGCGCTGGGTTTCCATCCAAAAGGGTATCGTAAACATAATAGTGATCCGCCCAAACAAGGCCAAAGAGAGTTCTGCTTTCTTGGCTGAGAAGAATGTGATCATATCCACTTTTTTATCCACTTTATTATTATTTATTTATTTATTTATTTACTCAATTCAATTTCACAATATTTACAAAAGATATCTGCGTAATTAGGAAGGTTTATACAGAACATGAAAATGTTACTTATAAAAATAAAAAAATGGTAGGATCTTCAGTCAAGCAGGCCGAGAACGCACCGGCGTACACTATCGATTCCGAGGAAGACCTCCACAACCTCGAAAGTCGCCATTACTAATGAATGCGGCCGATAGCACTCAATCCATCTTCACTACTCTCTCTGTACAGGCTAGGAATCAGAGAATGATGGGCATGCATGAGAACTTAAAATGAAGTAAGAACTGTTCCAAACCTAACTTATCTATTCCCTATTTATCTTACGTAATTATTACTCTCTATGATGGCCCAAAACAATAGTTATTTTCATGAACTTCCATCTCCATGCATGACTTAGATCTCAATGAGTTTTGTAAAGAAACAGTGGCATGGGTTCATTTTTCCTCTAAACCCTTTTATATTCTAAAGATCTTTTTGGAGATATACTTGAAAGCCCAGAGAGAAGAGCTGATTTACTCAAAAACCAAAAACCCACAAGAGAATTTCATAGAATCGAAATATTACACTGTTAATAAACAAACATTTCAAACAAAATGGTTTTTCCATCTTGCACTGTAATATTCGTAGTTTATCCAAAAACCTGACATTACTACTGCAATATATTCTTCTCGTAGCTAAAGGGGCTCCACTGAGACCGCGTTATAGCTAGATATTTAAGAGACAAAACTAAATGAAAATAGTCACAGTAACATTAGCATACCAGTTTTTGAATAGCGATGTTTCGTGTTGATAAACATTACAATGGACTTTTGTCCCACGGCGGCCATGTTGGCTTGAAACAATAGATTTCCCACGTGTAGCCTCGTACTGAGCAGTTTCAGAACGAGTTCACTCGTGCAAAGCAAAGGTTTTTATACTCCTGGGATTAAACATGGCCGCCGTGTGAATAAGGTCCATTGTTATGCTAATATCATAACAAGAATAAATTTAATTTAGCACGGAACTAAATTGACAAGTGATATCGCGGAAGTGGGCTATTCGCTACGTGGTGCGACATAAATAAATTATCAATCAATATTTCTAAAACAAATTTTATGATTTTTATAATCTCCAAGAAAAACGGATATGGATGTTAATATACAAACCCGCAATTCGAATGGGACAACGTGCCATTACTTGGACAGGAAAGACCACATCAAATACTTAGGGGTAATGATCGATAACACTATATCTTGAAAGTACCACATATAATGTCAGCTGAACATATTTTGTATACGACTCGTGCTATTATTAATGCATATACTTTTATGTGTGTATCAAGTATCTCTTATCTGTGTGATGAGTATAATAAAGAATTGAATTTGGAAAAAATCTCGCAACGGTTCATTGCGTTAATTCACGGTTTCGACCACAATCCATTGCGTGGCCAACCACAATGTGCTCCTCCCCTCCCCACTGGAGGAATTTTTTTGCAGCCACTGATACGATACCGAAGGGCAAGATTCGCGTGTCATTGACAGACTATAATTACTGTGTAGGTTATATGCTTGGTTGTTTGTATTCTTGAACATTTAAGCTTCCTTCTTAATTCAGGGAATACTGGTACCATAATAGTCTCCATTGGGGAGGGGAGGAGCAAACCTTTGACGGGTTTATTAGCCTGCTTGCCGGCTCTTCTGTGCCACAGGTGACCCAATCCGAGAAAAAAACGACCGAAAAAAGTTACAGAAGAGCCGGCAAGCAGGCTACGGGTATATGTTCTTCGCATTCATCTGAAGGAGAGCGATTTACGCAAATTCGCGAGTGCTTTGTCGTACGCTGTACTTCAGGCTAATTCTGATCGTCTTAGTTTGTATTTTTTACAGTGCCTTCAGTGCTCCTTATTAGTCTTGTGTTGTAACGTGATCATGCATGCTAAGTTGACGACGCATGCACGAGTCACTGGAGTCGTGTAGGCGATCGGACACAGTGTGAACATATATAGTTTGATAGTTTGGGGCGGGGAGCAAGATCTCTCCTGTTATCAAGAGGGTGAGCAGCAAATAATTTTCTTCTATTGGCCTTCGATAAAATCAAGCGGCCGGTTCAAAACACAATTAGCATTTACAATTACATCTTCAATTAGAGTTGATTTCCGGAGTTTAAATTAACTTCATCATCGGGGGGAACAGAAGTTTTTTTTGTGCTGGAAATCTTAAGAAAATGTCGGGAATTGGTACGCTCAGGGAGTACCGGGAAATCGTTAATATGCCTGGACAAAATCGGGACAACTTTTGAGAAACACAGGCTCAAACAGGCTCAAACAGGCTTAAGTCGCATGCGACGATAGCCGGCCAAAACTACAAAATATATTCATCTAACACCTTAGCATTTTTATCACCCTGTAATATATCTTTCCTCAATGTTTCCTGCCAAAGAGCTGCTGTATGTTTTCTTTTAAAACACTTCCTTGACTAAGCGGCAGGATTCACTACCTATTAGGTATACTAGTTTAGTCTAAACTTAGAAGAGAGACAAACACAGCTAAGCTTGAATTCAGAGTTGAATCGAAAGGTTTCCTGTTTGTTTGACCAATCAAATCGCTGAACGGCGGACATTATTCGACCAATCAGATCGCTGTAACACATACAGCGCATGAAATTTAATTATAGTTGCTGTCGCAGCGAGCGAGCTTGAAGTGAGAGAGCAAGGCAGCAGTTCTGATTTGTGTAGTGGGCCGTCAGTTTTTTTTTGGGCGTATTGCCAGCGCAGTACATTGTGGTCGTGCGCAAGGACACATAAATGATATGCACTGACCAACAGCTCGCTCGATTGCATTGTGGTCATAATGTTAATGAGGTGACGTCACACGGTGAATATGTTTTTGTACAAAAAAATTTGCTGGTCGAAATAATTGACCTTTTATAAACAACTATGTTATATTTGAAGCTTATATCATTGACTTTACCGAATATTGTGTCTAAATCAGAAGTAAGTTTCATTCACAAGGAAAATGAACTCAGTAAATTCCCTGTTTGACGTCACCTCATTAGCATATTCGAAATATAAACCTTTATAATTAATTCTATATGGTTTTGGGTGGCAAGAGTTGGTATACTGCCATACAAATGCCTGTAAATATGTAGCAGTTTGTTTCTGAAAATAAACATTTGTCATCATTCAATTTTCGGACCCTCTAACTATACTGGTATGTCAGTGTACATCCATAAACGATGAACTTTTACGACTTTTACGACTTTTACGACTTATCAGCGATAATGATGGACGACATGTCATTCAATTACTAGCCCTAAGACAAAGGAAGCATAGGAAAATGGGAGAAACGAGATGCTAACTGGTCATCGTGTTCAGTTCCCAAGTAGAAGTTTGTAAGTTTGTTTTCCTCAGTACATCTTCATGACTGGTAGCATCAGTCTTCTGAAATCTATAAAAAAAGTACCACTGTCACGTCACAAGTCCAAGAGGAATGCATCAATTTATTTAGTCATGTAGTTTAGTGATAATTTTGAATTCTGCCTTTTCTACTTGTGATATTTATATTTGTAACTATTTTTCAAATATATATTTTATATTTATTACCTATCAGCATATTTGTAAACTTCAGCCTATTGGCTGTGATGCAGTTTTTTTATCAGTAAAGTATCTATCTATGCACCTATCTATCTATTGTTCCTATCTATCTATTTATCTATGTACCTGTCTGTCGATATACTAAATTAATTAAACTGGGATAATCTGGCCCTCAGAAGGGATAAACACTTGAGCGTAATGATGTACGACACCATTGGCCAAAGAGTACCTAAGTATCTTAGCAAACTCTTTTCAAATATCTCATAAATAATCCCTGTAGATCTAGGCTAAGACGAAGTGATAATAATTTAATTATTGACCGTGTACCGAGGACAGAATGCTATAAAGGAAGTTTGGCATACAGAGGAACTAAATTATGGAATTCCCAATAATACTACAAATATAATAATACAAATTTCAAAATTTCAAAATACAATAATAATAAAAATTTCTCATGAAATATTCGCCGGTATTACATGGAAAACCATGAAATAACCATATTATCCTAGAAATAACAAATTTACGAGAAGATTTATTACGAAAACAAAGTAACTTACCGGACGATAGACTGCGAATTTTCTCGCCCGAAAAACATTTTGAGTGGCGGCCGCGCGCGTCTGCAGGCTAATTATGTATTCCAAATGTTGAATTCTTTGGCTGATAGAGAAAGAGCGCAACATTTACTGCATTTTGATTGGCCTTAATCTAGCCATGAAATACCGCTCTGTATTTCATAGAAAAACCATGGAATACCGCCCTGTATTTCATAGTAAAGCTGAGCTCTGATTGGCTGAAATATAATATTTATAGGATAATACTATATATCCTATATACTAGTTGCGCCACTTCATCGTGTACATGAGTGGGGACAGTGAATTCCATTTGGCCTTTTGGAGCACATCTGTAGAAGGCATATCGCGTGATAGGCTAAATATAACTCTAGCAGCTCTGCAATGTAAAGATTCCAGACTTGCTATTGTCAAATTAAGTTGCCTTTGTGCTCTCAGAGTATTTAGAATTCCTTGTAATAATAATAATAATAATAATAATATTTTGACAGGAAATCTCCACTCACAATTTGTGATTTTCAGGGAGGTCCTGTATTAAAAATATATATTTTACTAATATATGGAAAACAGAAAAGATAAATGGTTAATATAAAATAGAAATAGAACAATGATTTTTATGAAATTAAGTTATGTGCCAGTAAGATTTAAAAATTGATAATTTAGTTGATTGTATAACTTCAGAGTCTAAAGAGTTCCAGTCTAATAGTGCACGGTAGGTAAACTTCTGTTGTACCCAATTCTTACGTGCGAATGGTAAATGTAGATTGTGCTGACGGCGTGTATTATTTGTATGAAAATCATGATTCTTCTTTAATTTAAAGTTGAAGTCCACCATGCTATAGACGTTTTGCACCACCACGTGATGGCAGCCATGTTGGTGGCCAGAAAAATGAGATTTGTGAAAAATTAAATCTCAAAGGAATAACAATCTATTGTTCTGGCCACCAACATGGCTGCCATCACGTGGTGGTGCAAAACCTCTATTTAAGCATTTGAAGATAGTAATATAGCGATGATAGCGCCGTCGAAGGTACAGTAGTAGTGGGAGAGGCACCGAATTAGCCCTTTTTTTAGGGCGTACGCCCTATTTTTAGCGGGCGTATGCATTAATTAGGATGACGTCACAATCCCATTGTCCATTGAATTAATTAAGGAATACATTTTTTTAGGGCGTACGCCCTATTTTTAGGGCGTATGCATAAATTCGGAATGCTAATTTTTGGTGAGCTCTCATTAATTCAGGTGACGTCACAGTCTTATTGTCTTAGGTCATGCATAAATTAATTAGGGCGTACGCCCTTTTTTAAGGCGCTATGCTAATTTTTAAGGCGCGCTCATGAATAAAGTGAGGCGCGCTCATGAATAAAGTGCGGTAAAGTGCGGCGCTCTCATGAATAAAGTGGAATCTCATTAACTCAGAGGATTATCTATTATTTCTGTGAATGAGGTCATCGATCTATTCGGGCATGTTTGGGCAAAGGCTATAAAACCAGAACCTGTATCTCCGAGTCAGTACAACCCAAAGTATAAAACCAGAAAACGCCAACTACAAGATGGCAAGGAAACCTATATCAGAAGACACTATTTGCATCGATGAAGTTGAAGTTGTCGAAAGAAACAGAGCATTTCACAGGATATCAAGTACAATACATTTGGTGTATGCTGCACTCTGTGAAAAACCAATCTATGCCGAGAAAGAAAGACAATGTGAAACAAATCACCCAAGCCAAAGACAGCACGATTGCTTGATGTTATCCGAAGAGGAAGCGTGGAATTTGTTCTACAACAATGCAAAAGACGAAGTCAAACCAGAGAGAGTGTGGGAGATTGTGAACGCTGTTTGCTACATGTTGAACATTGAAATTCATCGCTCATGGAAAGTTTACCTATCTGAACTTTACAAGTTACCCTGGACCACAGTGTATCTCTTACATCTTCAGTTCAGTAACAACGGATCTTCTATCATTGATCAAGTGCTTGAAGTTAGTGTGAAGTAGTGAGACGTGAAATACATCCACTGAATGACAATATCCTCAAGATATTCTGTGTCTGTTCCAGAACAATGTTTTAGAAAAGATGAAGAGTTTATGGAGATTGATTGACTTTGTAATTACTTTAACTTTTAAATCAATAAAGTTCACTTGTTTTGATTGAACAGGTTTGGGCAAATCTTTGTTATGAATACACTATTGTTTTGGTAATCTGCTCTATAGTAACCCAACGAAATTTTTTTATATATTATTCACAACTCACTCGTAACGTAATTCTGAGATCAGAATATTTATAAACATTTACTAATAACAGTAAATCCACTGTGACTCATAAGATCAACTCTGCTATTGTTCTTAGGGATTAGCGATAACTGAAGGGCCTATTGTTTAGAGGAAAACACTTGAGATGCAAACTGAACTATAATTACCATACGAATAAAAACAAACCAGATAAATTAAACAAAGTTTATTCAATCTCAAAAACACCAATTTACAGTTCGTTTTCCTTATCGTCGCGGAGTTGATAACTTTCTTATTTCTCAGTCCTTGGGTTGATATAATGTACCGTGTTACAAGATTACACTGATTTATGTTTCATTGATTTTTTCTTGTTGACAAATGCTGCTTACTGATTGCTTATATTAAAACGATGACAAGAGGAATAATATTTTTAAAGACATTTATTAATAGAAATCGACTTAATAAAACTTATTTCTAAAAGGTACAAATGTATTGTTCATCACGGGAACATCCTTTTCATCCCTTTTGTCGCCTCTCGTCCCGTTTTTTTCTTTTTTTATCCCTCTTTTTTTTTTCAAGGCGACAAAAGGGATGAAAGGAGATAAATGGGACGATAAAGTAGATTTGTGCTATTTGATACTAACTTTCAACGAGTGAACATGGAAAATCGGACTTTGAAAAACTACCCTGTACCTAATTGTGGATCAAAGTATCCTATTAAATTATCCAACCACTTGGCACAAGTCCATAGATTATCAACTCAAGAACGTAAACCATATTTACAAGAAAGTTTTTGTCGAGGAATGTAAATCCAGTTGTTGATAATGGAAAATACGTTGGTTAGGAATCCTGCTTATAATATTGGTTTAACTGAGAGACCTTAGCTAAATTAGCTAATCGACATTTGTTCAACTTAGTGACCACACCAATTTGTTTTCTATAAAGTTGGAAACTTTTAAGGGTCTGACATTATACTCCCGATCCTTGAAGAGTAAAGATATAAACGATGGCTGCTAATCGTTCCAACTCAGATGATGAAATGACTGAAGATTCTTATCAAAGCTCTGATTCTCAGGAGAGCACGGACTCCACTGATGATAGTTATGACGGAGAAGAGGATGTTTGGGAAAGAATTCGAAACGAAGCTAGAGAACGGCACCAGGAAGATTGGGAAGCGTTGGTTCAAAAGTATGAACACGCTGGGGCTATCATAGTCATGAAGTTGCTGAAATCAAAGCCAGTAACGCTTTGGTTCCTACCTATAGAAAAGACCTAAGAGAAGTGTTGTTCGAAGATATGAAATGGATTCACAGCTTAAGAAAAGATCCTGATTTCCGAAAAATCTTGGAAACAAAGCAAAACTTGATGAACATGGAAGATTATGGATGGCGAGAAGCGATCGAGGCTGCAATTCACCACCGAAAATTCTTGTTGAATAAACAATTCCAAAAACAACCTATTCCGGAACAGAGTGTTCCCGTGATGAACAATACATTTGTACCTTTTAGAAATAAGTTTTTTATTAAGTCGATTTCTATTAATAAATGTCTTTAAAAATATTCTTCCTCTTGTCATCGTTTTAATATAAGCAATCAGTAAGCAGCATTTGTCAACAAGAAAAAATCAATGAAACATAAATCAGTGTAATCTTGTAACACGGTACATTATATCAACCCAAGAACTGAGAAATAAGAAAGTTATCAACTCCGCGACGATAAGGAAAACGAACTGTAAATTGGTGTTTTTGAGATTGAATAAACTTTGTTTAATTTATCTGGTTTGTTTTTATTCGTATGGTAATTATAGTTCAGTTTGCATCTCAAGTGTTTTCCTCAAAACAATAGGCCCTTCAGTTATCGCTAATCGCAAAGAACAATAGCAGAGTTGATCTTATGAGTCACAGTGGATTTACTGTTATTAGTAAATGTTTATAAATATTCTGATCTCAGAATTACGTTACGAGTGAGTTGTGAATAATATATAAAAAAATTTCGTTGGGTTACTATAGAGCAGATTACCAAAACAATAGTGTATTCATAACAAAGATTTGCCCAAACCTGTTCAATCAAAACAAGTGAACTTTATTGATTTAAAAGTTAAAGTAATTACAAAGTCAATCAATCTCCATAAACTCTTCATCTTTTCTAAAAAAATGTTCTGGAACAGACACAGAATATCTTGAGGCTAGGCCGTGTTGTTCAATGTCATTCAGTGGATGTATTTCACGTCTCACTACTTCACACTAACTTCAAGCACTTGATCAATGATAGAAGATCCGTTGTTACTGAACTGAAGATGTAAGAGATACACTGTGGTCCAGGGTAACTTGTAAAGTTCAGATAGGTAAACTTTCCATGAGCGATGAATTTCAATGTTCAACATGTAGCAAACAGCGTTCACAATCTCCCACACTCTCTCTGGTTTGACTTCGTCTTTTGCATTGTTGTAGAACAAATTCCACACTTCCTCTTCGGATAACATCAAGCAATCGTGCTGTCTTTGGCTTGGGTGATTTGTTTCACATTGTCTTTCTTACTCGGCATAGATTGGTTTTTCACAGAGTGCAGCATACACCAAATGTATTGTACTTGATATCCTGTGAAATGCTCTGTTTCTTTCGACAACTTCAACTTCATCGATGCAAATAGTGTCTTCTGATATAGGTTTCCTTGCCATCTTGTAGTTGGCGTTTTCTGGTTTTATACTCTGGGTTGTACTGACTCGGAGATACAGGTTCTGGTTTTATAGCCGCTCAAGCTTTGCCCAAACATGCCCGAATAGATCGATGACCTCATTCACAGAAGTAATAGATAATCCTCTGAGTTAATGAGATTCCACTTTATTCATGAGAGCGCCGCACTTTACCGCACTTTATTCATGAGTGCGCCTCACTTTATTCATGAGCGCGCCTTAAAAATTAGCATAGCGCCTTAAAAAAGGGCGTACGCCCTAATTAATTTATGCATGACCTAAGACAATAAGACTGTGACGTCACCTGAATTAATGAGAGCTCACCAAAAATTAGCATTCCGAATTTACGCCCTAAAAATAGGGCGTACGCCCTAAAAAAATGTATTCCTTAATTAATTCAATGGACAATGGGATTGTGACGTCATCCTAATTAATGCATACACCCTATAAATAGGGCGTACGCCCTAAAAAAGGCCTAATTCGGTGCCTCTCCTACTACTTACAGTGGTTTCCAGTTTTTAAACTATTAAAATAGTTCGAGTGCTTGAGGGAAAGTTGAGCATAAGTCGAGCAGCATTATTCTGAAGAACTTGAAGCCTGATCCATGAGGACGGTATTATTTTTATCTCCCCAGACGATATTGGCATAGTCAAGTAAGGGAAGGACAAGAGATTTATAGAGAGTTAGCCGTGCATGCAAGGACAGCAAATGCTTTACCCGGCGGATAATGCCAAGACGTTGATTGACTTTCTTACTGACGTGTACATATTGTATACGGTTAACTTAACCTTTCATAATATTATGCATTGAAGACATTTTACTTACTATTGAGTCTTCATCAATGAAGGACTAAGTTTTATGGAAGTAAGGTTAATCCTTTACCTCTGAATTCTAGTTTGCCATCCCTATCTTTATCTCCAAATCTCTTTATTTCGTCCAGCTCTTGGTCCTGGATTTTCTGTCGTTCAGGAAGTCTATCAAATGACTGTTGCAGGTCTTGTACTGAAATGAATCCCTGATTTTCAGTGTCGTACACAGAGAAGGCGAACTCGATGTGTTCCTCATAAGACTCGTGTTCCGTCACGATCAGGTTCATTAACCTGATGAACTCTTTTAAAGACACTTTTGGGTTTGCTGCAAGTGACCAGAAAAATAGTCAGTTGAAAGTAAACCTCGGATGTTGAAACAAATTGTCGTTAAATTGTTCAGTGTCAGTATGGTCTACATTGAGAATTTGTTGAAAAATTGGAAATATAGTTTAGTTTTTGAAAAAGTTGGATATAGAGCGGTTTTCAGTTGAGTGTAGTAAAACCAACCAAAACCAAATTTGCGTTTGGTTTTACTTTGGATTCTGATTGGTGGGTTTACTTTCTCAGCCAATAGGAGAGCTTAGTAAACGCAAAACCAAAACACTTCCGACACTCAATTGAAATCCGCTCTAAATGTAAGTCATTTTGGGCTTTGAATGTTGCCGGCCCCGCCATTTTGGATCTGATGCGATGACGTTTATCGGCGGTAAATAAACGCACAACATGTGATCGAACGGGCCTTTTGCAGGAATGTACTGGGTGGCAAACAAATCTTAATTCATATATTTAAAGGCACTTGTACGAGATCGGTAGTGATCGGTAGCAAAACCTGTTTGTAAATGCTATTTTCCACCTCCAATCGATTGCCGATCTTTCTAAAACAGCGTTTTTAAAGCGGATAGCTTGCCACCAGCATCCATGGCAACGCCTTTCGCATGGGGATCACGAGCTCAATTCATTCATTAACGAAGTATTATATCAGCACGCGACTGTTACCTGCAAAAGGCCTATTTACATCACACAGCGCGCACACAGTGACTCCGGGTAACTCGAACTTCCAGGGGAAATAAAATATAGTTCGGGTTAACCTGCCTTGTGCAGTATATAAACACGTGGTTGTACTGGAGGGCAAAAAATATCTGACTTCATTTATCAGGAGCCCAGTACCAGGAGCGTACCTATGTGATGGGTAGCGCCCACAGCACAGTAGATGATGTGGCTATTTATAGATATCCGATTCCTGCGAAATAAAATGGTTGCCATGTTTGCTTGCGCTGCAGACAATGCGCGCTCCCTTGCATAGGAAAATAGTTGCGTGAATGCATAATGAGAAGTGACGTTTCGTCGTGTGATTGGTTTAGTGCAGGTATCCTTTGTCTACTTTCGCGGGAAACACAAAGCTAAAAATAGCTACATCATCTATTCTGCTGTTGGATAGACCTAATCTGGGAGATGTACGCTCCTGGTAATAGGCTCCTGATTTACGTACGAGATCGGTAGTGTTATTAGCAATAGAGTGTAATAGAGTAAAACAAATCCCTAGTTCAAACTAGTGAGAAGTTCG
The DNA here is from genome assembly GCA_030867875.1 of Actinernus sp. WN-2022. Classification (NCBI taxonomy): domain Eukaryota; kingdom Metazoa; phylum Cnidaria; class Anthozoa; order Actiniaria; family Actinernidae; genus Actinernus; species Actinernus sp. WN-2022. The sequence goes on from JAOWCC010000577.1 coordinate 122,670,494, forward strand.
AGTTAGGCGGGGGTATAGATTGCTGTAATCGAGTGAAGCAAATTCAGGGCAAAACTTAGTTCGAGTTAGTGAGAAATTCGAGTTAGCTGGTGGCGGTGTTCAAAGTTTACGGGAGACTGAACTAGCCGGGTTTTAGAACGAACGAACGACGTCCGACGAACGACCGTGTGACGTCATAATATCCAAGATGGCAGCGCCCGAGAAATTCGAATGAGTTTTATGGTCTGTAAGTGGCATCGAGTGCACAATATACGAGAAACAAATACAGTAATATATTCAGGCAACCACGAGGAGCATTTGAGAATAAACACTGTTTTTCAGTGGAGGTTCATATATGACATCTAGTGTACAATATACGAGAAACAAACACAGTAATATATTCAGGCAACCATGAGGAGCATTTGAGAGTAAACACTGTTTTTCAATGGAGGTTCCCTTCAACAGATTTGTCGTATGTAATAATATATTAATCTTTAATCAGGGTAAACCCTTCAGCGTTAGCTAGTAGCAATGAATGCCCTGCCTATAAAATAAGTATTAAATTAAAAATAACAATATATTTCTAAGATAACTTATCCAAGCAACACTCACAGAGAAGCCCAGTAAGCACAAACTAGACCTTAAGTTTTTACCTATGTATCCGAGTTCATTCATGTAGACCCAGATCTCTGCCTCTTGCAAGTTGTGACCAAGCGAGCGAACGAGAGGAAACACATCGGCAGTTTTGATACTCCCTTTGAATGCCCTGTCGTACACTGAAAATCCATCCTCGATTTCTGTAAAAAAGGAATTATACATTGCTTCATAGGAAAGAACGGAAGATAAATAGTTTACATTTAATAACTTCACTTCACCAAAGTTTAAAATACCAGTTTAAAATACCAGTTTCTGTTGCGCGTAAACTGACCAGGTAATGTATCGCTTGGTAAATAAAAAACAAAATATTATTAAACCGCCTCCCGGTTAGCTCAGTGGTTAAGCCCCGGTCTGTCATGTGGGAGGTTGCGGGTTTAAAATCCGGCCGGACCAACACCCAGGGTCTTAAAATAACTGAGTAGAAGGCAGAGAAGGTGCTTCCTTTGTGAAACAACTTCGTTCTAGAGCTGCAAATGCATAGCCCGGGGGAGGTACTCCTGTTTGTGACGTATTATGTATGTGCCGCCCGGGTGGGTCAGGGTTTTGAGCTCAGTTTGGCAGGTAGGGTCAGGGTTTTGACCTGATTTGGGCAGATCAGGGTCAGGATTTGAGTATAATTTGGGTGCAGTCAGGGTCGGGGTTCAGTATTTTTTAGGCAGTTAATTTTTTTTAGCTACTGCTATGTCAAAAAAAGACCGTCTGTTGCCGCATTTTTATCGCCTGCCCACATGCAAGCACTGAGGTTCCCATACATCGTGACGCCGCTAATTTTATATATGTACTTCATCTGCTGATTTGTTTACCCAATGCCACGTCCCGACTTGAAATGTTCCGTATTTTGCATGAATTCCAGGTACGCGGTATACCGGCCAGGATATATATCCGACCGTGTTTTGAAAACAATTTAAAGAAGGGGCAATCAGGGATTTTTTTTCCCAAAAAGGGGGCAATCAGGGTTTTGGAGCTCGGATTGGGTCAAACAGGGTCAGGGTTTGAGCCTCTTGGCCTCACATACATACCCATTTTTCATGTAAGTACCCCCCCCCCCCCCCCGGGATGCATAGACCTTCACGTCTTCTCGGATAAGGACGTTAAATCGTAGGCCCATCAGTGGATGAAGAGCCACCTCGTGGATATGCCACTGATTAATCCCATTATTTATTTCTGTTTTAATATAATACATGGCAGCTTTGAGGTACGGTTTTATCTTCTCGTGGTGAATTTGTAGCAACACACTCGAAGGTAAACAAAAACATCCCCACGCGACCATTAGCCTGCGTTCGGAGCAAGGGAGGGGGAGGGGAGGGGGAGGGGAGGGGGAGGGGAGGGGGCGGGGAGCAGCGGTTTGGCTTAGAAGAGAAAGTAAACGAGTGGAGCTTGGAGACTGGTACCGAGGGTAACTCCCCCTCCCCCTGCGCGATAAGCGAAGCAGATATCAAAAGTGGCTGGGCTATTCATTCTTTTCTGATGGTAGAGTAGTTAAAGTGCCTATATAACCCTTCTTGCAATTTTTATAGCTATAAACCTCGAGCACTTCTGTGAAGAACGTTTTGGTGTACAATGAATACTTTATGTTCTACGCTTGTTTGAAATCGTGCAAATTTGACGTTCCCTGATCCATGACCTGTAAGTAAAAGCCTGGGTCGATTCCTGTATAGATGTCATATAATTAATTCGACTTTGCAATAATTTGAAGAAATACTTGACATGTTTACTAAAATGACTTTTTTCTTTACTACCAACTCACCAAAGAACACCTTACATGTAAGGGCTGCTAAAATTATACATAGGCTACTCAGTAATATCTCAGATCAAGATGCCTTATCGGCCACTGGATGGGAGCCTCTTAATAATTTTTATGAAAGGAAATTGCTCACCCTAATGTATAAAGTGCATAATAATCTAACTCCAGATAGGATTACTAGCCTATTCAGCCTTAATATCAATTCCAAGTATAGCCTACGTAATAAGAGCACCTTTGTACTACCTCGATTTAATTTAGACATAGGTAGAACTGCATTGAGATATAGAGGACCATTGGCTTGGAATCCCTTACCAGCCGCCCTAAAACAGGCACCTTCTGTGAATTGTTTCAAACATTATTTAAAACAGAGTAAATATAGGATCATTTTAAACAATATGTCCTTTATGAAAGAAGCTTCTTTAATCTTACATAAGAATTCAAATTTTATATAATATTGACCAATTTATTATTTTTTATTATTGTACATAGTTTTCTCCTATCATTATTGTATATAGGACAGATATAGGTTTTCATTTTTAATGTTAATATATTAGATATTAGTGTAATAGAAGTAGGTCCACATCAGCTTTAGCTGGCTATAATTTAACCTACTGTATACCAAATAAAGTATGTATGTATGTATACATCGATGTTGTTGTGATAGAAAGGCGCCATGGAGAATATTGCATTAATGAAATGACGTCATACAGAGATTGGCCCAGGCTTTTACTTACGCGGTTATGGGTCAGGCAAGGTCAAATTTACACGATTTCAAACAAGCGTAGAACATTGAATATTCTCTGTAAGGCAACACTGTCTTCACAGAAGTATTCAAAACATTTTGAAGGTTCTTAGCTATAAAACTTGCAAGAAGGGTTATAGGTACTTTAAGCCGGGACTAACAGTTCGAACATAATTTGCTGTACAAAGGTTCAACATATGTTGGTTCGAACAATGTTAGGCTGTTTAGCACCCCATTTTAGACGATGTTTGTTTTCTCAGGTCAGGAGTTTCTATAACGTATTGCCCTATTGTGCTAACGTATTGCCTTATTGTGCTAACTGATCACCTTCAATCTGCTGTTTGGCGAACACTGAGTTTCGATCCTTACTACATTCGTCCAGTGCAATGTAGATTCGCCTCTAAAACGATGGAGCAAGGCAAACGTTCAGTGGCAAATATTAGCAGAAAGTAAATCGTAAAGTTGTACAAATAGTCAGACAAGTCTATAGTTTCCAAATTTATGATCGACCTTGTACCGTATCACAATTGTTCTTTTGGAATCGAAAGATTAATATAGAAGTAATAATAGCTAATTTAGTACTTATATTGCGCAAATTTTATCTCCATATGATCAAATGCGCATTACACTATACGAAAATTAAAATTAAAAAGCATACAGATGTAAACAAAACAATTTATAAAATACCATTTTGAACTCATCGATGTGCGCAAGCGCAGGAACAAGTTATCGGGATCGTTTGGGTGTCACTCGCTCACTCGCTCACTAAGATGTTAGCAGAATGGAATGCTTGGAATGCAAATTGATAAGACAATAGTAATCGATATTTCATTTAATTAATAATTGAAGATCGATGTGCAACATTAATTGCTTTTGGAATTGACATTGATCAAATGGCTATCATAACAGCAACAATAACTTGAATTCTGAACACTTGATCATGTTTACCCTTGAGAACACACTAAAATACACTTTATATCCACGTGCTTACCCTTGAGAACACACTAAAATACACTTTATATCCACGAGTTCGCCATTGCAGTGCTATGTTTCTGAACGAGCGCGAGTGGATTCTTCAATGAAATCGCTCACTTGGGATGATATCTGCTAGCAGGGAGTTCTCGTCTTTTCTCGGCCTTTTTCTCCGCCGAGGCATTTCCCTGTTTGGCTTTCATTGATCCAAGCTAAAGAACGGGACATCGAAAACCAAACAGGGAAATGCCGAGGGGAAAGTGACGAGAAAAAACCTCTGCCGGCAGGGTGCTTTAAGAACACTAGAAATATAGAGAAACAAATGAACAAACTTTCTTACCAGTCGCTTAGGAGCTCTCTTAACATAGAATTTGACCACTCCTTCCGCATTTTTAATCATCTGTTCAGCGTATCGCAGAGGGACTCTAGTTACTCGCTCACCATTCACCTGGAGTTTAATCGAAACAGTAATATTGAAAAAAACGTTTATCAAAGTGGTAAGCGCGCACCACGGATAATCCTAAACTTTCCAGAACAAACATCGTGAGAACTGCTTGCACACTTTTCAAGCTTTACTTTCTTCGCATAAAGGACAAGCAAGAGAACATATAAGTAAGAGAGGGAATCTTGTAGCGCGCTGTGTGTGATGATAATAGGGCCATTTTGTACGAGAGTAAGCTAGCTGCGGCTTGTCTAAGCCGATAACGATTCGTATAAATGAGTCAAAAACTGAAGTTCGCGACTAATTAATTGGAAAGACTTAGAAGAACAACGCCGCTGCCAACTGGGAAGCGTTATGTACAAAACCACGAATAACCAAGTTCCGCCATATCTAACTGATTTGTTTACCAAAACAAGCAAAATTCATCAGCATAGTTTGTGCCATTCTCAGAATCGAAAAATCTCTTCATTACAAGCTTGACCCAACACCGAAGCTCAAAAAAAAGAGTTTTCCTACAGAGGGGCATCTCTATGGAACAGTCTACCTAAAGTAACACAAGAGTCTACAAGCATTAAACAGTTTTCGAAATACTTGTAGCCTCTTTATTAAATTCTCCCGCATCATCTTTTAGTATTTAAGAACCCAACATATTTAAATAGAATATTCTTACTTTTTATTACCTAATTATTATAAATCTTATTAATATTACTATTGTTATTATTAGCTTAATTAGAACTAAACACACGGCTCTCTTTTCACGATGAATAAGACTCCGTGTATGAATAAAGAGTATGTATGTATTAATTCAAACCGCGTATTCATGAAGCCCTCGTATAAATGGAAAACTATTGTGAGCTTCGCGGCTTTGGTAAACCGCGGCTAACTTGTTCTCGTATAAGTGTCCCTAACATCTAATAAAATCTAGTTTAGTAACCGGAAGCGCGCGAAAATATTTTGCGGCCGTGAGCTCGCGCACTTTGCCTCAGTTCAACTGCTTGCGGTTACTAAAAATAGATTTTGTTGGACATTATCATCGCACAAGATTCCCTCTCTTACTTATGCCCGTCTTGGTTCAAGTTCACTTTCACTTTATTTCACACTATTCAAGAGAGATTTACATTAATGAAATATTGAATAAATCGTAAAATCATGACAATCGCCCTAATGCAGAAATGGCGATTTCATTAAAATAGATGTAGTGCCGTTGGTCTATTGGGATGTAGTACACTGAGAGTAGTGATCCTGAGAAGTTTGGTTGTGATAATGTAAAACGGGGCTAAGATATTGACATCTAAATTTACAGAGGTTCTATTTTCCGGTATTAGTCATACGTATGTATACTAGAATGGAAGTAAATATCCAAGATCCAAGATGGCCAAAACTTTATTTTTTTGAATATGGACTGACTAGCCTCGTTTTCATGTTTTCCTTCTAGTTTTTAAAAGCTGATACATTTCTTTACAGCAATCTAAGTCCACACTATCAAACTTCTCACTATTTCATACTATGGCGTGTTTCTTAGAAATAGTGATATTCAATTTACTAAATAAGCTCAATGTGGACAGTTGGAAGCCTAACTTACCGACAACACTCTGTCACCAGGATAAAGCTTGCCTTCCGCAGGGCTGTTCTGTTTAACGCCTCTTATAAATATTCCGGGATCACCCGGAATGGTTGGGTTGTCTATTCCTCCTTCTACACGAACTCCAATCTGACTGTAATTACCTGGAGTGTGGGATGAATACGAAACATTACACCATGGACATTTTATTGTACACTGCACGTATTCTAACGTAGCAGACGGGGAAGAAAATGCTGTTCAGCAATTATTAGAAGAGACTGAGAAGAATATCATGATTGGTCCGTGGCGAGCTGTCAGTTAATAATTATTTGCCCATGCCGAAGTCATAGGAAAATAACTAATAATGATATTTTGCGATAGCCGGGTTCAATAATTGTTTTATCATTCGACAACTTACAACGTTACCTCCAGAGTTTCGAAACTGGAACCTTAAGTCACCAACAGCTGTGCAAATCGAGCTTGGCTTGTTTACCAAAATGAGTAGTCATTAGTGCGCATACTCAGAACATCACTGATATCAAACAGGTGAGCAAATTATTATTCTCACTGAAGGAAGGGAAATAAACAAGGTAGACCACACTGAATCTTTGGGCCTGTACATCGACGAAACCTTATCCTGGAAACAGCATATCATATCAATGATATTTCAAAAATGATTTCCTCTGGCATTGGCGCACTTAAAAGAATCAGATCACTTATTGATATAAACATGCAGAAAAAATATATAAAGCCCTGATTGAGCCCCATTTTGACTATTGCAGCACAATATGGGACGGGCAAGAGATACAGTTATCTGACAAACTTTAAAAACTTCAGAATCGCGCCACCAGAGTCGTATCCTGTTCAGAATATGACACCAGAACTAACACCGTTTTTGATGTGCTGGGATGGGATAAGCTTCACTCTCGCAGAGCCAAACACAAAGCGACAATGATGTTTAAAATTACCCATAATCTAGCACATGGGTACCTTCAAGATATCTTCGCTCCATGGAAATCAAGCTACAAAACTAGAAACTCGGAAAACACTTTGACTCTTCCGAAACCACGTACCAATTACATGAAAAATGAAAAAAAATATCATTCGGTTGCAGTGGGGTATTGCTATGGAATAGCCTACCTAAAGAGCTAAGAATGACTGACAGCTTTTCCAACTTTAAAAAAGGTATCCAAAGGCAATATTCCACATCACACTCTCAAACGGCAAACATGTAAAACAGTTTTTTTTATTACAGTACAATATAAATATTTTTGCTGTATAGTCCCTTAATAGGCCTTTTGCAGCTAACAGGCACGTGCTGATAATACTTCGTTAACGAATGAATGAGCTCGTGATCCCATGGGAAAGACGTTGCCACGGATGCTGGATAGCAAGCCATTTTAAAAAACGCTGTTGTAGAAAGATCGCCAATCGATGGAGGTGGAAAATAGCATTTACAAACAGGTTTTGCTAATAACACTACCGATCTCGTACAAGGCTTTTAAATAAATGAAGTCAGATATTTTTTTGCCATCCAGTACATTCCTGTACAATTACGTGAATGCCTGATGCAAAAGGCTCATTAATGTAAATTGACTGATGTTTTTACGGTGTTTAAATAAATAAATATGTCTGTCTGTATTTGCAGGTGAATGGCCTACGAGTCAATATATAGCCCACGAGGCACAGCCGAATGGCCTACGAGTCAATATATAGCCCACGAGGCACAGCCGAATGGCCTACGAGTAGCACATGAGGGCGAGAGGTCTAATTGTTTTAATACAAACTAACTTGTCAGACAGTAGAAAATAATAGAAAGAAACAAACTGAAGTTGAAAAAAAGGTTATAATTTCGTGGAAATGCGTGCGGTTTTTCTCCACCATGCATCACAAATAGACCTGTAGTAGGGTAGCCAATCAGAATGCAGGATTTATGAATAGTCCACTAGTTGGTTTATACTAAACACAATTATTTCCTCCAACCTTTTGCCATGGAAACTAAGAACTCTAGATAAGGAAAATGAATTACCCATAACGCCCTTTATAACTGTCACCATCTCGTAGTCTTTATCTCGTCTAAGAAACTTGATAAATGACTTCAAGCCGCCTACGGTGTTCTCGGCCGTCATGTCTTCTGGCCCCTAAAGATGTAAAAGAAGACTTGAAAATCTGAGAATGTTTCAACAAAAACATTGTATATAGCAACAGCGCATTAAAATTGAAAGATTACGAGAGATGAAAAAATGACGGTACTCAATCACAGAAGAAAAGAGAGGTGTATTCTTTGTTTGCATATGACGTCATCGCCGCCATTTTGGTGGACGTTTTTTTATTCCCCGTTCTTCTTTTATCCAGCATGGTTACCACGGCTTTGTCATTTGAATCTTTTGGGATTCATTACAAACCAAGAATTACTCTCAGTCTATCAGCCTTTGGCCGTGCGGCAAATGCTATTTGTCAAGGAATTCAGGGAACTTTTATTAATGAATTCTGTCATTGATTTTCGGCGCCTCTTAGACTCCGTCCACACGTATCCGGATTTGTTTGAAAACGCAACTTTTTTTTACGGATTGGTCTTCCTTCCACACGTAAACGAATGGATGAAAACGGTCACCAAAAACGGAACTTTTCGAAGACGCTCTCCAAAGTGGAACAACAGAGAGAAATTTCCAACATGGCGGACAACCGAGTCACTGCATTGGCTTCTCTATTAATATTAGGTTTGATTTCAAGCTTAGTCGCGTGTTTTCAACTTAATATTGCGTTATTAAATATTCAGTAGAAGTTCCACTTCATCGACTGTACAAATATAAGAATCAGGCTTGCTCTTGTCATCGGATTTGTTCTGTTTACGCCCTGTTTTAGACATGTTTTATCGATTCTATTTCTTCGTGTACGCTAAAACCAAGCCAAAATGACGCGAAACAAAATAATCAATAGGTATCTGCGCATGCTATGTCACGCATCTTAGCGTTTTCGAATCGTTTTAGCGTTTATGTGTGGACGGGGAAACGATTCGGAAACGTTCTCGTGTGGAAGGGGATTTCTTCTTTAAAAGAGAAAAAAAGTTGCGTTTTCAAACGAAAACGGATACTGACGTGTGGACAATACCTTAATGTATGCTTTGAATGACAAAAAGGGCTTTCAAGTCTTAAAGGAGCACTGTCCCTCAAATGTTCTCCAGTATAGCTGTAAAGGACCATAAAGATCGTTCGCTCATATTTTATATATTACTTAAAGGTGATATGTTTGATATTTATATACAGTGGGGGAGTGAGAGCTAATATCGCTCGTATGCAGTGCGCAAGCCATTAACAACAACATGCATTCCTTACTTGGTCCTGATTGGATCCAAAAGCTTTCTCTTGCTTTTTAAGGCTGTAACAGACTCGTATCACGGTAAGCACGGTAGCGGTGACGATGATGAAGCCAGTGAGCGCCAACATGAAAATCACGACCGTATACGCCGCGATGGAGTGGAAATCAGTCTTACTAAAGTCCAATATGGCCGGCATCCTTAACGTTTGTATCAGGTGGCAATCTGTAAATATACGAAGGCGATTTTTGAATGATTAACAGTTCAACTCCGCCTCACGACTTCCCATTAATAAGAAGGTGTCGGTAGCTGTAACGGGGATTGAATGCAAGACTTTCTGTCAGTTGTGGAGAACATTTAGAGCACATCCACGCATAGTTGTTCGCTTATTTATTGTTGTTTTTGTCGAATGTTCACTTGGTTTAGATTCTGTCAGTTGTGGAGAAAATGTAGGGCACATCTTACCTGGGGAGGGAGGGAGAGGGTCTGATTTGTCTGAGGCCTCCGATTGCACTTAAGATTTTCTTTGCTATGACATCAGTATGTTTTGACCACGATAACCTTTCATCTATTAGGATTCCGATTGACTTACTTTTTTGCACTTTGGAGATTGTGGTACCATCAATCTGCAGTTTAGGGCTCCTGGGAATGTTTTGAAGTTTGTGTCTAGAACCTAATAATATATATTATGTTTTTGTTCCATTGAGTCTAAGTTTATTGGCAAGTAGCCAGTCTTTAATATTCATAAGATCTTTATTAAGATTTACTTCAATCAATGTTTCGAATGCAGCTACCAGAAAGTGTGATACTGGTATCATCGGCATACACTCTTGGTACACTAAATTCGAGACAGCGTGGAAGAGCATTAATATATATTATGAATAGTACGGGCCCAATAATTGATCTTTGGGGCACTCCACAGGAAGTATACTTAATTTTGATAGGTGGACTATGTGCCTATGTTGTACGATATCTATCAAGTGTTACCAGGACTACATTCACAATCACAAGAAGCTGCTTAATCCTTTGGACTATGCATCCCGGATTATTGATGATCGGAAACTACCTGGTCCACATGAACCACCTTCAGCTGGTATACAACATCTTCCCTGTTCCACACCAACACAGTGATTTTGATACCCTATTCCAGACCAAAATAATGATTCAATATCATAACTACATATACATATATAATCGCCGTGACCCCATATAACGCACCAATACCCACGATTGCTCTCATCTGACTTGATAGCTCAGTTGGTAGAGCGCCAGACATGTAACCTGGAGGTCGTTGGGTTCGAGTCCCACTTGGGTCAGATATTTTTTCTCTTTCCCTCGTAGGGCGTGCACACTTAGCACTACAGCTTACCACTTTATATTATAATGATTTATATACCCTGGTCCTTTCCCCTCCCGGGACATCTCACGCTACAAGGAGTTATTTTAAAGGGAACCTTGGCTTGGTAAACACTCAGTTTTTATAAATATGTAATGTGTGTTTATATTTAATTTTCTATTTACTTATACTATGCCTTACTTTATACACATATTTAACATAAGACCCAAATAACAGTCTAACCTAAGAAAAAGAAACTGTTGTTGTTGTTCTCGGCTGACAAGCAATGTTTGCTCTCAAATATTTCTTATGGATGCCTCAATATATTTAACAAATAGATTTCATTCTGTCGTGCGTCTGTCCTCTTATAAATGCACAGATGACGTCACATCAGTTACGTCACTCGACTGGGTGTCGTGGTGCACTTCTTTGTTCTATTCACGTTGTGACATCATCTGTGCACCTAGTGCGAGTCAGGGGAGCCAGGGTGGCGCAGTGGTTAAGCGCTTCGCCTCTCACCTCTGTGGCCCAGGTTCGATTCCCGGACGGGGCGCCATATGTGAGTTGAGTTTGTTGGTATCTCGCCCTTGCTCCGAGGGTTTTTCTCCGGGTTCTCCGGTTTTCCTCCCTCCGCAAAAACCAACACGCTAAATTCCAATTCGATCTGTGAATTAGCCGGGACCTGGCTTTGATCAGCCCCCATGGTTGTTTCAGATCTCGTTAGAAATTCAGAGAGTCAGAGAGTAGTGTGAGAGGACAGACGCCTGACAGAATGGAATCTATTTGTTAAATTAGCATGCTTTATAACATGACCACGATAAATCAAGCGCTCTGATTGGCTAATAACCATAACCATTTGCCCATGCATGCATCGTCATCATCATCACTTTGTCCACGGTCAAACCTAATTTTTCAGTTTTTCTTCTTTTCTCCCGAAAATTATTTTACAGAACAACTAAAGGAAAGCTCTAATCCAATGTTTTGGCAAATGTTGAGATTCGCATTTTCAGAGCCATCAGCAAAGGAAATCCTAACAAGATTTAAGTTATATAGCTTTTGTATGAAACATTCAGAAAAGACAAAAATATTAAGTCCGTACTAACTTCTTAGTCTCTACATTTGAGACAAAAGGGAAGTATTTTGGATATGAAAAATATTCAGACAATTGTTTTCTGTGCAAATAAAAAAATTTGAATGCTTTATTTGGCAGTGACTACAAATGTCAATGATTCCTCTAAAATAATACCGAGTCGAAAACTGGCGAAAAGGTGTAGATACTAACATTGTTGAACGTTACTAAACAAATATATCAGTTCGCTAGAAACGTTCTCTAGTGTCCTGATATTTATATTAATAAAGGCTATAGAATAAACTACACATTCAGCCAGTTCATTTTATAGCGACATAATTTAACTTTATTCAAATTGTTGTATATTATTTTGGATGCGAACGTATACGTACAATTCTAGGAAGCAACAAACAAATTGGCAGAAGTTGCAGCAGCAACTATACTGAAGCCAAGAATGGGAGATTCGGCTGACAGTTCATTCTTTAAAATAAACGATGAATTTCCAACCCTTGACGACAGCTCCAATCTTTATTTCAGTGATCCATTGCCACTGTGCATATTCCACCGAAAGTTATTCAGTTTCAACCGATGAATGAATCCTTTTGCTCATTTTGGATTTAAGAAAGCGGTTTAAATACAATCAGTATTTCAAACAAAACGACTGACGAAATGTCTTTATTTTGAAATTTGAGAACTTTTTAAGTAGATCTATTAGTGTTTAAATTTAATGCGTCATCTTTCCTTTCCTTTCTTCCTTTTTTTAGTTGTAGTATTTTACTCTGTATTTTTTTCTGGACGGTCATTGTAATTTATATCTTTAATGGCCACCTGTCTCGATTACGATTAGCCCCTATGTTTATTACGGGTGGCCTATACTCATGCATAAGGTCTATCAGTTCTCTCCTGAGAATACCTAGATAATGGTCTAAATTATAGTAACAAAAAAACATTCTGGTAGTGTTGGTATCATGCATAAGGCCTGTTTGGTAATATATGGGAAACCGTGGTCTTAGTGCTTTTCGGTATTCAAGTGATATGACCCTTGAGGTGGGGGAGTGGACAAACGTGTTCTTATGGCCTCTGTCGGCAAATTATAAAGCTTCTGACTAAAACGGGAATTGACTAACTTTGATGTCAATAGAAAAGTCGTCATAGATGTATATCTTGGTCCATGCATGTCACTGCACTTTTTTGCTATAAAGCCATAACTGACAAATGATGATGCGAAGCATGACCAGTTTGCAGTGCAGAGTTTCGGTTTAATTTTCAAGGTTATGTTTAACGGAAGCAAAATATACATACTAATTGTTGGTGAGTTTTTTTGAGCATAGTCTCTAAATTAAAATATATATTTGGCAAATATGACTCGCTCAACCCCCCCTCCCCCCTTCACAAATCCTTCCCGGATCTGCCCTGCAGGTTAAGATTAATAATTCAGTGAAAGCTTGTGTCTGCGGAAACGGTCATTGTATAGCTAGAGTAAGCTCGATGCATCTATAATTTGCTTACAAAACTGCAAAAATACTGTAGAACAATTGACAAGGATTATTAATATTTATTATGCTTTCAATGCTTATAAGAAACAAGAGCCCATCTGGGCTTTCACTCGGGCCACATGAGATTGAAGATGAAATACACTTTCATTTGAAATCCTCTTAGTAATAAACAAAGGGAAGAATTATTAGCTGAATTTAGCAGTCTTTAGGAGTGGCCGGTAGCGCGGTGACTTTCATTCTCTGCTCCCCTAGTATATATGTCATTTAATACTTTTGTTTTTCTCGTATGTTGACCTTTTAATTTAAACACTACTTATTCGTTAAACACACTGCATTTGAGCAGGCATATATTCATTGTTTTGAACCCGAGAATTAACCGTACTACCGTACTTCATGGTCCCTTTCTTTAGTAGTGGGTTGTCGGTCAGGTGATTGTAAACTCTCGTCATTTAGCACAGAAAATGTATTCTGATGAATAGGGATCGGGTTTGTCATGTAAGAAAGATGGCTCTTGAACAAACTGATTCGTTGCTAAAGCTTCAGTAGGTTGGGTAGTCTCGGAACACTGGAGACCTTGGTCTTTCATTGTCTTTTTTTTTTTAAGTTTGAAAGTCAGATCTCAGCTTTATTATATCCGCTTTCAACTCGCCATTTTCAACTTCTAGGTCAATAATACGTGATGACATCATCTTGATTTCGGTCTTGTATATATTATCTTGCTGCACTAATTTGTCTTCCAAATGACTGAGTTTCGTTTCTTGATTCGTGTTTTGATGTGACGAGAGTAAGAATTCATTACGCATATCAGTTAGGTCAGCCTCCATGTTACGAATCAAGATCATTAAATAAGCGAGAGAGTTCTTATTGCGGGCTAACAATCCTCGTGAAGAATCTAAAGAATTCCGTCTCTTCCGGTTTGAATTTGACTCATGTGTATGTTGCTTTTGGAGTTTCAAGGATATGTTGATCCAAAACTACAGGCTCTTGGGGTTTTTCATTGACTTGTGAACTTGCAGGCTCTGTAACTTGTTTTCTTTTCTTAGTATAACATAAAGTGTTGAACATGTTCTCAAGCATGTCGCGCGTGACCTCTGTTTCTTCATTAATTAAGTTCTCTACTTTCATCTGTAATCTGGGAAACTCAATCTTTGCCCATGCTTTGGCACATTATAACTATTCCTGTTGTTAAGTAGACGTGGATGGTTATAAGTAAAATCCTTCGACAGCTTGTACCGTTTCCGCTAGGTCAATATCCTCGCTGGAACGAAATAACTTGATCTCAATACTCTCTTATCCAACTTACGGTAAATTTAAATCTCTGACAGTTTTTAAGAGACTCATAATATTGGTCTTGAAGTGCCTTCACCCAAAATAAGATGTTCTCCTCGGATGTTTTAAATGCAGCACAGCGAGCCGATGGCTTATAGATTTCAATATCTATTTCTTCGAATTTTAGCTTTCCGGATCCTGGCCTTTTCACTGGCTTCAGGTCGTCGTACGTGTCGTATATAAAATCACTGGCCATCTGGGTAAAAAACGCGGTCCTTCGGCTCCGACAATAGCGCCAGTTGAAATATCCTGAGCCTGTTGGAAGGCTTTCGCAGGATTGAAGTTAAATAAAACATTAAACTGCTTAAATTTGAGAGATGGGACTCTAAATTAGAGAGAAAGTTCCTCGTGGGTCTTCCACCATCTTGATTTACTGTATTAAATTATGTAAATAAATTAACCTGGCGATTGTTGCGTGACCAGTGGTGTGAACTTGAACTTTAACGCATGCGCAGAAATTTTGCGACACCAAACAAAAAAATAAATAAAAATAAATAACGGCTTCCAGATTAAGACTCGGTGCTGCCACAGGCAGCCCGAGTAATAATCAGGACAAGTTCATAAGTTGACAATCAGATTTGTTGTCAATAAGGCTATTAAGGTGAAATTCAAGTACTCGGGGCCGGAAGTGGGAATTGAATTACTTAGACGTCCCTTGGCGTCATTTGACGTCATTTCCGGTGATATCACTTCCGGGAAAGAAGTCCGTAGGAAAGAAGAAGTGAAATACTGAAGAAGGCGCGCGGTACCGGAATCGAACCCGGAACGTTGGGTTGCAAGGCCCGTGCTCTACTGAACTGAGCTAACGCGAACTTGACACAACTGCATGGACAAATCACACATTCTTATATCTTACCTATTGTTATTCTAATTAAGAACCACGACATTTTTGCAAGCACTGGGGACTCGAGCCGGATCCGTCTCGGCGGCCTTTCGGCCTCCTCGTCGGGTAGGCACAGTGACTAGAAGCTGCGTAGATGGGAGGGAAAAAAAACATTTTGGCAAGCACTGGGGACTCGAGCCGGATCCGTCTCGGCGGCCTTTCGGCCTTCTCGTCGGGTAGGCACAGTGACTAGAAGCTACGTAGATGGGAGAACAAATACATTTTGGCAAGCACTGGGGAACTCGAGCCGGTTCCGACTCGGGGGCCTTTCGGCTCCCTCGTCGGGTAGGTACAGTGACTAAGTTATTACTCGGGCTGCCTGTGGGAGCACCGAGTCTTAAAATGCAAGCCGCCCTTTTTTTTGTTGGGTGTCGCAAACTTTCTGCGCATGCGTTAAAGGTCAAGTTCACCACGAATCAGATTGCACTGTGCTGGTCACGCAACAATCGCCAGGTTAATTTATTTACATAATTTAATACAGTAAATCAAGATGGCGGAGAACCCGCGAGGAACTTTCTCTCTAATTTGGATTCCCATCTCTCAAATGTAAGCAGTTTAATGTTTTATTTAACTTCACTCGTGCGAAAGCCTTCCAACAGGCTCAGGATATTTCAACTGGCGCTATTGTCGGAGCCGAAGGACCGCGTTTTTTACCCAGATGGCCAGTGATTTTATATACGACACTAAAATTCGAATAAATAGATATTGGAATCTATAAGCCATCGGCTCGCTGTGCTGCATTTAAAACATCCGAGGAGAACATCTTATTTTGGGTAAAGGCACTTCAAGACCAATATTATGAGTCTCTTAAAAACTGTCAGAGATTTAAATTTACCGTAAGTTGGATCGACCACTTAAATGAGGCAGAGACACAGTCAGAGAGTATTGAGATCAAGTTATTTCGTTCCAGCGAGGATATTGACCTAGCGGAGACGGTACAAGCTGTCGAAGGATTTTACTTATAATCATCCACGTCTACTTAACAACAGGAATAGTTATGTGCCAAGGCATGGGCAAAGATTGAGTTTCCCAGATTACAGATGAAAGTAGAGAACTTAATGAATGAAGAAACAGAGGTCACGCGCGACATGCTTGAGAACATGTTCAACACTTTATGTTATACTAAGAAAAGAAAACAAGTTACAGAGCCTGCAAGTTCACAAGTCAATGAAAAACCCCAAGAGCCTGTAGTTTTGGATCAACATATCCTTGAAACATATCTTGATTTGTAACATGGACGCTGACCTAACTGATATGCGTAATGAATTCTTACTCTCGTCACATCAAAACACGAATCAAGAAACGTAACTCAGTCATTTGGAAGACAAATTAGTGCAGCAAGATAATATATACAAGACCGAAATCAAGATGATGTAATCATGTATTATTGACCTAGAAGTTGAAAATGGCGAGTTGAAAGCGGATATAATAAAGCTGAGATCCGACTTTCAAACTTTAAAAACAAAATCAAGAATACAAAAAAGAAGACAATGAAAGACCAAGGTCTCCAGTGTTCCGAGACTACCCAACCTACTGAAGCTTTAGCAACGAATCAGTTTGTTCAAGAGCCATCTTTCTTACATGACAACCCAATCCCTATTCATCAGAATACATTTTCTGTGCTAAATGACGAGAGTTTACAATCACCTGACCGACAACCCACTACTAAAGAAAGGGACCATGAAGTACGGTAATACGGTTAATTCTCGGGTTCAAAACAATTAATATATGCCTGCTCAGATGCAGTGTGTTAAACGAATAAGTAGTGTTTAAATTAAAAGGTCAAGATACAAAAATATTAAATTACATATATACTAGGGGAGCAGAGAATGAAAGTCGCCGCGCTACCGGCCACTCCTAAAGACTGCTAAATTCAGCTAATAATTCTTCCCTTTGGTTATTACTAAGAGGATTTCAAATGAAAGTGTATTTCATCTTCAATCTCATGTGGCCCGAGTGAAAGCCCAGATGGGCTCTTGTTATATATTGAACTAGTTTCATTTTGTAAATGATCAGTGAAGTGACCCATTTCTAAATATTGAATAATTTCTGAAATAAATTCTACAAAAAATCTACTTTTCGCGTATATCAATGTTTGACTGGGATAATAACGGAGCGTATAATTATACAGCAGGGATGCCTATGAATGCATTACGTCAACTGGTATAGATTCATGAATTCTAAATTAGAGAGCAGTGAAACGTGACTTGAATCGTACTTGAATCAAGCCGCTATTAATTGTAAACGAAAATATTTGTGTAAGTAGTCAGTACTTCATTGATGACTAAATAGCTAGCTTTGAAGAAATTCTGGTCACTATTTTGGAGTGTAAGTGTATAAGTAAGAGTTAGGAGTACAGTAGGTTCGACTGAGTATGAAATAAATCAGACCCGACTGTCCGTATTTAGTCCCCTATATATAGATATGTAAAACGAGTTCAACAGGAAAGACTACAAAACCGGTGCTAAAACAGGCAAAATAGCAATACAAACAAGACGGAAGATAAGACAGCGAGAGTAAACACTTTCAAATGATGAACATGGTCTTGGAATATATGTCTGAATCAGACCTATTTATAAACAAGAAGCGAATTCGCAAGTCGTGGCGGACTCTACAAATTCTTGATATGTATGCATATGAAAGCGCATAATATTGCTTGTGTTCTCAATTTAATTTGTAAGTCACGTTCTGAAAGATTTCAAACCCGGCAATAGTTCTCATGCTAATCGGCAAAGATAAACCCGAAGTTGAACTACAGGTTCTTAGAGGCTCTACCAATATTGTATGTGTAGATATGACTTTCTTTGCATCGACATCGTTCTTGTCGAAACTTTTCATCAGCAAAACTAACTATAATTGACGCGTGAATAAGTATGAATAAGTTCAGTTCAAATTTACCTTAAGAGCCGTGCATTCTTTCTTCTTCAGCTACTTTCTACTTCTTCGGTGTCCAACGAAGACATGTGGAATAGTTTCCAGTTCCACGTTAGTACGAACTCTAAGCAAATCGTTTCTAAATCGTTTCTAAATCGTTTCTAAATCGGTTTTGTTGTTAATATTCCATTTGAGAGGTTATGAACTCACTCGCGCGCGAAGGTATAAAATGCAAATTACCTCAGTCCGACACCTTGATTGATTCCCGAGGGGTGGGGGTACTCCTGTTTGTTAGACGTATTATGTATGTGCCGCCCGGGTGGGTCAGGGTTTTGAGCTCAGTTTGGGCAGGTAGGGTCAGGGTTTTGACCTGATTTGGGCAGATCAGGGTCAGGATTTGAGTATAATTTGGGTGCAGTCAGGGTCAGGGTTCAGTATTTTTTAGGCAGTTAGGGTTCAGTTTTTTTAGCTACTATGTCAAAAAAAATTCATTCTGTTGCCGCATTTTGATCGCCTGTCCACATGCAAGCACTGAGGTTCCCTTACATTGTGACGCTGCTAATTCGTACTTCAGTACTTATCTATGTACTCCATCTGCTGATTTGTTTACCCAATACCACGTCCCGACTTGAAATGTTCCGTATTTTGCATGCAATCCCAGTACACGGTATACCGGCCGGGATATATATCCGACCGTGTTTTGAAAACAATTTAAAGAAGGGGCAATAAGGTTTTTTTTTCACAAAAAGGGGGCAATCAGGGTTTTGGAGCTCGGATTGGGTCAAACAGGGTCAGGGTTTGAGTCTCTTGGCCTCACATACATACCCATTTTTCATGTAAGTAACCCCCCCCCCCCCCCCCCCCCCCCCCCTCCCCCCCTCCCCCCGGGGGATTGATTAAACAACCGAGAATGTTAGAAACCACCCCTTGTCTTTCTGCATCAGTTCTTGTGGAATACCTTTTGTATCTTTGTCGGTGGAAATCATAATATTAACACACATGATTGCAATCCATCCTGCTGTGCTTGTACCGTGCTCTAAAGTCCTCCATCCCAAATATTTGGAGGAAGTCGCAGTGTCACGGTACTGCGCATGTGTGAAAATCTGATGATTTTTGAATTACGTTCCGGCCCGGAACGAAGTTCTCAGAGCGGTGAAATATCGATTTTTAAATCGACTTCCATCAGTGTTCTTTTTGAACTCATCCTTGCCTCCTTTGGTCATTTATGGAAAGTAAGATGTGCTTAAATAAGTTTTAGTTATTTGTTTATTCAAAATTAGTCGTTGCAGACTGCAACACAACTAAAACAAAAAAGCGTAAGTGATGCTTACCGGCGGGGAAAACGGCCACTGAGTACTCTGAATATGCAGCCGAAAAACGCAAGAAATTGGAAACTTTTTGGCATTCCAACCAGAAGCGAAGAGGGTTTGGATGTCTAGTAGAGTTCACGAAACACATGGGAACTTTTCAAGCCGTATTATAAATGATATGGCAGTTTTCAACAGCGATACGAAGAAATATATATCTACGGCTTAGATACGAGGCTGAAATTATTTGAACCGACCGGAGTGCAGACTGTACGAAAAGTTATAGATAAAACCTTTATTTGCTGGCAAAAAACCTCATGAACTCAAACACGATATTATCTAGCCTTGTGAGCAATCGACATACATATGAAGCTATAGAAGTTATGATCGACTACGTGAGAGGCTGCAAACATCGATCTGCTATGAAACCACTTGTCAGTATTTGCACTTTCGTGACAAGCGAACTTTTCTACTTTCGACACACGGTCGCTAAACTGTACGAAATCTCCAAGAATAAATCCCTGATGTCCAAACTAACGGGAAAAACTGAAAGAGGAAATCCTTGCGAGCAATCGACATACATATGAAGCTATATAAGTTATCATCGACTATATGAGAGTCAAACATCGAGCTGCTATGAAACCGCTTGTGATTAGTTTGTTTACGCACTTTCGTGACAAGCGAACGTTTCTACTTTCGACACACGGTCGCTAAACTGTACGAAATCTCCAAGAATAAATCCCTAACGTCCAAACTAACGGGGAAAACTGAAAGAGGAAATCCTCGTGACCAATCAACATACATATGAAGCTCCAGAAGTGATTATTGAATACATGAGAACCCATAGAGCAAACTCATGTCTGATAACAATGATCGAACGTGCTATTAGTTTCACGGACATTTGTGACTATATACGTACTAAACTCGCGCTACAGCATAGCTTGAAATACTGTACAAAAACTCCCGTTTAAAAATTTCCTGATGCCGAAAGAACCATAGAATCTTAAACAAGATATCCTTCTGACCAATCGACAAAGATATTAAGCTGTGAAAGTAAGTTTCCAGTCCATAACAGCCGATAGTGCAAACTAGTAAACAGCCACTCGTACTTCAAACGTTTCCAAACTTTAAGACAAGAAATCGTACATAGAATGTTCTATATTTTTTACAGCAGAGAACTGTGTTATTAGTCACGTAGAAATAAAACAATGGCGTCATTTGGAGAATTATTTCATGTCAAAAGTGCACAACGAAGAAATATATATCTACGGACGCGAGCAGCTTGTTTCACTTTGGTCAAATTCTGACTGTTTACGACTGGAAACAGCAAAAAATACAATCAAGTAATGAAAGATAGATACCATTCTTTACTCAATGCTGTTTACCTTGGATGTAGGAAGAATAAAATCCTTGTAAATCTCGCCATATACTGTGCATAATTACAATCTGTGAAGCGGCTAATACCCGAACAGTGTGGCGTTTCCTGCAAATTATTTTGATTGATTCTCATTGGATGTTACACAATACAGCTGTCAATTCAATGTCTGGAGACTGTGACATGCGCAGTACCGTGACACTGCCCCTTTAATCCAACAAAATATAGTATGAATTAATCTTGTTTTCTAATTAATTACATACATATACATACATATAACTTTATTTACACACGGTAAAATAATCAGTTATGACTTAAAAAATGGCTTATTTACATAAAATGTTAAAATGACTGCTTTACATGATTGCCGTGTGTGAGTCAGATAGGGAGTAGAATTTATTGACACTCGTTTTGAACTTTAATACTGAGAGAATCAAGATTTCTTAGTGAGCTTGGAAGACTATTCCATAAAAAGGCCCCTGTGTAACTGATACTTCGCTTTCGATTATCAGTTCTAGGAGTTGGGGAGGGCCAGTTTATTTTGTGCGTTTCGACATTGATACCCTGTGTTGCTAGAAACAAACAACTCTTGCATGTAAGAAGGTGAAATTCCATTGATGGCAACATTGTTATTGCCATTTGTTTTCTCCTTCTTGTTGTTAGCTTATCCCAGTTAAGCAGATCGAGGAGCTCATTTCAATTTGCGTAATATTTAATCTGATTTCGTTATTACTCTGGCGGCACGGTTTTGTAGCTTTTGTAGCTTTTCACTTAATTTCTGGCATAGACCATCCCATACTGGACAACAATAGTCAAAGTGGGGCTCAATCAGAGATTCATAGATTTTAGTTGCCGTACTCTGAGCATATGCTCTGAGAGATAAATAGTCTGAGCCTTTTAAGCGCACCGATACCGGACGATATTTTCTTTGATACGTGGCGCAAAAATGTTTCTTCCAGGGTAACCTTTCGTCATTGTATAGTCCTAGGGATTTGGTATTATGAATTCTCTCAATCTGCTTACCTTCAATTCGAATGTCAAGCCCAAGATTGTCAGCTCTCGCCTTTAACCTTCGCTTTGACCCAATGATCATGAATTCGGTCTTGGCAATATTTAGACTTAGCCGATTGGCTATTAACCATCGGTTTAGATTTTGTAACTCGATGTTAATTTCTGATTCAAGAAAAGTTACAGTGGATGCCGAAAAGCTGATACTTGTGTCATCTGCGTACATTCTAGCGTGAGCCTTATTTAAGCGTACATTCTAGCGTGAGCCTTATTATATCACATTCTTTACCTTATTTAAGCAGTTTGGCAAGTTGTTTATATAAAGAAGGAATAGCAGTGGGGCCGATTATTGAGCCAAGTAATTATATAACCTAATGGTATGAAATACAGACGTCGTCTGTCAATGCTTGACATCGTTTCGCCGCCATCCCAACATTTTCATCCAACAAAGTTTGAACAACCAACTCTATTAATAGCGATACTTCGTGTTGATAAACATTACGATTGTTATGCTAATGTTCAACCATGATTTCAAAAGGCCGCTTTGTGTCAGGAACCAATGGATCTCTGGTTGGCACATTAATGACAATGCAGTAAGTATCGCTATTTTATGAAAGCTTATAAATGAGGGTCTCCCTTCTCATAATGAGAAATGGCATTATGATAACAACTTTATACGTATATTATCTAATTTTAAAACTACCCTATCAATTTGACGGGCGCGTCTTTAACCTTATACGGCAAAATACAAGTGGTGCGTTCGTTAGCACTATCCAAACTATACTACGTATGTTCAAAAATACACGTCACAGATGAGTTCATTAAAGATGTAGAACGTATTATTACTGACTTTATTTGGAATGGCAGGAAACCGAAAATGAAGTATCAAACGCTAATCGGGGAATATTATAAAGGCGGATTAAACTTGCCTGACCTTGCTTCTTGGATTAAAGCTAGTCGTATAAAATGTGCTATTAACCTCATGAAGCCGGAGGAGAAAACATGGAACATTTTGCCTCTCTTGCTTTTAGAAAAAATATGAGGAATTGCTGTGATATGCAATAATTTCGATGTAACAAGGATTCATCAAATATACCATTTTTTTACAAAAGTGTCCTCACGAACTGGGCTCTCATTGCCACCATTGAGGTAGTAGATAATCATTTACTGGTCTTAGAACAATATCTTTGGAATAATAAGCATATTAAAATAGACAATAAGGCGGTATTTTACAAAGAATTTTCTAAATGCAATATAAATAAAGTCGGTGACCTTTGTAAAGACAACTCTATATTTGATTGGACATTTGCTCAACGTAAAGGATTACAAGCAAAAGACTACATTCGATGGGCTAGTATTATAGATTCAATACCTTTGGAATGGAAAACTTTACTAAAACAAAATAGTTGATAAGGTTGATAAGGAAAGATCATCGTCGAGATATTTATATCTGAGTAAGGATGGAATTGAAATTGATAAGGTTAAAACTAAAGAGATTTATCAGTGGTTAATTAACGCGAAATTTCGATTATCATCTTCTCAGAGACATATATGTAGACGGATCAATCTAATGTCCCCACTGGACTGGGGTGCAGTCTTTAGTCAGATACAAAACTACAACTTATGCGAGATGTTTTCAATATAAAATACTAAACAACTGCCTCTATCTCAATCGTGATCTTTATCGGTTTAAATTGCTGGAGTCCCCTAGTTGCTCATTTTGTCATTTGTATTCATAAACGATAGATCATCTATTTGTTGAATGTATAAAATCTAAAAATCTATATTTTGAAATAAGGGACTGGCTGGAAGAGTTTGATATATTTTTACCTAAATCGAATATATAGTGAATATTATTTTGGGAGTAGAGGCAGAAACTCCAATAAATTACATTATTTTGAGTTATAAATTGATATTGTATAAGGCTAGAAAAAGCAAACAAATTCCATCTCTGTCCCTTTTCAAAAACCATTTAAGATATTCCCAGAAAGTCGAACTAAGAGTGGCAAAATCTAACAACAATATTATGGTGCATCTTCAGAAGTGGGAAAAAATAAATATTGCTTTATTGGATTAAATCAAATTAAATGTTGTCGATTATATATAGCTGGCAAGGGTGTAATGTTATGTTATGTTATATTTTATTTTATAATATAGATACGATAGTACGCGCGCTCTGATTGGCTAAGAAGCCATGTTTTATCAGAGTATATAACATGGTTAGCCGTGTTATATAGTTTTCAACTGGCGGTTTCCTTTCATCGCGCGCGTAAATCTATATTATAAAACAGATAAAGAAGCCTTAAATCCATGTTTTATACTATCATAGAACACTCTGGTCATTTGAGAACACTCTAGAAATGTTGAAAGCACGCGCCTTCGGCTTGTGCTTTAACATTTCTCTCATGTTCTCAAATGCCCATCGTGTTTTATGATAGTATAAAACATGGCTAAGGCTTCTTTATTTGTTAAATAGTATTTATGTTATTTATTTAGGGTTAGGGTTGTATATTGTATAAAAGAAAATTTTAAAATGTGAAAAAAGGGTCTCCCAGGGGTTTCGGGGACAAGGGAACATGCCAAAAAATCTGTTGGGAACAGGGAACAAACTAAAAATATATCGGGGAACAAGGGAACTTGAATAGAGGTTTTAGGGAACAAGGGAACAATTTCCATTTTTCTAAATGGAAAAACTGACTGTTTCCCTGGAAACAATTTTGGACCCCCCTGGGATTATTGTTATTCTTATACTTTTGTAGTAGCTTTTGTTTTTTCCATCTAGAATGAAATGAATTGTTGTTGTTGTTTACAAATGGCTAAACGCAATCCAAACTTTCATCCAACAAAAACTGTTGGTCCAACATCATCCAACATGGGGTGCTAAACAGTTTAAGTAATGGTCCGCGCAAGAGGTAGGCACAGTTCACCACGATCGAATTTTCTGTTTTTCATACTGACAACTCATCAACCCTTAAATGATGAATTTCTGCAATCAAATCCACTATAAAACTGTGTTTTAAAACTACTTTCCTTTTGTGTGAAAACATTTCGTCCAATCAGAAGTGTCCAGAACAAGAACCAATAAAGCTTTCAATTTTAAAATGTTACCCCTGTTGAATTTTCGTCATATTTAAAGTTTTCACTAGATGCAATTCAAATCTGTTTAGAAAAAACTGAGAAAATGATATCCTTCTTCAGGTTTTGTTAGATTTTGATGCTTAATCCAATGAGGTGGACGATTGAAACAATACTGCAATTAACACATTTTACATTCCATGTATTACCAATGCATACCTCTTGCGCGGACCGGTTACTTGACATTGTTGGGGTTTTCACGTCGTGTTTTTGAATAAAACGGTAAGCGTAGGCAACTAGCCGCATGCATTTTCACGTGCAGTTATTCTATTTTGTAATTAAGACACTTGCATGTTTTGTACCGTCGTGACCTAGAAAGCCTGGTTAAGGTGGCTCGCCTGGATTTTCCACGGACGCACCATACCCACTTCAAACGGCTGATACTCCACTATCAGAGCACGATCGGGCTAGTCACTTCACCCATTTACTAGAAATAGAATAGATTTTCCAAAAATGTAGGTTTGTTTGATATCGGTGTTACCATAGCAACACATCGTCGACGTCATGTATTTTACATATCATCAATTTTCTCGAAATCTAGACCTAAACTTTTAAAACGACCTAGTGTCCCTTGTAGTCTAAATGTAGACCTTCAAGACTGCAAAGTTTAATTTTTTTTTATGAGAGCGTTTTAAAAAAAAAATGGGTTGAATATTTTCATTCAAAAAATAAACCATTCGCCTTACTTCCTGTTTATTCGTCGAGAACTGTGTTTTCCAGACAGATTCAAGCGATGTTTTTAGCATATTTCATACCTGTGGCATATGACTACTTCCCATGAAAATTTCATTCCATTTGCTTTATTCGATTTCGGTTTATGGAATCATAAGTAATATCATAAATATGCTCATTTTACTCAAAATAGTAACGTATTTGCCAAGGAAGCTGTAATTCGAAAACTACTCGATAATTTTTAAAAAATCTTTTCACCTGAAATTCAACATGTACTACCCTCAGTGACCCTATAAATTTCAAGAGCATTGAATCATTTTAAGGGCGCGAAATAAAAACCAACAACATAGGGAACTTTTACATTCATCCACGCAAGCTTCATTGCTGTATCATTTTGTTTATAGCTTGTGTCTTTCCGATATTTCTCTTTTGTCTAGATTCTACATACTTGTGTGCTTTTGTACTAACAAGTTTATCATGCACGCTTGCTACGCTTCGCTACTGCCGGAACGCTCGTGCAAATACAATAGTCACGCTGCGAGTTGTAACGCTCTTATACTATAACTTATAATATTTATTTACAAAAGATTTTATAATATCACTAATACAAAATCTCGTTTTTAATTGATATTTAGAAAATGTGGTCTAGACGTCACGGGCACTTTTTCCCGATCTGGTTACTAAAAACACACTTATTCAACATTATAATAATAATAATAATAATAATAATAACTTTATTTAACGAGGGTTTAAACACTTTACAGTCACAGACTGATAAACTAGTGGCCCTCTTAATATATTAAAATATGTTACAAAACTATGCAAATGTAAGTTCTACTGAGTGCTATTTAAAGCTGCCAACACTAAAATAGATAAAAGCTATAAAGTCAACTATATTAATACAATGAATAATAAATATTATGAATAAATAAGCTCAATTTAGAATATTAACAATATGATATTCTAATAATATATACTATTAGTTACACTAATAAAAATAACTATGGCTAAGTAGTAATTATTAAGATATGATAAAATGGTCAAGGCCCTTGTATTGTTCTCTTAACAAATTTGAATGCTCTACCCTAAAGGACTTTATACTTTTACATTTCCTAATCTGTGGTGGCAAGGCGTTCCATAATCTAGACGAAGTAGTTAAAAAAGTTCTACCTCCCTCAGTTTCTCTTGTGTATCTAGGGCAATGAAGAGTTATATCACCGAAGCGTGAAGTCCGTGAAGACACGCTACTTACCTTAACTATCTTATTACTTATATAGTCGGGGACAGCCCCTTGAAAATAATATACTTATAGACAATACAACACTTGTTCATTTTAGCCTCATCGTAGTAAGGAATCCACTTAAGCTTGTCAAATAGTGTTACAGTTCTCTCCTCTCGCACTTTCACACCCAGAATCACTCGAGCAGCTCTCTTTTGTAGCCTGAATACCCTACGGAGATTATCGTTAGAAGTCATTGTCCAGATTACACTACCATACATCAATACGGGCTTAATTATAGAGTTATAAAACTGGATACGCTCAGTTTTCGGCAGAAAGTATCTTATTGATCGTAATTGGTGGGTTGCAACCCAATCCCCAGAGATTCAAATAACAAAGACGTGGCCGCCATGTTGGTTGAACTAATGCATCAGTCAATTCCAGCAATGCCCATCCCCCTCCCGGGATATGGTGGGGCATTTGCATACTTTGAGATCCCGGGAGTGGGGCATTTGTAACCTTATATCGGCCCGGGGGTCGGGCATTATTCTACCACGGGGCATATGGTGGGGCATTTGACACTGCCGAAAATAATTCTGGGAAAGAGACTGCAGGTCTCGTGGTAACGACGTCATACTGTATCAAGTAAAAGAAACCAATAAATCTGAGTTGTTGTAATTACTCCGGCGCTGCTATGGCAGCAGCCGGAGTCTTAAAATGCAGTCTGTGTCTTTTTTTTATTATTATTTTTAATGTTTCTTGTAAAATTTTTGATCAGTTCTGACCTTTGCCGCTAACAATGTGGGTCGGAGATGCTGTGATCGAGCGATAAAGCAGGAGGCATGCGCATTAGTTGAAAGATAAATGTTCAGTAGAGAGTTTTAGAGGGTTTAAGGCTACCGTCACGTCATGAAGTACTTAAATTGCCTCTATCTTCTCTCTAATCGAGTTATTCAGTAATATGGATGAAGTATTGTGGACTCAGGCAAAACTACGGCGCCTTCTAGTCTAGGACCGTATGAGTCATTGATAAAGGCAACAAAGAATTGAAAATATAGCTCAGTATCAAAATACAATCCGGGATCAGATGTTCTAGGCAATTGGCAGATAAGAGGTCAAGCAATTAGTCAAAACCAATTAAAGTGAATGACAAGAGATCTGATATGACCAAGCTTTAATCTCATACAAGCGTTCAACGAAGACACTGGGTTAGAGTTCATGCTTCACGAAAAAATCTATTCGGGCTTTCGTCTGTGCAAACGGTTACCGTTAAATTGTACTACACAACGCTCTTGCTCTAAGGCATATCTATATTTGTCGTCACATGACTGTTGCAATGGAGATTCAGGTTGTTCAAAGCGGGACAAATTCTGGCGAGATTCACGTAATATCCTGAAGAACTGAACTGGAGTCCGTTTTAGGAAATCGAACAAGTTCAGTTGACTCTATCTAAAAGCCGTAATTATTGTACTGGATTTCATTTGATAAACCGTATGATCCGAACTGGAAATGACTTAAGAATCCATAATGACCGTAAAGAAACACTGGAATGACTTGAAAGGCTGTTAAGAGTAAATAGAAGTTGGATTTGTCATTGGAAACCGTATAAACTGAACAGGATAAGACTTTGGAAATTGAAACATAGCCTGGAAGGACGCAGACGCATTTTTTTCATTCATAAATTCGAACTGATTCTTTGCATTCATGAGTGAAAAAAACCTCTCAGTTTGTCTGTTAATTGCTTTTTGTTCTAATTATCGCTCTATTTAAAATATCTGTGTCTGTGATATGCCTAGTAAATTAATTGCAGCTACCAAGAGTATTTGTTTGCTTGTGCTTTCGTAAGCCCAATTTAAATCTAAAGGTCCTAAACGAATAATACTGGCTTCCTGCCGAGGTCAAATCATATTCGAAGCACCGGGGGAAATTGATGGGTTCGATTTTGTTTTTAATCCGGTAGAAATTATGAAATTTGTTACCCAAAGCACGTGTACTTCTGTCATGAAACAAATAAACAATCAAGAGCATTTAATTTATTCAACAAGCTACTTGTTCGACAAGTCCCGAAGCTACGCTCGGCAAGTCAGCATTTATTCAAGATCGTGAAGTATAATTTGAAATCATGTGGACTTCGGATGTTTTGGTATCTGCTCTTATTTTATGGAACTCGTTACCACTGGAAATGAGGTATATTGATTCCTCGGGTTGTTTCTCTTAGTTCTTTTAATTATAGTGTTAAAACAAGTATTTTTAATTCAAAGCTTTTGGTATATTATATGTTGCCAAGTATTTATGCCATTATTATTATTATTCAATTTTCTTTTTGGTATAAAATAGGGTATTACTTGTAAAACGATACGTTACTGTATCGGTATTATTGCGTAACATTTTTAGTAAGTTAGTTTTTAATACTTCAGTGTATTGTAAAGCGCTATGGGACTTTAGCGCTACATAAATCGATTATTATTATTATATATTAGCTTTCATTTATGAGGCCGTTGATAAACAAACTCATAACGGTTAAGCAAGCTCGTAAGGTTTCCTCAACTGGCAATTTGCTGTTTTTCATTGCCATGTAGTGGCACTCGATCTCTTCAGCAATCAACAGTTTCATAGTTGTTTTGTTTGCACAAGCATAACACAGGTAGCCCGAAAAAACAGAGGGCATATATTGGCACTTATTGTTACTTAAGCCTTAACTTAACTTTAAGCCTTCACCATTTATCTATTTAATATTTTTATATGACTTGTATATTCACTGTATGTGTACTATGTGTTAATATATCTATATGTATATATTTAAAGAAAAAGACTTAGGGAAGAGGTCAAAACAATGGATTTCGAATGGGACCCAATTGTGTCAGGGGGGTTTTGGGTGGCGGTAATGCCCCAACCCCTTTTTTCGAGGGTGATTTTCTCGCCTTGTAAAATAGGATACCTGATTTTAATGTAGACACGTTCTTCTGTTCCTATAGAAACTAGAAATATAGTTACTTCTTCAATAAGTATTTTATTTAAGAAGATAGTTTTGATCAAAAATCTAGATTTTGCCAAAATAGGTGGTGGGTTCCGGGTACAACCCCCTTTCCATCAAAATTGGGTCCCGCCAGAGTACCATTGTTTTGACCTCTTCCCTTAATTAAAATTATTGGAATAAAATATAATAAGTAAGTCTTTCTTTTCTTGTATATTCACTTTGTAACTCTGTAATCATAAGTCTACATACTGTTTTTGTTCTGTTAGATTTCGTAGAAATCAGGCTCATTGTTCGTAAGTTCTATACATGTATGTAACCAAATCTACTTGCTATCCTACCATTTACGGCAGTCAACTCGAAACTTGAAACTGTGTACTTCTGCAAACAAATATTTTTAATGACTACAATATCAGACTAATCAAAACATTGCTCACCTGCAACGATTCATGGGCGCACACGGGGTCACAGGTAGTAACGCAATGGGCTGCTTTTGCAGCTTCACGCGGCATTTACACAGGTAACCCGAAACAACTAAGAAGATAACAGAATTTGTTTTTTAATTGTAAATGTTGGTTAATTAAATGATGAAACGCTAACTAGTGTACTCGTGTTCACTCGTGTGGTATTCTAGATCAGATCCTCATAGTATTTGGATGCAATTTGTTTTGGGCTGGTATCGCACTGATACACAGGTAACCCGAAACAACTAAGACGATAAACCAATTATTATTTTGTATTATAATATTTTTTGTTAATTAAATTATGAACCGCTGTGCACTTTAGATTAGATGAGATTAGATTATCATAATTGCGTTCCCCTGGGATAACACAGATAGCCCGACAATACATAGAGTATAGTAATGTACCACATTGATAACAATAGGACAACACAGGTACCACGGCACACACTGATACCACAGATATCCCGAAACAACTAAGCCGATACCACCATTTTTATTATTTTATTCTGATTCTGATTTTGTGTTAATTAAATCATGAAGCGCTAGTGCACTGATGTTCACTCGTGTCCTGAATCGTGGAGTTATATTTCAGATCCTACTAGTATTTGGATCCTAGTATTTTTGTAATCCTAGCGGGTACCCTGGCTTACGTGGTGTTGCTCATGTTGATTCGTGTTTAACTTGCGTGCACTCGTATTCACTCGTGTTCTACTTGTATTCACACATCTAAACAAATATGTATTATAAATATATAAGTTCTGCTATTATATTTGTCTGTGTTGCGCGTCTTTGAAGAGACAATTAGTTTTCAAGTTCGTTTTCAAGTTCGATTCTCCGCTGATCAATTTAGATCGGTGTGGTGGCTCAATTCAAAGCAAATTTCCCCATATTCAAGAAAACACAGTGGTTCGCAATTATAGTAGCCGTTAGTCCAGCAACAAAAAACAGAGCTGAGCCGTCTGAGCGGAGGATGCGAGGAAGGTTTCAGCTTTTCTCTTCATAGACACGTAACATAGAAAAATTAAATAGCACAATTTATTTATTTGGAATACATCTTTGCATAGCTATTGAATTGATTTAGGCTTTAGTTCCTCTTTAAAGGTGCGTGCAGCTTCCTGTTACTCTGGCGCTGCTATGTGATGCAACTGTGCGTGTATACTTTCGCATCTGATTGTGCAATCCAATATGACTGATTGTGCGTGTGTACTAACAGTGATATGGCTGTGTGCATGCTAATAACGATGTGAACAAAAGAAGCCCGAAAACACAAAGACAGGGTACCTTACTTAAAACACAAGTAACCCGACACAACTAAGCCAAGCTAAAATAACACAGGTAGCCCGGAAATACAAAATAGGGTACCGCACTGATAACACAGGTAACCCGATAAAGCAAACCGCTGTGCACTCGTGTTCACTCATGTCCTGACTCATGTGGAGTTTTAGTACAGATCATCTTAATATTTGGATCCTAGTATTTTTGGGCTACCTGTGTTACCCTAGGGTACCCTGGCTTACTTTAAGTCGCTTATGTTCTACTTTTGTTCACTCGTGTTCTGATTCGTTTTAGATGAGATCAACTGTGTGTGCGTACTTTCGCATCTGATTGTGCGTTGTAATTGGAAAACACGCAGTATCTGAGATAGTTCGCATTACACAAAATACGCCGGAGTTCAAGCTGCGTGCAGCTTCTTGTTATTCCAGCTGCCTGTGGATTCTATCTATTTTTCTAAACCTAGAAACCTGCAGTTTATACCGTCTTATCCACGGTATTTGTATACGCTAGGACACGAAAAAGCCGGGAAACCTATGGATGTTTAATTTTTACAATATAGCTAGAAAATAGCAGTTCTCGTACGTTCACCCGCCCCCGGCGCCCATCTAACACTGATCTGCAATCCTGTATTCTTAACTCTACGCTACGCTAAAATGTTAATTCAGGAGGCACTCGGGGCCCAAGCTCTGCTGGTCCGAGTTGGAAACGATATCAAGTAGTTTGTTTACAAATATACACTGTTTGCTGCTGTCCACCGGACGAACAGAAGTCACACTATTATTATAAAAGTCTGTCATGTGGTTTTAATAAGCGCTTATTGTATAACGTTAACCGCGGTGCGAATGATTATTTATAGGAATGAAATATAAACTATGTAAATTAAAACCATTTTGTTCCAGGCAGCTCAATAGCATAATCACTGATACAGCAGTGAGTATAAATACAAATACAAAACAAGATGGCGGATCTACAAAACCGTAACGGAAACTATCAATGAATAGATAGAGAAGTAGCACTTCTCTGCGCCTTGTGCATTTGCATAGAATTAAACTTGGGCAGTATATCGTTATGGATGTGCCCGGGGGTGGGGCATTTTCCTTACTTCTTTGGCTCCACTGTGGGGCATTTGAACACCATGCTTGTCCCCACCGTGGGGAATTTGGGGAAAAAATAACGAAAATGACTAATGCCCGGGGGTTGTCCCGGGGAGGGGATGGGCATTGCTGGAATTGACTGATGCATAACAAGAGAAGCTAACGAGGAATCTTTTGTTATTGTCATCCAACATGGCGGCCATGACGTCACATGCAACCCAGCAATAGGCCTATTCGCTTGGCGAGCTTTTTACACAAAGTTTCAATGTGTTCATCAAATGTTAAGTCCTGGTCGATCGTGACACCAAGCAGTTTGTGCGAATGGACCTGCTCAAGTGTGACATCAGTAGCCGTATGAATGTCTAGTGCTTGTTCATCAGAAGAGAGCTTGGACCTTAGTCTCTTTCCAGTAACGAGCATCTACTTTACATTATCATCCCGCATTGCCAAGCTTCATGGTTTAACTAATTTGCAAGTCATTGCATTGTACTAAGAACAGACTTTGCACGAGCGTTCCGGTAGTAGCGAAGCATAGCAAGCGTGCATGGTAAACTTGTTAGTTCAAAAGCACACAAGTAGGTAGACTGCTAGACAAAAGAGAAATTTCGGAAAGACACAAGCTATAAACAAAATGATACAGCAATGAAGCTTGTGTGGATGAATATTAAAAGTTCCCTATGTTTTTGTTTTTATTTCGCGCCCTTAAAATGATTCAATGCTCTTGAAATTTGCAGGGCCAGGGTAGTACATGTTGAATTCCAGATGAAAAGATAAAACATATTTTTTTCCCGACTAGTTTTCGAATTACAGCTTCCTTGGTAAATACGTTACTATTTTGAGTAAAATGAGCATATTTATGATATTACTTATGACTCCATAAACCGAAATCGAATAAAGCAAATGGAATGAAATTTTCATTTGGAGCAAGGGCGAGATAACAACAAACTCAACTCACATATAAACTCTGAAAACTCTGAATTTCTAACGAGACCTGAAACAACCATGGGGCTTATCAAAGCCAGGTCCCGGCTAATCCACAGATCGAATTGGAATTTAGCATGCTGGTTTTTGCGGAGGGAGGAAAACCGGAGAACCTGGAGAAAAACACTCGGAGCAAGGGCGAGATAGGCAACAAACTCAACTCACATATGGCGCCGCGTCCGGGAATCGAACCTGGGCCACACGGAGGTGAGAGGCGAAGCGTTAACCACTGCGCCACCCCGGCTCTCCATGGAATTTATCTTCGAGTTGAACAACACAAGAAGATAAATTTAAGCAATCAGTCGATAAGCAATCAGTAGGGAGCACTCAAGCGGAGCATCACAGAGACTTCACTCGACAAAGGCTGAGTGACAACTGAAGGTGTCAGTGGCCTGGCCATATATGGGTATACCGGAACTTCCTGTTTAAACGTTCCTAATGACAAAACGACTGACTTACGCGCACCAACATACGCATAACTGAACCGGAAGGCCGAAATAAATTGATTTGTCCACTGCCACGTTTTCGTATCGTTTTCGCCGTACACTGATCCACGCGATTAATCTACACACGTCTTTTTTTTAATATCCACTTTAGAAAGCGTTTTCGATCACACCTTTGTAGGCCAAATAACCTATGAAAAAGACTCTCCGTTTTCAAATGAAACGTAATACTTTTGGCGGCACGAGCAACTTTGCAATTGAACAACTTTTGCTTTCCAGAGCAACTGAGATTATTGAGATATCGAGCACGTCTACTTGCAATATTAAAGGAAAGTCTCTGCTGAAAAAAACAATGTTTGCTGTCAAATGATTGTTATGCATCTGTATTTGTCTCCAGTAAATTGTACATTAGATGCCATTTATGCACCGATTTTCCCGTTGATAAGACTCATTTCAATTTCCTGCGCGCCGCGATATTGGATTTTATGACGTCACAGTGTTGCCCCTATTGTCAGAACACAATAGTTATTTCGTTGTGTAACAATAGGGGCAACACTGTGACGTCATCACATCCAAGATGGCAGCGCGTAGGAAATTCTAATTTTATCGATAGGAATATTGATAAAATTAATTGGGGAACTTTCAGAACTTCTTTCCAGTGCTCTAATGCCTGGAATGACCTTAAGTAATGGTCCAGATAAGAACTGTAGTGTCTACGGCAAGGAATGTTAAAAGGTGTTAATTTTCTATTATTCTTTCTCGTAATTTCATTGGTTGATACTTATAAATTCAATAGAAACCCATCGAAATAATACATTTTTATTCGATATGTTTTGTGGTTTGAATTTATGTTTGATCAAACTAACTATGGTTTAATTTCAAAGAATATCGTGTGTGGGGAAAGTTCTCAAATTTGCGATTGAAAAATCCTTTGTTTTCTCTATATCCGATTGGCTGGATGGTGGCTTCTCTGCGTTTTCACAGAAAAAAGAGCCAATTGCATAAAAAATAGTGTATTTTCGAGATGTAGTTTGGAATGTAGATACCTCCTACATATTCAAGCAAAATCGTATGTGGGGGAGGCTCATTGCTGCAGAACAATAGACTCTACTACAGTTCTTATCTGGACCATTACTTAATACGAACATTAGAGAACTTGACAATCCCATTGTATTTAAGAACAATTGAAGGCGAACATTTTTAATTGTATATAGTTTTTAGATATGGACTTTTGTTTTTAGCTTCTACGTATTTTATCTTTTCTTTTTGTCAACTGTTTCATATATATGTATTATATATTCTTGTATATTTTAATTATTTTTTATTTGAGGGCCCTCCTGAAAATCATCACATCGATGAGTGTGGTTCCCTCAATAAATATCATTATAATAATAATAATAATAATAAATATCATTGTAATAATAATAATAAAATTGGTCAAGAGACCATTGGTCTCTTTACAAGAGACAATTGGTCAAGAGACCTATGGTCTCTTGAATTGGTGCATAAATGGCATCTAGTG
This sequence comes from Actinernus sp. WN-2022, assembly GCA_030867875.1. Lineage (NCBI taxonomy): Eukaryota > Metazoa > Cnidaria > Anthozoa > Actiniaria > Actinernidae > Actinernus > Actinernus sp. WN-2022. Next base: position 122,706,363 of record JAOWCC010000577.1, read on the forward strand.
TATAATTTACTGGAGACAAACATAACAGCAGACGTAGGCATCCATAACAAACACTTGAAAACAAACACTGTTTTAGGTGCCCTTTAACATTTATTATACCATTTAGTTGCAATAGGGGTGGTCCCTTAATTCATGTAGGCAACACATGAATTGCTATCAAAATACAATAGAATTAACACAATACAAAACAATGGAACGAAATACACAACTGACAGTAGAACACAATACACAATGCAATTTGGTAGTAATTCATGTGTGACAACATGAAGGGATAACCTGCAAATAGGACATTTTCATGATGGCGACATTTTAATTCAGCTACCATAATTCTTTTCAAGCTCTCTTTCTCATTCAGATGTAATCAACTCCTTTAAGAATTCCAAGACAATAGTCCAAATCAGAGGAACAAAAGAATTGTTACTAAGTGTATTTCAAATGAAACTGTATTTCATCTTCAGTCTCATGTGGCCCGAGTGTAAGCCTAGATGGGCTCTTGTTACTCGGGCTGCCCGTGGCACCGCCGAGTCTAAAAATGCAAGTCGTTATTATTATTTTTATTATTCTGTGCAACAAGTCTTCTGCGCATGCGTTAAAGGTCAAATTCACACCAATCAGATTGCATTGTGCTGGTCACGCAACAATCGCCAGGTTAATTTATTTACATAATTAAATACAGTAAATCAAGATGGTGGACGACGGCGCGAGGAATTTTCTCTCAAATTTGGAGTCCCATCTCTCAAATGTAAGCAGTTTAATGTTTTATTTAAGTTCACTCGTGCGAAAGCCTTCCAACACTCCCAACAGGCTCAGGATATTTCAACTGGCGCTCTTGTTGGAGGTACGTTTCGTAGGTAATAAACACTCACTCGGCACAGAATATGATGACCGAAGCAGTTATTCAACTCTCACGGTAAACAAGACTCCTCTCACGGCCGAGATTTTGGTTCGAGAAATTAAAGGCTTCCAACAGTTCCCTTTATAGTTCTGTAATATAATGAGCAGACTGCAGTTTTGGGAAGGAGGGTAAAAGCTTTTAAATAGAGATAAACAAAACGGGCATTTCAGTTAATAATCTTTAGTCCAACAAATACCGATATGGACGCGATCAAAGAGCCGCAGGGTAGAAAGAACAGTAGAGAAATACAGTAATAGCTCCATCATAGGTGGACAGGATACAACTTATAATATGGGACAAATATAAACATAAATTTGAGACACTCATCTATTAGTACTCTGAACCTGCAGAACAGCAGACTAAATTAGGACCGAATTCGTATTTATTTCGATTAAAAAAAAGAATCAATGCCTTCAGCTGCTTCAGTAAGATTCCTAGTCATATCAGTAATGGTGACTATACCAAGCATTGTTGCTGGGGGAGATGTAAGAGTGAATCCGGCGCTCAAAGAGATATGTCTCGGAGAATGAAGCATCGATCGGTACACCGCTAGTAGATCAGGTTTCTCATCTTTTCTCGGCCTTTTTGATCACTCACAGGAGGAGCTTTTCTGTTCCAAAACCTTTAACAGCAAATTCAGTGAGAAATGTCAGCATTGGATAAATGTTTGTACAAGAGACCTTAAAAGCACAGAACAACGAGACTAGGTCTGGCAATGAAACGTAAGTGGCTATAAATTACTGAAACCCTGACTATGTATCCACCAGTAAACAATGAGAAGGAACTACTGTTCAACCATTAAGTTTACTTGAATTTATCAGTGGATTCTAAATAAATTTTGGAAGCAAAGCCTACATCTACAATGCTTTGATTTATTTTCTGAGCACAAATGAAGTTAATTTCTTTCGGAGCTGCTGGTATTAAATTTGAAAACTCGATAAATGGAAACAATAACATAATGGTTTGAAAGAGCACACCAACATAAGCAAGATTGCCGAATTTTAGGATGCTATCAGTTCATAGTTTTAATGTATATGCTCTTCCAGCCATAACAGCTTTGGTCTCCGATGAGTTTTATTGAAGAAGATGATTGCACTCGGCATGCGGCTACATTCTTTTGTTTTTGCCTTAATACAGGAAAACCTGACCTTTGTAACTTTTCAATGTTTAGGTGAAGTCTTACAACGATATTGCATGGGAAAAGATGAGTTTGGGATACAGTTTAAATAGGACTTGACAGTCTATATAGTAAGCATGTCTCATTGGTTGGCCAGCGAAGATGCAAAACTCGCTTGACAAGATCAACGTTTGTCGCTTTGTTTCAATCCTCTGTATTTCAGCCAAAGTTTAAGCTGTTCGACAGTATAATCATCAGGTTCCCTTTCAAAATATGGTCCAGGAAAGCAGTCATTTCTGGTAGAATAGACAGAGGACGAACTGAAGTGCTAGTCAATTATTGTAAGTTGATACAAGAAAAGCGGTTTGTTTGTCTGAGTCTTGGCGGGGGGTCTAGACTTGTGACGTAATTACCGCGCTCTGCTATAAGCGTGCGTAACATGAACATGAATATTAAAGTAGAGGTCAACTTCTTTAATTTACATACACGAGAAAAACAAAAATATTAAATTACATATATATATATACTAGGGGAGCAGAGAATGAATGTCACCGCGCTACCAGCCACTCCTAAAGACTGCTAAATTCAGCTAATAATTCTTCCCTTCGGTTATTACTAGAGGATTTCAAATGAAAGTGTAATTTCATCTTCAATCTCATGTGGCCCGAGTGAAAGCCCAGATGGGCTCTTGTTTAATTTACTGAGAGAGCAGTCGTGACGTCACTCAGTAATCCAAAACATCTATATACCCACATACCGTAGCTGGGGTCATTGGTATATTTGATATCTAATTCCTATCCAGTCTGATTGAATGTAAGCACTCATGAGCCCGTTTCTATAGATTATTTCAATCTAATCTGGATGAAGATAACACGGATGCTGAGCAGAATTTCTTCAAGACTAGTCCAAGGTAGGGAAAAAATACATGCTTGGTTGTGATAGTCAAGCAAGACGGAAATCTGTCTTCAGGACTTAAAAACTCTGAAAGTGAATTCCACTTCTGATATATACTTTGTTGTTCGTTTTAGTATTTTCATATGCCATAATTGAGTTTCTGTGTATTTAGACTTATCTTGTGACTGAGCGTTTTGTGTTGTGAATTAATTTTACTCATTATAGCGGAGCAATGACATTATCAGCATACAGTCAGTTGTACAGTAACATTTAGAGTTGAGGCCATACGCGACAGGAAGATGTACGTAGTGACTGCACTAGAGCCGCTTCAGTCGCAAAATGCGGAAAGTCTGGGAACGGCGTCGACTTCGAGCCGAGTTATAGAATTTCTGTGATACACCAGTGAAATTCCGTAGTTACAGCCTGTATTCAGTAGATTCCTGAGTCTTATCAGTCGAGCAGTCGTATTTATCAGGGTCATATGTAAAGCTAAAACAAACATTATTTGACCAGCAAGTCAACTGGCAAGTAAGTAATCTTGGTAACAGTACACTCTACCAATCCGGTAGCTATAAACCACTCGGAAAAACTCATTCCCGTTCACTTTCAGTTATCAGTGTCGTATTAGCCCCTGATAACAGTACAAGTGACGAGTTTGTATGAGACTCGTTCAGAATAACTAACACACAGAAATTAGGCAGGCATCTTTACGTTTTACAGTATAATATTATATATGTAGACAATTAGAGTAATCAGAACTTGGAGTATTAACTTCAATTATTAGAACTTAATTAGAACTAATCAAACGTAGAGTAACAATTTTAAAGTAGTAACTATTACTCTAGCCAAGCGTTTTTTTATTACTATAATCTATTATATTTTTCTCGGCATATTAGCAACTAATGCATTTTATTGTAATGCTAGAGGCTTAAACAGCCTCACCAATCCGAGGTAAAATAAAGTCTAAATCTACGAATTACCAAGTCTTCGATGAATATTTTTAATTTGGAGAAGATCAACCTTAGGTCATTTAACAAGCCAAAATGGCAGGGATTAATTCGTCTTTACTCATATTCTCTAGCATTCTAAATCCATTTTGACACTGACCCCTGGTTACTGGGAGTCCGACGAACTTACAGTTAGAAACAGCAACACTTATTACTCTGCAGCAATAGCTTTATTCATTATTCGTTGCCTAAATAACATTTCCCATCAAAAGGATGGCCGTTGGTTGACACCAAAACAACCCGCGCTATTATCAAACAGCCGCGCTGAAAGATCGCGTGACCAGTTAAGCTTAACGGATATCAAATCACGCATTGTTACAGGATGTGTCCAGTGGAGAACTTCCAAAGGCAGAAAATACCAAAACTGTAATGGCGAACCTACAAAGGACGACAATCCATATATTGACCGTATTCCGGCATCAGAATACACAGAATGATCACTACAAATAATTACCCTCACCCTCCCCCCCTCACCCATATATATTCTTATTCTCGAATAGGGTCAAGCGAAACCTGCCCTATTCATTAGCATCATTTGTAAACAGCGTTACACGAGGAAGGTTTCTTTATTCTAAGCGTTGCGGAAGTTCTTAGTATTTGCATATCAGTTCCTCTTATAACTGTAATAATAATAGCCATTCACGCCTTATTCATAAAGACATCCAAGCAAGGCCACAAATCTACAGTCGATGGCAGAAAATAACGTTAATTTCCTTATGACACAAAAGAACACAACAGTGCGGTACAACAGAAACTCCAATTTTGCGATCTTTGGAAGAACTGGCCTCGCTGTGATACCATTAGTTACCAGACTTCTTACCGCGCGGGTATGAGATATGAATGCCTTCAGTTTCCTGAATGTGAAAAGCGATTTATCGGAAATACTCGTAAACTCGTTGTAACCGTATGGTTACATTTGTTGTGATGTCATCGTAATTTTTGAGACGGGAAGTTGTATTTGGAGCCGGTTCATAGGCTTATACCAATATCGGCACGCCCTGGCAGGTAGAAAAGTGTAAACCCTGTAAAGCTTCTGACGAGAGCCGGGCTGAGGTTTGTTTCACTCTTTTATACCAAGGGGTGTCGTCAGAATTTGGGGATAAGGTGAATCAGATCACTGAATGGGGAAAAATGGATAAACAAATGGACAAAAAGGGACTCCAAGGGTATGTGCGTTTGTATTGTAAACCACTAAGTGCCATACAGTGGCTAAATTTAATCGGGACTTCATAATTCGTCTTACCTCGCTCATATAGCCCAGTCCACTCGGATTTCTGGGCTGATTTTCGCGATAAGAACATACCTGTTTTAATTTACAGCCTATTTGCCGTTTGTCCTCTGTGAAAACCTTTTCTGAAATAGATGTATATATAACAGTTGAGCTATTTTCGCTTTTACAAACGCAGTGAACTGAAAGAAATACCTCATCATAGAAATTCGACGAAAACACGGAAGGCAGTGTCAATCGTCAAATGCCAGAAATGAAAGCCGAAAGCTAAAACCGGAAGTTGTACGAACTCTAGAACAACAAAAATTAAACCCAAGGCATACTGAAGTGCTTGTTATGGCGTCGTTCTTTCAATGTTTCCTTCAGATTCAGTTTATTAAGTATCAATATACACGACTTTCATAATGGCCGCCTCCAGCCCCCTCCTAATTTGCATAATTTGGAAGATAAATATGTAGGGGAAAACCAATGCTACTACATGAAAGATCACATTAAAACTAGTAATTGTTTTGAGTTTTAGAGGAATGTGGAAAATTGCTGTTGAGCTATGAGCATTTGTAATGCAGAAAAATATGAAAGCGAGGCTATAAAGGCCTCCGTCGTTTTTCTCATACAAATCTCTCTAATTTCAACTGGCTGTAACTTCATTGCTTTATAAGCTACAGCACTCAACTTTCACAAGGTCACTAATGTCGACATGCTCTTTCACATGGCAATGTTCATATTTTCTATACATGTGGATAAACTACCGAAACGGGAAATCACATATGCAAATTAGGAGGCGGCCATTATGAAAGTCGTGTATAGGCCAACCTAATCCCGATACTACATAAACAATCAAACAAACAACGAAACATTCAAGCGACAAAATTAAATTACTTCCTTGAACTGGTTCATTGAAGTTGCGTGTGCAGTGTACATATAAAGAGTATTTATAAGCGTTGACGTCAGACGGGCAGAAATGTTTATATAAAACAAGCAAAGATCGTTCAGAACCCTTTGTTCTTCTAGGGATTTCAACTTTCCGACTTTATTCATTTCACACTTTACAAAGTTTTCTTCTATATTCTTGAGTTTACATAAGTAAAAGCCAGTGACGAGGAGCGAGGAGCCTATGAAAAGGAAATATGCTTATAATAAACAGACCCCTTTATTTTTTTATAATCTGATACATCATAAATATATATAGTTAAGGTTAGAAAACCATAGCAAAAACCGTGTACAATCAATCCTGCCAGACGTTGGATCAAAAAACAGATCTTGATCAGCAAGAAGAAGAAAATATAATGATAACGTGTCCGAAGACTTCTGCAATGCTGATCAAATACAACGCTTGTCGAGGTTTATACGATATTTCGGCTGGCCAGTACCAGCCTACTTCAGGTTTATTTTACAGTGGAGGTCACAAATGGATACAAGGCTTATATAAATTGTTAATTACGTAACTATGAGCGGAATTTTTGTAATTTCGTAAGTTCGTAAGTTCGTAAGTTCGTAAGTTCGTAATTTTGTAATTTTGTAATTTCCGCTCATAGTTACGTAATTAACAATTTATATAAGCCTTGTATCCATTTGTGACCTCCACTGTAAAATAAACCTGAAGAAGGCTGGTACTGGCCAGCCGAAATATCTTATAAACCTCGACAAGCGTTGTATTTGATCAGCATTGCAGTAGTCTTCGGACACTTTATCATCATAAATATATATGTTGTTTTTGAAATAATTCTATTGGTCACAAACTAAATAATATTATGTAGTGGTTATGTTGATTAATATGTGACTAAATGATAAAGTTGATAAGAACTAAAGGGAGACGAATGTGCGACTACCGTTGTTCAAGTGGACACATTAATTAAGTGTTCCTTAATTCTTTTTTTGAATGAGTATAATGACTGTAAGTATTTTAAGTTCTTATTAAGTTGATTCCAGATCTTTGGTCCTCTAAACGATATTGCAAACTGGAAGGAAGGTGACAGTTTTTGGAATGACGCGTGTTGTAATTATCACTTGTTCATTGACTTTAAATAGGTTCTTTTTTTCTTTTTTTTTTAGTATTTATTTTCTCTCTTTATGTGTGTTTTGTGTGTATGAGTGTCCTGTGTGCATGTGAGTGAGTGACTCGACCAAAGTATAAATACATTGTAAATTAACTGGCTGCCTGATATTTCTAGCCCTTATGGTTATTTCCGGCAGCCAGTACCTAATTATGTCAAATATTGTAATTCTTAAATATGTATTTTCTTTTTCATAGGGTAGAAATAAAGCTTGTTGTTGTTGTTAGCACCTCTGGAAGTTGCTTATGAAATTTGAACATGAGGATGGCTATTTCCATGCAAGTTGTTCTAGCATGCCAATGACGCTGCTTTTGAGAAATACTAGATGGTCGTAAACATTGCATCAATACAAGGCGTAGTATAACAAAATAACATAAGGTATACACCTCATTCCAATATGGCGGATACACGGCCGGAGCGTTGGGGCGCGACACGAAAACGAGGGTAGTCAGTAGGCGGAAGTCGATGTCAAGAAGGTCATGAGGCGGGAATGTCGCGCAAGTTTTGAAGCGAGTTTGTTTTTTCCGAGAGGGTTGGAATAAGTAGATTTTATCGCCAGAGAGTTAGAAAATATGGCGGATATTCAGGCTATCATTTTCACTGAGGGATATATTCTTCAGTGAAAACGATAGCCTGAATATCCGCCATATTTTCTAACTCTCTGGGGATAAAATCTACTTATTCCAACCCTCTCGGAAAAACAAACTCACTTCAAAACTTGCGCGAAATTCCCGCCTCATGACCTTCTTGACATCGACTTCCGCCTAACTACCCTCGTTTTCGTGTCCCGCCCCAATGCTCCGGCCGTGTATCCGCCATTTTGGAATGGGGTGTATAGTAGTTTGTTGTAATGTACTAGCCTTATCCCCAGGATTATACTCCGTCGTCCCATCACGCAAAGCGTTTTTTTAATACAAAATGGCGACCGTTTGGCATATTCAGCCGCGCGTTAACGAGAAGTCTGGGAACGAGGCTCATTTGGGTATCGACTTTTATTATCATTACAAATATTTGTTTTTTATCTCGAGAAGGAATCGGAGCCGTATCATCTTCTGAACAACATGAGTGTGAAGGAGATCATCGTTATTCTGTGTGCGCATGCGTGTTTCACTGGCATAATTACAGCAAATCAAGGTAAGCAATGAGTATATCAAACAGAGCATAAGTAAGAGAGGGAATCTCGTAGTGTGTGGCGTGCAATGATAATGTCGAATAAAATATATTTTTAGTAACGGAAACAGCGCGCGTGACAACTAAAACAATGGCGCGAAAATATTGGCTGTCAAAATCGCGCGCGCGAGTCCACATTATCATCGCGCAGGCGCGCGTATTGGAGATTCTCTCTCTTACTTATGCTCTCTATATGGTTGAACGGGCGACAAACAACCACCGTCAATGTACCGATATTTCCATACCATTTATCCGAGAAGACGTGAAGGACTGACTACCCATTTGCATTTCGAGAACGAAATTGTTTCACGAAGGCAGTACCTTCTACTTAGTTTTTTAAGACTCTGAGTGCTTGGTTGGTGATTATATTATGCTTATGAATATATAACTAATGAGAAGCAGTAAGAACAATGATTAGGGGTGTTACTAGTCCAAATCTCGCCTAAGGTTGCCAAATATTGTATTAGTATCTCATCGAATCTTGCCAGATCTCGCCAATTCTAGAGATCCGAAATGTTATGTATTCTCGCCTAAGTTGATTAATCTCGGCATTCTCTACCACTTCCCGCCGGTTCCTACCTCCAAACAATTGGTTCCTCGTCTAATCTCTCAAAATCCTGCCCAGCCCAATTAACCTAATCTAAAGGCGAGATTTGGATTTAGAACAGGCCAATGATTCTTCGACTGATTGTCTAAACATTTATCCGGAATAAGAATACACAGAATGTCACTACAAATCGCTTATACTGAGATATTTTAGCCACTGGAATACTAAATGTATCCCGAATATCATATATCAGCAAGCATTTGTAGCTTACAGTGCAAAATATGCCCGAACCATTGATTTCCTTCTATTCCTATTCCAGAATACGGTCAATCGAACGCACCCTAAGTGTATATGTATGTAAGCATTGCATGATATTACCAATTTTCGCCGGACAACCACACCTTATTACTTTCTTCTATTAGGAGGTAACTCGGTTCGCCTTAATGGGTCCAGTCTCCCATATGCTGGTCGAGTGGAGATCAAACGATCAACCGAGACGGCCTGGGAAACAGTTTGCGATACAAGCTGGACAATAGAAGACGCCCGCGTAGTGTGTGGTCAGCTGAATTTCAAGAATGCAGAGGCTGCAATAAGCGGAGCTGCATTCGGCCAAGGCTTCGGTTCAATTTGGTGGCATAATGTTCTTTGTCATGGTAACGAAAGTTCTTTACTGGAATGTGGAAATAACAACAAGAATGATCACACGAATTCTTCCAATAATTGTGATCATAGTGGAGATGTCGGAGTATTGTGTACTCCAAACCTAGCGCGAGGTTTGTAGGAATGACACAAACTTAACTTAAAGGATATTTTTATTACGACGTCATTTTACTACATACAATTCCCAGAATCTTTTCAAATTTTCTTTCCCATTCAGATTTTTAAACTCCTTTGACAATTCGAAGACAATGGTCCAAATTAGAGGAACAGAATAATTCGCGCAAAGAGTTCTGGTAGTTGTAGTATGTGACGTCATCATGCAGATGTCCTATTGGGTGAAGTTATAACCGTAATGTATTATAGAACGGTCTTCTTGAGTATCGAAGTAGTACAATGTAGGTAGTTGCTTCCGCCAACTCTGTTTTACGTTTACATCATCACTTGCCAGCCAATCACAAGCGTTCTTTCTAAATTTATTGCGCAACAGGTTGCAGCAATAATAATACGAGTAACAAAACAAAATTTGTTGCAAAAAGTAGAAGTCACTTTTACTTTCTGCAACATGATGTTGCTGCAACTTGCAACATGGAAATTTGTTGCGTGGCAAGTTGCTCGAGTGGGTGGTAATGTGCTCGAGTGGTGGTAATGTGCTCGAGTGGGTGGTAATGTGCTCGAGTGGGTGGTAATGTGCTCGAGTGGGTGGTAATGTGGTCGGGTGGGTGGTAATGTGCTCGAGTGGGTGGTAATGTGCTCGAGTGGGTGGTAAGGTGCTCGAGTGGGTGGTAATGTGCTCTAGTGGGTGGTAAGGTGCTCGAGTGGGTGGTAATGTGTGCAACCTGATCGCGCTTCAATTCGCAAAGTAACATTGTTGTGAGATAAGTTGCAATAAATTGTTGCCTGTATTACTTCATGTTAACGATTACTCGTAACGTTACTGTTTTTCAGATGCACAACAGAATACCACGGTGTTTCTCGTTATCATTTCTCTACTGGTTTTATTATGTGTTCCGTCAATTATATTGCTGATTATAACTTGCCACCAAATACATGGTCAGCGGCTATCAAAGCGTCACAGAAAACGCCTGCTAAATCGATATTCATCCGGCGCTGAAGACGGCGAACTCGGGACCACGAATTCTGGCATCGAGGATCCAAGTTATTTAACTCATGATCATGCCACCGTATTGGAGGGAAGAATAGAAAACAATAATGACCACGAAATCCAACCAGAAAACAACACCAGCCATGAGAAGATTGAACCATGTATACAGCTACAAGTACAGAGAAAAAATCCCTCTGAGAGTAAGCGATATATGAAACTCAATCGCGGATCTAAAACTTTCTCTTACTTCTATACGAAGCTTATGAAAAAGAAGACGCGAGAATCTGAGATAGAGATAAATGAGGACCATAAGTACTACGACATAAAAGAGAAACGAGGGAGACTGAGCACTGCGTCCGCCCACGAGTATATGGATTATGCCTCGGTAAATGACAATCCAGGGGAAACTAGTTCTGACGATCCAGAATATTTAAAAGTTAGAGGAAGGGAAGGTATATTAGAAGAAAATAACTCATTTGAAGAATATTTAGAAATTCTTCCTTCGCAGGGAAAGGCTGAGGATAAGAAGCGAGATTCTGACGAATATCTTGCAATACTACCATCTCCTAAAAACCAACAAAAGAGAACAAATCAGAAGGAAGAGGAAGAAGCAATTGGAAGGCAGCATTCATATGAATCAGATGAAAATATCACTGAGACTTCAGGAAAAGATGTCCCGTATTATGCAAATGAGAAAAACATTGGCGTTGACTGTGATTATGAAATGATAAAAGAGGAAGGCCCTGCACCGGATTACCTAGAAATGTTACCACCCGAAGAAACTGAGACGATGGTGGCACATAGTAACCCGGATGATACGCTGGAAAACGAACCAGAATATATGGAGCCTGCGCATGCGCTATCAGAGCACCAATCGCCGACTGATGGGTATTCCAAGGAGCTTCCCGAAATGCCGAGCGACTACACTTATATTCTTCCAATAGAATTTAGCAAAACCGATGAATATGCTACGGTCATCCCATGTGCAGAACGTGGAAACACTGGACAAAACCAATGCAAGAAGGAGGCGCTTTGTAGACACCCCTCACCTCCTCCACTCTTCCCGAAGATGAAACCTAAAGAATGCGTTAATCTCGTTGGTCCCATTTCCCTGAAAGACCAACCACAGCAAGGAGCCGGAGAGAATCCAGCAGGAAATACAAACTTGCATTCGGACGTTTCTGATTGCAAACCAATGACACCATTGAGGAAACATCGAACAAAACCCATCGAATTGACGAAGACGGGAAGTGATAATGTTCAAGTCACAAATGATGTTCCCGCATCACCGAGACAAGGGCTGAATTACAAAGAAACTCCGCCACATTCACCTGATGATTCGAAGTTGAAACCGTGTTCACCAATTCAGGACAAAGCTTGGACACCTAGTACAGAACGCAAAAAGAAAGCTCATACCCTTCCTAACGAGAACAGTGGAGCTGACGTCATACTATCCCAGGCAACAACAAACAAACAGAACGATATCCAAGCGTCAAGGGAAGGTAATATGTTGATCTCACCTCCATTTGACAACAGCAATTCAGTCTCACCCAACACTGAACGCAAACTTCGAGCGGAGTCTTTGCCTGACGAGGCAACTCAAAAGAAGAAACCGGATGTATCGTTTTTAATGTCACTAGAAAAGGCGTTAAAAGGTAGACAACAAGAACAGAAAGATGACACAAAATTTAATGAGAGCTCTTCGGGGAATTCAAATGCCAAAACCGGGGCTCCAAGAATTCCTAGTGTTACAGATACACTGACAGAAGGGAATGACCAGGCTACTAGCAAATCAAGGCCTCATTCTTTTGGCTATGAAGTTGTAGAGCATTCACAGGACCAGTCCGCAGAGGAACAAATATATGATGAAATGTCCGATTTTAATCAAAATTGCTCGCTCCCAGAGTTTGTGGATGGGGATGCGGCAATGTATGAAAACCTTAGATAAATAGGCCTTTTGCAGGAAATAGTCATGTGCTCCTATATTACATTATTAATCGATGATTTTAGCTCGACGTTATCCCATGGAAAAGGGTTTACTGGATGGCAAACATTCAATCTTTAAAAACGCAGTCTTAGAAAGATCGACAATCGATTGGAGGTGGAAAATATTATTCACAAACAGGTATATAATTTGCGAATAACACTACCGATCTCGTACAAGTCGGCGTATAAATAAATAAAGTCGGATATTAAAGTGGCACAATGTATCAGTATAATCGAAAGTATACCTTTTTGGTTACAAAAGCAAGAGTAATTTTGACAGAGATGAAAATACCTCAAAATTGAAAGCAAATGAGTATAATTATTATTAAGAAAATACACATAACCCCAGTATTTACTCATATGCTCTCTTCCCGAGAGCAACGCAGAGAAAACATGTATAAATAAATGGCGGTAATATTTTATATAGTTACTGCAACTAATTAATAAATCCTTACAGAATCAAATCACGAAGAGGTGGCCATGTTGTCTGTTCTACCCACAGGGAGCCCACTCAAATGTTTCGTACATGATTTGCCTATTAAAGCGTAGATCAGGTCCAAACCAATTATTTTTTATCATTAATATCGATTCTACATCAAGTGAATAGTTGAATAGTAGAATATTTCTCTATTTGAGTGTTGCATCCATGAGTTATAGAGGTTTATATTTATAATATATTCAAGCTGGAGACCTAAAATCGGTCTTCATTTATTATACAAAAACATACTCGTAGAAATAAAGGACCTTTTGTAAACATCTATTATATTAGAAGGTTGTATCAGTGATTTTAACAAATATTTTGTCAAAATCAGAAAACGGTTTCATTCACAAGGAAAAACTGAAAGTAAATTCCCGAGTTACGTCACATCATTAGCATATTGGAAATAGAAACCTCTATGACTCAAAGACGCAACACTCAATACTGTTCACTCGATACAGAATCGATATTAATGATAAAAAAATTGAGCTGATATACACTTTAAAGTCAATATATAAAAGTCATTCAAAATGAGAAAACATTGTGGTTGAATAGCAAGAATTATAGTTAAATAAGACTTTTAGTGGGAGAAGTCAGGAGCTCATAACCAGGAGCATCCATATCTCGTATATAGATGTCACGGCGTTTTCACAAGTTGGGCTATTTTGAGATTATTTTCCCGCCAATTGGTGAGTTGCACCAGTGGCGGAAGAAAAGATGCCTCATTAGCTACTTTTGTCATACAAACGAACTACTACGCTTTTGTGATTTTATTTCCTTAGGAATGATTGCAACCTAAGAATTGGTTGTGTGCAATCAATCCCATGAGATTCAAATGACAAATACGTGGTCGCCATGTTGGATGAACTAACAAGAGAAGCTAACGAGGAATCATTTGTTAAAGGGAACTAAGATGGTGGCGATGACGTCACATGCATCCCAGCAATAGCGGAAAGCCGTTCTAAAAATAACCTAACCTAGTATGCGTACTCGGGATAGACGCTCTTGGTTATGGGCTCCTGGAGAGTTGTGATAGGTATATAATATGACAAGGGAGGAAACTTCGAATTTAATGGCGAACATAGCCCATACCTTGAGATCGCAAACGACTTGCCTTGGAGTGTAGGCACACATGAATTGCTATTAAAATACAATAGAACACAATAGATGGGTTGCACATGACGTCACGGCGGCCATGTTGGTGTACCTTTAACAATAGATTCCTCGTTAGCTTCTTTTGTTAGGTACACCAACATGGCCGCCATGCCCTTTGTCATTTGAATCTCTGGGGATTGAGTGCAACCATCTATACGCAATACAATAAAACGCAATATACAATACAATTTGGTAACAATTCATGCGCGCCTACATGAAGGATTACCCACCTGGGTCAGCGTGCGGAATTCAGGCTTCAAATACTTTCTCTGCGTGACTGGTACAGGGGTCCTAAAAATTACCCGCACCTTGACCGAGGTGCGTCCTATGAGGTTGAACTGGCGGCTAAATACATACAGGAATAGCTCCTACCACTGATTGGCCAAGAATACAATAGATTAGCCGTGGCCGCTAGACGACTGGGAACTAATTTACATTGTTATAAAATTTAAAATTTGACAGAGCTTGAGTGACGATGGTTGTTAAGCGTAGTGGTTGCGACGTTTGCCTTACGGACAGAAAAACGGGGGTTCATGTTCCCGAAAAGCTCTCAAATTTTATTTTCTTAAACAATTTCTTGTGAACTCTTTACCTGTTAACCCTAGCCACAGATTAGCCCTAAAACCTCGTCATTTACCTGGAAACTTGTTTACTGACCCGTTAGGGTTCTAGTTAGTTTATATAGTCGGAGGTCGGAGCCATTCCTGTATTTAGCCGCAAGTCTCTTCTCACATGGCAGCCATGTTGAGTCCCAGGATTATAAAAAACCCATTGTTTTTGCTAGTCTAACCTCGTTCTGAAACTTCTCAGTTCGAGGCTGACCTTGCAAAACCTATTGTTTTTAGCCAACATGGCCGCCATGTGAGAATTAGACATCGCAGAATGAAGGTTTTCGCATATAATGCTTTGAGGGATATCTTTCACTCGAGGTAGTTCATGCTGGTCTTCGTGTTCGTGGTGACAGGTCTGCAAAACGCTTGCGCACCGTGAATTTCACGCGGGAAATCACGCTCGCGCGCATCATTTTGGTTGAATTTTCACTCGAAATTTGGACTTCAAAGCATTGTTACAGAAAAGTACGAGCTTCGATTTTTAAGTCCTTTCATAGACCCAAATTTAATTGGCTTGATGACTAAACTAATAAAACTCTTGCGACTTTCCCCTTAACCCCCGATCTCTTTTGCGATCATATTAAACGACGAGTGTCGATTTAGAGGTATGGGACCTAGAAACCGCCATTTTGAACGTCCTAGCAGCTCTTCCAAATATCATCGGGCAGAATCCGGCGACATTTTCTGGGTCACGTGACAAAACTTATAACCCAAGTAGCCACGGCTAATTGATTTTGCGGTGATCTTTTACTGTAACTGAGTTTACCTATTTACCCAAGGTCTATTGAAATCTCTTAAAGAGCTTTGGGATTTCAGATAGTCCCATGACAAGATAGATGACAGTGATTGACAGGCCCAAGAGCAAGTATGGGAATGAGGTATTCCCAGAAGGATTCCCTAGCAGCCAATCACAAGCGCTTTTCTGAATATATAATAAGGCGTATCATAATTATTCATATCTCACGGACGCGAGTAAATGTCGCCTAAAACAATGTGATTCTACCCGATGTGAAATGTTCTAATATGGAAGAGGCCGCGGGAAGTTGTGCTTACTATTTTATTGCTATGGTGTGGAGTTTCTGAAGATTTTCTGAACAGAAGCCATTTAGGAGTGCACCCGCGATTTCTACCGCTGACTGGACATGCGCACAAATCGTTCGTGGTACTTTCGACCGTGTCAACCGCCAACGTTCTAGCGGAAATGCGGAATCATTTCTTTACATCAACCAAGATGGCGGCGATGACGTCACTAGAAAGCGAATAATTCGATATCACACGCATGTTTGATTTATTCATATTAACTCTGCTGACAAACTACAGGGTGAAAAGTTAAAAAGTCGAGAGAAGGAAACATCCAAAAAGCGTCCATGTGTAAAAATATTGCTAATAAATAATACTCAGTAATTAAATATGTAAGTAAAATCTAGGAAAGATCCTTATTAAAAATATGTAACCATACGTTTAAAACTATTTACATTCCAGTTTTCGTGATATAATAGACCTAATTCGCTCCCCTCAATACTGCTCCAATACAGATCATCTGACCAAACCCTCGATAACTGTTTCTTTGTTTTTTTCATCCCGTGCGAAAATGCATAAATTACTCGAACTCCAATCCCCTGGAGACATCACGTGATCTGTATTGGAGCCACATCGAATTAGGTCTATTTGGTAGGATATCCCATTAAATGAGTTGTGTCATGGTGTTGTGCATGTATGGGAATCAATAGACCATATCGCAAGTCCGCCATTTTGGATCGTGTGCGATGCACTCTGGGATGGATACGCCAGTTATACAATGGGAAGTAATCCAACATGATCTCGAGTTTGAAATTACGATTATCGTAAATTATTATTGGCCGCTGAAATTACGATAATCGTAATTCTCGTGACCATTCAAGGATAAAGATATCCGAACGGCGGTCGACGTCGGGCTTAGTGTAGTGGTGATGACCTCTGCACTACACGCAAAGGGTTATGAGTTCGAACCCCAGTAGGGTCGCTTGAAAAACTCTCTCTTTTTCACGTTCTCTTCTTGTTTACCTGTGAACCCTAGCTCTAGGTGAGTGAGAACCCGTCGTTTACCCGTGAACTCGTCCGATGGTTAGGGTTAGTTTCGTGGTTAGGATGTCAGTAGAATTACGATTATCGTAATTTCAGCGGCCAATAACAATTTACGATAATCGTAATTCTAAACCTCGAGAACAGGTTGAGTAATCGAACCGTAAACTTTATAATTTAGTTCACGGTTCGATTACTTCCCATTGCATTACTGAGATATCCATCCCAGAGTGCATCGCACACAATCCAACATGGCGGACTTGCGATATGGTCTATGTTCAATAAGATGTTTGCATGATGACGTCACACACTACAGCTACCAGAACTCTTTGCGCGAATCCTTTTGTTCTTTAATTCGGACCATTGTCTTGGAATTCTCAGTGGAGTTGATAAATTTGAATGAGAAAAAGAATTTGAAAAGGATTCTGGTAGTTGCAGTAAAATGACGCCATAATGAAATGTCCTATTGGTGGCTGTTAATTGGTTACAAACAAAAGGGATGTGTCGTGGTATTGCGCATGTCTGGAATCAATGTTCGATTGGCGTCTCCTGATTGGCTACAAACAGTTAATGTCCCCTCCCTCCATGCTTGATTGAAATGATACGCAATATTTTCCTCGAAGACTAGATCTACGCACAGTTTGTTAATCATTTTCGCACATTTACTTTGATTTCATCCATCCCACACGTGTGCTAGGGTCGTCAGTTTATATGAAAATCACTAAAAATAATTTTAATTTCGGTCCATTACCAAATTGAAAAAAGGACTGGGTCGAGTTTGTAAAGTTAATCTAATTATAATCTAATTAAGAAATGAACTCCATCATAAGAAAGAGCACATTGAAATTAATAAGTTTACCAAATGTGGGGACGTTGCACCATATGGTGGAGCTTTCAAAAATCGCAAAGATTACAGACGTTTGTATGGATTGAAGGACGCTTGTCCTTCCAATAGTGGCACTGTGATATGGAATACGTACTGAGATTTACGTATGGAATCATTCATGCGAAAACACCTTTCGAACTTTCCCTCAGCCAATCAAAATTGCGGAACCGGCGTTTTTTTCACACGTGCCAAAAGGCCTCCGTCCAATCAGGAAACACCTGTCAAAGCGTACCAGCACATGACTTGTTTTTAATTTATGTTTTGCTTAATTAGTTAGTTAGTATTGTTGATTAATGGTAGTAGTTAAGGTAGTCACTATAACCCCAATCCCTGGCTCCTGATTGGCCTAGACGGGGGGCGTGGCCTAAAACGACGCCATTACGCACGTGGCGTCCCAAAATGACGTCACGTCCGTGGCGCCGCCTGTTTTGGCGGCCAAAGCCAGGCTTGGGATTGGTCGAAAGTTTAGGCTTAGAATGACGTCACAGGCGCCGCCAAATACCACAGTGGGAGGGGGCCCCCAAGCGAGGCTGGACCGGAAGTGGAGCCGCCGCCGCCAGGGGCGAAGAGGTGTTTGGCGGCCCAAACCAGGCCTGGGATTGGTCGGGCCGTGTCGGGCGTTCGGGAGGGGTTCGGCGGGCGTCGATTTTTTAAAAAGACGTCGAAAGGCGAGGTGCTTTATTCATTCGCCTACGGTGTCAAGGTGAAGACATGGGGTTACTGATCGAGTTTTATTTTACCCACGAGGGGGCGGTGACTGAAACGGCACACATGGGGTATTCCAATTTCCATAGAAAAGTGATGCGGTGCATGAACCTGGAAGATGCCAAGCGTTACGTGATCAGCGATTACGAGGGGACGTATTACGGGGAATACGTACGCATCGTCTACAAGCTGTGTGAGGCCTTGGGGTATACCGTCCCCCATACAAACCTCATCCCTTACAAGATGGTGTTTATGTGAAAAAGAAATGTGTATAAATATAAGCCGTACCGGGGCGTGGGGAAGACAGTGAAGCAATGACAATGGAAGAACAAGCACTGAGATGGGCAGTGGATATCCACTTTGACGAGGGTCTGAAAAGTGACGAGTACTTCATGGATATGGATAAGTTGGCCGCAAAGCTGGAGAAGGAAAGAAGTCCCACCACAGAAAAGTACTATGATAGGCTATGTGAAATGGATTTCAAGGCTATGCAGGAAGGTTTGAACCACAAGCAATACCTGCAAAAGTACGAGAAACAAGCCTACGCTGAAATATATCCCACTAGGGGCCCACCCCCCTAGGGACAGAATCAGTCCCACGCGGAACCAAGAAGACCTAGATTTTGGGGACAAACCGGACCCCCGGGATTTTTTTACCCTGGGGTCGGAAGCACCCCCTATGTAATTCTAGGTGTCCTTTCCACCAAAAACAGAAAAAGAATTGAAAACTATATACCTATTTACAAGGCCAACCGTAGAGAATGAGAAAGAATAGCCGAAGCTAGAAAAAACAATAAAACTTTCAAGAGGAACAACGTGGGATGTCTGTTGTCTCTTTTCTAGGGGAAAAAGTATAAGGGAGGTGTCGCGCGCTAGACTCGGGGAGAGTACAGAATGCCTTGCGGTGGAGGAGGAGGTCCGTCCCTCAAGTGCCATGGTATTTTGAAACGTGTCCGTTGTCTCTTGGCGTGTTGCGGAGGAAAAGTGATTATCCAGGGCTCTCATTTTGAGGATTATGGGGCGCAAGAAGGCGAAGAAAAAGAATCCTTCCGCGCTGCTCGAGGCGTTGTATTACGACCCCAGCAGCCCTGCTGCCTTTGGGGGTGCTGCCCGTCTGGTGAAAGCGGCTAGCGAAGTGGGGGTGACGCGCACCACCACTTTAGCGTGGCTGAAAAAACAATTGACCTTTACGTTGCACCGACCTTTTCGAAAAAAATTTCTGCGAGGGCGCGTGCGCGTGCTAGCCCTCGATGAACAGTGGCAGGCAGATCTGGTGGACATGCAAGCCACGAGCGCCTTCAACAAGGGCTACAAACACATTTTGACCATCATCGATGTGTTGTCCAAGTACGCGTGGGCGGTCCCCCTGAAGAACAAGACGGGGGAGGAATTGGTGCGCGCCTTTACCCAAGTGTTTCGCGAACGGAAACCGTTGCGGTTGCAGACCGATGCCGGGACAGAATTTACCAACCGCAAGTTCCAGGCCTTTTTAAAAAAGAATGACGTGGCCTTTTTCGTCACGTACAATGAGACCAAAGCCCAGATTGCCGAGCGGTTCAACCGGACGCTCAAGGGACGCATGTACAAATATTTCACGGCCACCGGGAAGAAAGAGTATTGGAAAGTCCTCCCTCAATTGGTGCTCGGGTACAACCGAGCCGTCCACAGCAGTATTCGACGTGCCCCCATCACCGTCACACCCTTCAACGACCACGAGGTGAGGGCCATCTTGTACCGGGAAAAGCAGCCGACGACGAGGAAACCGAAGAAACCGCTGTACCGTTCCGGCGATACGGTACGGATTAGCAAGACCAAAGGCCATTTTGAAAAAAGCTATCTGGCCAACTGGTCGGAGGAAGTGTTCACGGTGATAAAACGGTTGGACTACCGCACCCCTCCCGTCTACCGGTTGGAGGACTTGAGCGGGGAGGCGTTGCGGGGAACGTTTTACGAAAGCGAGATGACGCCGGTGGCCGTGGAAAAAGAAAGTCTCTTTATCATTGAAAAGGTGTTGCAGCGCCGCCCCGGCAAGAAGAAGAACCAGGAAGAAGTCTTGGTGAAATGGGAAGGGTACCCCGCTAAATTTAACAGCTGGGTCCCGGTCACTCAGCTCCAGACCCAAACGTACGGGTGAAAAAAAGAAATAAAAGAGTTTGTTGTACCGCTTGCCTGATTCATTTGTGTTTGAGTGGGGAGAAAGAGAGAGAGAGAGGATGCAGGAGGGTGAGGAATTTTACATTACCGTCACCAACGGGACGAGTACTAACGTCTACACCAATGTCCCGTCCCGGTTCCGTATCCATCTCCCGCAAATGTATGAGCTGTCTCCGGCCTGGGAAATGGCGGTCACGCAATTGATCTTCACCAGGCCCCAGAAGAAGAAGAAGACGCTTTACATGTACTGTGATTTAGTGGAACCCAGTATTGTGGGGGATACGAAAGCCCCCTTGTTGAGAGTCCTTTTTTCAGGGACCAGCGACGAAAACGGCACGGTCCAAGAACGCAACTTTTCTCCCCTGTTCTACAGGCAACTGGCCAAGACGGTGTTTGAGGATTTCGAAATCCTTATAACCGACGAGCACGGGAAACTTGTTTCATTTCCACAAACCTCTAAGGTGGAAACGACCCTCCATTTCCGGAAAGCATGGACCCCGACCGCATCTGGATGACCTTGCCTAGCGTGGCCAGCCGGGCTACCTTTCCCAATAACATGGGCTCCCATTTTCGTATCCGTCTGCCGGAGATGATGGTCTTGGACCGACGGTGGGAGATGGCCCTCTGCCACCTGCAATTTCCACGCGCCTGGGATGAATTGTTCCCCCAAGAGCAAGACCGCCAATTTATACTGATCCAAGGAAAAATTAAACAAGCAGAAGAGACCTCGACCACACTCACCTTTGATTCCCAGCATTTCAAAACGGTCACAGAACTGGTTCATGCTATGCGCTGGGCTTTGGTGCAAGGAGGGTTCCAAGCGATCCTCAAAACATTTGCTGTCCGGGCGAAATCTCCCGATAAAACATTGGTTAAGACCATCCTGGAATTGAAACAAACCGCGACGGACGGGTACATTCTAGTCCTCCCCCCTCACCTGGCCTACATGATCGGTTTGCAGAACGATCCCAAAAAACCAACTTCGCATCCCGGAGACAGGATGAAACAACCAGGCCCCTCCACCCCGTTGATGTCCAGTTTCTCCGGGGTCTGTAATGGTGTGGTGATCCCGGACAAAGCTATCGTGATCCCCGCATCGAGTTCGGAGAAAGACCGGACCGTGTACGGCATTGGGAACATGCCTCAATTTCAAAACCATCACAATATCGAACTCACCTTTGTGGTACCGCCCGGGAACTACGCGAACGCCAAAGCACTCCAAGCGGTCATTCCGACCTACGCCAATCATATGTCATGGGTTTGGGACCCTACCGCTCCTAAAGGATCCTTAAGGATAACCTTTCAAACCCTCAAAGCTTCACATCATCTTGTCATGAGTCCTTGGTTGGCCAAGGTGTTCGGGTTTGGCGACGGGCACACGGCCAAAAACTTTTCAGATGACAAAAACAAGACCAAGTGGCCCCTGATAGGGTACCAGCCCGAGTGTTGGTCCACCTATTACTCCGGCCTGAAAATCTCGACGACCAAACCCTACCCCCTCGACCGTGATTTTAAACACCAACCCGTGCGCAGTTTGTACGTGTACTGCGATCTGATTGAGCCGCATATCGTGGGGGATGTGAAAGCGCCCTTGCTGAGGGTCGTGTCGGCCCAGGTCCCGTACAACAAGGTGGTGGAACGAGACTTTCCGGTCATGCGCTACTTCCCGCTCGCCAAAACGGTGTTTGACACGCTGGAAATCCTTATAACCGACGAGTCCGGCCACCGCATCTCATTCACCTCAGCAGCGACCGTGGTGGCGACATTGGAATTTGTGAAGCGCACTCTGAAAAGGAAAGGATGAATTATGGACCGTCTACGGGGACTATGGCACCGGTGCCATCTATGGGGGACGTGGTTGGCGGAGGGTCTTCGATACCTGTGTTCCATGCGCTCCCCGCCCACGCCTCCAGCCCTCAACGCACACCCACTTCCATTCCTGTCTTCCAGGGGGGCCGCGGAGAGCAAGGAGGCGGGGGACTCCTCCCTATCCGTTGGAATGAACTCGGCGGTTACGGACCGGTCACCAATCAAAAGGGTGGGCTCTTACCCTTGGCGCTAGCCCCCTTAGCCGTCATGGCGGGCAAAGCGCTGGCCGGGACCGTCGCGGGAGCGGTGGCTAAAAAAGGAGGACAAAAGATACTCGCTCAACTGAAATCGAAATTTGGCAAGAAGATGGTGAAGCAAATCGTAAAGGACACGAAACAAGGGGCGGCCCGTGTGCTCGGCAAGAAAACCAGTAAAACGTTGATCCAAGGCCTAGAAAAGATAGCGGGGGTGGCATCGAAAAAGAAAAAGACGAAGAAACCGAGGGCGGCGAGGGCACGGCCCGCGGCCAACAAGAATAAAAGAAAGACAAAACAGGCTCTCCCTCTCATTCC
Organism: Actinernus sp. WN-2022; assembly: GCA_030867875.1. NCBI lineage: Eukaryota > Metazoa > Cnidaria > Anthozoa > Actiniaria > Actinernidae > Actinernus > Actinernus sp. WN-2022. The sequence continues at coordinate 122,729,453 of JAOWCC010000577.1, forward strand.
TTCGAAGGCTGTCAAGCGTGCACGTGTTGCGAGAGATATCTTTGACGTTGATTATTGATGGCCACGGTCGCCGGTATGGGCAAACCGCCCCTACCCAACATGTTGGGCGGCTACAACACCCATTTGGATTTTTTCAACAAGGAATTGGCTCAAGCGGTGGAAGAACGAGGTTATTGGTCGGAGCACGCGCCCAAATCGGCCCTCTTGCCCGGGTCGCCCGTGGAATTTTACCTCCCGGCCAGTCCCTATTACACCGTGCTGCCTAGAAGTTATTTCAAGGTAACGGCCGACGTCGTGAAAGCGGATGGAGGGGCTTTGACGGCCGATTTGGCTTTGGGGGTTGTCAACAATTGGTTTCATTCCCTCTGGTCGCAAATCGATATGGCCTTGAACGGGGAATGGATGACCATGAGCACCAAAACGTACCCCTACAAAGCCTACCTCAGCACCCTGCTCAACTATACTCCAGACGCCAAGAAATCTTACCTGACCTCGGGACTGTACTACAAAGACGTGGCTGGGGCCATGGATGCGTTCACCATCGATGGGGACAACATAGGGTTGAATACGCGGGCGGCTTACGTGAAGGAAAGTACCGTGGTGGAAATGACGGGGATGTTTTACATTGACGCCGCCTTCACCAACAAACTGCTCCTCAACGGAGTGCCCCTAGAATTCCGACTCACCCCCGCCAGCAACGCCTTCGCCCTCATGGGAAACAGTGCAGCGGCGGAAGTGGCCGCCGCTAAAATCAGGCTGAAGCGGGTCACTTTCTTCCGCCGCGTCAGTGTCTGCAACAAGGACTTCATGAAGAGCGTCGAAATGAAACTCGTGTCCCAGCCCGTCCTCTACCCTTACAACAGTGAGGAAGAACGGATGTTCACCATTTCCCTGGGGGACACCACCTTTGAGAAAACGGATTTCCTGGGCGGTCGCATCCCCCGACGCATGCGACTTGCCTTGATGGGGAGTGCGAACAGTTTGGGAGCGCTGAAAAAGAACCCGTACAATTTCCAAAGGTTTGGGATGACCCGCGCGACGGTCACGGTCGACGGCACGCCCACCCCCTTCTCCCGCCTCGAATTTGCGGACGGGCAAACCCTGGACGGGTACAATACCTTGTTCCTGTCCCAAGGGCCCATGAGCGCCAACCACGGGATTGACGTTACCCGGACCGATTGGGACAAGGGCTACGCCATCCTTTCTTTTGACTTCACTCCAGACGGCAGTGGCAGCGCCTCCCACATGAACCTACAACAGTACGGGACGGTGGGCATCCGCCTTCAGTTTGCCGCAGGGGTCACCGAGACCTTATCCGTGTACGTGAACTGCGAGTTTGACGCCGCCTACGAAATCAACAGCAGCCGAGAAGTGAAAAAGTTGTAAGCCGATGACCACCTACACATCGCAATTGGCGGTCTTGGCCCGTCACGATTGGTGGCTCCGCGCCTCGTTTCGGGGCGTGTTTCCCATGGACCGACGGCCCCGCCGCGTGACCTACCCCGCCTCGTTCATTCTCAATACCGACAACGCCGACGGACCAGGTACCCATTGGTTGGCCTTTTATTTTCCGCGCCAAGGCCTGAATGAATTCTTCGACAGTTATGGCTTTCCCGCCTCTTATTACGGGTTGCAAGAGTACGTGCGGCAGGGGAACGCCCAGCATAAGGAAAACAATGTGATGTTGCAAGGGAACAAGTCCAGCGTGTGCGGTAGTTATTGCCTGTACTACCTCCTGCGCCGAGCCCACGGTCGGTCTCTGGCGGAGGTCCTGCAGAACCTCCAGCAGTGGAAGACCAAGACCACCAGGGACCGGGCCCTCCAAGCCTGGCAGCGCCAGTACCAGCGCCGGAGTGTGGCGCGGTGGCAGCAGCAGCAGCAAGACCTTCACGATCAATGTGTTATCAGTTTGAGACAAAGTGAAAAAATAAAATAAAACCAGGAAACCCACCTCTCTCTTGTTATTCTTGGGAAGGGGTGACGCACGATGGATGTCCGTTTCCAAACGCCCTGCAATATCTTGATCACGGGTCAAAGTCAATCGGGGAAAACGGTGTTCACCGAAAGACTTCTGCACCACGCGAAATCCCATTTTACCCAGCAACCCCTCACGATCGTGTACTGCTATGGCAGCGCTTGGCAACCCCGGTTCACTGCCCTGCAGAAACAATTGGGGGTGAAATTTGTGGAGGGGCTTCCCGACGACCCGTACGCCCCCTTTCGCGGCAAGCCGGGTCTCTTGATCCTGGACGATTTGATGAAAGAAGGCTCCAAGGACGAGCGGGTGGTGGACCTGTTCACCAAAGGCTCGCACCACCGCAACATTACGGTGCTGTACCTGACCCAGAACATTTTCCCCCCAGGCAAGTACGCGCGCACCATTTCCATCAACGCGCACTACCTGGTGGCTTTTAAAAACGCTCGGGATTCGTTGCAAGTCCGGAAATTGGCCGAGCAAGCCTTTCCGGGGCAAGTACCGGCGGTGATGCGGGCCTACCAGGACGCTACCCAACGCCCCTTTGGCTACCTCCTCTTCGACCTCCACCCCCGGACCCCGCCCCAAATCCGGTTGCGCACCAACATTTTCTCCGAGGATGGACAACGGCATCACGCCTACGTGTTGGAGGAAGATCAAAAAGGGGCAGGACTTTGGTCGGCACTGAAAATGACGTGGCCAGCAGTGAAAAAGTCATTGTTAACACCCAAGGCAAGCCGTAAGGTGGACGCCCTGGGCAGCATCACCAACGTGCTGTACCGACAACGAAGAAAAACCCGTTTTTTAACCAGGGTTGCCAAAACGATACAACAACTAGGAGGCTCCAAGAAGAAAATGGTCAAAAGAGTGAAAAAAACAAAGGGCCGCGCCCCATCCCAATCACTTCGTGGGGCGGTGTGGAAGAAACCCAACAACAACAAAACAACCTTCCATCCCCCTTTTTCAGGGCAACGCGGGGGTGCTTTACAGCACTCCCAGAAGTCTCTGAACAGCCGTGTCGAAGAGGTCCTGAACAAAGCGGATTGGGTTAACTTTATAGTCTAGGCCCCCCAGGGAATCCGTTCAGTTGTGGTGATGGCCTCCCCCTTGCTTCAACGCAGCGCCACGTTCCTCCGTCAATTTGCCAAAGCGGATCTCGGGCAGAAAAAGAAACTCATCCGGGCCGCGAGCCAACATCAAATCAACGCCGTCAGCGAAGTGGTGCACAACGCCTTGCTCGGGACTTTTCCGATAGGCGCCCGTGCGAAGAAAATTTTTGCCCCCATCAAGGCGAAACTTCGAAAAATAGCCAACAAAGCCCTGTCGCCGGCCGTGAGGAAAAGGATTCTGCTCTCCTCCTCGACAGCGTTGCAGAAAGCCAAGCTTAAAAAGGCCGTGGGGCAGCAAGGAGGGTTCATTTTCACGACCGCTGCCCTCATTGCCGCCGCCGTTCTTGCTGGTAAAGCCGTGGCCGCCGGAGCTATCAGTGGAGGGGTAGGCTACGGAGTCAAGAAAGCTCTGGATCAAGCCGGAGGTTATATTAACCCAAACTACTCTAACCCCTACCCTTCCCCGCAAGAGTACGCCCGAGAACTGAGTCAGGCTCATATCTGGTCCTGAATGGTCCAACCAATCCGCAACTGGCCGGCGCCCGAGGGTACGGACCCGGCCCGGTGGCAGTTGTTTCTAGCCCGCCTGCGAAAAAGACAACGCCAAACCCTGCCGGGAAAAAAAGTCAGCAGGACCGTGCGGGCAGCGAAGAAAATCCAAAGAAAGTATAAGACGCGGCCGCCCAAGAAGAAATCCCAGACAGGGAAAAAGAAACGGTCCCCACACCATCCTCCAGCAGCCCCCGTAGGAATTTCCGTGACGCGATGGTCAGTGAAGCGCCACAAACGAAAAAAGCGATGAAAGAGGCCGAGGGGAAGAACCCTATGCGCATGGTCTTGGTACCGGAAGAGTCCATGCGGTGGCTGGAACAACAGCTTCGTGTGGACACGACCAAAGGGGTTAAGGTACTCAGTCAGTACCAAAAGGCCATGGCGCAGGTCCTAGAAAACCCAGAGAAACCGGCCAGCGCTGCCCAGTTTCAAGATTTACTCCAGAAATACGTCCGGCGTCGTGAAACCATTGAGCCTAGTCCCTTCACGGCCGTGGCGGCCAAAGTGTTAACCCAGAGCCAAAGGGGCGCTTTGCGAAAAGTTCCCCCCTCCAGCAAACCTTTAGCGTCGGTGCTGGTCAATCTGTTGAAGTTGAAAGGGGGACAGAAAATTTCCTGGAACGCACAAGGGGAAGTGAAACTCTATGGGCAAACCCTGCCGGGCAGTCAAATTGCCGATCTGATTAAAGAGGCGGTGCATCCTTCTTCCACCCGCACATCCCCCGGCTACCGTGATTTCATGCAATTTCTAGCGGAAGAAAAAATTCCTAAAGATCTCATCCGCCACCCCCGCGATCTCATCTCCAAGAAGAAAGAGTACACGCCCCGGCCTAAACGCACCGCCGCGACTCCAGAAGAACTAGTACCCACCCCTTACAAAGAGCCGCCGCCCCGCCGCCGAGAGGAAACACCGTTCTCCAGGACCCCCTACAAAGCCTTTTCCCGTGGGGGTCCCCGTGGGGGTAGCCGCCGCCTTTCTTTTGGCACAGGCTCCGCCCAAAAACCGCCTTTAAATTGGCGTCCTTTTTAAACCCCCCTTCATTGTCGCCATGGCACGAACCCTAACGAGACCCGCGAGGCAGGGACAAGCGCTCTGGCAACGCCGTGTCGCCCAAGCGAACCGGAAGAGGAAGAAAAGGAGCAAGTCAGGGGGCACGCAAACGGTACGCAAGATCACGTCACGCAAATCGAAAGACGGTCGTACCGAAACAACGATCCGCACGACGACCACTTCGGGCAAGCGCCAAGGCAAGAGTATCAGCCGGTGGACCGTCAAACACCTGAAGAAAAATACTTAAAGAAAAAAAGACTTTTACAATTCTCACTCATTACGCGTTACTCTTCAAGCGGTGAACATCATGGGTCTAGATATTACTTTCTATGGCGCTGAAGGCGGCGGTGATGTCATTGTGGGCGAGTGCCACATGTGCTATTCTACCTTTGGAAACTGGATGGAAGAATACCTGAGCGAAGGCGAAAGGAAGCAGTATGTGGTGAGCGACTGCGAAGGAACCTATTATGGACACTATGTGATGTTGGTCTATCATATTTGTATTTGGGAAGGATTCCTGCGCAAGCATTCAAAACTCCAACCTTACAAGATGGAGTTCCTCTAAAATAAAGACTGAGACTTTGGTATCACAGCTCAAAGGAACTGAATGATTTATTACAATAAAACTTTGTTTCTTCTAGAGTCTCTTTGTTTTCTTTAGTAGCCGTAAGGGTAGCTCTGGTAGCCGTGGAGAACCCTCTTGTCGTAGGTCACCTTGAAGGTCTTGGTCTCTAGGCGGGTGTGCAACGTCCGGTCTTGGGTGTTGCGGTGGATGGCGTGCGGCGTCACCACCGTCCGTGTGGGCTCCCCTTGCCCTTGCACCATGGCCACCATGGTCTCGAGGTTGACGATCGCCCGATTTCGTACGTTGAGGCGTAGTCCCTTCACTTTGCAGACGGTACGGCCTTGACTCGTCTCATACCCGTAACTCTTGGGCCCGGTACAGGCAAAACGGACAATGTGTTCCCCTTCTTTCAATTCGTTGGTCATGTCGCCTAGAAATCGACCGACCGGGGGCGCCACTTGGCCTGCTTTCCTCGTGTAGTAGATGCTGTCCGTATCGTGGTAGACGATACGGTCCTTCAAGAGGTGGAGGTACGAATAGAGTTTCAGGCGTGCGTGGGCTGTGGTGTAGGCGGCAAACACGACGTTGGTGTGGGGGTTGGAGTCCACGTAATGGGGGGCGGCGTGGTAATGGACCTGCACCATGTCTTCGTGCACGAACAGTACGTCCTGCACTTCAAATTCGTCGCTCATCATGAGCTCGAAGTAGCGGTCCAGTTCGGTGACGTACTCCGCCTTCTGAGGGTTCTGCTTCTGGCCGAACTTGCCCCACAACGTGTTGAGCATCCATTTTGCCAGGGCCCGCATCCCCGCGTTGAACGCGATCTTGTCCCACTCCAGTAAGATCCCCGTGGCTACCCGGTAACTCTCTATAAAAGAGGCTTTCTCGGCGTCGGTGTGACACCCGGGCGGCCACCCGCTCGCCTCTTGCTTCATTTTAAGAAAGGTGTTCACGTAGCCCGTGAACAAACCCTGGGTGCCGGTGGTGGGATCGTACTGTTCCGACTCGGGGTAATGCCATACCCGGTACATTTCCAGGACCCGGTAGCCTTGGCGCAGGGCCTCGTGAAGTTCGTGGCTCACCCAAGTGCCTGTCAAAGCCCGGGCCTCGTCGTCGTGTGCGCAGGGGACCTGGTTCTTGTCTTCGGCGCAGGTTCGACAGAGGGTAAACAGCAGTTTCTCCCCCACGTGCGTTGGGAGAACCGGGAAAAATAGGCGGCGTGGCGGCAAGATCTTCAGATGAATTAACCCCTCGTACGGGAGGGTAGGGTCTAGATTTTCTGTGAGGATTTCTGGATGGCCCAGCGGGAACCGTTGTGTTTTTTGCACCCAGGGGTACAGGGAGCACACATCCAGCGCCTCCATCCATTCTCTCCCCCATTCTCCCTCGCTCGCTTCCCAGTACGTCTTGATTCCGTTGGTTCGCCCCCCAAAGAACGCTTTCTTGGGGTCGAGGGGAAGCTGGGCTTGAGGGATGGGCGCTAGGGCAACGATGGTCGGGTCCAAGGCCATGGCCGCCCGGACTTCGCACTCCCTGATCTGGACCACGTGGTACCCTTGCTGACTCAGGTACAACATTTTGTCCCGGGTCCGGTCGGCCAACGTTTTCATGGTACAGTGAAGTAGGGGATGCACTCTGTCTTGGTGGTTGCAACGATCACATCCGTGCCAAAAACAGCCATTTATTTCGTAGGCCGTGTGGGTGGCCGCGTGGTAACCGTCCAGTTTGTAAGGCCCTACGCGTTTCTCTCCGACATTGCCCGCGTGCTGGAGTTGAATTCCGTCTCGCCGCTCCACGTGGGCCAACCATTGGAGCGCCAACGCCGACTGGACGTCCTTGGGGCGGTAGCCAAGCCGTGGCAAGACCGCAATGGTGTTCGGTCTGAGAAATTTCTTGCGGAATACTAAGTTGCACATGGAGGCGAGGGTTATGGTCCTGGTAAAGGGGTCTATCCCCGCCGCTTTCATCATGATTGTTCGGAACGCCAAACAGGCCCGTTGCAAGATGGTCACATCCCGATGGCAATAGAGGGCCAGCTCTTTCTGGAAGTCGAAGACCCCGCCGCGGGCCCGTTCGGTCGCATGCCAGGCCACCAGTTCTTCTTTGCCTTGCGGACTCAACGACTCCGGTTCGTAATAATGCAGGGCGGGGAGCGGGCCCACGTACTGCTGATGTTCTGGCGTATTAAAAAAGATGGGAAAATCCAGCTTGTTGAGGTTTTCGGCGTGGAACCCAAACGTGACGGGAAATTGTTTGAGGGCCAGCGGGATGAAGAGCAACGAGTCTTTGATCACCAGCTTGTAGTCGGGGATGGTCACCACCATAGCTTTACCGCCGCGGAAGAGCACTTTCGGTTTTATGGCATTCTTGAAGATGTATTCCAGGATGGGGTACGAGTCGTACCCCATGGCGTTGTGGGCCAGGCACACGTAGTTTTCGTGATTCCCCGAGAAGAGCCAGTCGCAGAATTGGGTGAGGGCCGTGAGGCCTCGGAACTCTACTTTCCGTGGACCGCATTGAGGGCAGGTGTGTAAATCTGACGTTACACAGAGATCGCACACTTTCGAGACCCCCGCAAAGTTGACCACGTGCTGCGCTTCCAGGGGCATGGCTTCAAAGTCAAAGAACAGGTACCGGAACTTGTCCTCAGACCCCTCGTCTTCCGCGGCGGCTCTCTCTGTCTCCTCTTCTTCCGCCAGGAGGGAAGCGTAGGCATCTTCTTCTTCATCTTCTTCTTCTTCTTCTCCCCCACCTCCTCCTCCTCCTCCTCCTCCTGGGGCTAGGCGCGAGAGTTTCTGGTCCGCCACTTGCATGGTGCACAAGTGGTCCGGGGGGACAATAGTGTGGCAACTCCGGCACTTGTATTCTCCGCACACGTGGACTCCGGCCAGTCCCCGCGCCAGATGGTCCACCATCACCCCACATTGGGCACAACGCGTGTACCGTTCGCACTGGCTCCATGTTCTGGTGGTGAGGCTCCCATGTCCCACCCGGTGGGGGAGGTGACGGCGGTGGTTCTCGAAGCACTCCCCACTCTTGAACCAACGACGGCACGGGTCACATTTTCTCCAAGAAAATTTCTCCCCAGGGGCGAGGGGAGAACAGTCCTTGACCCCACAACAGCCACAGGTCGTGTCACAAACGTGTTGTCTAGGGTTGTTGTAGGTCTTGTGGCAGAGGGGGCAGAAGTATTTGGCATTCAGGAGACCCCGCATGTTGGTGATGACGTCATAGTGGCTGTTCTCAGTTTGGTAGAGGTACACGCGGTAGCGGGCCTCAGGGAGGTGACCCGAGTAGATAACACTATTCATGTGCTCTCGGGAAACCAGATTCACTTCTACCCCTTGCTCTGCCAAATAGGTTTGGAATAGTTTGAGCTCCGGGATCCCACAGCGTCGAAGAGGGACGCCTACCTGGTTGTGGAGCTCCAAGGCGAGAGTCCGTTGTAGGGGTCTCCCTTGACTTATTTTCTTGTAATCAGGACTGTTCTGCTCCTTGGCCAGGGCCGTGACCAATCCTCTGGCCATGCATAATTCATCATCATTGCGTATCCTCACGATGCTTCGTTTTGTTTTTCTGAATTTTTCCAAGTCGGTCGTACAGCAACGGGGTGGACGCGCTCCTCCCGCTCTGGGTATTTTAACGTGAAACACATGGATGTGGAAACGGCCCCGCAGTAGGAATTCTTGATTGGATTGGGTGATCTCCCCAATTCTGTCCATGATTAGGGCGGGAGTGAGGGTGGACCTCATCAGGTAGGGAAAAGACAACGGGTAGTCCAGATGCGGAGCGTCTAGGGTCAGGCGTACTCGGTCTTGCGGTTCGGCCTCCCCTAGAGTGGTCTCCAGGACCCTCTCTAGTGCGACCGTGACGTCTTGAAGGGCCTGTCCATAAAAATAATACATAAAATAAATAAAATAAAATAAATAATACATAAATAAATTTAAAAAAATAAAAAAAATATTAAAAAATTAAAAAATATTTTTTATTTTATTAAAATTTAAAAAAAAAATTAAATTTACAAAAATTAAAATAAAAAATAAAAAATAAAAAAGCGTAGTCCGGCTAGAGAAGATCAAGAAGAAAAAGAAAAAAGAAAAAAGAAAAAAGAAAAGAAAAATTTGGATTTCCTCACGGGGACTCGAACCCGTGCGCTTGGCGCTTGAAGCCCTGCTTCTTGCCCTAGGAGATTTAACGCTACGCGCCACCTCGCCGCGCGCTGTGACGTCATGCCAAAATAGTGTAGTCAACCCTTACCTCGGGCAGAGTCGCGCGGGATCGCGTCCTTATGTTTAGTTCGTAGTCCTTGCAGGTCGTCTTGAACTTTTTACACGCTCTGGTCCGGGTTTGTAGGAGTTCAAAGACCACCTCCTCTTCCTCCTCCTCTTCCTCCTCCTCTTCCTCTTCCTCCTCTTCCTCCTCCACGGCAACGGCGGCGCTGTTTTTTTTCCTTTTTCCTCCTCCCTGTTGTTCGCTCACTCGTTTGCCGTCGGGAAACAAGGCGTGGAGACATTTCTCCGGCTCGAAATCGTCCTCGTTGTCCTCCTCCTCCTCGTGGTCCTCCTCGTGATTCTCCTCGTGGTCTTTCCTCTTGGGGGGCTTGGGACCGAATTTTCCCCACGAGAGGTTGAGGGACCGTTTTGTCCAATAGTCTGAACGAAATGACCTTTCCAGGTCCGTCACTTCCGGAAGCACGGCGGGGAGGTTCAGCGCCTCGACGGTTTTTTCTATTTGCTCCTCGGTGGTAGCGGTCTCTAGAGCCTCCATCTCGGGAAATGTAAACGGTTCTTGCGAGGAGGAGGAGGCCACCCCCGGGGGGAAATCCACATCTTCCAGGAAGGCGACCAAATCCTCGGCGCTGTACCACGGATTAATTTCTTCAAACGTGAGCTCGTCCTCTGGGTCTCCCCCTGGGTCTCCCCCTGGCTCTCCCCCCGGGGAGGGATGAGGCGGCGCCTGACGGGTTACGGCATAGGGATTATCCTCTTTTTCATCTTCGAGTGTGAGGGTAACTGGGTGGCCTTCTTCGTCTAGGTAATTCCAAGAGTCCATCGTGCTCACACTAACCCAAATCAAAATGCCTCGCTTCCTTATATATTTTTTTCACTGTTCTCTGATTGGTGCCTTTTTCTCGGCCAGTGATTGGTTCCTCTAGAAGGAACACGGTCTGTGAGTGGTGGAATTCGATCCGCTTTTGGTTCGACTGGATCCCCTGGGGTCTAAGAAGCCTCTGAAAAACATCTCCCCCTACCCCTTGTTCTTCAAAAATTGTCTCACCCCCACCCCCGGGAGCCCTTCTTCCTTCCTTCGTTGAACCGTAATCACTTTGTATTTTCTAAACACCTTTTCTGATCTCCTTTGATCCTCTAAGCTAGAACCCCTCGACAAACGTACCCAGCTACGTAAACAAAAACTAGTCCAACCGGTTTATCCCAGTTTAGGAGCCTCTCGTGAATGAGATTTTGTAAGGCAAAGACGCGCGCTTCCTGATTGGTGGAAAACTAGTCTAACCGGTTTATCCCAGTTTAGATTTTCGTGAATGAAAGTGGCTTTATGCAAAGGCGCGCGCTCCACGATGCCTGATTCAGCGTGTACGAGGTTTTGGCCATAAAGGAACCCTTTCCCGGATCGCCGAAGACGAAAAAAATAGCGGAAAATTTAGAAACCCTGGAGGGCTAATGCCAGCAAAAATTTTAGACCCTTTCAGGACTGTTTTGGGGGTGAATTTTGAGAGTCAAAAACCAAAAATCCACTGAAAACGAATTCGAACCCATTTCGGATTGAATGACCCCGCCAATCACAGCGTTCGCTTCGCTTAGCGAACCAATCGTAGGCCGAGCTTAATGCTCCAATCACAGCACATCCTTTGCCTGCATAAATACATGCCCCAAAACTAACTTCGGCACAGTTGAATCAGCCACTCAACCGGTAAGTTTGCACAAAATTTTCTCTTGGAATTCAACCTGAGGCCTTGTATTTTCTCTTGGAATTCAACCTGAGTCCTTACTAATCTTTTCTTTTTTGTTTTTTCCTTTTTATTTCCTCAGTCAAACAACAACAAGACAAACACCGAACAAGAACAAGGTGAGTTTTACACAAAAGGCTCTCTGGAAATTCAACCTATGAATTTACTAATCTTTTCTTCTTTTGTTTTTTCCTTTTTATTTCTACAGACAAAACAACAACGACTATGGCTGTCCAACGGCCCATTAGAGAGATGGAGGTACTATCCTGCTGACTTTCTTTTTGCCTAGGAATACCGCCGCTAATTTTTCTTTTGTTTTTTCTAGAATATCCGAGGCGTCCTTATTCCAAACCTGGCTCAAGTAAGTTGTTGTGGATGTTCTCCCACCTCCCTAAAACAGTGTTAACGTTCGGTCGCTGCTTCACAGAGCCGTTCATTTTATTGGCAAACTTTCCCCATTCAGTAAAAGTTTGGATTAATTTTTTATAGGCTTTTCTCGAGGTCCCCAACGGGGGAGATCTCCGCTCTTGTCAGAGCGCCTCTAGCGAACTAATTTCTCTAAAACATTATTCGTTTTTTCTTAATTTTTCTTTTTTAAAAATTTTTCTTTTCCGAACAGACTTTTCTACCGGTCGCGACCGACCTCAATGCATACCACTACCTGCACCATGCCCTTTTCTTACGCCAATTTGGCTTGCCCTTGGAAGTCATAGCCCTCATTGGGGAGTACGTATGCTGCCAGCAGCGTATCGACAAAAGGAAAATCAAACACAAGAAATTATTTTTCCCAACACTGTTAATGGTTACATGTTTGAGCGTTTGGGAGTTTAAATCCGTCTATTCCTGGGACGAAAGTTACCAGGAGCTCCCCCATAATAAGCGACTTTGGGGGATGGACCCTGTCACAGCGGCAGTGTTCATTGAGCCGTTAACAGAATTTTCCTTCCGCTGGTGCGAGAAGTGCCACTCCAACACAACCGTTTGCCAGCGCCACTGCAACGTGGGCATTATTTACAGGCGCTGTCCTCACCACCCCATTTATTCTGAAGTGGATCACGAGGGGTGGGGAAGATTTCAGTGGCGTACACTTTCCTTTCACGTCGAGTGCTAAATGACAATTATGTTTTTCTAGTGTGTAAACTGTGGAGATCATCCAGATCAACATCAGCAAATACCGCCTATGCCTTGCTGCGGGGAAACTATTTGTCCCTCGTGTTTTGTAGGGTTATTGAAACCTGGGCTCAGACAAGATGGACACCCCGAATGCTTTTACTGTGCCACGAGGATGAGGCACCCGTTCTATGTTAGGTCAGGTTCTATTATCATTTTTCGACATGGTATCACCTTTGGGTGCCTAACTTTGCCCTTAAAAAAAAGCCTTAATCGCCGGTACGATCTTGTTTTCCCTCGATAAAAGTTTACGCCATTGAAATTTTCCTGTTTCCTGAAGTTCCTCCCGTGGCATAAATTAGACCTAAATTTTATTTTTCATTTCTAGTGTTCTAGATGTAACACACTACAGGAAGACATGTTACCACCGCTACCCTGTTGCTGGAGAACGGTGTGTGCCGCATGTTTAATTGCCAGGATCTCAAAATTTTTGAGCAGGAATGAAATACCACGTTGTAGTTTTTGCCGGGTAAAATACTACCATGAATTCTACGTAAAAGCGGGAAGCTTAATTCTCTTCCACCACGGGACCGTTTACGGTACTATTGTTTTACCTATTAATCGTGAATACCGTCAACATTACGGATTAGTTTTTTAAAAATTATGCCACGGGAAGATCTTCTCTTTTTTATAAATTTTAAAAACTTATTAGGGCCATTAGCCCACTTTTCAAAATTTCTATTTCATTAATACTAGGGCGATTAGCCCCCTTTTCCTATTTCATAAATACTAGGGCGATTAGCCCCCTTTTTCTATTTCATAAATACTAGGGCGATTAGCCCCCCATTTTCTATTTCATAAATACTAGGACGATTAGTCCACTTTTCAAATTTTTTATAACTACTAGGGCGATTAGCCCCACTTTTTTCTAAACGGATATTTTCTATCTCTCAAATGGGCCCACGGGATGGCCTGTAAATAGTTTTGTTTTTTATCTTTCTATAATTTTTATTATTTGGTTGAAAGGATACCTTACATTATAATTATTATATTTTAAATACTTGTATTAATTAATTAATTTGGAGTCCACTTTTTCTATTTCATAAATACTAGGGCGATTAGCCCCCATTTTCTATTTCATAAATACTAGGACGATTAGTCCACTTTTCAAATTTTTATAAATACTAGGGCGATTAGCCCCACTTTTTTCTAAACGGATATTTTCTATCTCTCAAATGGGCCCACGGGATGGCCTGTAAATAGTTTTGTTTTTTATCTTTCTATAATTTTTATTATTTGGTTGAAAGGATACCTTACATTATTATTTATTATTTTAAATATTTGTATTAATTAATTAATTTGGTGCGCCTGAAATGGGCCACCGCAACCCTGTATTTTATTTTTAATTATGAAAACAAAGTTGTTCTTACTCAAACAAAAAGTCTCTTTTATTGTCTCCGATTACATAGTGGTTGAATCCCATAAGGCCACAAAGTAGCTTAGGACATAGTGGTTGAATCCTATAAGACCACAAGGTAGCTTAGGACATAGTGGTTGAATCCCATAAGGCCACAAGGTATAGGGGTTGCTTCCGATCCCCAGGGTAAAATCCCGGGTATACGGTTTGTCCCCAAAATCTAGGTCTTCTTGATTCCGCGTGGGGGTCGGTACTTGGCTCGGACCAAAATGTCTATAGGGGGGTGGGGAGGGACCCTCGGTCATTGATCCAGTAGGGAGTCTGGACTCCACACATTCCCCGCAGGGGAACTCCCGGGGGGACCCCCTGGGGACCTCCCGCCTACCAATCCCAGGCCTGGTTTGGGCCGCCAAACACCTCTTCGCCCCTGGCGGCGGCGGCTCCACTTCCGGTCCAGCCTCGCTTGGGGGCCCCCTCCCACTGTGGTATTTGGCGGCGCCTGTGACGTCATTCTAAGCCTAAACTTTCGACCAATCCCAAGCCTGGCTTTGGCCGCCAAAACAGGCGGCGCCACGGACGTGACGTCATTTTGGGACGCCACGTGCGTAATGGCGTCGTTTTAGGCCACGCCCCCCGTCTAGGCCAATCAGGAGCCAGGGATTGGGGTTATAGTGACTACCTTAACTACTGAGAGGAAACAATCCTGTGGGCCATGGCTCTACTGGGAGCAAATACAGCTGAGTCGTTATTGAATACTGTCTATTTATATAATGGGAAGCTGTTCGGTCTATGGGTCGGTGAACATAGGTTGATTCGCTTGAGTAATATTGTTTTTGATGAGTTTAGAAGAAAAACGTACAAAGGCGGATTAAAAGAATTGAAAAATAAGCCACGCTATATTGAACACATTTGTCACGAGAACGGGGAAAGCCACAACCCTTGCCTAGCTTCCGTAAAACTTGTTAGGAAAGGCAGGATTGCCTCGCAAAACGGCACATTGTCTTCGTGTTACATGTGCTAGTAAATTGTTTCAGAATTCAGTGGAAGCGAAATTGGCGAGGGAAAGAACAGGACACAGGTCCAATGCACTTTTTGGTTATCAAAAAGCTAGTGACAAACAGGTCCAAAATGTAAGTAAACGTTTGGCTTCGGTCAATGGACTCACGTAAGTCGGGTCAAAGTCAAGCGATTGAGAAATGTAAAGAGTCGGAAACAACTACTCAAGTCCTCGAAGATTGGTCAAACTTTGATTTAGATTTGTCTGATGATATTTTGGCTTCTATTCCAATGCCGGAAACTAAAATAAGTAATAATGTAGAGAACATCTGTACAAATTCTGTGTTCAATAACTGTACCATTAATTTTGTAGTTAAGAAGTGAATAGTTCACTTCATGTATTGATTGCTTGATATTTACGAGATTGTACAGAAAATACGCAGACAGTGTTAGACATTGTCAGAGAGTAAAGTTGACGGGTAAATCAAATTAAATTATATGGTGAAAATATGTCCATTGTATTTTGCATTTTAATTAGTAGAGATCTGTATCAAAAGTTAATCAATACTAATTAGCTGAGCAGGAGTTTGAATCAAAAGTTAATTCTACTGTTTAATAATTCATCAACCCTCCCCGTGCTTTTAGCTACTCGAGTTGTATTGGAGATTACAGTAGTGTACATGTGATCTGAATACTGTGCTGGGATTGGTTTGCACCCTCATGAATTATTAATGAATTTTACAAGTATATTTATCGTTTTTTGTTGAGTCCCGTTATTGTTGTGGTACAGTAAATGTTTCATACATGTTCCAACAGTTATGTATACCAGATGTTAGATGTAGAATATATAGGAATATATAATTGCATACATGTCCCACAATGCATCAGATACTACGTTTTGAAAATGGCGGCTATTTTGAAAACTCGTTCACAACGTATGGTCTACCTAATAACGTACAGTAGAGTGGATATGGTTTTGTTTGGTCCTAGAGAAAGCTTTTCTGAGGCTGTATTAGATGCTTGGTCCACCATAACTTCCTGTCAAGTTGTCCAGTGGGTTGTTTCAAGGGAGAAGCATACAACTGAATCAACTGATAACAATAATATTTACCATTACCACATGGCTTTACGATTGAACAAGAGATTTAGCTGGCTATCCGTACGCAATTACCTGGAAAATACAATAGGTATGAAGGAAAATTTCAGTGATGTTCACCCAAATTATTACAGTGCATATTGTTATTGCATCAAAGAAGATCAAGACAGTCTTCATTCTCATGCTCACCCAAACTTAGACGACATACCACGAACCACAGTCGCAACAGAAACGAGAAAGAGAAAAGCTGGAAAACGTCACGAAGAGGCAGAGAAAAATGGAAGTGGTCAATACAGAGGAAAACACAGTGGACGAAAGGATTGACTTAGTGTTTATGAAGTTACATAAATTATACGCTCCCAAGGTATCAAAATCCACCCTCGATCCAACTCAAGCGATGCATCGTTCATATACAGAGAACAGTAGAGGTTGAGATCAAACAAACGCTACAACTGGCGATCGAAAGAAGGGCCGCCTTCAGGCAAGAGCTAACCCAGGCGGAAAAGATCATATTGAAAGCAGTACAATATCAACACTTCCAGGCCGAAATCAAGAAGTTGCGTGACCTTGAAGGCAATGAAAGCAAGTTCCAGGATCACCAAAGTGCACGCGAGAGAAACCTCAAGGTGAGACTTACCAGCAACCTTCATAAGTTGGACCCATTCCTTGATGAGGAGGGTTTCCTCAGAGTCGGCGGCCGCCTCAGGAATTCGGCATCGCGCTATGAGATAAAGCATACCCTTATAGTGCCAATAAACAAACACGGTACTATCCTTTTAGTACGCCAGTGCCATCACAGGAAGCACCACCACCAATACGGTGACATCATTACTAGAAGCTACCGACCAGTGGTACTACAGCATTGACAATGCCGTGTTATTCCTGGATCTGAAAAAAAGCGTTTGACACTGTCGACCAAAACATCCTTCTTGAAAAACTTAATGGATTAGATCAAGCCTCTTTGAACTGGTTTGACTCGTATCTTAGTAACAGGCAGCAACGATGCAGGATAAATAATGAATCGTCTAGTCCCAGAACATCAAGTGCGGCGTGCCCCACAAACGATCCTAGGGTCCCTTCTATTTTTACTCTACATCAACGATCTACCCAACTGCCTATTAAATTCTTTTCCTCGGATGTACGCCAATGATACAAACTTAACAGTAACCGGCGAGAGTCCGAGAGAGATTACTGCAGTGTTGTATGGGAAAACCTAAACAAAGGACTTGCCGAGAATCTACAAAAGTTGCAGAACCGAGCTGCCAGAATAATAACCGGTTTACCCTTTGATACTAAGATTGATGAGCTCCTTAGTACTCTAAATTGGGACAAACTATATATTCGACGAATCAAACAAAAAGGAATTTCGGTAAAAAGGCTTTTCGCTTTAGCAAAGCAAATCACATACACCATTCTTGCTGCGCATACCCACCCCCTATAAATAGGTAAATGTAGCTGGGATCATGTATTATGACTACAAGGCCAGAAATGAAGATGGTAGGATAAAATTTATAGGACTGTGAAGTTTTATGGATATTAAAAAGGTCAATATGTCATATTATTTTAATCTCTCAAGTATTTTATCCCTTTTCCCTAAAACTTGTTTGAAGCCTGATTAGCATCTAATCCGGAGGATTCTGGTTCTTTTGGCAAAACATGTCATTCTGCACTCTAATATTACAACTAGTTAGAAATGCACTAACAAACCCTTAATCCTGGTTAGCTCAATCAGGCTCCAGTACTGTATATTAGGCTTATGGGAGAGCTGCATGGTGCAGCGTGTATTCGTGCTCGCCTCTCACTATTGTGACTCGGGTTCGAATCCCAGATACACCATTATGTGGGAGTTGAGTTTGTTGATTCTCATCCACGCTTTGAATGTTGTTCTCCGGTTTTCCTCCCTCTGTAAATATCAACATGTGTGTACTTGTAAATATTGAATGTAGTGAAAGTGTGTGGAGAATGCTCGGATCATTAGTTAAAATTATAGCTACTGGCTGACGATCCACCTAGACAATCTTCAGCGCCGAGTATGTGGCAAACGACTGAGAGAAAGGTATGAGAGTCTAGCTACAAGACACTTCGAGTTGAATGTCGAAAAAGACGACCCCTCAATCTACCATCTGCATTTCTGTCACCACATCTGGAATAGACACTATGCTTAAAAAAGGTGGAAGTAAAAAAGACATGGGTACACGGGAAGCCGAACGCTTAAATTTAAATACAATTTTACCATACTTAGTTGACCGAGTAAATGGACTGAGCGAAGGGATGGTTACGCTACGACATGATTCCTTTGCCGAGAAATTTGAAATGGTCGAGATGAAACAGGAGGAATAGTATTGTCCTATTTTGCCTGGATATTCTCGATAAACCTATAGAGGCATTTTGTACCCACTATTACTGCTCCTCATTCTGGCTCACATTCTTCCAATATGCCAATACATTACCCTGCTGTCCAGTTTGCCAAACACCCCTAACAGGGGCCAAAAACCTGCGACTTGCATCCCCTGTGTTTTTTACAACTAATAGAAACACAATATGTACGATGTAAGACCTCTGACAGGAGATGCATTACCACCTTTTCCTTAGTCATACATGCCAAAGAGAAGCCTGCATAAACCCCCCACCCAGGCGCATTCTATCCCTCAACTAGCTATTCCACGCCAAACAAGTATTACGCAGGCTTTGAATGAGGTATACGAAGGCAAAGTTTCTCCTGAAGTGGCCAGACTTGGCAATGCAATTGTTAGAGCGATGATGAAGAAATCAGGGGATGGCAAAACAGCTCGTTTGCAAGGACCTGGCGATTACAACCAATACTAAACTAAGAAAATTTCAATACAAATCGCCTAATAGAATTCTTTATACAAATAATATGCTTTTCAGGATGAAGATTGTAGATTCATGCTTATGCACCTTTTGTGATAATGAAAATGAAACATTAGAACATATTTTCGTTAGTTGTGAATGGACAAATAACTTTTGGGTGATATATTCGCTTGGTTGAAGACTATTGATATTGAAGTAAATGTTTTTTCTGCATTATATATTATTTTTGGTATTTGGGAAAAACGATCAGATTATATAACGTTGAATTTCCTAATTCTCACTGCAAAGCAGTTCATTTATAAATGTAGATCTATCAAAGTCAAACCAAGTTTAACGATTATAATAGTGAGGCTGGAATACCTACAAAATATCGAATTTTGTCTCGCCAAAAGAAATAACAAGCTGATCGAGCATTATGAAAAATGGGAAAAATATTACAAAATTCTTGTTGCTAGTGCGAAAAGGAGTACTGCAGTAGAAATGTTTTGTTGTTGTAATTTTTGTGTGCATATGTGTACTAAACTTCTTGTATAGAGGAATTGTAAGATATTGTATCAATTGTAATTTAGTAATTGTAAATGTAGTAAATCAGAAATAAAATTTGTACATAAAAAAAAAAGGACCTGGCAAGGTACTAAACTCATATTTCAAGCATTCGAAATACATTCTAAAAAGCTTATCGAGCATTATGAAAAATGGGGAAAATATTACAAAATTCTTGTTGCTAGTGCGAAAAGGAGTACTGCAGTAGAAATGTTTTGTTGTTGTAATTTTTGTGTGCATATGTGTACTAAACTTCTTGTATAGAGGAATTGTAAGATATTGTATCAATTGTAATTTAGTAATTGTAAATGTAGTAAATCAAGAATAAAATTTGTACATAAAAAAAAAGGACCTGGCAAGGTACTAAACTCATATTTCAAGCATTCGAAATACATTCTAAATTATAATACCACACGCCTTTTATGATATTATTTGACTCACGCGTAAATCTTTCTTCCAGCCAATCGTCATGATAAAAGTCACCCAGCCCGAAAACTCAAGTGATCAGGTATCCACGAAAACCATACTCGATGTTGGCGAATCAGTTAGTAAAGGAAAAATGGATATCCACACAATTCAGCTACTAAGAAAAAAGAATGCAGAGGAGAGAAAAAAAATCAGAGAACGGAGCTTGTGCTTGAAATTCCTGTGGGCGAGTCACTGGCAATGAAGGCAGATCTTCGTTTGCCTTGGTTTAGACCCAACAAGTTACGGAGGTAAAACCTTTCTCACAAGTTAAAAGGGGCATTTTGGGAGGTGGAAGGGGGTTAACTGGTTATATTAAAAACTGTTCATGATATATTTTCAAAGGTGGTTCATACAATAGGAAATTCACATGGAAAGTGGAAAGAAACAGCGTACTCAAAAAAGGAACAAATAGGCGATAACTTGATAGAAGAGTCCCTCCCTTTGGAGCATACAGCAAAAAAGGAAACAAAACTGTAACTGTCATCAAAGAAACGGCCTGCGCATATGTGGAAGACCTACGGCAGAAAATACTGAATTAGCTGGACGCAAACAACGAGTAAGTAGCAACATATACTTTTCTAAGAAAGATTGATCGATACCATTTTAATAATGTATATCTTCATTACCCTCATTCCCAGCTACCATCTCACACATACTTCGTCAGACTATGCCTCTTGCTTGAAACTACATGTACCGTTGTCACTTTATTTTGATTTCAGAGCTGGTATCCTAACTTGGCATGATGGCAATATACCTGAAGACTCTGTCTTTGTTAAGTTGGGTGGTGATCATGGACAAGGCACAATTAAATTTGCCTTTCAACTGGCTAACATTGAAAACCCCAACCCTAGCAAAAAGACAGTAATCTTCAGTAAATGTGAAGCCAAAGACACAAGGAACAACTTAATAACAGCTACCACCGTGTACATTTAGGTCGTAGTGATCTCGGATCGATCTAACTGCCTAGTGTAAACTTAGAAAAGCTCTCAGCGATGACGAGTTTAAAGCTTCAGAACTTTTCTTAGGTCACGCTCCTTATTCTATCGAATTCTAGGCTATCAATCGTCTTGAACTTAATTCATCTTATATTTATGGAACTTCATACAAACGCATGTCTAGTGTTATCGGAGGAAAAAAAACATACAAGCTCCTGCAAAACCTATTGGCACCCGTGAAGCTGGCAGAGCGATCCTTCGAAGAAAGTGTTTAAATACTGCAGGCACACCTTTCTCCCAAGCCGCTGGCTATCGCAGAAAGGTTCCGAGATTAACTTCAAGATGAGAGTATCAGTACTTATGTAGTGTACCTCGGAACACTGCAATTTTGGGGCGTGTTTGAACGATTCTTTACGAAACAGACTTGTCTGTAGATTGAACACTAAGAGCATTCAAAAGTGACTGCTCTCTGAAGCTGAGCTGTCCCTTTCCAAAACTATAGAAATAGCGATTGCTATGGAAACAGCCACCAGAGATATTCCAGTTCGATCCTCTACCTGTAACCAGTAAGTCGGTGGCAAATGAACAAAAAAGGGGTGACCCCAGCCTAACAAGAATCTACGAATATATAGTGACAGGTTGGACAGAACGCGGAGAAGGTTGCAAACCGTATTATGATCGCAGGAACAAGCTAACAGTCCACCAAAGGTGTATTCCATGGGGCATCAGAGTAGTTATACCTAGTAAGCTCCAGGATCGTGTGCTAGAAGAATTACATGATGGTCACCTAGGTATAGTGAAAATGAACAACCAGTACCGGAGATCACAACATAGACAGATGTACTAGCGACTCCGACAAAGGCTCCTCTTGCTGCACCTGTAACAGCTGAACCAGTTACCCCTGCCTGTCAAGCCCATTGAAGTCTGCAATTCCTGATCCGGATGCTCAGGAGAGACGCTATCCAGACCGTGTTGGAGAGCACCTCAGAAGTTAAACGTTTAACCACATGGAACATTATTGAACGTTGTTGATATTTTATTTGTTGACGTTATATTTTGTGTAGTGATAAGTAAGCTGCAAGTGGTATCCCTGTATAACATGTGCGGGCGCATGCCACATGCTATTCTTGGAATTAGACGTCCCTTGGGTTCTGCCATATTGTTTTATGGTACAATACGACGGAGACATGGCAAGGTCTCTCGGAGTAAGACATATTTAGAATGAAAATTAGACAAACCGTCTGTATTTTGTGGTATGTATAGTGACGAATATAGATCTGCAAACCACAGGACATCCCGCATGATTTTGGCGATTATGCCTGACTTCAACATAAAAAATGCCCTCTTCATATTGATTTTTAATTGCACAAAATGACTAAGGGAAAACTAAAATTTTATACAATAATATAATAAGGTTGGGATCTTAATCAACTGTTAAGGCACTTTATGATGGTAATCCAAAATGTATCTGTTAATTGCAGTTAATTATTGTTTTCAGGCAATTTTTCCTAGCTAGTTAATTTTTCTACATTTTGGGAAGCACTGGCAGATGGCCGGTTCTTACTCGGGGGCCTGACTGGCCCTCTTGTCGGGTGGGTACAGTGACTACTACATGTAAGAGAATCCCAAAAATTATCCTAATTAAAAATGCCCTTAGACAAAAATACGTAATTAGAAAATGAATTGCCTCAGGTTCGGAAAAATATCTGAGCAAGGTTGAGCATTTCGCGGTTGTCTGATTTTGTGTTTGTTGCAATGGTTGATCGGTAGTTGAAATTATTGACATGTTGCCATCCAATTTGCCATCGGTTGGCAGCTTGGCTTTGTCCATTATGGCAGTCGTGCGAGTAAACTAAACATGATTTGAAGTCAAACATTCTATATTTTACTACTTTCTCCCCATTAAAAATGATGAAATTGTTTCGCCACAATAGTACGAATATTCTAATTACTTGAATCTTGATTAAGTAGAGATCGAACAAAAGATACGCATTAAGTGCGGCAAAATGAGTGTCTATATTTTTCTTCTGTACCTGTTGTTGTTGGTAATTATTTAGTTATTGTTATTTTGATTAGCCTAACAACGTCTTCTAAATGTTACCAATTAAATTGACGCATTTGATTTCTTTGTATTTCAACATGTTGATATGTAGGTTTGAGTACATTGCAAGGAGAGATTGCACCACTGAAATCTAATAAACTGGTACATCAGGCCGGAGAAAATGAAAGTTTAATTTACTCTATTGATTCGTAAAATGGTCGCTGTCGGTGTTTTCTTTTGCTAACCAAGAACCCGTAATAACAAAGCCAAGTGCAGTGCCAAGGTCAGTGTGCCATGAATGGAGGAAGGGGTGCTTGTATAAAGTTTCACGAGAACAAGGCCAAATGTATCAAAACCTGTAAAAATAAGGTAAGCTAAGGCAACTTGTTTATTAGCACAATCTATCCATATCCTTTATGGGAATTTGCAGTTCGAACATGGTCTACATGTTGTCCAGAATGGAATAAAGTACTCAGGTGGTTGTTGGGACAACGAGCAGTACACATTTTCTCAACATTGCATTACATCAATATTCCAGGACAGTTTACCCACCTTTGATAAGAAATATTGTTCTATTTCTTTCAGGAAAAGGGCATGCATTGTTTTCTTCAATCTGTTAAGTGTGGGAAGAGGAAGTACAGGTATGGACTTTGCCAAGAAATTGACAATAAATAGTCCCCACCTTCAGATTCAGCAATGTGGTATACATGCAGATAAATGGGAATTGTCTGCTTTAAGAGGATGACATGCATCACCTCCTACACATTTTTTACTAAGATTATTTTGCGTAGATTGGGACAGTTTGAAGGTCAACTTGTATTATGAAGACTGCAAGGCTGATCGGATGGCTGGAAGTCCAATGCCATGCATACCCGTGTATTTGTAAGATAAAATTATGGTATACATAATGGTTTCTGGAAAAATTAGACTAAGAAATTAGTGATCAATATCATCTATATTTTTGATTCCACTTTGAATACAAAAAAAAAAAAACAGTGACACGTCAGCTTTAATTAGCATAATGGCTGCCACGCGGTTCTGGGCTCCGCCAACCTCGTTCCCAGGGTCTTCTCGGTCAGATCCATGTATGGTAATTATAGTTCAGTTTTAGAGAAGAATTTACATCACAAGAGTTTTCCTCAAAACAATAGGCTCTTCAGTTATCGCTAATCCCTAAGGACAATAGCAAAGTTGCTCTAATGAGTCACAGTGGATTTTGTATACAATTATCTTATGAGTTATTAACTGTAAAGGAAAATAATAAAGACAGTTTAGAGCCTATCACGAGTAGTTTGTTCTTACTATTTACGCTACAAAGGGGTTTAGATATTGCGAGATATTTATTACTTTTTTCATTCAACTTCGAATGTATTCAGGGCCGATCGCTCCTGCAATTATCTTATGAGTTATTAACTGTAAAGGAAAATAATAAAGACAGTTTAGAGCCTATCACGAGTAGTTTGTTCTTACTATTTACGCTACAAAGGGGTTTAGATATTGCGAGATATTTATTACTTTTTTCATTCAATTTCGAATGTATACAGAGCCGATTGCTCCTGGTTTTAGAGAGGACACCAAACAATAGGCTTTGCCCAAACGTACCCGAATTAATGAGAGCGCCCTAAAAATTAGCATTCCGAATTTATGCATACGCCGCAAAATGCGGCGTACGCCGCATTTCAGTCATGAGCCCAATATTACAACATTAGCAGCTGAATAAGTTTGAACAACCTGTTGCACACATCAATGCTCGCCATTCTTCTGCTTTAACCAACAAATTAAGCTCTGATGAAATGTCAGACCTGCAGCCAATGGTCTGTTTGGCCAAGGGTGCTAAAGTAATGTTAACAATGAATTTATGGCCTAGTGTTGGTCTTTCCAATGGGGCGACAGTGAAAGTTCTCGATTTTATTGACTAGAATAATCAACAAACCCCAGACCTACCTATAGCAGTTATTGTGCAGTTGGACAATTACAAGGGTCCTTCTCTTAGCGAGACTAGCCCATGCTGTGTACCAATATATGGAGAGCCGTTTGTGCCAAAAATATCAATTGCTACCGCTAAACACCAAACGCTAGCGCTAAATTTGTGAATCGTTAGTGCTAGTATCGATTCACCGCTTCTTCACAACCAAACAAATATATTTTAAGAACCATATCAATTTCCTCCAATCACAAGAATTCTTATATGATTTGAAGCACACGGTACTTACTTCGGTTGTATTGCACATGTTGTAAAGATGGCTACGCCAAGTACTCGTATGTCCTTAAGAAGAATTATGGAGTCAATTGGTGGGTGTAGACAGTACTGTAATTACTAAATTTGAGGATCAAGAAATCACCTCTGAAGTGGTGCCAACGCTATCTGGCGCCCAGCTGGTTGAACTGGGAGTAGCTACTTTGGGAAAGCGTCAGCTGATTCGGTCTCTTTGTAGCGGGACCCAGAATGGCTGCTCATCTGGTAAGCTTAATACTATCTATTAACGCGTTTTATTCATGCTATGCTCTCATTCATTAACAATCTATGAATGTTCCGGGTTCAGATATTTGTAGTGTTTGAATTGTAAGAACTCGTAATTCCAAAGGTTATGGCTAGCTGGGAATATTGAGACTTTAGAGGTGGCTTGTCTGCAGCAGTTTATGGAAACTCATTCAATTGTGTGTAGTTGCATTATTCTTATTATATGTTGGTAAACCGACCAAAGAAGCCGTAATGTATGGGTAGCACTGCCAGCGGACATCTAGCAAAGCGTAGTTAATAGCTCTGTTAATAGCTAACGGCAAAATAGGTTACAAACCGATCACAAAGGCTCGTTATGAAATAAGTAATGCGCACAAGTAGGTCATGAAATATATTTATGCATGAGCAGTTTTGAAATAAGCCATGTTTATGCGCGTGAATGCATCATTGTACAACTATTCCTACTTACCAAACCGATTGCGTGAGTTAAAATTATAGCTACTGGCTGACGATCCACCTAGACAATCTTCAGCGCCGAGTATGTGGCAAACGACTGAGAGAAAGGTATGAGAGTCTAGCTACAAGACACTTCGAGTTGAATGTCGAAAAAGACGACCCCTCAATCTACCATCTGCATTTCTGTCACCACATCTGGAATAGACACTATGCTTAAAAAAGGTGGAAGTAAAAAAGACATGGGTACACGGGAAGCCGAACGCTTAAATTTAAATACAATTTTACCATACTTAGTTGACCGAGTAAATGGACTGAGCGAAGGGATGGTTACGCTACGACATGATTCCTTTGCCGAGAAATTTGAAATGGTCGAGATGAAAAAGGAGGAATAGTATTGTCCTATTTGCCTGGATATTCTCGATAAACCTATAGAGGCATTTTGTACCCACTATTACTGCTCCTCATGCTGGCTCACATTCTTCCAATATGCCAATACATTACCCTGCTGTCCAGTTTGCCAAACACCCCTAACAGGGGCCAAAAACCTGCGACTTGCATCCCCTGTGTTTTTTACAACTAATAGAAACACAATATGTACGATGTAAGACCTCTGACAGAAGATGCATTACCACCTTTTCCTTAGTCATACATGCCAAAGAGAAGCCTGCATAAACCCCCCACCCAGGCGCATTCTATCCCTCAACTAGCTATTCCACGCCAAACAAGTATTACGCAGGCTTTGAATGAGGTATACGAAGGCAAAGTTTCTCCTGAAGTGGCCAGACTTGGCAATGCAATTGTTAGAGCGATGATGAAGAAATCAGGGGATGGCAAAACAGCTCGTTTGCAAGGACCTGGCGATTACAACCAATACTAAACTAAGAAAATTTCAATACAAATCGCCTAATAGAATTCTTTATACAAATAATATGCTTTTCAGGATGAAGATTGTAGATTCATGCTTATGCACCTATTGTGATAATGAAAATGAAACATTAGAACATATTTTCGTTAGTTGTGAATGGACAAATAACTTTTGGGTGATATATTCGCTTGGTTGAAGACTATTGATATTGAAGTAAATGTTTTTTCTGCATTATATATTATTTTTGGTATTTGGGAAAAACGATCAGATTATATAACGTTGAATTTCCTAATTCTCACTGCAAAGCAGTTCATTTATAAATGTAGATCTATCAAAGTCAAACCAAGTTTAACGATTATAATAGTGAGGCTGGAATACCTACAAAATATCGAATTTTGTCTCGCCAAAAGAAATAACAAGCTGATCGAGCATTATGAAAAATGGGAAAAATATTACAAAATTCTTGTTGCTAGTGCGAAAAGGAGTACTGCAGTAGAAATGTTTTGTTGTTGTAATTTTTGTGTGCATATGTGTACTAAACTTCTTGTATAGAGGAATTGTAAGATATTGTATCAATTGTAATTTAGTAATTGTAAATGTAGTAAATCAGAAATAAAATTTGTACATAAAAAAAAAGGACCTGGCAAGGTACTAAACTCATATTTCAAGCATTCGAAATACATTCTAAAAAGCTGATCGAGCATTATGAAAAATGGGGAAAATATTACAAAATTCTTGTTGCTAGTGCGAAAAGGAGTACTGCAGTAGAAATGTTTTGTTGTTGTAATTTTTGTGTGCATATGTGTACTAAACTTCTTGTATAGAGGAATTGTAAGATATTGTATCAATTGTAATTTAGTAATTGTAAATGTAGTAAATCAGAAATAAAATTTGTACATAAAAAAAAAAGGACCTGGCAAGGTACTAAACTCATATTTCAAGCATTCGAAATACATTCTAAATTATAATACCACACACCTTTTATGATATTATTTGACTCACGCGTAAATCTTTCTTCCAGCCAATCGTCATGATAAAAGTCACCCAGCCCGAAAACTCAAGTGATCAGGTATCCACGAAAACCATACTCGATGTTGGCGAATCAGTTAGTAAAGGAAAAATGGATATCCACACAATTCAGCTACTAAGAAAAAAGAATGCAGAGGAGAGAAAAAAAATCAGAGAACGGAGCTTGTGCTTGAAATTCCTGTGGGCGAGTCACTGGCAATGAAGGCAGATCTTCGTTTGCCTTGGTTTAGACCCAACAAGTTACGGAGGTAAAACCTTTCTCACAAGTTAAAAGGGGCATTTTGGGAGGTGGAAGGGGGTTAACTGGTTATATTAAAAACTGTTCATGATATATTTTCAAAGGTGGTTCATACAATAGGAAATTCACATGGAAAGTGGAAAGAAACAGCGTACTCAAAAAAGGAACAAATAGGCGATAACTTGATAGAAGAGTCCCTCCCTTTGGAGCATACAGCAAAAAAGGAAACAAAACTGTAACTGTCATCAAAGAAACGGCCTGCGCATATGTGGAAGACCTACGGCAGAAAATACTGAATTAGCTGGACGCAAACAACGAGTAAGTAGCAACATATACTTTTCTAAGAAAGATTGATCGATACCATTTTAATAATGTATATCTTCATTACCCTCATTCCCAGCTACCATCTCACACATACTTCGTCAGACTATGCCTCTTGCTTGAAACTACATGTACCGTTGTCACTTTATTTTGATTTCAGAGCTGGTATCCTAACTTGGCATGATGGCAATATACCTGAAGACTCTGTCTTTGTTAAGTTGGGTGGTGATCATGGACAAGGCACAATTAAATTTGCCTTTCAACTGGCTAACATTGAAAACCCCAACCCTAGCAAAAAGACAGTAATCTTCAGTAAATGTGAAGCCAAAGACACAAGGAACAACTTAATAACAGCTACCACCGTGTACATTTAGGTCGTAGTGATCTCGGATCGATCTAACTGCCTAGTGTAAACTTAGAAAAGCTCTCAGCGATGACGAGTTTAAAGCTTCAGAACTTTTCTTAGGTCACGCTCCTTATTCTATCGAATTCTAGGCTATCAATCGTCTTGAACTTAATTCATCTTATATTTATGGAACTTCATACAAACGCATGTCTAGTGTTATCGGAGGAAAAAAAACATACAAGCTCCTGCAAAACCTATTGGCACCCGTGAAGCTGGCAGAGCGATCCTTCGAAGAAAGTGTTTAAATACTGCAGGCACACCTTTCTCCCAAGCCGCTGGCTATCGCAGAAAGGTTCCGAGATTAACTTCAAGATGAGAGTATCAGTACTTATGTAGTGTACCTCGGAACACTGCAATTTTGGGGCGTGTTTGAACGATTCTTTACGAAACAGACTTGTCTGTAGATTGAACACTAAGAGCATTCAAAAGTGACTGCTCTCTGAAGCTGAGCTGTCCCTTTCCAAAACTATAGAAATAGCGATTGCTATGGAAACAGCCACCAGAGATATCCCAGTTCGATCCTCTACCTGTAACCAGTAAGTCGGTGGCAAATGAACAAAAAAGGGGTGACCCCAGCCTAACAAGAATCTACGAATATATAGTGACAGGTTGGACAGAACGCGGAGAAGGTTGCAAACCGTATTATGATCGCAGGAACAAGCTAACAGTCCACCAAAGGTGTATTCCATGGGGCATCAGAGTAGTTATACCTAGTAAGCTCCAGGATCGTGTGCTAGAAGAATTACATGATGGTCACCTAGGTATAGTGAAAATGAACAACCAGTACCGGAGATCACAACATAGACAGATGTACTAGCGACTCCGACAAAGGCTCCTCTTGCTGCACCTGTAACAGCTGAACCAGTTACCCCTGCCTGTCAAGCCCATTGAAGTCTGCAATTCCTGATCCGGATGCTCAGGAGAGACGCTATCCAGACCGTGTTGGAGAGCACCTCAGAAGTTAAACGTTTAACCACATGGAACATTATTGAACGTTGTTGATATTTTATTTGTTGACGTTATATTTTGTATAGTGATAAGTAAGCTGCAAGTGGTATCCCTGTATAACATGTGCGGGCGCATGCCACATGCTATTCTTGGAATTACACGTCCCTTGGGTTCTGCCATATTGTTTTATGGTACAATACGACGGAGACATGGCAAGGTCTCTCGGAGTAAGACATATTTAGAATGAAAATTAGACAAACCGTCTGTATTTTGTGGTATGTATAGTGACGAATATAGATCTGCAAACCACAGGACATCCCGCATGATTTTGGCGATTATGCCTGACTTCAACATAAAAAATGCCCTCTTCATATTGATTTTTAATTGCACAAAATGACTAAGGGAAAGCTAAAATTTTATACAATAATATAATAAGGTTGGGATCTTAATCAACTGTTAAGGCACTTTATGATGGTAATCCAAAATGTATCTGTTAATTGCAGTTAATTATTGTTTTCAGGCAATTTTTCCTAGCTAGTTAATTTTTCTACATTTTGGGAAGCACTGGCAGATGGCCGGTTCTTACTCGGGGGCCTGACTGGCCCTCTTGTCGGGTGGGTACAGTGACTACAATACATTAAGGTAAGAAAATACTACATGTAAGAGAATCCCAAAAATTATCCTAATTAAAAATGCCCTTAGACAAAAATACGTAATTAGAAAATGAATTGCTTCAGGTTCGGAAAAATATCTGAGCAAGGTTGAGCATTTCGCGGTTGTCTGATTTTGTGTTTGTTGCAATGGTTGATCGGTAGTTGAAATTATTGACATGTTGCCATCCAATTTGCCATCGGTTGGCAGCTTGGCTTTGTCCATTATGGCAGTCGTGCGAGTAAACTAAACATGATTTGAAGTCAAACATTCTATATTTTACTACTTTCTCCCCATTAAAAATGATGAAATTGTTTCGCCACAATAGTACGAATATTCTACTTACTCGAATCTTGATTAAGTAGAGATCGAACAAAAGAAACGCATTAAGTGCGGCAAAATGAGTGTCTATATTTTTCTTCTGTACCTCTTGTTGTTGGTAATTATTTAGTTATTGTTATTTTGATTAGCCTAACAACGTCTTCTAAATGTTACCAATTAAATTGACGCATTTGATTTCTTTGTATTTCAACATGTTGATATGTAGGTTTGAGTACATTGCAAGGAGAGATTGCACCACTGAAATCTAATAAACTGGTACGCGGATTAATGCATACAAAGAATGTTATGTACAGAATTTACAGAATAATTGACAGCTGACTGTTCCAAATAATGTTGTTATACGATAATTGAAGGACTGTCCTTCAATTATTGCTGCCAAGTGATTGAGCATTAGCGAACGAACGAAGACTGCTGACTATGTGCAACAACCTAACCCTAACCATAAGGACATATGCATTTGGGGATGTGAACAGGATTATTGGGCAAGAGGCAGAGGCCATATAATCATCTCCCAGAATGGCCATTGTACGATGGACATTCATTACTTTTTGGAATACATTAGGTCGTTTAATTTGAAATTAACGAGGCTTGAATTCGCCTTATAATTGACTAACGCTTAACTGTCGAGGTGAAGTGTGGAGTACCACAGCGGTTCAATTTGGGACCCTTACTTTTTCTTGTTTATATCAATGACCTCCCGAGCTGCCTGTTGGACTCCATTCCTAAACTTTACGATGACACATCCTTAACCTTTAGTAACAGAGATTTGACCATAATCGAGGATAAATTAAATGCCGATTTAGATCGTTTACACGATTGGCTCAAATCAAATCGACCCAGCCTTAATGTAATGTT
Source organism: Actinernus sp. WN-2022 (assembly GCA_030867875.1). Taxonomy (NCBI): domain Eukaryota; kingdom Metazoa; phylum Cnidaria; class Anthozoa; order Actiniaria; family Actinernidae; genus Actinernus; species Actinernus sp. WN-2022. Next base: position 122,760,679 of record JAOWCC010000577.1, read on the forward strand.
GTGAAAAGCGAATATGTAGTTGTGGCATCACGGAATCAACTGAGTAATTTAATTACAGATCAAACTGTTACTATAGGTAATACGCAGCTCAAACGCGTAAAAGAAACTAAGTGATTAGGTGTTATCATCGACGAAAACCCAAGTTGGAAGTCGTATATTAATGTCCGGTTCGCCAGGGTCTAGATACTATTTTCAGTGAGTATGGTTTCAGGGCACCCGTTTTAGTTTTGCACCTGGTTGCTTCGGCTTAGGCTTCGTTAAGCGTAGTTTTTCAGCACGTTTCAGCTGGTATATCCTTTTTGGTTTTATATTGGGAAAGTACCTTCTCTGTATGGGGGGAGAATGACAACGTACGCCGCTGTAGGAGAGAGAAAGACAATGTACGCAGCTGTAGGCGAGAGAATGATAACGTACGCCGCTGTAGGCGAGAGTAATAACGTACGCCGCTGTAGGCGAGAGAAAGACTATGTACGCCGCTGTAGGCGAGAGAATGATGATGTACGCCGTTGTAGGCGAGAGAATGATAATGTACGCCGTTGTAGGCGGAAGGACAAATGTACGCCGTTGTAGGCGAACGTATGTTAATGTACGCCGTTTTTTGTAGTATCTTTACGTATAAATATACATACGGTTGAAATATTTAATATATATGTTTTATCTCTTTAGTGCTTGTTGCCAGATCCTCATTTAATATTTTGTTTACGGCGTTTTTTCTGTTATTTTCTTCACAAGTCGCTTCAGCAACCTCGCCAGTCCAGTACTCAAGTTTCTGGCAGCACAGGTTCCGTCTCTCCTGTGTTCCAGTAGGGCTCCATCCACTCTCAAGGGATACCATTGCTTTTTCAACAAATGGAAGGCCTGGGCAGCTAATTACCGTGAAGTGTCCTACTTCCCCGCCAGTGACCTTCATGTTGCTCTTTATTTAGTTAATCTAGTTCAATCAGGTGCTTCTTTTGCTTCTATTCAGTCCACATTCTATGCGATTTCCTTATTTCATAAGGCCTGCGCAGTTCATAGTCCTTGTGATAGTACTTTCCTTAAAGTCATTTTGGAAGCGTATAAAAGGGCATCTCGGCAAGCCAGATTCCGGTGCTAAGAGGCTCCCTGTTTTACCCGAGCATTTGCACAGTTTAGTGTCTACGTTTGCTGGTCATAGCGCCAGTTTGCTTGATATTAGGGACGTGTGTTTTTGCCTAGTTGCGTTTGCAGGCTTCTTACGTTTTGACGAGTTGTCTAATATTAGATGGTGCCATATTCAGTTCAAGGACACTTATTTTTCCTTGTATATCCCTAAAAGTAAAACAGATCAACACGGTATTGGTTGCACTAAGGTCATCGTTACGACGGGTAATCCTACCTGCCCGTTTAATATGTTGTTTAGATATGCCAGTATGGCCAACGTAGATTTAAATTCTGAAGAGTTTGTCTTTAGGTCGGTAGTGGCGCACAAGAATAAAACCTATTCGTTACGTCCAGGGTCTAAACTCTCTTATTCTAGAGCTAGAGAAATCCTGCTTCAGAAGTTCAAAAGTTTGGACCTGAGAATGGGTGGTGCGTCCGCTGCAGCTAACAATGAACTACCCGACCGGGTCATTAAGAAGCATGGTGGTTGGAAAACCGAAAGTGTTAAAGATCGTTATTGCCGAGAAGATCTTAAGTACCAGCTTCTCGTTACGCTTAATTTAGGTATTTAGATAAAAATAAGTTCTGTCCTCACATACGTAGTCAAATTCCTCTTGCACGTTTTTTGTCTTGATGACTGCTGGGCGACTCCCTCCACACCTGTCTCGTTGTGCTGTATATAATAGAATTTTTTTCTATTCGGCTGAGCGTAGCGAAAGAGAATAGAAATAGATTTCCTTTAGTCATTAGCACTATTGTTGTAGTCCTTTGGGACCTTCACGGGTCGTATATAAACCACTCCTGGTCATAATCACACCACTTGACGTCGCAACCAGCCTTCGTTTTGACCTTCTTTTTTTTGAGATTTCAATTTACACTTATTTGTTATTTACGTAAATTGACAGGCAATTATTGCATGGTCCTTCCTAGAAGGATTTTGACTAGCCTTAATGTTCAGTGTTGCTATTTAGACCCAACTTTGTCTTCCATTGTAATTTAGTACCTGTAACTTCCAAAAGGTGGTGCTGCAGCATTGGGTTGGAGAACACGTTCCAAAAAAATCCCTGCGTGGGTTTTAACTGGTTTTCGTGTCCGGCTCAGCACGTTAGTTATTTCTGTATATACGTGACTATTAATGTATTCATGACTTGACACAATTGTAATTATTTATCCTAGCTACCTTAGCCAATAAACGGCTGCTGGGCGACTCCCTCCACACCTGTCTCGTTGTGCTGTATATAATAGAAATGTTTTCTATTCAGCTGAGCGCAGCGAAAGAGAGCAGAACATTTATGTCGTTTAAATAAGCTTCTGTACAACCTTTTTTCTTTAGTTCTTTTTACAGTTGTATTAATTATGCAGAATACTGGTAGATGATCAGAAATATAATATAGCGCAATTCCAGAGGTAGTCTGAGTTATAGGTGTATTTGTATATATGTGATCAATTAACGTCTTAGTATGATCAGTAACCTCGTTGGTTTTGTTATAATTGGAATAAAGTTATTTCTGTAAAGTATATCCAAATATTTTTCTGTCGGTTGATGGTTGACATATTTAAAGAAATCAATATTTATGTCTCCTAGGATATAGACTTAGTATTTACATTGATTTAAATGTTTAAGCAACTCCTCTAACTGATCGTTGAATAGTTCGAGGTTCGCTTTAGGGTGCTTATATATACAACCAATTATCAGATGATTTTTAGCATTACCAGGGTCTATTTCATCCCAGCAATATTCCACAAGATTAAGATTAAATTCAGATGTAATATCCGTTCTGGCTATCGTTATCAGATCATTAGCTATATATAAACCAGCTCCACCAGTCGCTATTGGTGAATCTGTGTGGAAAAAAATATAGCCTACTATATCGATATTAGTTACTGAATTTTTGTTTAGTCTAGTTTCAGTTACGGCCATCACATCGGGGTTTTTTTGAGAGAGTAAATAAAAGGTCATGTAATAGCGTTACATTCTTATCCAGGCTTCTCACGTTACAGTGGAAAAAAGAAAGGGCTTTCGGCCCGGCTATTTCTAGGACAGTATTAATTTTTGTGGCTGAATAATAATCAGAAACTATTGTACTTAACATAAGGTCAGGATCATTTTCATCAAGTTTATCAGGATTAGGAAGCATTTTATATATATCAATGTCAATATCTAAATCTCTGGACCAAGTGCCGAGTACGGCACTAAGTTCTTGATTGCTTAGATTACTGAAGGGTAAATATTGTAAAGAGTCACACTTACTTGGTAAGTCGAATTCAATTAAAATGTACATAAATTGATGTTTGTTTAACTAACCCAGCGATTCCTTGAAGTCATCGAATTCTTCATTTCTTGTAAATCCAAAGACCTTCGAGTTGTCTGATTTTCGTAGGAGTATTTTCCCGTTGACTGTCCATATGTGTTTGTATTGATGCTCTTTCTTGAAAGTATTGATACGTCCAAAGAGTCTTTTGCGGTAGGAAGTGAGAGATTCATTGATGAATATTTTACCTTGCTTCATAATACTTGTTCCAAATCCCTCCGCAATTAGCGGGAGGTCTTTTGTTGATTTCCCAACAAGATTGTTCTTCTACTATAAAAGTCATCCTTCATTTCGCGATGTACGAATTTAATAATCATTCTGTCTATATTACAAATTATTGTGTAAAGATTGAGGACAAACCTTAAGGTTATTAATATTTTGTATGGATAAAGTTTCATAGTCCTCTTACTCACAACAAACAATCCTAATAACAAACAATCCACAGCTTATTATATAGTAAGTTGCAGAACTATACCCTGTCCTCACCGAGGTGCCCGTTTTCAGACTTATTTTTAACCCTGACCTCAGCTCACACTCATTAGAGAATGAATGCCTCACAGGGCAAGTTCTCTAAAAAGAACATATTCAACTGATCTAATTTCCAGAGTGCGACTCATTATGATTTTCAATTTCCTATTACAGAAAACTGGAAAAAGATTGAGGACTACAGAAGTGAAATGACAAATGCTTCATGTGATTTAAGGGACATTCACCACACGTTTATTACAAATGAAGCTCTGGCAAGAGGAAAAAGGGTATTCTCAATTGTTGTAAGTAGTGATGGTGCCCCATTGATGAAGTCAAGAAAATTTGATGTGTGGCCATTGATGTGCTTCCTAGTTGAACTTCCACCTCAAGACAGATACAAATTCAGTAATGTCCTACTCGCTGGTCTTTGGTATGGGAATACAAAACCAAATGTGCCGCTGTTCTTAAAGCGTTTTGTTGATGAGGTGCAAGACTGCAATAATGGCTGTGAATTTGAAGATGATGTTGGGAAGCCTATACCCTCTATGCTACGTATCCAGTCTATTGTTCCTGACCTGCCAGACAAAGCAATGCTTTTAAACACAAAACAGTTCAATGGGAAATTTGGTTGTGGAACTTGTAAGCATCCTGGTCAATATGATAGAGATTTGCAGGCACGAGTATATGAATATACTGCCAGTATGTCAATGAGGACAGCAGAAGAAAGTCAGAGAATTGCAGAAATAGCAGAAACAACTGGCACCACCATATTTGGTATAAAGGGAAAGAATGTGTTTGGAAGACTAGTTTCCATGAGTTAGATAATATCTTCTTGTCTGTCAAAGTTCCCCATGATTTTACCAGAAAGCCACGTAGTTTTGGTGACCGCAAGCACTGGAAAGCATCAGAATTCCGTTTGTTTATTTTGTTTGCTGGGCTTCCTTGTCTCCGAGAAGCAGTGCTTTCAGATGCCTTTTCATTAGAACATTTCTATCACTTTGCACTGCTCACAACTGCCATGAGATTTCTACATTCTAGTGGTTCTGTCTCCCCTTCATCTGTAGACATCCCAGGTATTGATAGACAACTTTGTGAGACTTCTACCACATTTGTATAGTAGGAGAGACTGTACTTATAACAACCATGCCTTGCTCCACTTGCCAGGGCAAGTTTTAGACAATGGTTCTCTCTCATTCACCTCTGCTTTTGTGTTTGACTCCCTCATAGCCCACTTAAAGAGTCTCTTCAATGGTGAAAAACTTGGTATCAGTCAAGGCTACAAGAATCATGTTTCAAAGAATTGTGAAGGTGATGAACATGTTAAAAGACTAGCAAGCTACCTCCTTGATAAACCTACAAATACAAGGAAAGTTGATGGAGACATATTTTTGTATGAACCAATTGTTCTCAAGAAATTACCCTACTTTTGTGACATCTTGAATGCAAAGTTTGGTGGAACATCAGCAGACACACTGCATTTAGTTTCTTTGAGGATAAAAAAGGAACAAATGACATAGCACTACAACAAATGACATAGCACTATGTATTCCAGAAAAGGTAACTCATGCAGCTACATTGTTCAGTGGTTTGAAGTTGGAGGTGTAGAATATGGAAAAGTAGTTTGCTACATACTTCATGGGAATGCAGGTTATGCATTACTTCAAAAATACCAGCTGACTGACATAAATGTATGTCAACAACTTCCAGCACCCCACGACCCTGTTCTTAGAGGAATTGTCAACAGAAATATAATAGGGACTTACTTTGTTGAAGTTGAAGAAACAAACAATGCAGTTTTAATTGGTTGTACAGCACTGAAGAACAGATGTATGTATATCCCTGGCAGTGGTGGAAAAGGTTTTCTCGCTGTGTTAGATAGAACATATGAACATGAATAGTCATTAAATGGAATGCATACGCTAGAAGCATTTTTTTTAATTGTGACAGGCAGATATAGGATTCTTTGTCAGTGGGGATTTCAAAAGGTCAAGGGTTAAATAATCACTACCGATATGATTTTCAATACCAGCAATAATAATTTTTACACGATGGCCATGGCCTGACATCAAAGTCTTGACTAGTATGTACAGCTTGTGTTAAATATAATTTAAATCGTACAAAGGGAGGGGGAAATTTTAAACTGTCAAGACAGGATGTGAAAAAAGTATGAGTTCCTCATCAATTTCCTATAAATCCTCCAAATAGTGATACAGTAGGAATATTGACATAAATATAGGCATAAAGTTATAAGAACAGGTTTAAGTTATGAGTTGATATATAGAGACAGAAGAAACACGCCATCTTGTTTCAATGACCACTGACTCAACCATCAAGGGCTTGTTTTGAAAGCCCTGGATATTAATAATTAGACTCGTATGAATCTTGTAAGATCTTACTAAGAATAATACAAATGTATATATAATCATGACAAGCTATTATTATTTAAACAAGGTCCAATGCTATAAAAGGGCCTCGACCAGGTTGAAGACACCTTCATTTGTCAATCAGCCTTTGCCAAGTAAACATCTCTGTTCAAAGATGTTGACCACTTGAGTGATCTCTGTTTAAGAACTTGGTAGGATCTTACTAAGAATACATGTCAAGATCTTATTAAGATTCTTACATGAATCTTGTAAGATCTTATTAAGAACTTGGTAAGATCTTATTAAGATCTTAATAAATTATTGGTCTTATCAAGAATCTTATAAGAATCTTATAAGATCTTATAAGATCCTAATAAGATTTTCACCTGGGAATCCTGGAGCTAAAATGTCATATTTTATGATAGGACATATTAATGCTAGAAGTCTACCTATCGAAGATATATTTGATGAAACCTCCTCCTTTGTTTTGGATCGAAAACTTGATTTATTTGCAGTTTCGGAAACCTAGATGGTAAACATCTAATGATTCATTATGCATTCCAGGCTATTATCACGTTATGAGAAAAGACCGAAGAAATATACGATGAGGTGTTGTTTTATATGCCTAGATGGTAAACATCTAATGATTCATTATGCATTCCAGGCTATTATCACGTTATGAGAAAAGACCGAAGAAATATACGATGAGGTGTTGTTTTATATGCAGCACAATCATTTATTACTAAGAGACGTAATGATTTAGAAAAAGACAACATTGAACTACTTTGGGCTGAAATTAAGATGCACAAATTCGTCATGTTGTGCTGAGTGTGTTATAGACTTCCAAATAACTCGTTAGAAGAAACCTTGATTCTTTACAAATTATGCTAGATCAAATTCAGCAAAATTCTCAAACACTTCTCGTAATTAGTGGTGATTTAAACGCTTACTTTGACTCTGACAATTTAATAGGTAGTAGCGCCTTTGGCATTCGGTTTTACCAGTGGTCAGAATGTAATAGCCTTTTTCAGGTGATTAATGAACCAACCCGCGTGACCGAAGGCGGTGCTACTTTACTAGGTCTTATTATTACCAATTGTCCCAGCTATTTTGTTGATTCTGGTACGTACAGTCCAACTATGAATTGCGACCATTCATACATTTATGGGAAACTCTCTGTTTCGTTTGATAAGCAAAAGGCTTTTAAGAGGCATATATGGAATTTTTCAAATATTAATAGTGATAATTTGAACGATGACCTATTGAACATTAGTTGGGAGGAATGTGTCACGGATGGCGCACACATTGATGATGTGTACGAGAAATGGTTCAATTGTTTTCGTTCTATAATTGAAAAACATATTCCTTGTAAGACAGTAGTCATACTGTACGCCCACGTGATAAGCCTTGGATGGTAAAACCCAACCTAAATTACAGTTCTAAACGTGACCTCGGTAACGTAATCCAAATACAATAATTACCAGGAGCCCATTACCAGGAGCGTCCATAGAAATCGAAATTCGAGCTGATCTATTTTTAGTGTGAGATTTGCCGCGAAAACGTAATGTTTCCATTGCAGTAAGCATAAGTTGAAAAAGACAATTGGTGGCTGAAAGTAAAATTATTGCGAGCGCACTGAAAAATACACCCCACCTGGCCACAGTCCCCTCTAATATTTTATGCAACCTCCACAATTCAGTGCAGTCGGTCCAAGTCGGGTGTATTAATATGTAACAGTAATATGAGAACATGAAGAACAGACCGTTTTGGCATACATTGCTAAGAAGCGTGCACCATGAAGCGGTCGAGTTCTTCGGAACTTCGACATGATTTAGCTGGAGATCAATCTAGAAAAAAACGAAAATCAAACAACGACATTGATGACAATGCTTCTGCAAGTATTGGAAAAGAGAGTGAGAAGGTGGCAGAAGTGTGCTCGGAGGCTGAAACTGAAAGTCGTGGATCAATAAAGAATCTGCTGAGGAGTATTGAACGGAGGCAGAGGTCAAAGCAGGCCCAAAAAGATGACCAAGTTGATGAAGAGTTGAAAACACACAAAGAGGGGAAAGTGAGGGAGGCCACTCCAGTTAAAGAACGAGAACAGTTAGAAAAGTGGAAGAGGAATGCCGATAGTTTGGGATTTCGTTGTGAAGTGTTCCCCCCTCTCCCGTGATGGCTCAATTCCAATGGTTCTCACACCTCTAGCATTCACATACGGGATGGTGGTATTTCCTTCTGAAATTCGACGGTACACTGACGAAACTGGCCCTTATCAACCTGTAAGAATGGTTATCTTACCCGATGGTACGTGGAGACTACAATGAGAAATTCTTGAGTTCCGAGATGTGGCTGTAGGGACGTTTAACCAATCGCACAACGACATAAGTCAAGAATTGACTTCTTTGTTGAAGAAATGGTTCATTCCCGAACACACGGTATGGCCGGAAATAATATCCATGGAAAACGTAGAGAACGAACTGGGATATATTCCTAAGAATGTAACTTTGATTGAAAAGCCGGCAAGCGAAGTCGTGTAAGCTCTGGCACGTACCATCAAGGTAAAGTAGAGTTCATACGGGGTGTATTGACACTTCAGACGCAAGATGGGTCGCGGCAATTTTTTCGTTGAAGAAGATGAAAGAGCAGGGAAAGAGCAAAGGAGTGAAGCCATTACTCCCTTTAATAAAAACAGAAGATTACAGAAGAATGTATTTGGCAACAGTTATCCAGTGAGTTTAGTCAACGTACGAAGCACACTTTTCGCTCCCAAGAAGAAGCCGGGGAATAATCATAGCCAGTTCGCTTTCAGACCTGTCTGGAGTAGAAGACTGCAAGGACTGCTGGATTGGTGACAAGCCGGAGAGTAGGAGTAGCGGTCGCTCAAATTTGACCCCTCTCACCATCATTGCATGCAAACCCGAGTTCATTCATGCATACTGAAAGTGCATGCATGAAAACTCAAGTACATGCATACAGATTGAAAATGCATGCATTGAAACCTAAGTGTATGTATGGAAATTGAAATACCTAGAAAAGACTATTTTACACTGCAGCCAATATTTTAATTGGACTAAACAAATAATTAAGAAATATGCACATTAACGATAGCTATTTTTAAATGCTGCCCCTTTGCAGTTACACAATTAGATAACAATTTATTTACTGGTCTAATTTGGATATTACGACTTACATTACAGTTAGCAATTAGTACTGCATAATTAAATAGGCCGATTTTTTCAGTATTTGTCTATCGTGATCTCTAAAACATTATTCTGATACGCGATCAATACAATTTTTATTTCCTTTCTAGTATTACTTAAATGTCCTGAGTTTTATAAAGGGGTTTGGGTTTCCTGTGTCTCTATTGGCGAAGGGAGATAACTGGAGTCGAGAAGAGGAGAACTTTCCCCTCCCCTTCACTTCCCTTACTCACTACAGGCTCTCTCATCTTCGCCACAGAGATAACCCCATTCCTGAAGAGTTACGAGAAAGGTCAAATTACATGTATACCATATCTTTCTTTGTACTAAGACTCCAAGCCAACATTTTTTTCTTACTTTATGGACTTTATGTCGTTGATGAAATCATGTAAAAAGTGCAGGAGGAAGTTACCTAGGCTTACAAAATAATATTACAACAGGAATATACTATGTTAGGGGTCGTCGACAATTATGAAAAAGACGTTAAGCTATGACCCCCTCCCCCATGTTCACTTCGTATACAATTGTACAATAAAGTTATTCCTGACAGTTAAAAAACTATTTTCTTACAATCCAGGCCAATAATGTCCAAAGGACATTAATGAAATTTGTTTTCATTTGTCGATGACCGCTTAGCAACTGACAATACCAAGGTCTTTACACCGCCACCGCATGACCAACAACACACGTATTTCTATTTTTGATACGTGCATAAAGAATATAACCCCTATAATGGAATGAACGGAACAACAACTAAATCACAAGAGTGGAATTTACCCCTTTCGCCAGTTCATAAAACCCATGCTGATCATACAATTAAGGTCACTGGTCTTGCACAGCACGCTTCACGTAGACACCACAGGAAGCCCAAGTTCTGTCAATTTATAAGGGTCTGTAGATTTACAAACACATTCATTTCTTTTGTTTTTTCCTCATTAATCATGAATGACGTTTTGAATGGGAATTATTTTTAAAAATCTTTACGATAAATATACTGTACAAAAATGAAAGAAACTTACTGGTGTCTGCAAGGGATTTAAAATTCACCCAAATTTGCTGAAACTGCATAGAGACACAGCCAAGACACAGATATACATGTAGCCACAAGTTAAGTGTATTCATGGTATTACCGTATATTTAAAAAGTATCATACATACACTTATAAAATAGCCATAAACAGAGCATGAGCTTCCTGTGGTAGATACTGACAACAGTCTGTTAGAGATTACTTTAATATTAAGAGTCGGCCGGACATGACGTTTGAACCTAATTAATTCCTAACCAAACATATTACAAGTAGCCTGCCTCTTGAACTGTGGTATTAGGGACTTTAAGCAACCACGACGGCAACGTCTACGACAACCGCATAAAACAATAGCCTTAATTACAAAATACAATAACTGCACGTGAAAATGCACGCAGTCGCCTACATTTCCACCGTTCTCTGCAAAAACACAACGTGAAAACCCCAAATTGTACGTTTTAAAGACAACGTGAACGTAAGAAAGTAAATCAAATCATTTTTCGTTCGGCGTGAAAGGAACTCTATAATCATTATATTTTTCGAAAATCTGGTTGTGAAAAACAATTGAAGGTGAACAAGGGAAATAGTAAACACCATATTTCGGGAGAAAACAGTTTTCTACGGCCCGTCGTCACTGCCGTCGCGGTCCTGGTTGCTTAAAGTCCCTATTGAGACTACTACAGAGGAGGCTATTTCCTTTCGATATTTTTTTGTAAATTTGTAAACGCAACACCGGCGCCGAGATTAAAACAATGCTCTCTTGTCAAGTAAATATGAGATGTCCGATATCCGGAGTTTGAGGGTACATGCTTGGTTACTCAGCAGGCTTTTAACGGCTGAGTTCGTGGCGGGGTGTTTCGAATTTCGAAGAACGAAAATGCATTGTTGTGCCTGTTGCAAGGCTGGATTTGAGGGGAAAATGTACTCACAAGAAACAACAACCTTTTTCCTGGGATTCTGTGGAGGACTTGTGGCCGCGTGAGTAGTTTATTTCGCTTCGAGTGGCAAACCGAAGTTGAATGGAGTGTTGAATTGGCGTGTGCTTCCTCGTGTGCTTTAGAAGACGACAAAAAGGACACGAAAACTCGCTGAAATTACCTTATGTCAGCTAGATGACCGAACAAACAGCAAGGCATTTGTGTTCATAGAGCTTTCATATTTCTAGCTCACCGAATACTAGTATTTATAGTATAAAGTTTGAGGAAGCTGTTCTGAAATGTAAAATGTACAATGCAACTCCACACATTAATTACCTGAATGTTCTCTGAAATGTACAATCAAATCCACACATTAATTTCCCCAAGTTTAAATAGATCGAGTGATACTTTTAAGTAAAGTGATCAGTCGAGATCAGGGCTTTAACAGTTTTATGAACTTGTAGAGTCTAGAGAACTTGTGATTTCGTCGATGCGATTCGTCAGCAGACTTTAATAATCCTTCAGGAGTTGTAGCTGTTAGTGTTTACAGTTGAACTCGGGGAATGACTATAAAACTGAATCAATTAATGTAGCCCGACGTTCAATAAATGCAGAGCTACCGTAGAAGGACCTACCGGATCTTTTCTAGATAGTTTTATAGGGGATGTGAATAGTACTGTCAAACATTGGAAGGAGGTATTATGTACGGGGATATTACAATATTTATGCACCGTGCTTTAAATATTATGATTTTCATTATAACATGGTTAAAATAGGTGTGGATCCATGAGACATATTTGCCGAGTTGAGCCTCACTCAACCAGCAGCTCATGCTTACGACTTCCCAGTTCACAGATTTTGGTTTGGTTCTAGGAGCAGGCAGCTTTTTTGCATTTCTGAGATATGACCACAGTCACGGTAACCAGTGCGTGCGCTCTCAATTCACTGAGGTGCGATAGGTGCAAAGTTCGTTAGTGGGGTGGGGGAAAGGGGGTTTGCAGATTTTAAATGGCATGGCGCCATGTACAGTCAACTCATGGATATGTATTTCATTAAGCAACATCGGATATACAGTGGTTTTAATAACTTTTGAAGTAGGAGGCACTACAGAAAACGTAGGCAGCTGATGGAACAAGAGGTACCTAAGGCACATGAACCTGTAGGTGGCTTAAATTGCAAAAGTAGGTGGCAAAATCTTCAAAGTAGACGGATAAAATCATCACTGTATATAATGGTTTTGTTTGCTTGTACATGTATAAGGTCAATGCTATTAGTTTGTTTCTTAGTAGTGTAAAAATTAAATTGGACTGTATTTTTACCACCCTCAGGTCTGAAGTAGAAATGCCAATTCGCTGATACCCTGTCCTCACTTAAAGTGCTACTGAAACGAAAAGTCGAAATTGTTTGATTGACGATAAAATTCAAGTTAAGTGGCTATTCTATTGAGAATATTACTTTTTACCGTGCAAAAGTAACATCTTTTGTTCTTTTTCGAGGATGCATTAAATATGTATGACGTCACATGGTTTGCACAGCGCAGGAAGTCCTCTTCAGTCCCGCACAATGCAATGGCGGCAAAGCGCGGGGGTAAGTTTTGTTTGGTTGGTGGGCCCGATAAAGTCAGCTGCACCAACAATTCTTACACCCTTGGGTGTCTCCATGCACGTTTTTCCCACCGATGATAAATTCAGGAAAGTATGGACGCGGTGAGTCAGAGTTTACAGGCCAGATTTCAAGACAACAACAACGTCGGCGCTATGCTCCGCACACTTCGAGCAGTCGTGCTATACGAGGTTACGATTGAGTGTGCTGCATCCAGAGGCAGAGAGCTCTATTGAATCTGAGAAGGAAAAAAGGATTTTGATAAGAGAATCAGTACCAACGATTGGCGTTGTGCGACCCGTGGAAAAGAGTGATCGCGATCGTAGACGATCTCAAAATGTAAGTCTTTATAGTTTGTAAAGAAATGCCTTTTCATTATAAGCCAAGTCAAGTTATTTGTACATCAAAACAGTCGAACTTGAGGGGCGTACACACATGCCATCTCATGGTTAACAGTTCTTTTTAGTTATGGAATTAGTTAGTCGTTACTCTGAAATGATATTTATTCGAGATATAAGAGAAGAGGCTTTCACGAAATCAGTTCTCATACGCGAGATTTCTGTCATCGATCTGGAAAGTACTGCGCGTAAAAGTCAAACTATTTGGTGCAAATCGCTTTTATATTTTAAAATATTAAGGTGCATACTGTCACAATAAATGGCACATCATCAGAAAGTAAAAGGAAATGCATTTGCAAGGATGTGTTTAAAAATAATTTCTAGGGAGCATACATGTAAGCTGTGAGACTCCAGGGTGCAGCCCCAGAAATGTGATGGCTTCTATTCATCCTTCAAAACTAACTGAGCTAATATTAATACTGAATGTCCTTTGAAACAAATACAAATTTATTCAGATGAAGTCTAATCAATTTAATGTCATTTTAGTCTTAAAAGTGTTAGCCCTGTTCTAGTTACTCATAATGAAAACATTCATCAAGTCATAGTTCACAGTTAACTATGCATGATCAAGTCAGTACATGTAAGACACTCTATATTATATTCAATGTATATTTGCAAGGCTATATCTGTAAATTAACTTATTTTCTAAGTCAGATGTAAAAACTTGGTTGCCAAACTTGTCAAGGCTAAACAAAAATGTTTCATTGGCACTCAGTTGGTTGCAATTTCCAGCCTATATTTGACATATTCAATAGCACAGCAGTAAATTATTACATCATTTTATAAACTTTTACTTTTTCACATAACACTCTGATCCTGGCTGTTCAAGTACAAATTCAACAAATGTCATTACTCCAAGTAGTCTAAGACCACCTTCCGCAATAGAAGAGCACCGAAGAACATTCAATTGTATGCAGCCGAGGAGTGATCCAGGATTTAATCCCACAAATCAATTCAAAAAGTCAAAAGTACTAAAAAGGGGAAAGGCAAGTTGCAAAGTTGCACATTAAGTTTTTTTGTTTGGCAAATATAGATGCTGAGAAGCCACCCAGTGCTATTTATAAAAAGACAGCTCTTTCCAACTGTGGTCTGGGTCCACCAGAGCCTGATAGAAAGGTTTCCTCTGCTTGAAGAAGCTGGGGGGTATGAATTGGTATTGTACCAAAGAGGGGGATTGGAACAAGGTTTCCATAGAATACCACTACCTTACACTCCTGGCAGAATAAAGGAGCTTAGCAGGCCAAGCCGATGTGTATGTTAGACCTCTGCAGAGAAATTTAGATGACTTAGAGGAAATAAAGCAGGATAACTCCATGGGAGTAGAGGTGAGCATCTTTTCAGCCCATCTCCATAAAGAAATTAATGGTCCCTCAAGATTGGCTAAATTAATGATTAAGTAGAAATACATGTCACTTAAAACAGTTCTGTACAGAAAATTTATAATATTTTTTTACATAGTATTTTCAATCTAAAACTATATTGTATATCAGAAAGTCAAATACTGTGAGTTGCACACAATTGTAATTAAACATTCAGTAAAATGTTTCTATTAAAAGCACATGTTTCACATGTTCCTCATGAGGCAGCACGTTATTTTTTCACACATTCATATCAGCTAAAAAGTTACGACAACAACCTTTTATTTCCACATGTATTGGTACATTTACAGTCCCTTGTTTGAATAAAATATTATAGCAAAATAAGAAATAGTCAATGATAAAGGGACAATATACATATTTTGAAAAACTTGTGAGAGAACTGTGCAAATTAAAATAATATGTTTAGTACAAATGTACCAATGAAATGTAAATAATTTACTACATGTAAGTTGTTTTTCTGTATTTATCAAATCAGGCATCTGTTTACAATGTCATGATGACATACATGTACCAATACATGACATTATAAGCCACAAGTTCAAGGTAAAACCAGAAAGGTAGATCATATTACATTTTTGTCAAGAAGATTATCCTAATTTTCGACTTGAATTGGTTGGAGACGAGAGTGTAGAAGAGCCGCCAGAGAAGAAAGCAAATAAGTGTTTTGCTGATTTAAACGAAAATCAGCTTGAACAGTTCCTGGACAGGGCACAAGCCCGGTCTACAAAGTACTCAACAAACCACGCTGTTTCAGTTTACAAAGGTACGTTAGATAATAAAAATATATACTATTCAGTATTGCTCTTAAACATAACTTAAAGGAATTTTTAGCCGAGTAAATTTGTAGAATATTTAATGTTTTTGACCGATAATGTTGCACCTAAACTGCAACAAAAGTAAACAAAACTCAAAAGCATGCACGGAGCACGAGCAAAAAAACACAACTTAAGTTATATCCAGGAAAAAAAAATTCTACAACATTAAACAATGTATACGGTAACTTTTTTTAATTCAGAGTGGGCTGCCCAGACTGGTCACCAAGAGGAACTACATGGGATGAGTGTGCAAGAACTACACGAGAAGTTTCGCATTTTGGACATAACTGTTTGGTGTGAATTAGTTTCTCCTGCTTTATCCATTCAATCATCGAATCTTGGGTAAAAATAATTCTTTGTCGAAGATAGTCATAAGTTGTAAATTGACTTTTCCTTGCCCTCTTTTCTCTTGCGTAACTGCCCTGTAGTGTCGGACTTGTTTGTGTATTTAAACTTTTACAGACCTCTTTCGTTTGACCGTGTACATTGTAGGGTTTGTCGGTGTTCTAAACTGACTAATTTCTCTCGTCCCTGTTTAAATACAGAGTTATTTTGTGATGCAAATCGTAGTAGAACCAATTATTTTCTTGTGTTAAATTATTTTCTAAAAAGATTAGCTGTCTTCCCCTTTTTGGCACAAGGCGAGAATCACGAGCCCAAAATTGGGCAAAATTGGGAATAATTTTAATGTTTCTGAATCACCAATCGTTTTTTTAAAGAACAGCAACGTTGGCCAAGACTCAATTTTGTAAAAAAAACACGTCTCCATTGATGGTACTCGGCCATCAAGCCGATTACCAGCATTATCGAATATAATGATATGCAAGAGTTTTTGATCGAGAAGTGTACATCCTCGGCCCTTGCGAAAACTCTTTGTAAAGGATTCGTCACTTTGCCTGATATCTTCGGTTTACTGGACAGGTTTATGAAAACTAACCGCTTATGAGAGGTTCTACACATGCTATAAATTACCAAGATATGTTACTGATATCATGCATTATTTGTTCTTTTGTAGTTCATTGACAACATTGTTGCGTCGTGCAGTGACGCAGAGAAGAAGCAACCGAGTTCTGTGGACATCAAGACTGGGATACTCAACCTAAGTGGTCCTGTTGTAACTATTCGGGCGATGAAGCAGTCAGTGAGAAGCTTGAGGACAGTAA
The DNA here is from genome assembly GCA_030867875.1 of Actinernus sp. WN-2022. Taxonomy (NCBI): domain Eukaryota; kingdom Metazoa; phylum Cnidaria; class Anthozoa; order Actiniaria; family Actinernidae; genus Actinernus; species Actinernus sp. WN-2022. The sequence goes on from JAOWCC010000577.1 coordinate 122,777,442, forward strand.
CAGAGGATGAGTTCAAGAAAGCTGCAGAAAACCGGAGTGTGTTTGGGAAGGTGATAACTGTCAGGCTACCTAGGCAGCCAAAGGCTAGAGTCATCTTCTAAAAAAAAAATCCAGGAAAAGTACATGTAGTTTGGCCTAAGACGGATGTTTTCAACTCACGAGACAGTTACAGCTCAAGATTCGCGTTGCCCGTCCACAGCGCCATAGGGGCAAATTGGAAAAATGCACTGTCAATGACAAGCACTTGGGCGTATATTTTTTTCTTAGTTTTCTTAGTTTTTTCTTAAATACTGTAGATGATTGCCGAGTGTAATATGAATCATTGTATGCACAAACCAAGTAATAATTTCAGCAACAAGTAGAATGAGTAAAATTGTAATTCAGGCCCGAATTGTTCGAAAGTTGGTTAGCGCTATGCACCGGATAAACCAAAGGAGGATTATGCAGTCTTCCCAGAAGGCATTGCGCAAAAAAATCGCACTTTGAAGCGTGTAATGGCGGATGTCAATGGCGGATTATGCGAAATTTTCTACTTCTTTGGCCTCGATGAAAGTTAGGAAACACCAGTTCAGGTAAACTATTCCAACTATATTTAATATAATCTTGATTTCATGGTCCGTATGAGTGCACTGTTCCTTGGATTGACGTATTCTTTACATAGTTTTAGTCATTACAATGGATATAGGATCAAGAGGTCGCGGTATTGTTGTATTCGTCTCGCTTAAGTAGCTCCAAGTTTTCGGTTCTTGATTCTTTTTAAGAAGATAGTAGCGCCTTAATAAAAGTAGTTTTGAAAATAAGAAGGAACAAGGATTCTAAATATCGCAATGTACCCCATTGTACCTCTACTCGACTTTACAGAATTTGGCTTCGTATTTGCGGATATTTTAATGGCAATTTCTCGACTATTACACAATGTAAGTGAAGATGCAGTGTGCTAAGACCTCGTTTTTCACGGAATTTCAAACTTTGATCGAATAATTTTCAAAAGGAATACCTAAGTAAGACTTGTAGATATGTTTATATTAAACCGCTTCTTTTTATTACCTTTTGTAGATGGATGATAATACTACCAGAAAACGAAGACGTGACGTGTCGAGTGGAAACACTTCCCCTGCCACACCAAGAATTCATAAACAGAAAAGTTCTGTTTCCAAAACGCTGTCCTTTTCCCCCCATAAATCATCTTTAAGCCCTTCACAGAAGGTAATGCTTTTAAGTTAACACGAAAGTCGTGTAACTGATAAGCTAATACAGTATGTATTATTATTATTTTTTTAAATTAAAAGTGCACCTAACAAGAACAGTTATGGAGCCTCAATTTTTCTGTCTTCAACAGTAATTGTATAGTTATTATTAAGCTGCATTATTTTGAATTATATACATGTAGGCTGCACGCAAACTTTTAAAGAAGGCAAGGCTAGCCAAATCACCAAGGCAGATAAGCTTCTCCCCCCAGAAGAGGACCAGTGCTCACAAACAGTGGTTAAGCAGGGAGAGGCAAGCTCTCATACAATTTGTGGCCTTGTACTCGGATGAAATACCGAAGGATAAAGTATGGCCCTCATTTGGCTCATCACATGAGTACTGGAAGAAGGCAGCCCAATTCATCCATGATACCGCTAAAACAGCAGTTATAAGATCAGGTGTGGTATAAATGTGAATCAATGAATTAAGTTATTTTGATACTTGTAGGTATTGGTGTTTTTTTTAATTAATCTTTACTTTAACTAGTGCATTTCGATTTCTCTGTAGTATGTTTCTTTTCAGGATGACTTGCATGAACAAAATCTAAGTTAAGTCAAACAATGTTTTGATTTTATATTGCTTTTTATTGGTGATTTAATTATACTGCCTAAGTTAAATTGCCAAAAAGTATTGTCAAATTTAATGCGACATGGACCCATTAATGATTGCATAGCAACTTTAATAAGGCTAGTGTACAGTTGAGTATTTTATTAAGAAATGACAGTCTCTGTGTTTGTCAAATAGTCTAAGGGTTTAAATATAGTTTATTAACTCGTGTCAAAAAAATAATTATGTTGTTATTAAAACCACAGCAACTGCCGTACGTCAGGAGGTGTTCCGAAGTTTAAGGGAGAAGTACGACACAATAGAGGATGCTGAGAAAGATTTTGGTCTTGGTATAGATGAATATCTTGGTACATGTAGCAAGGATATTGATTCGATCAGTAGTCCTGGAGAGCAAGATAAACATGCATTGTCACCAATTCTTGCAAGCAATCTGAGCATAATGACATCTTCCCAGATAGAGGAACTTATCCTTAAAGGAATTGAACATCTTGGCAAGAAATCATTACAACATGTACTTCACACCATTATTCTCCTGATAGGAAAGAGCCTTGCTGATTACAAGGACATTTCTTTACATATGATTGACTGCTTAAGCATTGATGAATCAGAGTCAGTCTTGGACTGTTTGTTTGCAAAGGTGGCTTCATGTCGTGGGGTAAATACGAACCCAGGTGACTTTGCCAGCATGTCAATAAAAGCAATGAAAAGGCTGCAAGACAAGGATAAAAACAACCTTGTATATAAGTATAGTAAATCTATTGCCATGGATAGACCAGATGGCAGTGGTCCATTGATACCACTAGATCGAATGCCATTTGGCTTGTTGGAATATTGCATTGAATTCTTTACATGCACAAACACCATGCAGGTTTGTAAAAAAATTATATAGAAATTTATGCTGTAAAATAAATATGTATATTCATACACTGATGTACATGTGGGATTTGTTAAAAAGGTGTATTGAAGAATGGTGTGTTACTATATAATATTAATGGTTATTAGTTACCTTCCATACTCAGTGCTCGAAATTAACACTTGCAAAATGTTAGCAGACTTATAACACTTCCACTAGCAATGTTTTGTGAGTCTATCTTCATTTAAGCTACAACTTGAAGTCTGAAAACCTCAAGAAAATGTAGCATATTTACAAGAGGTTATAAGTGTGATTCTTACATATGTACCTGATTCACATCAAATAAAATTATGAAGTATCTAGTGTAGTGGTGGTGCATACGTTATATATATTATTTGTTTTTTGTTAATTTACTCCTAATGAATTAAAGTGATACTGTGTACTATACATGTATAGAATGTGATTATATGCTATTTCATTTTGCCAGTACTAGCACAGTGTATACAGTTGCAGTCAATCAACTGAGTAAGATGTTTTAAAAATTCAGATTTCAGAACCCCGGGACTTTAGGTTATGGCACGAGACACTCACTGCAGAGTTCCCTGGAAGATTCCAAAGGCTCTTTGCAGGGCCAATGTGGAGCGGCTTAGAAAAGGCTGATGTGGGATATCCACTAAAGGTACAGCATAGTTTTTGTTGTGATGATATGCAATAAATGAAAACAATTAAAGTGAATTATGTTTGTCAGTGAGATGTATTTCTAAGACATGCCTCATTGTGTACACAATATTAATTGTTAACCTACTGTAGCTTTTCAACTTTATAAATTTTATATTTACAATGTATGCAAAGTGACATTGTCAGTTAAAAAAACTGTGTATTAAAAAACTCCACTACAACAGAAGGTTGGCAATGTTACAGTATACCATATAAATAATATATCAAAGAGTTACCATACTGTATATTCTTCACACTGTAGGCCCATACTAATGTCCCATGCTCCAGCCAATCTAGCCAGTCAAGAAGAGACCAAAAGTCTGCATTTGATACGACAACAAATGTACAGGTACGGCCAAATACATGTACTATCAATAATTATTGTGACTGTGAATGCACAGTAGCAGTGACACAGGGAGGTACAGTTCCAGAAGAGATTGACAGAAGTCATCAATGAAAATGTCCCCGAATTCATCAATTTTATGTCTGGTATGGGAAGTCTGAAGGGAAGGGGAAGGGGAAGGGGGCACTACCTGAGGGGCCAATGGCTACCCCCTATTTGACTATCTGGTGACAACCCTGTACCTGTACCTCAACCCAGCTTATTGTCATGCTGTATCTTTACATCTAGATTGCAGCATTAGATCAGCTGAAGTCTGCTAACCCCGATGGGCGTTTTTGGTTGAAGTTAGATGGCACAGATGTTAAGAAAGGGCTTATGGAATCACAGAACAAGATTTGGAATGGAGATGTGGACCTTGGTGATGGAAAGCTGCAGGAGAGGAGAGCAGAATATGAGAGCCGAATAGAGGATTTGGAGAAAGTGTTTAAAAGTAACACCCGTGGGGAAATGGCAAGCAATTTAATTAAGTGTGTTGACTTGATTGAAGATGACATATCCTTTCTTTCATGTGGATTCACAAATGCAGTGGAAGTATACCGAAAGAAATTCAATACCCAAAACACACCAGGAGACTCTGAAAAACTCCAACTGGGAGGTTGTTGAGTTCCAGACACTACTTGAAGAGTGTCAGTCCTTGAAGTCAGTATATGAGGGCTGCATTGCCATACTCAATCCAAACACCTCTACTGAGCAACAGCGCCTGGCCTGTAAAGCTACACTCAAAGACTGTCATTCTAAATGTAGCCTGTATCTGAGAAACTTATTCAAGAAGAAGCGTGTGGCTGCAGACCACATTGTTGTGGTCATGATTTCTGATGAAAGAAGAAACAAGAAACCCTATGCTCTTCCTGTGAAGTTCATACCATGCAAGACCTTGAGAGATCAGTTTGTCCGTGACCTTAATAAGGAAGTCAAAGAAAAGATGAAAGAGAGAGGCCTGGTTGTAGTTGGTAAGAAATAACCTTTCCTTTCAAGTGGTTACATGTGAGATTTCACAGGTTCATTAATGCTGAATTACTCTCTAGCACCCAAAAATATCAATTTTATAATCAGTCAGTGTACATGTACAGTTCTGCTCATTTTATTACCTGCCAATACCCATGCACAAAGTACAAGTACAGTATAAGTCTTTGACTTATTTGTGATTTGGTTGAGAAAGGTTCTGAATAGTGAAGTGGTCTGAAAGCTTATATTCAGTTTAGTTGTGAGGAACAGTTTAATATTAATAATTCGTTTATTATAAATTCTTTATTTCATATATACAGGTACTACAACCGATGGGGAATTGTGTAGTCTGAGGACCAGAGGAGAAACTCGTGCTCTTCATGTGTGGCAGCTCATTCATGATATTAGACAAAGTCTGCAAAGAATGAGTATCAAAACCCTACTAGAAAGAGTCAACTGCATGTGGTTTCAAAAAATATCCATATCCCTCCCACCTTCCCTTTCCTGCCCCTTTTTTTTTGGGGGGGGGGGGGGCAATGGACCACTAGAATCTCTGGAAATCCACCACTTTCATACTCCTCAGAATTCCAATGGTTTTCATGTTGTTGTTGTGCAGTAGTAAGACAGCATCTGATATTTTGAGGGTTTAAAATCAAACAAGCCATCAAAAGCTACCAAGGGTATAACATGGATTTGACTGGGGCAACATCATCTATCAGTCAATAAAACTATTGTACCATGTTGTATGTTCAAATGTGCTGGGTTTTATTTTTCCAGTCCAACCAGATGGAACTCCAGTTGTCCAAAGGCCACATCCAGCAATTACAGATGATCTCATAATGGAGCTACACCAATTGCTTCAATTCCCAATGAATCTAGAAGATGCCATCACAAATATCAGGGGAAGACTAGTGCCTCCTGGATATGTTCCTTATACTTTCAGGAGAAACACCCCTGAGAACCTGAGGGACAAACTACAGTCTGTTGTAGCTACTTACATTTATCGCTACACCATCCATGAGATGAAAGAGGCAGGTACAGATTTTAGCACACATCTGTATGTCCCAGAAACTGATCCAGTAACTGGAGTCATCAGGCATGATAGAGGAGACCACAACCATGTCTTCAAAAGAATTGAAACAAGCACTCGTGCTGGAAAGTGTGAGGCCCTAAATTACGAAGCCTTTGATGATGTCTTAAAGGATTCGAAGAGTGGGCTTACTCATGCTGCACTGATAGGCAAAAGGAAACAGAGTCTAAAGGATGCTGAGAGGCTTTTATCTTATCATGTAGTAGAGTCATTACAGAGACATGGCCATGTTAGAGAAGCTGAATATGTAGAAACAGTTGTAAATTGGCATGAGGCATCAGATGGAAGGGGGCTGACCCAGCTGCAGAGATGTAGATATAACTACAAGATGCTAGAATACATACTAGATGAGTGGATGCCATGGCACCGCAACAACTATAACTTCTCAACCATTGACATTAACAGGTGTGCTCTTTATTGATTACATAAAAAAAAAATTACTGCTACGTATGGCAACTGATTATGGATAGGGTAATTTTTGTCAATGATATTAGAGGTCAGTGTTAGACATGTTTAGATATTTGTTGTCTAGCAATGCAAGTATGCATAATGCCATACAACATAATTAGGGAATGACTAGTTGATTTATACATGTTGAGAATGATGAACATTTACTTTGTTATTAGGCCTGTTGAGAACATACGTGGTTTCTCAAGAGAAACAGTAATTGAGGTAACAACCAATATCGAAAGCCAGGAACTCCGTCGCCAACAAAGCAGTGACATTGGGTATCCAGAACATCCACGTGCTGGTGGAACCGATGATCTTGAAACGTTCTTTGGTATCGTCCACAGAGATGTAGGCACAGTCTTCACACTGAAGCAGTTTAAAGATTATTGGCCAAAAGGTGTCAGGTACAGTAACTTTTCAGGGCATGGTATAAATGTTGTGAGTTAGTTTTTAGTGCTGGTTGACATTTTTTCTACAGGTTGTTTTCAGGTTAGGTTACATGGTTCTACATTATACTATTGGTGAGGTTGCTCCAACAGACCCATCGTAAATTCACTGGTAGCAAAAAAAATAAAGAACAGTTAACTTTTCAGTCTTGACTCTGCTAAACTAGACGTGTGCATCAAAACTAATAATACAATAATGTTGGTACTAGAAGTTGACATTATCAATCGGCAATCTGCTATAACATAGTACTGGTATAATATCTTTGGAATGATGCCTTCTTTTTTTTCTGTCACCAGGGAGTTCACCAAGAGGATGGATACTGAACTGCCGTTTTACTATCACACTCTAAATGACCGATACAGAGAGGAGCAGCCATCCTTTGATGATAGACCCGGGTTTGACGAGGATAACATTGAAGTGCGAAACCACCCACTGAGGTTACACCGCCTCCGTCTCAACCAGAGGGAAGATAGTTCTATCTTTGTAAGTGCAAGGGCAGTTTTGCCAGCAAGGCATGGTCAGACAATTAGGCAGGCCTTCCACAAGCCGGGTGACTATCTACCTAATCCATAGACATTTTTCAAGAATGGTGAATATTGTATCTAAATGGGAGTGCAAAAGAGAACAGCTTGAATGCTCCCACATCAACAAGCATGCTAAGATTGGTCATACACCAAAGTTTGATTGTGTTGCTTAAAATGATAGTGACTCCTGATCACATTCTAAATTCTCCCTTAGAAATCAAATAATTTGAAGGAGAATTTGGAATGTGATCAGGAGTCACTTACATCCTTGTTTCACACAGCCCTTCAAGTAGCTTATATCCCAATCACACCAACAAAATCTGTTTAATAAAACTGAGTTTATCTAGCCCCTATCTTGGATGTGTTTAGTTACACAGTGTAAAAACTACATTGAACAGGTTGTTCACTTTGAAACTAGTTTAGAACCAGCAAGTGTGTAGCGTGAACAGGTATTATTGTAAAGTTGTTTTGTTAAACAGCTTTTAAACATGTTTCAGCTTTGGTGTGAATTGAGTATTAATAGTATTACTTTGGGGCTGTTTACATGAGAGGTAAATTCTAGTGCTAGGGTCACCCTACCAGGTGGATTCATTTATTACAATTGACTCAAAGTTTCAAGTCATGTTTGCAAAATTGCATTTAACAGACCGTCATTCAAAATTTAATGAAGTCTAGGCGGTAAAAGCTTTGTATGAGACTACACAGTAGCTAAATGCAATTTTCTGAATGAGAGTTGTAACTTTCAAGGTCACACGTCAACGAAAACATTTGATTTTGATGCAGGGACAAGTATTTGATTTACATATTACATTGCTACATGCATGTACTTCAGATGATGCAGCTATTTCTGTAATTTTATAACTTTTCCGCTGGTCACTGCCATTTCTGTCCTAAACCCAGTCAGACAATGTATCCTTACTCATTTGTTTGCATGACAAAGTTGATGATAGTGCTAGGGGGTGATCCTAATAGCTTACGCAAACATTGCTCTTCACAAAAATACAGTAGCACTATATTTACATGTATGCTAATGCTACTATAAAGGATAACCCTAGCACATTCCCAACCCCCTAAATGTAATCAGCTCCTTACTATGGCATGTTCAGCTACATGGTTTTGAAAGGGTTTGGGTAAGGAATAGTAAGGCATTAAAGTGGATCCTTGAAAGGAGGAATCATCTGAAAATAATAATTTCCATTTGGTTTCTTACTTTGGCATGTTCCCAGGAAGAAAATACAATAGTATCATGACCAAAGGCAGTTTATTTACAGTAGTCAAATCCACTTACAGATGTAACAGTAATAATAATAAAAACTGGCGAGTCAGTAGCAGCTGTTTAGACCACTAGCCCTTCATCAGATTAGTCACTTATTTAGGGCAAAAAGTGTTCAAACTAAAATTTTAAAAAGCATTAATAATTCATGAAGTAAAAACAAGTGTCTAATGAGTGTTTATAAATGTGATATAGATAGTCCTAATTTTCATAACCTTTAATTTAGATTTCCTCTGCAAAAATAGGTTGTGTTGCCAAAATAACTGAATTACAAGACTACACATCAATGTTTTATCAGATCTACAAAAACTTGCACTACGACCTTCGTGTTTGTAAATCTGATAAACAAAAACTGCACTTCTTTAAACAGTACTAAGGGAGCAGGTAAAAACACATGCCCCAGATAGGGACCCTTTTTTCACCAGACACAACTGTCAGCACAGGGTACCTCCCCCATTTTTGACCATACATGTATATTTCCATTCTGGGGGGAGGGGCTTAGGAACAATTTTAATACAGCAAATGAAATGATAGCAGAAGACAAACAGGGCTAAAAATAACAGCCGGTCATCGGACAATGTCTGGCCAAACCTTTGTCTTGCCAGTCATGTTGACCGGTCACTGTTACTACAGTTTCAACCAAATATAGATATTGACCGGCAACTGACCAGCCATTATTTTTAGCCCTGGACAAATCATGCAGTGCATTTGTTTCTAGTTTATGCCATTCGCCTTTGCAGATATTTAAGAACAACTTTTTTTTATATTGAGTTTTTTCTCCAGAGGGGATGGCTGGCAGCAGCCCCATGCAACCCCTGCCTCAAAATGGGTCCATCTTGAGGGCATGCATTTTGACCTGCTCCCTTCTTAATCAGGAAAGCTTAAATGAAACATCCACACCTTTCATGTACTACAGTATCTTACAATTGCATTCCAATGGCGTCATTAAGTCAGAAGCCAATTCAAGTTCCTTTTGCTCAGTTTTTATGTCAAGCTCCACTTATTAAAATATATAAAAGATTGCAATCAAAATAATGTCTGGAATCCTAATTGAAAATTGAAAGATCAAATGGAAGGCCAGTGGGAATGGGCCACTTTAGGAATGAGTAGGGGGCTGGAGCAAGTTCATATTTGCAAAGGCACTTGGGATCGTTACTGGGTATAGTTATAATTGCAAAATACAAAAAAAAAACTGCCAAATACTGTTGGTTGCAATTAACTGTCCCCTATAACGATCCAAAGTACCATTGTGAAACCAAACTCATCCCATCCCCCTACTAGTTTCTAAATTGGGCAAGTTGCATAAATTTCAGTTCAGTATGCTAATTTCAAATGACCAAATTCCATCTGCACATGAACCACAATGTGTGGTTCCAGAAAATATCCATAATCCCATCATGGAGGGAATTTGATATAAGAACCCCCTCCCCTCTGGAAATTTCCAATTCCCTCTGGTGGGGGAATGGATATTTTCTGGATTTACACAATGTGGAATTATGTTGGTGCATTAGCCCACTTCCGTGATATGTTTTACTTGTCACGCACAAAGGTTTCAATACGAGGCTCCCTGCTAAATTAAATTTATTCTTTTCACAGAGAAAAGAATAAATTTAATTTAGCACTGAGCCTCTTATTGAAACCTTTGTGCATGACAAGTAAAGCATATCGCGGAAGTGGGCTATTAAGAATGGTGGAAAATATTTATCTGAAATACAAAATGTACATCTGGTCCCTGGTCAAATGTTGGATAATGCTATCCACCCACATAATCTATAAATTGGACCTCAACCAGGTTGAAGACACCTTTGCTTGTCAATCAGCCTTTGTCAAGTGAACGTCTCTATTCAAAATTGTCTAACATGTAATGCTCAATTTGAGTGGACTCCAACATTTGGTATCGCACGAAATTTAAAACTTGAATGTCTAAAAATAAACTAAAGAGAGAATATCGCTATTGACAGGCAAAACCGAGCAACTAGCTTCCTGCTGTTTACTTTTTCTTGCCTTATTTCAATTTTGGATTCCGCTATTTATTATTGTAACAGGAGAAGACTGATTACTGGCTTGACTGTCCTTGTTAAACCAAGCTAGCTTATTTTATCCAGTGGATAGCTTTATCCACCCACAACTGTGGCCAGATGTTTACATTAACCTTTTTTCACAAAGCTTTGTCACTAATATCATCATTATACATGTATTTTTTCTTGTCGCATGGCCATTTCTCTTTCTTAGTAATCATAATTTGGGCAAAGTATCTATGCTCTGAAATGTTTGGGATGTATTGGTACATGACATTTTTCAACTTAATTTCTGTTATCTCACCATTTTTCATTGCATGCGTTGTCTTGGATACCTTTTTGCCAGGTATGTATCCAATTGGTCTCCACTCATCCAACAGTACCTGGACAACAATGGCATTCTCGTCCCTTTTATTCGTTGGCTCTGCATGGAGCCTTACACCAGGACTGTCTTTCATCCGGAGTCTCTGCTTACTAGCTTGTAAATACTTCTGAAAGTGAAGGTGATAGCTACTTCCCTTAAGGGATACCAATTCGGTGTAGACAATCGACTCTATGACTTCATCTGATGCAGGAATCCTTTCACTGTCTTGGGCAGGGGTAGGCTCCTCTTCCTCTTCTAATATTTCATCTTCCTCAGAGTCATCTTGTGCTGCATCCTCGGCAAGAGAGCCTGAAGCTGGTCCACTGTCAGTTTGGACATTACAAAGTACGAGGTTTACATTAGGGAAGTGTGAGCAATTGCAGTTAGGTTTGCTCAAATCCAGCAACGGTGCACTTGGCATTGTGTCTAACATACTTAGACTTGTCGGGGTTACAGCAGATGCTGACATGGACATTGTAGCTTCGACGACGAAGTCCCAAATTAGTAGAATTATCCTGTCCCGTTCGTCTTCTACTTCTTCTGGAGCTACCTATCAAAAATACCGGTTCAAACTTAATTTGACATCGCTTTTGCGTAAGATGAAGTAAATTTATGGGATCCAATTTATGACCCTATACTTTTGTGATAACGACAATACAGTAAGAGACTTACTTCGAATAATACGCTTGAAATAACTTGAATAACACATGGAGACTTCACACCTTCGAGTTTCTTCAATAAGGAATCGCTCTCCGGAATCATGCACATTCGTCTTTGTGCCAGCGAATCGATGAAACTGAAATGGCAATAAAGCCCATTCAACTGTAGAAATGGCAAACTAGGCACTGTGACATCCAATTTGTAAGATAGGTCGCAGCAGTGTAAATAGATCAAGCTTGTTTTCTGAAACACCTCCGCTTGAAAGTCTTGTATCCCTAACGCGTCCATGTTGGAATGATTTGATGACGTCACTTTGTCGGTTGATAATATAGTCCGCCGCAATGCCTTCTGGGAAGACTGCATAATCCTCCTTTGGATAAACCATTAATCATTGGATAAAATGATGCAGTTATCCAATAAATTTTATCGGTTGGATAGGAGTAATCCAGTGGATAGCGCTAACAAGCTTTCGTGCAACTGGGGCCAGGTAGTACAGTGAAACTTTCAACTGATAAGTGTGGTATCAAATGAGTTGGAATAATTTATAAAAGTCCAATAAAAAAATCTTAATTAATTTAGTCCTTTATTCCCATTAATTGAAAATGTGAGGAGCTCAGACGCCAAATGATAGTGGCATTGACATGTCCCATGGTAGACGTTGACACGTCTCAAAGTATATATAAAGTGAGAAATACTGGAAGACTGACTGAAATCACACATTGACTTTGAGGTAGCCTGCCAAAAGCAGCCGCTTTTAGGTTCCTCGAGGACGAAGTCACAATGAGGTGCGATGGGGTTATTTTAAGATGTTTATTCATTCTTATAATATTAATAACCATATATGGCCCAACGCGTTGACATGTTGGCGTACTTGAGCGGGGGTTTTCTGAAATCTAGCCGAATATTTGTCTATGAACTCCATTTACAATTCCCACTTTAATAACTCACATACTTCATCGTTTGCAGGTCCTAGCAACTTCACATCCCCATATCCTAAGAGGGTTGTATCTTATGGCATTAGCTCACTGCCAACTTTTTGAATTTAGCCTATACTTCAAGAACTTATTGACAGTCCTGACTTAGTATGTGATATCGTAGCTTCTTGTTATCTTACATGTACCGTATTTACTCTATAAATATAAATGCCCCCTCTCAAATAAACGCCCATCTTCAATAAACGCCGCCCCCCCCCCCCCCCAAAAATAAAATAAAATCAGGCTTAAAAATAAATAAACGTCCCCAAAACACACTCTCAAACGCCCCTCTCAAATAAATGTCCCCGAAAAAGAGCTGGGTTTTGAATCAATGCCCCAGGCATTTAATCGAGTAAATATGGTATTTTCACATTTCGGTAACTCGTCTGTTCTTTGTCTACACAAATTCTCTTTTGCGTATAAGCATTGGATATCTAAGTACCCTTCAAAAAAGGGGGATTGAATCAAACGTAGCCCAGGAATTTAATTTAATGAGACTACCAGTGGTACAGGTTGGGTAGGCAAGTTAGATGCTTTGTGTTTTAATTTATTGTATTCAGGAAGAAGCTCGAAGATGGCCTTGGCCTTGGTGGAAAGGAAAGGCTTACTATAGCCAGGATTGATGCAATCCAGGACTTTTATGGTCAAGCTATCCGAAATAATAAACGGAGTGCTGCTGCAATGTCCAAAGCAACACATGCGATCTTAGATCATTATTTCAGTACTCCAGATCAGCCACGTCACGACAACTGCCCTACAGGACGGGAATGGTGCAGTTTTAATAGGGATAAAGCTACTGGGGAAAACAAAATGTCCCTATCACGGATGCCTTGGCCCAATCTGTAGTAAATGCAATGCAGCCAACATATGACAAACTGGATGATGAGCATTTTCTTGTTGGCTAAGAGAAATGTCTAACCCAAAATGCGAACGAGTCTGCACCATGCGATTTGAGGAATGGCACCAAAAGACCAAAAGAACAATATAACTCACAAGCCTGGCTGTTTTCCTTGGGGTTTTAATTTTTAACAATGGAATGGAAGATAATGGAAGATAATACGAGTAAACTAGTACCAGCAGTTGATTGCACATTCCATCCAACTGTGACTACTGCATGGCAGAAGATTGACAGTTAGCGGGTGAGAATAGCTGATTACAAGTCTCTCCCTATTGTAAAGCAGCGAAGAAAGAGGCGATAGAGAGAAAAGTACAAGAATCAAGATGCCTTTGTACACCAAGAGGGTGTAAAATACAATTCTCAAAGTTTCTACACAAACACCAATACTTGAGTTCTGATGGCATGGGATACCATCTCCTTAGAACAATAATTATGACTGTGTTGTATACACCTATTTCCAAAAAGGTTGTCTTGTACTTGTTGCATGTGTCATATTGCGCGGCCATAAATAGCGAGATAAAAAGAAGCTTCTTCTACTGGGAATTGTAAAACTTCAGACAAGCCAAATAGCACACCACCTCAAGCATATTTAAAATTGTAATTACCTTAACTGTAATTACCAACAAGCATGAACTGCAACATGACACAACACCATGTACACTTGATGAAATACTTATTTTTCATAGATCTAAAGATGTGCCATGATGAGATTTGCGATTGAAAATAAATTTAAAGGCCGGGTTTTCGTACTTTTACCCAAATCGAAACGTCTTAGATGACAACACTCCCACTAGATATTTAAGTTTGTAAATACCTGTAAGTATCTGAAGAGTTTGTAAATACCTGTAAGTACTATATTATAAATGAATTATTGTTGAAAGAACATATTTCTCGTTGGATTGTCCCTCGAAAACGATAAAATTCGCATCTTTTTAAAATTAGTTTTATCTTTATCTTCAAAGGGTTAACACGACTCAACGCATTTGTAAATATTGTCCTATGCCGAATTGTGGATCAAAATATTTAATGAAACTTTCCAATCATTTATAGCAAATACATACCTTATCACCAGAGGAGCACAAGCATTATTTACAAGAAGCAAAATGACAAAAATATAAAGTGATTCGAGTTTATGACCAATCAGCTAAGTCATGGTTCATTCCAGATAGTATAAATAAGGTGAAACAGAACTAACGTTTTCATTTTTTGTCATGAACCCAAGACTGAAACATCCCTTTGTATGTAGTAAAGTGTCCTTCCTTCCAATTCCATACAAACAGCTCTTATTTTTGCGACTCTTGAAAGCTCACCACATGGTAAATATCCAATGAAATGTCACCAAACTTGGTAAACGGACTAATTTCGATGTGCTCTTTCTTGTGATGGAGTTGATTTCTTACTGATTAGACTAAAGTAGGATATTTTTAATTTTTGAATTCTTTTACTTATTCAGATTTTCCAACCCTTTTGAGAATAGCAAGACAATGGTCTAAATTAGAGGAACAAAATAAACCGTGCAAAGAATTCTGGTAGTAGTAAAATGACGCCTGATTGACGTCACAACTCCAGGCCGCTCACCAAGTCTCGCGTTGATTTTCAACTGGAAACAGGGAGCCCAAAACGGATGTTTTCCCTAACTTTGACGCCTAACGCCACTAAAATCGTTTAAGTTTTGTTCCACTTTTTTTCGAATTCTTAGTCAGGGCGCTAAACAGAATCGATGTAAAAAAAATTGGGTGTTATAGGCACTTTAGGCCCGAAGGGGTCTTGTCATACCAGCCTCCGGTTCCAGATTGTATAGGCCGATGCAACACCCCCGCCCATGTTGTAAACACTACATCAAGCTAAGTCTTTGTGAGATGCAGAGGCCTGCATTTTACAGTAATACAGACCCAGATTTTAGGCTCTCATTAATTTCAAGACCTGAGGCAATAAGTAATGCAACAATAATATTTTGAGATTCATTTTTAGATTTCGAATTTCATGACCTAAACATTCACGACCAGGAACTTTGAGATTCCAAGACACTATATTTTTTATGTACCGTTTCCCACCCTTTTTGTCTGACAAAACAACACATGTACCACCTAGATATTAGAAAGTACATGTAGATACTGTACTATTTTAACATTGTATTTGATTCAGGCTCAAGTATGGTTAAGTTCTTTAGCAAAATCAGACAGTCTGAGAACTGGATGAGCATGAATACTGTAACTATTGCAGGCATTATAAGTGTTTGGATGTTTGATCTTGCTGAATACTAAAGCTAAAAAAATAAACATTAAAAATGCATGGCATTGATAACACTTCCTAAAATCAACTTTAGCTCAATGAGTAGATCTAAATGTGAAAAGACTCGTACCAAAATGTATTTTACTGTGTTTTGCGTCAAAGGACAGAAAATCTTCCTCCCAACCGCTGCTAAGTACAGACGGCTCAATTCCTGTAATCTGTGACGTACGATACGGGGAATAAATTAGTTTTGCCATGTTGTTCTCGGCGTTGATTAGATGGACTAACGACTCATATTTGCGCACTATTGTGCTTTCTTTGTGCTGAAGGTGTGGTTGTGTTTCATTGGAGCATTGAGTAAAATATCAGCAAGTAATACCTGGAAAAACTTAGAACTGAAGCCTAAAATTAACTTTAGCTCAATGAGTAGATCTAAATGTGAAAAGACTCGTACCAAAATTTATTTTACTGTGTTTTGCGTCAAAGGACAGAAAATCTTCCTCCCAACCCCCGCTAAGTAAAGACGGCTCAATTCCTGTAATCTGTGAAGTACGATACGGGAATAAATTAGTTTTGCCATGTTGTTCTCGGCGTTGATTAGATGGACTAACGACTCATATTTGCGCACTAGTGTGCTTTCTTTGTGCTGAAGGTGTGGTTGTGTTTCATTGGAGCATTGAGTAAAATATCAGCAAGTAATACCTGGAAAAACATCTAATTATACAACAGCTTTCTTAATTCATGGTTTCTGGTCCATTTAAAACGTATTGCACAGGGAAATATGGAAAGTCTAGTGGGTATTACGGCTTCATATTTGCCCTGAAATTTGACCTTACATGGTAAATTTCCGTCACAGTCGTATAATAATGATATTATTACATGTACATGGATGATAATGTTATTTAAATGTCTTTCACATTGTTTTGTTAGAGACATGTACAATGTATATACATGCAACATCAACTTGAATTATTATGACCAATACAAATACAAGAACTGATGTTTCCACCTTAAAACCTCAGGTATGACCGTTTTACATGGCACGACTGCATTACTCCCCATGATGAGATCTGGGTCAAAGTGGGTAAGGAGGTGGAACCTCCAAAATGTCATTCCAAGTGGGAAACATCCTTTCCCCTAACTCACAACAAAATACAGTGGTGTTCAACCTCTTCGAAGCCCATGACTCATTTGTCAATCTGAAACTTGCGATGGAATAGTACACACAATATGTTGATCTTGTGCAACAAATGTTTGGTGTAAAACCACTGTAATCTGCTGTACTTAATTTCAAAAATATTCCAACAGGGGAAACAAGTAAACAAATGAAATTTTCATTATCATAGGGGAAATTTCGCTTTTACTTCCCTGTTGAGATATTTTTGAAATGTACTGTACATCCGATTTGTTTTCTTGGAATTTAATTGGATACATGCATACTGTACAGTTCCCAATGTAACAACACCCCCGAAAGTAGCGACCCCTCGAAAGTAATGATAAAACTTGATGGCTGCTAATAAATCCCGAAAGTAGCGACCCCCCGAAAGTAGCGACCCCCCAAAACTAGCGAGCCCCCAAAAGTAACGATCCCCCGAAAGTAATGACTCCCAAAGGCTGCTAAATTCGAAAGTAACGTTATGATCCGCAATAAGAATGAAGGCTTCAAATACGAGTTTTCGAGGGTTGAGACTTTTTAAATAAACAATGTTCAAACTTAGTGAACTCACAGTGAAATACAAATAAAGAAAACTTGAGGATGTTAAAGTTTTAGGCTATGCTTTTGAGTAGTTCTCTTGTTATTCGAGAAACAATACATTTGCTGTACAAAAACTAAAAACGGGCTTTGTTTTGTTTCAGTTTAGGCCTGGGTTTAGTTAGGTAACACACTGAGACTACAGACACACCTAATTAGTTTGTGATGCCATCAATATGCCAAACGGCAAGGGGGCCAGGGACACGGTATACACGACGTCGAATTGATTCTCTCCACCTCTGATGAACACCAGATGGATCAGTTCTCAGCAGTGAATGCCGCACTCTTTCCCATTGCATCCACAAGCCTTTACCACACAAATGACCATTATCATTCTTAATCCGATACCAGGATGGCAACGTTGTGCATCTCTGACGAAGTTATCCAGCTCCTCATCCCCAATGTTACAGTAAGTACCTTGGGCATGACAGAAAACTGTCAAATAATATACACTCAACTTTACCTTATGTGTTAAAGCGGATGTGTGTGAGTTTGTATCCGTAACAGTCGAACTTCTCACAAGCGAACACCCTCGGGACCTTCTTGAGGTGTCTGGTTGTGGGAGGTTCCGCCAAACAAATTGTAAGCTTACTAACCTTATACAGAAAGGCCGTACTTATTCATCCTCCTCTCCACTGTCCGTGTGGATACCCGAAACAGTTGGGCAATGGTGGGGACTTTAAAGCCCCCTTCCAGCAGAAAGGATAGTTGCTCCTCCTTAATTTCAAATGCTGGTCGTCCACGGCGTTGAGTGCGAACGTGACTAGCAAACTCGACGAGATCATGTTGAAACTGCCTGGATTGATCAGCCTCTCTTGTTAGCTGGCTACAAGCTTCCCCGAGCAAGCGAATAATTTCCTCTGTTTGAGGATGGTTATCTTGGTTAACCAACGAACGGATTAGATAATCTAGTCTTAGCATTATTCCTTCGATCGCAAGTGGATCACTCAGGTTTTCAAGAGTTGTGATAGTTTGATTGACTGTGTTGAAAGCCTCAAGGTAAAAATCATTCACGCTCGCCGCCATATTGGCGTTTTTGCGCCCGCATTACTATATACAGCGGATTTCTCTTATAAGGGTAAGTACTTCATGCTTGACGGAGGTTGAAAAGTTAAACTACAATAAAATGATATACTTGCACGCTCTCGACTCGAGGGCTGCCATTCGACTGGTACCCCAATAGGTGCAACCATTTCAAGCTGACAAGATCGCCCACGGCAGAGTAAAGTAAATGTAAAGGCTTTGTTAGAATGGCGCAAGTAGAACACCAATGTTGCATCGTAAAACTCTAATGTCGCATTGCAAACTTGAAGGTCGAAATGCAAAAACTTCAAATGTCGCATTGCAACCTTGAAGGTCGAAATGTAAAACTTCAATGTCGCATTATGGGTCACAAATTAGAATTGTATAATCAAACATCGAAAGCGGAAATCTAATTTTGGCGGGGATATAACGCCATACCAAAACTGTGCCAAATTCTCCATTATAGTACAGGTGTATGTAGAGTCGTTCTATGAAAAACTTTTTTGGTCGAAAACGGTTAGTTTTTTATTTATTTCACGGTTAGGTTTTTAGAAGATTTGTATGAAAATTTGAGAAAATTAATTATTATTGATCCAAGTTGCAGGGTATTATATAAATTATCCTAAGTTTTGAAAAATGTTTAATACAAAAATCTGAATAAAATGAGATGTTCTTCACAAATGTCTTAAAGGAGGCCTTCGAGGCACTTTTTGGGGAAATTATTGTGTCTCATTTATTTACCAGAATTATACAAACCTATTTATTGTTGTAAAGCTTGGATAACAAACATATTTTGTTCAGTTTTCTTTCTTTCCCACTGTAGTTTGAACTCTGTAACAGCGAGACAGCTTTATTCGCTAAACAGAGAAGTTACATGTAGGTCCTGTAGGTGTCTAGCTGTCATTAAGATAGTTCACATTATTGTCTGCAATTTCTAGCCTGGTGTCAACAATTTTCCCTTTTCCCTCTTTTGAAGATTGCAAGTCTGAGTTGATAAGACTTCTGGAGGAGTACCGAAGGAATAGACAGATCCAAACTGGTAATGAGAAAGTGATTGTGAAGACGAGAAGGAAAATGATAATGAATTAGGCATAATGGCCAGTGAGGGGGGAGTTCAAGAGAACCAGGAATCAGAGGTGGAGGTGAATAGGAAACAGCAGGAACTCAAAAAGGAGCAACTGAAGATCAAAAAGGTCTAACAACAGAAGAGGAGCAGCAAAGGAAAAAGGAAGAAGAACAGAAAAAGAAAGGATCAGAAGAAGGTTCAGCTAAAGAAAAAAACAGGAAAAGAAAAATGCAGACCGACAGGTATTAATTGAACAGAATCAGTTTGAGGAAGGCACAGACTGTGATACTTGAGGACACCGTGGATAACTACTGGGAAGCAGAGCCAGCATCCATTATGGCCGAAAACGTTGATGACGATGTAGTTGAAGACAGCTCTGCTTCGTTATCGTCGTGTTGTGCTATTTTACAAGCCCCATCAGGAGGTAGAGCAACACCGCATGCAGCAGAGACAGCCTTCATCAACAAGCACCAGGCCACCAACAAAACAAACCACTGCCAGTAGCAGAGTCAACAATAAATACTTTGCAAATAAGCAACTGGCCACCAAACAGGGTTAACGAGACCACAATCTACCCAGCTACTACCAGTAGGCTTGACCACAAGACATAGGTATCGGCCAGACAAGTACCAACAAATACTCGGCCAACTCAGGCACTGACATGCCCTAGAAAGCAGCCCTCACAAGGGACAACCAATGGGCCATTAAACAAAAAAAGCAGTCTGCGCTTACGACTACAAGTACCAACAGTAATATTCCTGCTAGCAGTGACAGCTGTAGGAATATTGCCATGGCACTAGAAAATGCCACCTACCAACTACAGCAGTCGAGGGGGGAACTAAAAGGTACATCCATAAAACAGACTATCGTTTCTTATGAAAATGGCTTATTAACATATTTAAATCTACAGGGATGGAATTTTCGTACTGTTAGATGTCAATTGTAGTTTCGGTGAAACACCTGTAGTCTACCCTGTACGTACGAAAAAGCTCTTTGGTTAGCCATTAACGCATACCTTCTGGGCACTCGTAGCAGTTTTCAATCTTGCTTCTCGATCGAAAGCAAGAGCACGGGCACAAATTCGCCCTCCCAAAAGTTACATGACCGACTTAGTGCCAGTCGCCTATTCCACTTGTTAGGTGTATATTAAAATAAACAATCATTATAGTATGATCCAAAACATATGGACAACATGAAATAATAATTTGCTGCATTTCTGTAAAATAATATGCTAAAGTATCTTCACTTTCTATTGCCTTTACGAATATGAAGAGGATGCGACTCTGCCAAACCTGCCATCTGCTGCCCCCAGTACCAGATACGAGGAAATGTTGTTCAAAATGATTCACGTGCTTTGATACCAAACTATGTGTTGGGATGCTCTTATAAACGTTCTTGTCAATGAACACCATTGGGATTTTGAAGAGAGCTTGAAAAGCAGAAAAAGGCAAAACACACACAAATTGGTATTCTATAATGTAATATATGTAAATATAAATAAATATAGATAATCATTTAGAAGCACTATTAAAGTGCTGCCATAATAAGGTATCCGGAAGAAAAAAACTAATTATTATAAAGCAAAAGTAATAATAATAAAGATAATCAAGGCATTAAGATAGCTCCATTCTCTCTTAAATACAGCATAATTTACAGTGTGTCATCGTGGAAATGCATTTAAATGGCAGAGTAGGTTCCTGGGATCCGAACATATGTTTACCAAGCAGAGCTAGAGCTTGCCATGAGCAGAAGTTCTGCTGATGGCATTCTATACCCCCTCAAGAGTTAATAGAAGCCCAACATCTTACTGGGTTTGGTAGAAAAAAAGGGCTTGGACATCAACATCATTGATGGCATTGTAGGTGAGTAGATATAAGAACGGTAGATATAAAGTTTTAAATACTCAATACTTAATACAACAAGAGCCCATCTGGGCTTTCACTCGGGCCACATGAGATTGAAGATGAAATACACTTTCATTTGAGATCCTTTTAGTAATAACCGAAGGGAATAATTATTAACTGAATTTAGCAGTCTTTAGGAGTGGCCGGTAGCGCGGTGACATGCATTCTCTGCTCCCCTAGTATATATATTTCTCGTGTATGCAAATTAAAGAAGTTGACCTCTACTTATTCATGTACCGCACGCTTACATGAGTGTCTCAAATATATGTTTATATTTGTCCCATATTATAAGTCGTATTCCTGTCCACCTATGATGGAGCTATCAAATGATATATTTCTCTACTGTTCATTCTACCCTGCGGCTCTTTATCGCAGCTCGCGTCCATATCAGGTATTTATTAACTGAAATGCCTGTTGGTTATATACCCTCATTCCCAAAACTGATCTGCTCATTATATTACAGAACTATAAAGGGAACTGTTGGAAGCCTTTAATTTCTCGAACCAAAACCTCGGCCGTGAGAGGATTCTTGTTTAAGTTGATATTGCTTCGCTCATCATAAATTATTTTGTTCTCCGGGGTATTTCTGACAGCCAAAAACACGCTCAAAATTATTTTAGTGCATGTTGGCCTACAGATCACGGTGTTTGAGCTGGTATGTATTATGACCGAGAGGCATAAAACCTACGAAATGTACCTCAAACAAGAATACCGTCCGATGGCAAAATCTATCAGCGCCACGAGGTCAACAAATCGACAAAGAAATGCATATCTATATAAACACGCAATGATTTCAACCTCACCGTTCAGTTTCACTTTCACTCTCAGCTTTGCTCTTGAGTTTGAGTTCGGCTTTGTTAAAGACTTCTTATTCAGTTGTATGGTATTGTGCAGTATATTTGAGTATACCAATCCACAGAGATTCCAATAACAAAGCCGTGGCGAAATAGAAGCTTAAACGAGAAATATTTTGTCCTCCTAGAAAAACACAACATATTGCCCTTTCTATCGAAGAAGCCTTGGTTTCAGCAGAAAGGAAAACGCTAAATTCCAATTCGATATGTGTGGATCTTTGAGTCCTTCAGGTCCGGCGTCGTGTCGTACATCTATATAAAATCACAGGCCATCTGGGTAAAAAACGCGGTCCTTCGGCTCCGACAAGAGCGCCAGTTGCAATATCCTGAGCCTGTTGGAAGGCTTTCGCACAAGTGAAGTTAAATAAAACATTAAACTGCTTACATTTGAGAGATGGGACTCCAAATTTGAGAGAGATTTGCTCGCGGATCCACCATTTTGATTTACTGTATTAAATTATGTAAATAAATTAACCTGGCGAGTGTTACGTGACCAGCACAGTGCGATCTGATTGGTTTGAATTTGACCTTTAACGCATGCGCAGAAGCCGTCTGACATGAAATAAAAAAATAAAAATAAAAATAACGACTTGCATTTTAAGACTCGGTGCTGCCACAGGCAGCCCGAGTAATAATCCATTTTAAAAGATATGGAACTTGTGGAGATGCAACATGGTCAATAGAATGATCGCTTACTATCATGCATGTCGACTCTTATGTACATTATTTGTAAAAGCATGTTGACTGTTATGTATGGTATGGTATAAAGATTATGATTGTTGTTTTGGTTAATTGCAGCCTTTTCTGTCCAGGATTTGGGAAACACCAGTGCATTGAGGGCCTCGGTGAAGACAGCCTTGAGAACAAAGATTACAAGTATGATACATAGGCATAATGGAAAGAAAAAAAACAGCATAAGTGAAATAAGAGTTACTGTTAAAATAATATTTCTTTGTTTTTAGGAAACACAAATGTATATTAATAACTTTGTCAATGTTTTGAGAAATGTTTGTTTCAGTTTTGGAATAGGTATAAATTGTTGTTACCATATAAACAAATCTATAAATTACAAAGAATCGTATTTCCACAAAAGATTATTTTAAAATCCACATGAATGTAAATTTGTCCAACGATAGATAAAATTTCAAAATTATCATATTTATAGCTTTGCCATTTTTTTATTCAAGTTCTTCAAGGAATCAAACTGATTTACACATATATCACAAAATGTTTAAGATTTATCAACGCAAATGTAACTGTCAATTTTTTTAGAAATTTATATAGCTTTCCCATTTTCTTAATGTTAGTTTAGTTCTTCAAGGAAACACATTGATTTACATATATTACTAATTATGAAATGTCACGGCAATCCATATTAACAAAAATATAATTCTGAAAGTCGTGATACATAACAATTTTCTTCTGAGATTCAAAGCACATGTGAGGTAAACATTTTTGTTGCTATTACACAAATACATTTGGAGCACAAAATACCTCGAACGTTTAACTTAGAACCATTTGAGGCACATTTGGGGCATGCAGAGTGAGGGGGCACATTTGGAGCGTACTCCAAATAAGTAACTTTTGGAACCATTTGGAGCATGCTTCAAATGTGCCTCTCTTGTTGATTTCAGAATGCAGAATGAGGAGCACATTTGAAATATGCTCCAGATGGTTCCAAAAGTTACCTATTTGGAGCGTGCTCCAAATGTGCCTCTTGGAGCATGTTTGGGGTATGCTTTAGGCACAGTTGAGGTATGCCCCTAATTTTGGTAAGGGAGGGAATGCAAAACAATTGTATCTATCCATCTTTTAAGGAAGCTTGCACCAGATGCAAAACATTGGATCTACTGAATGACAAAACAATCATATGTGAGTACATGCTGTATTCATGTGTCTTCAGACCAAGCTTCTGCCCAACGCAAAGCTCATATAGACCTTAACAAAGCTGCAGTTAGAGATCTGAACGATGAGAGCTACAGACTGTATGGTTTGGGACTATTTTTGCAAGAACTGCATTTCATCACTGAGGCATTATAGACTGACTAAAGTGTCTGAGACATTTTATGTTGGACTTCTTTCTGTAGTTTGATCATCAAGTATTTCTGAAGCAACCAAGATGAAAGATACTACCCCTGCAACGGTATTCTCATTCAGAGATGCTCATAGTGATGAAATTTCCTACCAGACTGTATCCAAGGCATTACAAGATGTGCTGAAAGAAACAAGCGCTATGGTAGCAACGCTGGTGCCTGAGCAGTACAAGCTCAGAGCAGTGGAAGCGAAAAGCCACAGTATAATTGGAAGGCCTCGCTACATTACAAGAAATGCTAATACATAAGCAGTATTTTATTACCATCCCAATTGCCTTTTATCAAGTCCTACATCACATTACGTCATGCCTTCTTCTGATAGGTTATGAAAGGCAAACATCGATAAATGAGTACCAAGGGGGAGGCTCAGTAACAGGATTTCAGTTTTTTTCAATTACGATGGTGATGACTGATTACTAACAATCTTCATCTCAAGTTTTCTTTCAAAAAAAAACATTGGAAACTTACAAATTTGTTTCAAAGTAACATCGGAATTACTTGTCACACCTGTAAATAAAATCGGCGTAAGCCCCCTAGATGAGCTCCCATGCTCTTGGGGCAAACGCCGAGAATATATACGTTTAAATAAAAAAAATATAATTACTTACGTTGTGGACAACATATTTGGTTTTATCACATGGTGGCCATGTTGATTCCCAGGAGAACAAAAACCTTTGTTTTCCTCAGGTAAACTCATTCTGAAACCATTGAGCACGAGGTTAAATGGACAAAAACCTATTGTTTTAGCCAACATGGCTGCCGTGTGATAAAACCGAACGGTACTAAATGATACAGTTGTTTAGAAATGTGATTAATGCAGTAATGTACCTATCGATGTTATGCCAGTGGGGGGACCCTTTTCCTTGTCTGGGATAGGGAATTGCAACAAAGTCTGAATGAGACTTGACAGGGTGGGATAAGTTTTAAAAGGATGAAAAGAATAGTTATTATTGGTTTTAACTGTTACCGTAAACTTTTGGATGATGTGTGAACACATGCCAAGGTAGGCGAATGTTGATTGTTATTTTTAGATAACAACTTTTTTATTAACATTATGCATGTTTTCTGCCCTTGTGGATCCAATATTTTTTAATCATATAGCAGGTCAACACTTCTGATCCTTTCCCCCCCCCCCAAGTAAATAGATATAAATATCCAAGTTCTCACCCCTACACAGGTCGTCCCCCCCCAACACACACACACACGCACTCAGACTTAAAGGGACACCCGAGCGAAAAACACATTTGGGCTCAAAAGCATCTTTCAGATGTACTTTGTTCAGAAAATGTATTTAAATTTAATAAAACTTTTTCAGAATTGAGAACGAGCCCCTCAAAGTTGGCCCCGCGAAGACCTGGGCGCCGCCATCTTCTTGACATTAATTATTGATGTTTTTTACATCACTTTGTCCCACCGGAGTCTTGCGGTTAACTTGTAGCTTCGGGGACTAAGGTCCTCATGGTATTCCAATAACCCTAGTGAAGTTAGCCAGTGAGCATATATGTGAACCCTAAGTGCTATATGTAATATATCTTTCTTAACAGGTGAGTTTCCAGACTGAAGAATTATACCATTATATAAGGCTGACTCCATATACGAATTATCGAATTACAGGCCTATCTCCATTCTATCACCTTTTTTCAAAATACTGGAAAAAATAATGTTCAAACGTTTAACTTCATATATAGATAAACATAATATATTCTATGAATATCAGTTTGGATGCCTTAGCATTGTTTGAAATTATTGACAATCTCCTAAATTCGATGGACCAATCCCTTTATACCTGTGCTATCTTTATAGATTTCTCAAAAGCATTCGACACTGTCAATCATGACATTCTCCTATCGAAATTACAGCATTATGGTATTAGGGGATCCACTTTTGAATGGGTTAAGACCTACTTAACTAACCGACAACAAGTTGTTGACTTGAATGGCATCCTCTCTACAACGTCTGATATTATTTGTAGTATCCCTCAGTGCTCAAATTTAGGAACCTTATTATTTCTTATGTATATTAATGACATTGCAAACTGTAGTGAACTATTAGCAATAAGATTGTTTGCAGATGATACAAACTGTTTCTACTCCAATAATAATATAAACAGTCTTGAGAAACAAGTTAATACAGAACTTATTCAATTAGTAAACTGGCTTAAAGCCAATAAATTGTCAGTTAACTTCAAAAAGTCTAAATACATAATAATTTCCTCACCCAAAAAACGAAAAACCCCATCAAACATAACATTGGGTGACCATCCATTACAACAAACTGACTCATTCAAATATCTTGGTGTCCACATAGATCAACATCTGACATGGAAATATCATGTTAATATCTTCTGTAAAAAATAGCTAAGAACATTGGAATTATATCTAAGCTACGATACTATTTGACTTAAATACACTCAAACAAGTGTACTACTCGCTCATTTATCCCTACCTCCAGAATGGTAACATAACTTGGGCTAATACATATAAAACCTGTTTAAACCAACTAAATCTCCTAAACAATAAAGCCATACGAATAATGACATTTTCTCGCTTTCAAACCCATGACCTCCAATATACAAAGATCTAGGTATCCTCCAATTAAAAGACATTACATTTAACCCAAATTTCCCTTTTCATGTATGATTATACTAATAATAACTTACCTCCTGCCTTCTCTAAATACTTCAAACAAGCTTCTAATATTCATTCTCACTTCACACGCTATTCCACACCTAACTATCATTTACCTTCAATTTCTACTAACTATGGAAATTTTTCACTCAAATTCACTGGTATACAAACTTGGAACTCAATCCCAGATTCAATTAGAAATCGTTCAAGAAACAAGTTTAAAAGAGAAATCAAAAAACTTTGTTTACTTAGATATAATTGGAATTAATTATATCATAGACTTCAGTGCATAATTAATAATTTTAAATTATTGTATTATAGATAAATTAATCAATATTAATTAAAATACGATATGTTAACTTATGTTATTGTCATGTTCCCTTCACAGAAATACTGCACCTTGACCTTATTTATGTGAAATTTATTTAATGGGGAGTTGGCTTCGGAAACCTAGGTTACTCCAGCTCTACTGCTCTCTCTTTCATTGCCTTTCCTTTGTAATGTATGTATATGGTAATTTATAAGTCTTTTAGTTTTGTAAAATTCTAAATAGTGGTGCAAATAAAGAGTAAAGAGTATTGTAGCAACTTGTTTTCTTCATATTATTTTCACACGCTCGGAATTAGAGTAGATTTTCATCGATATGGCAGAGCAATTTCGTAATAGAACGAAAATAGGATGAAGACGATGTTGTGAGAGAAGTTCAGAAGACTGGGAGGACAAAGAAAAGCATGTGGAAGGCGAGAATATCAGACGAACAACAAAAGGCGACTACCGAGCTAGTGCTATACTGGTGTTGTGCTATGATGTAAAGATTCGCTGTGTGTTTTTGTATGGAACTTGTCAACCTTAAACACAAGAGTAAAGGTAGATTATGACAATATTGATATTGGCATAGCAATCGAAACTTGTTAAATTTGACCCAGATTTACTACTCAGCAAGCCACATAATTTTTAATATCGTTTACCGAACTGATGAGTGATGTGTTGTTAACAGCGCGTGTCAAGTTCCACCACAAATATGCTGGGCTTGATCGCGCCAATGCTTTCACACAATTAAGGGAATGGAATTATTTTTGCAATACAATTGCTCCGAGTGTCTCGTTCTTGTGTCATTGCCTATATTATGCTATGTTGGTATACTTATGATCGGTTTTTACAGAGAGGTTTTAACTTTTCAGGTGTTTCATTTCAGTAGCACAAAGCCATGCAGTCAGTACAGATCGAACCGGATAACTCACAAATTATATAGCTCCAATAATACATAAATTTCTTGTCAAAATTCAAACTTGACCTTTGTTATTTCGACATGCGTTATCAAAGTTCAACATTCGTCATTATAGTTTAGTAACCGATCGTTATTAAAGTTCGACATTCGTTGTTAGAGTTCGACATTCTTTGTTAGAGTTCGACATTCGTTATTTAAGTCGATATTAGAGTTCGACATTCGTTGTTAGAGATCGACATTCGTTATTTAAGTCGATATTAGAGTTCGACATTCGTTGTTAGAGATTGACATTCGTTATTTAACTTCGACATTCGTTATTCAATGAGACTGGGTCCAACCGCGCAAAATTTGGTAGAGCGAGGAAACTGGGAAATGTGCTTAACACGCATGCGCAAACTTCAATATTCCTTCTCTTTGTTTCTTGTCTGCCATTTTGTACGTGTGCATCATGTCAACGCTAGAAAAATGTAAGAGCCTGCTCGAGGAAGTAGTGTGCAAGCTGCAAAGAACAAGTGCAACTACTAGTACGCATTTGCAATCAATATCGCCAGGGATATCGGCAGCTTCTACTAGGGTTTCCACTTCTACTCCGGCTTCTTCAACAGCAACGTCCTCGCCCTATGCTGGCTCACCCTGGAAACCACAATGACCGGTCGCTTCTGTACAGGAGGAGCATCTGCATTTATTTGGATTTAGTCCAAAGTCAAGGGCTCGGTACCACCCATTTAGCCATGGGGGTTCTAGAAAGACTAAAGTGAAACATGTGCCCACCTGGACTAGAAGTTTCGTGTGTTTTAATATCTAAGAGAGATGATGTCCGCCTGGCCCGTGGAGTATTTTCATCTCAGTCAAAAATGCAGGTTTGGCCGAAAAAAATAACGCTCAATCTGCAAAGCCAGGTGTTAAGAAATTGTTTAAGAGACTGTACCCTAGAGAGGAAAACAACTTTAGCTGTAAGGCCAGACATATTCACTGCAGGAAAATGTATAAGAAGTTTGCGCATGCGTGTTAAGCACATTTCACAATGTCCTTGCTCTGCCAAATTTTGCGCAGTCGGACCCAGTCTCATTGAATAACGAATGTCGAACTTAAAGACCCATGACGGACCATTACGCTTTGCGCGCCTCTCTTTTGATTTTCATGAAACCGGGGGCTTCTATTGTTTTCGCCTCGCGCGCGATTCCCTCACGGCTCGGATGTAAGTAGAAAATAGTCCTTCTACTCACCTTTGTCATTTGTTTGTATGTCTGCAAAACACGGAAATGAACTCTTCGCTATCAATCGAGTGTTGATGGAAGTTTATGTCTCCATTGTTGCAGGCGAAGTAAACATCTGTGAGCATCAGACCGGAGAAAATGAAAGTCTAACTTACTCTATTGATTCGTAAAATGGTCGCTGTCGGTATTTCCTTTTACTAACCAAGAACCCGTAATAACAAAGCCAAGTGCAGTGCCAAGGTCAGTGTGCCATGAATGGAAGAAGGGGTGATTGTATAAAGTTTCACGAGAACAAGGCCAAATGTATCAAAACCTTCCAGCTTATGACAAAATAAGGTAAGCTAAGGCAACTTGTTTATTACCACAATCTATCCATATCCTTTATGGGAATTTGCAGGTCGAACATGGCCTACATGTTGTCCAGAATGGAATAAAGTACTCAGGTGGTTGTTGGGACAATGAGCAGCACACATTTTCTCAACATTGCATTACATCAATATTCCAGTACAGTTTACCCACCTTTGATAAGAAATATTGTTCTATTTCTTTCAGAAAAAGGGCATGCATTGTTTTCTTCAATCTGTTAAGTGTGGGAAGAGGAAGTACATTTATGGACTTTGCCAAGAAATTTACAATAAATAGTCCCCCACCTTCAGATTCACCAATGTGGTATACATGCAGATAAATGGGAATTGTCTGCTGTAAGAGGATGACATGCATCACCTCCTACACATTTTTACTAAGATTATTTTGCGTAGATTGGGACAGTTTGAAGGTCAACTTGTATTATGAAGACTGCAAGGCTGATCGGATGGCTGGAAGTGCAATGCCATGCATACCCGTGTGTTTGTAAGATAAAATTATGGTATACGGGTATCCCCTTACAGCACAGAAGCTAATGGGTTTCTGGACAAATTAGACTAAGAAATTAGTGATCAATATCATCTTTATTGTTGATTCCACTTTGAATACAAAAAATCAAAACAGTGACACGTCAGCTTTAATTAGCATAATGGCTGCCACGCGGTTCTGGGCTCTGCCAACCTCGTTCCCAGGGTCTTCTCGGTCAGATCCAAGATGGCGGCTACTCCGTGAGAAGACCCTGGTAAACGCTGAATCACGTGACCAAAAATCTCCAGAAATCCTGGAGATTTTAATCACGTGATGTGGGCATCCAATATGGCAGCCAAGCTAAATATGGAAATGTTTAACAAGTGCCTACAAACCATAGGTATCCCAATCCGGAGTGGGTGAGATGCGATTAACGGTATTTCCATGCGGCGAACGACGAAGCAAAAACAAGTCTACTAAACAGTTCGAAATGGAGTTTACTTGGATAAAGAAACAGTGGAAGGGTATCACAAAGCTACCAGGATGTATCTAACCTAGAAGAGAATCTTAAAAAACATTCATTACCTGTTAGCGTTGAAGCGAAGAGATCGATAGCACAGCTTCTCCTGGCTTTCCCACTGATGAAACTTACCAGAAAACTACCCAGTAATGCACTTCATCTATTGCTCTACCAACACAACGTGTTTTAAGGTTATTTAAAATTGTTTTATTGATAAAATTTGAGCAATCGAATCTCTATACAAATTCATCTCTCTGGACTCAGTCCGTTTGGCCAATAAAAAGCATCGTTAGAACAACCCTTGTGTCATAATTGAAGAGCCAATCAGAATACGTGCAGTTCAGCGTTTACCAGGGTCTTCTCTCGGAGTAGCCGCCATCTTGGATCTGACCTAGAAGACCCTGGTCACGAGGTAGGGCTCCGCTTTTACTTTTCGCCAGTATATCGAAACAGAAATGGAACAAGATTACAAGAAACGACAACACAGACTCCTATGGAACTCCACAATCGCCTCCCTGTGTTTCAACAAGCCTGGATATTACTTTTCCTCTAGGAAATGCAATTCTGCATCGCGAATCCACCCGAGTGAAGAATTTGAACATTCATTATCGCCTCGACTCAAATGGTTCTTCACAGCTCGCAATGCTATTACTACTCGGAGGGGACATCGAACTAAACCCTGGTGATAAATGGAAGTTTCCCTGTGGTATTTGTTCGAAGCCGGTTTAGCAAAACCAAGCAGGAATCCAGTGCGACCAGTGTGATCTTTGGTTTCACGTTAATTCAAAGTGTTGTGAGATATCGCCTGCTATGTATAATATCTTGACAAACAGCTCAAGTACGTGGATATGCCCACAGTGCGGCCTCCCGAACTTTTCGGACTCATTCTTCGACAGTAGCTCAACGGATTCATTTAATTCATCTAAATATTTTGAACCGCTAAATCGAACTGCTTCCCCGATATCTTCGCCGGCATGCCAAGTTCCAGTACATCATACCAGCAAAGGGAAATCAGCCAGGCGAAACAATCTAACCTGTTTGGTTGCTAACTGCCGAAGCGTGAAGAACAAAATAGCTGATATCGCTGCTGTGATAAATGAACATAAACTTGACATCATCTTGGAGAACGAATCCTGGCTGAATTCTGACATCGCAAGCAGTGAAATTTTCCCAGACTAACAGAAACAGCAATACCCATGGCAGTGGAGTTTTCGAGGCGGCAAAGAGAGATTTAATTATCACTTACTGCTTTGATTCAGATTGCGAGATCATCTGGTCCCAATGTCAGTTGGCCGAAATAAACAGTGCGAAATCCATCTATTTCGGGTCTTACTATATACCTAATTCATCTGATATGAAAAGTCTTGACGAGCTAAATACATCGTTGTTGAAGATGGGAGTTAATCTACATAAGAACAATGTGATACTCGCAGGCGATTTTAATGCTCCGGGCATTAACTGGACCAACCCGGGGCCACTAACAACTTCAATGCAGCGTCTGAAAAATTACTAGACGGCAAGGTGAAGCACACAATATCCCAGACCTTGTATTATCTAACAACAAGAATATCATCAGCTGTGTAAAGGTCATTCCTGGCATAAGTGATCACGATATTGTCCTATTCACTGTTAAGTTATCGTGCAAAAAGAAAAGGAACGTCAAACGTAAAGTTTACATCAAGAAAAAGGCCGACCCTGATCGTATCAAGAAAGAGTTACGAACACTAGCTGCGATTCAGGAGTCCAATTTAAATGACGTGTCAGCTGACAAGATGTGGGATGATTTTGAAAGAAATATTCATCGAATAATGGACACCTGCATACCTCATAAAATGACTAGCTCGCGATATAAACTCCCCTGGTTCAGCCGTTCGCTTAGGAGGCAAACAAGAGCCAAACAACGGCTATATAATAAAGCAAAAAAAGTCAGGAAATCCAGCACACTGGAACGAGTTGCGTGCCGCTAGAAAACGTCTGCATAAGAACTTGAAGTCTTCAAGAGAAACTTACATCTCAGACTACCTTGGCGACGCTATTGAGGAAAACCCAAAGCGCTTTTGGTCATGCATCAAACAGCTAAAGAATGACGATCCTGGTGTAGCAGACTTCAAAGTTGACGGTAAAATCATTAGCAATGGAAACCTAAAGTCGGAACTCCTAAACAAACAGTTTTCTAGTGTCTTTACTGAGGAGGATCTTACTGACATTCCTACTGTTGGTGAAAATCCTGAAACAAGTATTGGCGCCCTCATTCGCACGATCTCAGGCGTTATAAAGCAGCAAGATCCCTGAAGCCACACAAGGCCAGCGGTCCAGATGAGATACCCCCATGGTTTTTGAAAGAGTATGCATTTGAGATTGGTCCTATTCTAACAGCTATCTACCAAACCTCGATTGACACTGGCCTTATACCTTCTAAATGGAAGCATGCCAATGTATGTGGTGTGTTTAAGAATGGGTATAAATCCAATCCGGCAAACTATAGGCCCATATCGCTGACCTGTATAGCATCGAATGTTCTTGAACATATTGTTCATAGTCACGTGATGAAACACCTAGAGAAATATACGATCCTCACAGACGCGCAACATGGTTTTAGGGCAAAACGATCTACTGTAATTCTGACTATCCACAACATGGCCAAGACCATCCAAGATAACAAGACTGTCCATGCAGCAGTGCTGGATTTTAGCAAAGCTTTTGATAAGGTTCCCCACAAGTGCCTTCTTAAGAAGCTTAACCGATTTCCTACAATTTTATGAATTTCTTAAATATTTGCGAAGAACTTGTGTGTTCATCAGTATTTATGATTCTGATGATGATGATGGTCAAAGCTACATGTATTTGAGTGATATAAGGTTTGTTGCTTGGACTTACACATTTATTATTATAGGCATAGACATGTATTTCTTGTACACCAATATATCTTTAAATTGACTTTATGACAGTATGGATATTAGCATCGATGACGACGAGAAAACGTTAACCATGGTTGATCCATATTATGGAGAATCTGATGAAGACCCATCATACATACGTGCACCTAGCAGTCTAGGGTAAGATGATGGTAATAAAGAACCAGTTGACATACATGCATCTACGTGAAGCACTCTAGTGGAAGAGAATGGAAGTACAGCACCTGTCAACATACGTGAAAGTGAAAATGAGCCAGGTCAGGAACACGAGGGGAGCAACTCAGTCGAGAACAACAAAGAGGAAATAATGAAATTGCTAGAAAATGCCTTTTCTGAGCTGACTAGTGTGAAAGACTTGGAGACATTTCTTTTGTTGCATTCCCATGTGAGGGTGATGGTATCAGTAGAGAACCTGCTTGATCTGAATGGCAATAAATTCACAGCAGAAGATAACAGCCAGATATATGGTGAAGCTGTAACCCACATGGTGAACAGTTGTGCGTCCAGTGTGGAAATCGGCTGGAAGTGCTACAAAGGTCATTCCAGCAAGTGGGTGTCATCTAAAATGCTAATTAAGAGTAAAAAAACAATGTCAACACATATCTCAATGACTCACTACTAGCTGCTGCAATAATTATTTCTGGAAATAATTACAGCAAGTTTGCATTATTATGTAAAGCACTTGGTCTCACCATGATTAGTGGGAACACATTTATGAGGTTTCAAAAGCACTGTGCTGTTCCTGTCGTCAAGGATATCTTGAGCAAGATGAACACACTGATCATAGACATCCTTAAGCAGTATGAATAAATTTGTGTTTGGTGATGAGAGGAACGATTCTCCTGGACATTCTGCACGATATTGTGTTTACACATGGATGGAGCATGCAACTAAGGTTGTTGTTGACATGGACATCCTGGACAAGAGAGAAACTGGTGGGAACTCAGTAACTATGGAGAAGGAGGGTTTACGAAGGTTATTGGAGAATATGGCAAATGTTCTCTCATTCAGTGAACCAGCTACAGATGCCTCATCATGTACGTATCATGAAGCTGGTTAGAGAGATGAAAGGTATGGAGTAATATCTATTATACAATGTAATATTTAAGTTTGTGAATAAACTACAAGCTTACTACAGGACTTACAGACTCTACGAAAACGCCTGGGACATTGCATTTGAATCAAGGCAATTACACGGTAATTGCAGAACTTAACAGGCCAACAAATGGTATAAAGAAAAAATACCGGTTTTAATATATATGTCGCAGTTCGTGCACATGCGTTACATTAGAGACTTGTATTGCATGCCAGTGACATTGATGTAAATAGCAACAGCTGTCGGTGATTCGGTAATAAATGCTTATAAAACACTTTACGGTAAAAGGTCGTTACTTTTGGATAGGTCGTTACTTTTTGGGGGGGGGGGGGGGTCGCTACTTTCGGCCCCAAATTTTATCTTTACTTTCGGTATGTCGTTACTTTGGAAACTATACGGTAGGTTACTACAGGGCTTCTATGTAAATCAGATTAAGTTTATATCTGTTAGGATTCCGTGTCTAAGTACCAATAAGTATAAGTAAGTATATTATTGTTGCTTGAGTAGAATATGCACAGAGAATAAAGCTGATATAATAATACTTACGTTTGGCGAGTGTCTGTAGTTGATTTACGAGTGGAATAACGAAGAAAAATGACCACACCCCTTTCTTTTGCAAGTCTTTCAAACAGTGTCTGTTCTTACAATGATTACATAGTGTTTGTCCGACATATTCATAACAGAAAGTACAGTAATAGTGATACTGAATAGGATTTCTCAGTTTCAAGAAAAACTTCCAAAGTAAGGCCATAGAAGATGCTATCCAGATAGGCAGCGTGCAATGAACGTTGTTTATCAAGAGCAGGAGATCTGAAAGAGCCACACCCAACAAGTTATGTCGAACTGCAAACGTTATTACAAGAAGCAGACTAACGCCAACAGTAATACGAGCCCCATCATACAATTGTACACTGTTTGCATCAACATCGGCTGTAGAACCCAGATTAGTTTCACCGTCTTCCTCATCTTCCTCTTCTAATTCGTCCTCGACATCAGTAAAGTTATCATTCATAACATCTACTTCTGACTGTATTCCAGCAGAAAGAGCAGGGTCGTGTATATCCTCTTCGAGTATAGAACTTTCAATAACTTCAGTCATCGTTTCATTGTCTTGCTCGGCATTCATCTGATCGATTAATTCTCCTTCGCAACAGTGCTCAATCCAAATATCTTCCTTTTCTCTAGATAATGCGGATAATGTTGAATTATGTTTCCACTGCCTCGGTGAAATCAAAGTTGTCCATAGAACCACACGTCGACAAGTTTTCATCGTTACATAAAAGTTGCTCAGTTTTATCGATTTTAATGTGTGAAGCTGATGGGCGCTCATGATTAATCCCCGAATTGTTGCTTTCATCTCCGTATTTCGTTGTCTTGGGAACAGTCATGGACGGTACTGGTTATAAGGTCCTCTCCTTTTCCTTCGAGTTGTTTGATTTTTCATATCGCTCACTTGATGACCGTGGCCTCCTCGTACTAGCGATCAACGAAAGTATTTTTTACCGTGATGCATGGTTTCAGTGTGTGTATAATTGATATTAGCGAAGAGTCCTAAAGATGCCTAGCATTCCACTACTGTATTTTAGAATACAAGTGTCAATTAAATTCAAGCCTTATTTTTAAATTGTATAAATATTGTTTAAATATGATCACAAGCAGTGTGAATAGTGCCTTTATGTTCGCAAGTATTCGGCAATGACAAAGTTAACAGGTTTATCCGGCGTATTAATTTATTGTATTCAGTTTGACATTCGTTAAATGGTGGTCTGTACGGCTTTATTCTTCTTTCATAAGTTCTACATTATTGAAAATCTGCCAACGGAATGAACAACAGAAAGAGAACAGTGAAACCTTCTAAGTATTCAGATAAAGGTGAGTTATAATTTATATTTTTAGTGCACGCGAAGGAATCAACTTCGCACGCATAACTGAAAGTCACGCTATTTGGGGGTTTGCTAAAGTTCGTCTTCGCAGCTTAACTTTTCCTCTTAAATGTACGTTTTGTTCTCAATGCATCATTAATTATGAAAAACCTCAAACAAACTGCATGGGTTTATAACCCATGGCAGTTACAATTACCTCTTATTGCCCGAATGGGCCATCAGTTTATCACGCATGTGTTCAACTTTCTATTGGGTTCCACAATATATTGCATATGCTTTGAATAATGTACCTGCGTGGACTGGTGTAAAGCTATTTTAGGTTAATAGTATAAAGTCGAACCCTGAAAAACGTGATCCTATGATGAATCGGTTTTGCCGTGAATGAAATCTACGCGCCATTTATGCAAATCAGTGTTCGGGTCCCTTGGGGTTTATAACGATGAGTTATCCCAGCTACTGGCCTGGGATAGAATTATATTGCAAACGTGAAGACATCTTTAATAAATAGTTCTGGATTATTTGTTCACGTTTATGTTCTCTCTGCGTTTTATTTAATAGAATATGTATTGATTCAGTTTGCGGCCGATGAAGTAAAGGAAGTTGTGAATTCGGATAAGGTTCGCCAAAAAGAGGGAGGGAATGGCATAATGGAGACGGAATATCAAGATGGAACCTTTTACGACTGTATCGTTTTAAGCCGAAATAGCGACAAAGACGTCTTAATGAAATTAAAACTGCAAATGGATGGTTCAAGTAAATTGAATTTGAAGAGGGCTGTAGTATCAAAAAAGAGGAATAAAAGGGAGAAGAAGAAAAAACAGAAAACAACAGTAAAAGTGGGAAGGATTAATTTACTTATATTGTAGCTATTGAGAAGACTGTACAGTACGGTCTATTTTATTAAACTTCATAGGAAATGAATGGGCCTTAAATTGTTTCTTAAATTGGTTTGTTGTCCTTAATTGTTTCCAGTTAGTGGGTACGGTTTCCCAAAGTACAGTAGCAGAGTATTTAAAGGTGAATTTTCCTGTGTTAGTCCTGACTTTTGGGCGGTAAAATTTTTGTCTAGCTGAGTACCTAGTCTTATGATTGTGAATGTTAGCCACAGGTATTAAGAAATCATGGAATAAAGGTGGAACACTGGCTGGATTGTTATGGAGCTTGTGTGTTAGTGTGCAGATTTTTAACTTTATGTTTTCGAATTTTAGAACATCGAGAAGTTTGCAGTAGGCATGGTATTGATAACACTTCTTATGGGAGGCATGGAAACATTAAAAATAAAAAATAAAAATATTTTTAGTATTTATGAAATGACAATATTAACTTCCCTTAAAGGAGAACTGAAGCCTAACATCAACTTTAGCTCAATGAGTAGATCTAAACGTGAAAAGACTCGTACCAAAATTTATTTTACTGTGTTTTCCGTCAAAGGACAGAAAATCTTCCTCCCAACCGCCGCTAAGTACAGACGGCTCAATTCCTGTAATCTGTGACGTACGATACGGGGAATAAATTAGTTTTGCCATGTTGTTCTCGGCGTTGAATAGATGGACTAACGACTGATAATTGCGCACTATTGTGCTTTCTTTGTGCTGAAGGTGTGGTTGTGTTTCCTTGGTATGCATGACGTACGATACGGGGAAAAAAGCACTGAATTGAGCCGTCACACAAACTAGCTTTATCAGCGGAGAATCGGCTATTTTCCGACATTCAAAACGTATTTCCTCTTTTAAGACGTGCACCACGAAGAAATAAAATAGCAGAACTTGTTTCTCTTGAATAGAAGTTTGTATAGTAGTCGGATTGATTTAGGGTTAAGTTCTCCTTTAAAGTTAATGCACTCAGTACTTCATAAATAGTATATAACTACACTTGAATATTATTTCTCACTCACAACTTGCCTAAATTGATATTACAGGGGATTGTACATACAAAGTGACAAGAAGGACCGCATAATCGCGGAGGGACAACAGCTTCCTGAAATGAGTCCAGAGACACTTCCCTTTACCTTTCCAGTTAAAACTGATAAGGGGACTGAAGTTCGACCTGCTGCCTGTGCTTGGATTGGGGATCTGCAAGGTGCTGTTATAAAACACCTGGAGGAAAATCAAAAGTTAGTATTGTTATCGATATTCTCCTACATGGAAGAATGTTATTTCTCCCATATGTTGAATTACTCATGAAATTTATTTTCAATCGCAAATCTCATCATGGCACATCTGAGCTGAGCCATTCCTTATTAGTTATTTGTTCTCTTTTTCGCTGTTGTTCTTTTGGATAGCATATACAAACACCTTACGGCTCAATTCCTGTAATCTGTGACGGGGAATAAATTAGAATGTTATTTCTCCCATATGTTGAATTACTCATGAAATTTATTTTCAATCGCTAATCTCATCATGGCACATCTTTAGATCTATGAGAAATAAGTATTTCATCAAGATACGAGATAAAATGTAGGTCCTTCTAGCTTTTAATAACATTGCATTTAAAACGTATTGCACAGGGCAATATGGAAAGTCTAGTGGGTATTACGGCTTCATATTTGCCCTGACATTTGACCTTACATGGTAAATTTCCGTCACAGTCGTATAATAATGATATTATTACATGTACATGGATGATAATGTTATTTAAATGTCTTTCACATTGTTTTGTTAGAGACATGTACAATGTATATACATGCAACATCAACTTGAATTATTATGACCAATACAAATACAAGAACTGATGTTTCCACCTTAAAACCTCAGGTATGACCGTTTTACATGGCACGACTGCATTACTCCCCATGATGAGATCTGGGTCAAAGTGGGTAAGGAGGTGGAACCTCCAAAATGTCATTCCAAGTGGGAAACATCCTTTCCCCTAACTCACAACAAAATACAGTGGTGTTCAACCTCTTCGAAGCCCATGACTCATTTGTCAATCTGAAACTTGCGATGGAACAGTACACACAATATGTTGATCTTTTGCAAAAAATGTTTGGTGTAAAACCACTGTAATCTGCTGTACTTAATTTAAAATATATTCCAACAGGGGAAACAAGTAAACAAATAACATTTTCATTATCATAGGGGAAATTTCGCTTTTACTTCCCTGTTGAGATATTTTTGAAATATACTGTACATCCGATTTGTTTTCTTGGAATTTAATTGGATACATGCATACTGTACAGTTCCCAATGTAACAATCCCCCCCCCCCCCCCCCCCCCGAAAGAAGTAGCGACCCCTCGAAAGTAATGATAAAACTTGATGGCTGCTAATACATCCCGAAGACTCCCAAAGGCTGCTAAATCCGAAAGTAACGTTATGATCCGCTGACCAATAAGAATGAAGGCTTCAAATACGAGTTTTCGAGGGTTGAGACTTTTAAAATAAACAATGTTCAAACTTACTGAACTCACAGTGAAATACAAATAAAGAAAACTTGAAGATGTTAAAGTTTTAGGCTATGCTTTTGAGTAGTTCTCTTGTTTTTCGAGAAACAATACATTTGCTGTACAAAAACTAAAAACGGGGGTGGTTGCCTTTGTTTTGTTTCAGTTTAGGCCTGGGTTTAGTTAGGTAACACATTGAGACTACAGACACACCTAATTAGTTTGTGATACCATCAATATGCCAAACGGCAAGGGGGCCAGGGACACGGTATACACGACGTCGAATTGATTCTCTCCGCCTCTGTTGAACACCAGATGGATCAGTTCTCAGCAGTGAATGCCGCACTCTTTCCCATTCCATCCACAAGCCTTTACCACACAAATCACCATTAGCATTCTTAATTCGATACCAGGATGGCAACGTTGTGCATCTCTGACTAAGTTATCCAGCTCCTCATCCCCAATGTTACTGTAAGTACCTTGGGCATGAGAGAAAACTGTCAAATAATATACACTCAACTTTACCTTATGTGTTAAAGCGGATGTGTGTGAGTTTGTTTCCGTAACAGTCGAACTTCTCACAAGCGAACACCCTCGGGACCTTCTCGAAGTGTCTGGTTGTGGGAGGTTCCGCCAAACAAATTGTAAGCTTACTAACCTTATACAGAAAGGCCGTACTTATTCATCCTCCTCTCCACTGTCCGTGTGGATACCCGAAACAGTTGGGCAATGGTGGGGACTTTAAAGCCCCCTTCCAGCAGAAAGGATAGTTGCTCCTCGTTAATTTCAAATGCTGGTCGTCCACGCGTTGAGTGCGAACGTGACTAGCAAACTCGACGAGATCATGTTGAAACTGCCTGGATTGATCAGCCTCTCTTGTTAGCTGGCTACAAGCTTCCCCGAGCAAGCGAATAATTTCCTCTGTTTGAGGATGGTTATCTTGGTTAACCAACGAACGGATTAGATAATCTAGTCTTAGCATTATTCCTTCGATCGCATGTGGATCACTCAGGTTTTCAAGAGTTGTGATAGTTTGATTGACTCTGTTGAAAGCCTCAAGGTAAAAATCATTCACGCTCGCCGCCATATTGGCGTTTTTGCGCCCGCATTACTATATACAGCGGATTTCTCTTATAAGGGTAAGTACTTCATGCGTGACGGAGGTTGAAAAGTGAAACTACAATACAATGATATACTTGCACGCTCTCGACTCGAGGGCTGCCATTCGACTGGTACCCCAATAGGTGCAACCATTTTCAAGCTGACAAGATCGCCCACGGCAGAGTAAAGTAAATGTAAAAGGCTTTGTTAGAATGTCGCAAGTAGAACACCAATGTTGCATTGTAAAACTCTAATGTCGCATTGCAAAACTTCAATGTCGCATTGCAAACTTGAAGGTCGAAATGCAAAACTTCAATGTCGCATTGCAAACTTGAAGGTCGAAATGTAAAACTTCAATGTCGCATTATGGGTCACAAATTAGAATTGTATAATCAAACATCGAAAGCGGAAATCTAATTTTGGCGGGGATATAACGCCATACCAAAACTGTGCCAAATTCTCCATTATAGTGCAGGTGTATGTAGAGTCGTTGTATGAAAAACGTTTTTGGAAAACGGTTAGTTTTTTATTTATTTCACGGTTAGGTTTTTAGAAGATTTGTATGAAAATTTGAGAAAACGAATTATTATTGGTCCAAGTTGCAGGGTATTCTATAAATTATCCCAAGTTTTGAAAAATGTTTAATACAAAAATCTGAATAAAATGAGATGTTCTTCACAAATGTCTTAAAGGAGGCCTTCGAGGCACTTTTTGGGGAAATTATTGTGTCTCATTTATTTACCAGAATTATACAAACCTATTTATTGTTGTAAAGCTTGGATAACAAACATATTTTGTTCAGTTTTCTTTCTTTCCCACTGTAGTTTGAACTCTGTAGCAGCGAGACAGCTTTGTACGCTAAACAGAAAAGTTACGTGTAGGTCCTGTAGGTGTCTAGCTGTCATTAAGATAGTTCACATTATTGTCTGCAATTTCTAGCCTGGTGTCAACAATTTTCCCTTTTCCCTCTTTTGAAGATTGCAAGGCTGAGTTGATAATACTTCTGGAGGAGTACCGAAGGAATAGACAGATCCAAACTGGTAATGAGAAAGTGATTGTGAAGACGAGAAGGAAAATGA
Organism: Actinernus sp. WN-2022; assembly: GCA_030867875.1. NCBI lineage: Eukaryota > Metazoa > Cnidaria > Anthozoa > Actiniaria > Actinernidae > Actinernus > Actinernus sp. WN-2022. The sequence continues at coordinate 122,819,675 of JAOWCC010000577.1, forward strand.
TAATGAATTAGGCATAATGGCCAGTGAGGGGGGAGTTCAAGAGAACCAGGAATCAGAGGTGGAGGTGAATAGGAAACAGCAGGAACTCAAAAAGGAGCAACTGAAGATAAAAAAGGTCTAACAACAGAAGAGGAGCAGCAAAGGAAAAAGGAAGAAGAACAGAAAAAGAAAGGATCAGAAGAAGGTTCAGCTAAAGAAAAAAACAGGAAAAGAAAAATGCAGACCGACAGGTATTAATTGAACAGAATCAGTTTGAGGAAGGCACAGACTGTGATACTTGAGGACACCGTGGATAACTACTGGGAAGCAGAGCCAGCATCCATTATGGCCGAAAACGTTGATGACGATGTAGTTGAAGACAGCTCTGCTTTGTTATCGTCGTGTTGTGCTATTTTACAAGCCCCATCAGGAGGTAGAGCAACACCGCATGCAGCAGAGACAGCCTTCATCAACAAGCACCAGGCCACCAACAAAACAAACCACTGCCAGTAGCAGAGTCAACACTAAATACTTTGCAAATAAGCAACTGGCCACCAAACAGGGTTAACGAGACCACAATCTACCCAGCTACTACCAGTAGGCTTGACCACAAGACATAGGTATCGGCCAGACAAGTACCAACAAATACTCGGCCAACTCAGGCACTGAAATGCCCTAGAAAGCAGCCCTCACAAGGGACAACCAATGGGCCATTAAACAAAAAAAGCAGTCTGCGCTTACGACTACAAGTACCAACAGTAATATTCCTGCTAGCAGTGACAGCTGTAGGAATATTGCCATGGCACTAGAAAATGCCACCTACCAACTACAGCAGTCGAGGGGGGAACTAAAAGGTACATCCATAAAACAGACTATCGTTTCTTATGAAAATGGCTTATTAACATATTTAAATCTACAGGGATGGAATTTTCGTACTGTTAGATGTCAATTGTAGTTTCGGTGAAACACCTGTAGTCTACCCTGTACGTACGAAAAAGCTCTTTGGTTAGCCATTAACGCATACCTTCTGGGCACTCGTAGCAGTTTTCAATCTTGCTTCTCAATCGAAAGCAAGAGCACGGGCACAAATTCGCCCTCCCAAAAGTTACATGACCGACTTAGTGCCAGTCGCCTATTCCACTTGTTAGGTGAATATTAAAATAAACAATAATTATAGTATGATCCAAAACATATGGACAACATGAAATAATAATTTGCTACATTTCTGTAAAATAATATGCTAAAGTATCTTCACTTTCTATTGCCTTTACGAATATGAAGAGGATGTGACTCTGCCAAACCTGCCATCTGCTGCCCCCAGTACCAGATACGAGGAAATGTTGTTCAAAATGATTCACGTGCTTTGATACCAAACTATGTGTTGGGATGCTCTTATAAACGTTCTTGTCAATGAACACCATTGGGATTTTGAAGAGAGCTTGAAAAGCAGAAAAAGGCAAAACACACACAAATTGGTATTCTATAATGTAATATATGTAAATATAAATAAATATAGATAATCATTTAGAAGCACTATTAAAGTGCTGCCATAATAAGGTATCCGGAAGAAAAAAACTGATTATTATAAAGTAAAAGTAATAATAATAAAGATAATCAAGGCATTAAGATAGCTCCATTCTCTCTTAAATACAGCATAATTGACATTGTGTCATCGTGGAAATGCATTTAAATGGCAGAGTAGGTTCCTGGGATCCGAACATATGTTTACCAAGCAGAGCTAGAGCTTGCCATGAGCAGAAGTTCTGCTGATGGCATTCTATACCCCCTCAAGAGTTAATAGAAGCCCAAAATCTTACTGGGTTTGGTAGAAAAAAAGGGCTTGGACATCAACATCATTGATGGCATTGTAGGTGAGTAGATATAAGAACGTTGTTGTTCAGTTTTAAATACTCAATATTTAATAGAATAATCCATTTTAAAAGATATGGAACTTGTGGGAATGCAACATCGTCAATAGTATGATTGCTTACTATCATGCATGTCGACTCTTATGTACATCATTTGTAAAAGCATGTTGACTGTTATGTATGGTATGGTATGGTATGGTATAAAGATTATGATTGTTTTTTTGGGTTAATTGCAGCCTTTTCTGTCCAAGATTTGGGAAACACCAGTGCATTGAGGGCCTCGGTGAAGACAGCCTTGAGAACAAAGATTACAAGTATGATACATAGGCATAATGGAAAGAAAAAGAACAGCATAAGTGAAATAAGAGTTACTGTTAAAATAATAGTTCTATGTTTTTTTTGGAAACACAAATGTATATTAATAACTTTGTCAATGTTTTGAGAAATGTTTGTTTCAGTTTTGGAATAGGTATAAATTGTTGTTACCATATAAGCAAATACATAAATTACCAAGAATCGTATTTCCACAAAAGATTATTTTAAAATCCACATGAATGTAAATTTGTCCAACGATATATAAAATTTCAAAATTATCATATTTATAGCTTTGCCATTTTGTTATTCGAGTTCTTCAAGGAATCAAACTGATTTACACATATATCACAAAATGTTTAATATTTATCAACGCAAATGTAACTTTGTCAATTTAAGCTTTCCCATTTTCTTAATGTTAGTTTAGTTCTTCAAGGAAACACATTGATTTACATATATTACTAATTATGAAATGTCACTGCAATCCACATTAACAAAAATATAATTCAGAAAATGAAAATTACGGAAATTGTATAATTTACCTATTATGAAGCAACAAATACGTCAGCTGGCATTAGGATTTACAGGTTCTACGAGAAATCTGCATGCCCATGCACCTGCTGTACAATATTTTCTGCATGTGAGAAAACTGGACAGCGCACCCCATAATGCAGAAAAGAATGGTACACGTTTTAATAATTTGACACATTGCAAGGTAGAATTCTGAAAGTCGTGATACATAACAATTTTCTTCTGAGATTCAAAGCACAACATGTGAGGTAAACATTTTTGTTGCTATTACACAAATACATTTGGAGCACAAAATACCTCGAACTTTTAACTTAGAACCATTTGAGGCACATTTGGGGCATGCAGTGTGAGGGGGCACATTTGGAGCATACCCCAAATAAGTAACTTTTGGAACCATTTGGAGCATGCTTCAAATGTGCCTCTCTTGTTGATTTCAGAATGCAGAATGAGGAGCACATTTGAGGCATGCCCCAAATATGCTCCAGATGGTTCCAAAAGTTACCTATTTGGAGCATGCTTCAAATGTGCCTCTTGGAGCATGTTTGGGGTATGCTTTAGGCACAGTTGAGGTATGCCCCTAATTTTGGTGAGGGAGGGAATGCAAAAAAAATGTATCTATCCATCTTTTAAGGAAGCTTGCACCAGATCTAGATGCAAAACAATGGATCTACTGAATGACAAAACAATCATGTGTGAGTACATGCTGTATCCATGTGTCTTGAGACCAAGCTTCTGCCTAACGCAAAGCTCAAATAGACCTTAACAAAGCTGCAGTTAGAGATCTGAACGATCAGAGCTACAGACTGTATGGTTTTGGACTATTTTTGCAAGAACTGCATTTCATCACTGAGGCATTAATATTATAGACTGACTATTATGTCTGAGACATTTTATGTTGGACTTCTTTCTGTAGTTTGATCATCAAGTACTTCTGAAGCAACCAAGATGAAAGATACTACCCCTGCAACGATATTCTCATTCAGAGATGTTCATAGTGATGAAATTTGCTACCAGACTGTATCCAAGGCATTACAAGATGTGCTGAAAGAACAAGCGCTATGGTAGCAACGCTGGTGCCTGAGCAGTACAAGCCCAGAGCAGTGGGATCGAAAAGCCACAGTATAATTGGAAGGCCACTCTACATTACAAGAAATGCTAATACATAAGCAGTATTTTATTACCATCCCAATTGCCTTTTATCAAGTCCTACATCACATTACGTCATACCTTCTTCAGATAGGTTACGAAATGCAAACATCAATAAATGAGTACCAAGAGGGAGGCTCAGTAACAGCATTTCAGTTTTTTCAATTACGATGGTGATGACTGATTACGAACAATCTTTATGTCAAGTTTTATTTTTAAAAAACATTGGAAACTTACAAATTTGTTTCAAAGTAACATCGGAATTACTTGTCACACCTGTAAATAAAATCGGCGTATGCGCCCTAGATGAGCTCCCATGCTCTTGGGGCAAACGCCGAGAATATATACGTTTAATTAAAACATAATAATTACTTACGTTGTGGACAACATATTTGGTTTTATCACATGCTGGCCATGTTGATTCCCAGGAGAACAAAAACCTTTGTTTTCGCCAGGTAAACTCATTCTGAAACCATTGAGCACGAGGTTAAATGGACAAAAAGCTATTGTTTTAGCCAACATGGCTGCCGTGTGATAAAACCGAACGGTACTAAATGATACAGTTGTTTAAAAATGTGATTAATGCAGTAATGTACCTATCGATGTTATGCCAGTGGGGAAGAGGTGGCAACTTGCTTTTCCTTGTCTGGGATAGGGAATTGCAACCAAGTCTGAATGAGACTTGACAGGGTGGGGTAAGTTTTAAAAGGATGAAAAGAATAGTTCTTATTGGTTTTAACTGTTACAGTAAACTTTTGGATCATGTGCGAACACATGCCAAGGCATGTGAATGTTAATTGTTTATTTTTAGATACCAACTTTTTATTAACATAATGCATGTTTTCTGCCCTTGTGGATCCAATATTTTTCAATCATATAACAGGTCGTCCCCCTCCCCCAACACACACACACTCAGACTTAAAGGGATACCCGAGCGAAAAACACATTTGGGCTCAAAAGCATCTTTCAGATGTACTTTGTTCAGAAAATGTATTCAAATTTGATAAAACTTTTTCAGAATTGAGAACGAGCCCCTCAAAGTTGGCCCCGCGAAGACCTGGGCGCCGCCATCTTCTTGACATTAATTCTTGACGTTTTTTACATCACTTTGTCCCACCGGAGTCTTGCGGTCAACTTGTAGCTTGGGGGACGAAGGTCCTCGTGGTATTCCAATAACCCTAGTGAAGTTAGCCAGTGAGCATATATGTGAACCCCTAAGTGCTATATGTAATATATCTTTCTTAACAGGTGAGTTTCTAGACTGAAGAATTATACCATTATATAAGGCTGACTCCATATACGAATTATCGAATTACAGGCCTATCTCCATTCTATCACCTTTTTTCAAAATACTGGAAAAAATAATGTTCAATTTCATATATAGATAAACATAATCTATTCTATGAATATCAGTTTGGATTCAGGAAAATCATTCAACTGCCTTAGCATTGTTTGAAATTATTGACAATCTCCTAAATTCGATGGACCAATCACTTTATACCTGTGCTATCTTTATAGATTTCGCAAAAGCATTCGACACTGTCAATCATGACATTCTCCTATCTAAATTACAGCATTATGGTATTAGGGGATCCACTTTTGAATGGTTTAAGGCCTTCTTAACTAACCGACAACAATTTGTTGACTTGAATGGCATCCTTTCTACAACTTCTGATGATATTTGTGGTATCCCTCAGTGCTCAAATTTAGGAACCTTATTATTTCTTATATATATTAATGACATTGCAAACTGTAGTGAACTATTAGCAATAAGATTGTTTGCAGATGATACAAACTGTTTCTACTCCAATAATAATATAAACAGTCTTGAGAAACAAGTTAATACAGAACTTATTCAATTAGTAAACTGGCTTAAAGCCAATAAACTTTCAGTTAACTTCAAAAAGTATAAATACGTGATAACTTCCTCACCCAAAAAACGAAAAACCCATCAAACATAACATTGGGTGACCATCCATTACAACAAACTGACTCATTCAAATATCTTGGCGTCCACATAGATCAACATCTGACATGGAAATATCATGTTAATATCGTCTGTAAAAAAATATCTAAGAATATTGGAATTATATCTAAGCTACGATACTATCTTGACTTAAATACACTCAAACAAGTGTACTACTCGCTCATTTATCCCTAACTCCAGTATGGTAACATAACTTGGGCTAATACATATAAAACTTGTTTAAACCAACTAAATGTCCTAAACAATAAAACCATACGAATAATGACATTTTCTCACTTTCAAACCCACGCACCTCCAAGATACAAAGATCTAGGTACAGTGTATCCTCCAATTAAAAGACATTACATTTACCCAAATTTCCCTTTTCATGTATGATTATACTAATAATAACTTACCTCCTGCCTTCTCTAAATACTTCAAACAAGCTTCTAATATTCATTCTCACTTCACACGCTATTCCACACCTAACTATCATTTACCTTCAATTTCTACTAACTATGGAAAATTTTCACTCAAATTCACTGGTATACAAACTTGGAACTCAATCCCAGATTCAATTAGAAATCTTTCAAGAAACAAGTTTAAAAGAGAAATCAAACAACTTTGTTTACTTAGATATAATTGACATTAATTATATCATAGACTTCAGTGCATAATTATTATAATTAATAATTTTATATGATTGTATTTTAGATAAATTAATTAAGATTAATTAAAATACTATATTTCACAGAAATACTGCACCTTGACCTTATTTATGTGAAATTTATTTAATGGGGAGTTGGCTTCGGAAACCTAGGTTACTCCAGCTCCACTGCACTCTCTTTCATTGCTTTTCCTTTGTAATGTATGTACCGTATATGGTAATTTATAAGATAATTCTTCTTTTAGTTTTGTAAAATTCTAAATAGTGGTGCAAATAAAGAGTAAAAAGTATTGTAGCAACTTGTTTTCTTCATATAATTTCCACACGCTCGGAATTAGAGTAGATTTTCATCGATATGGCAGAGCAATTTCGTAATAGAACGAAAATAGGATGAAGACGATGTTGTGAGAGAAGTTCAGAAGACTGGGAGGACAAAGAAAAGCATGTGGAAGGCGAGAATATCAGACGAACAACAAAAGGCGACTACCGAGCTAGTGCTATACTGGTGTTGTGCTATGATGTAAAGATTCGCTGTGTGTTTTTGTATGGAACTTGTCAACCTTAAACGTAAGACTAAAGGTAGATTATGACAATATTGATATTGGCATAGCAATCGAAACTTGTTAAATTTGACCCAGATTTACTACTCAGCAAGCCACATAATTTTTAATATCGTTTACCGAACTGATGAGTGATGTGTTGTGAACAGCGTGAGTCAAGTTCCACCACAAACATGCTGGGCTTGATCGCGCCAATGCTTTCACACAATTAAGGGAATGGAATTATTTTTGCAATACAATTGCTCCGAGTGTCTTTAGTGTTTGGACTTTGTACCTCTATTTATATAACACGATAGTGTGTAATGATTGCATAAGATGATCACGTGATTACGGTGTATGTTTTAGAATACTAGAGAATAAAGATTAGTAGCGATGTGAATCCGGCGAGTGCAGTACTAGTCTATCTATTCGGGATATATCTAAATACTAAATTGGCGACGAGGATTTTCGATCTCACACGATGCAATAATGGCAACTAGTCTTCAGTTACCGGCAGTTCAGCCTTTCTCTGTTACGACGGACCAAACGACGCTCGGCCAGCGCTGGTCAACATGGGTCAAAGGCTTGGAGTATTTCCTCCTAGCGTCCAACATAAAGGAGAAACACCAAAAGCGAGCTGTGCTACTCCACTTAGCAGGTGCTGAGGTGCAAGCAATCTTCGAAACGTTCACCGAGACGGGCGAGGACTACGATGCAGCGCTGGCAAAGCTGAACAGCTATTTTGAGCCAAAAAAGAATATACCGTTCGAAAGACATGCGTTTCGTCAGGCGGCTCAAGGGTCGAGCGAGACCATGGATGCCTATGTGACTCGTCTGCGAGGACTTGCGAAATCGTGTGACTACGACAAAGCGGACGAAATGATCAGGGATCAGGTAATAGATAAATGTGCCTCGACCAGCCTTCGCCGCCGATTGCTACGTGAAACAGAATTGACACTGGATGGCATTTTACAAATTGCTCGAGCGATTGAAGCGGCCGATCGACATGCAGCGAGAATTGAAGCATCCACAGGACAGTCTGGACAGATAAACCAGATTTCCAGCGGCGCAGGATCTTCGCGATCGAGCGAACAGAGAAATAAAGGAATGCCCCAACAAAGGAATGCACGGCATTTGCGGCGCACGAGGCAGGAGGAGTCGTATAAATTATGTTTTTGCTGTGGACGAGCAGGGCATCAGGCGAAGGACCCGACATGTCCTGCCCTTGGCAAACAATGTAATAACTGTGGAAAGGAGAACCATTTTAGTGCGGTTTGCAAGAGTGATACGAAACCTGCTAGTAGCAAAAATGAGAGTTCGCATGGAACACGACGACTGCGATATGTCGAGACAGAAAATGACAGCTCTGACGACGAGACAGGAAATGAGAGTTCTGCTGATGAATACGTGTGGGCGATTGGAGACAACAAGGCGGGTAAAACTGTTCCGATAATCGTGAACAATACTACAATTCAGGTTATCATTGATTCTGGAGCGAGTGTGAATGTATTGGATGGAGAGACATTCAATTGTTTGTCGGATAATGGAGTGGAGCTGAAACATTCCAAGATCAAGATTTATTCATATGGGGCCGACATGCCACTTCCGGTCAAAGGAACGTTTTATGCAAATGTATCAACTGATCAAATGGCCAATCCTGTGAGAGCTAAATTTGTAGTTGTTGACAATTTGAGTTCAGGATCGCTTCTGGGAAGAAAAACTGCAATGGAGCTTGGAGTACTACGCGTTGGAATGGAGCATCCACGGCCAAGTGTCAACCAGATATCAACAACTGGAACGATACAAGCAATTATCAACAAACATACGGCAGTGTTTGATGGAGTTGGCAAACTGAAGGATTATGAGTTGAAAATACACATTGACCCGGAGGTCAATCCGGTTGCTCAACCACAGCGACGAATACCGTTTCATGTTCGCAAGGAAGTTGACAAGAAGCTCAAAGAGTTACAGGAACTGGATATTATTGAAGATGTAGAGGGCCCAACGCCTTGGGTTTCACCTCTAGTTGCGGTTCCTAAATCAAACGGTGAGGTGAGAGTTTGTGTTGACATGCGTCGGGCAAACGAAGCAGTGATTCGGGAAAGGCACCCGATACCAACGTTAGAGGAAACCCTGGATGAATTAAATGGGGCTTCAGTGTTCTCTAAACTTGACTTGCGGTGGGGATATCACCAGGTAGAGCTTAGTCCAGAATCGAGAGTTTTGACTACCTTCTCAACGCACAAGGGACTTAAGCGCTACAAACGCTTGATATTTGGATTATCATCTGCACCCGAAATGTACCAGTACGTAATTCAGCGAACACTTCAAGGAATTCCCGGTGTGAGGAACATTTCAGATGACATAATCGTGTTTGGAACAGACAAGGAGAGTCATGACAAGAGTTTAGAAATGACATTATCACGTTTGGAAAGCAAAGGGCTCACACTTAACCGAGACAAATGTGTCTTCAGTGTACCAGAGTTAGTATTTTTCGGATTTAAGATATCAGCGAATGGAATGGCACCCGATGACAAGAAAGTTGAGGCCGTGAGAAATGCGCGAGCACCACAGAATCCAGCAGAAGTGAAAAGTTTTCTCGGGCTAGTAAACTACTGTGCGCGTTTCATCCCGAATTTCTCGACACTGGCGGAGCCACTACGCAAGCTTACTAGGAGCGACACTGAGTGGAGTTGGGGTACGGCCCAACAAGATGCATTGGAACGCCTTCGAGTTATTCTTACTGGAGACTGTGTTGTAGCACATTATGATCAGGATGCAGAAACTGAACTGAAGGTTGATGCGAGTCCAGTGGGTCTCGGAGCGATTTTACTGCAGCGAAGCAACAACGTTGTACGCCCAGTGGCATATGCTAGCCGTACTTTAACTGATGTTGAGAGGCGGTACTCCCAGACAGAGAAAGAAGCTCTAGCAGTTGTTTGGGGCTGCGAACGGTTCCATATCTATCTCTATGGCAAACAGTTTACTCTGTATACAGACCACAAGCCACTTGAGATAATTTACAGTCCGAAGTCAAAGCCACCACCACGCATAGAACGATGGGCACTTCGTTTGCAACCATATCGGTTCAAGATAGTCCACATGGCAGGGAAAACAAATCCGGCCGATGTACTCTCGAGATTACCACTAGACGACCAGCCGTTCAGGGAGAGAAACATAGCAGAGGAGTATGTCAATTTTGTGACGACAAATGCGGTTCCAAAGGCACTAACGCTTGACCAGATTGTAGAAGAGACCAGGGCAGACACATTGTTACAGGAAGTGCAAAGCTGTTTAAGTGGAGCTGCCAAATGGCCAGACACACCAGAAATCAAGCCATACCAACTGGTTAAGGATGAACTGTGCATAAATAAGGGAGTGATACTGCGAGGATCTCGTATTGTAATGCCGAAAACTCTATGGCAACCAACTCTGCGCAATGCACATGAGGGACACCAAGGAATTGTGCGGACCAAGCAGATGGTAAGAGAGAAAGTATGGTGGCCAGGTATTGTGCAGCAAGTTGAAGAAATGGTTAAGGCTTGTCTACCATGTCAGTCTGTTGTGGGCAGGTCTACACCAGAGCCGTTAAGGCCGACTGTAATGCCAGAGAAACCATGGCATGAAGTACATATTGACATTTGCGGACCCTTTCCGACCGGGGAAAGTCTACTAGTTTGTGAGGATTCGTGTACGCGTTGGCCAGAAGTTGTAATTATAAAGTCTACTACGTCTGCAGCCATAATTGGGCATCTACGCAAAATATTTGCTGTGCATGGGCTACCGGTGAAAGTGATCACAGATAATGGATCAAATTTGGTGTCTGAGGAATTTGAGACTTTCTTAGAGACTCATGGTATCAAACATCGTAAGGTCACACCGTATTGGCCACAGGCTAATGCAGAGGTTGAGAGATTTAACAGGACAATCGAGAAAGCAATTCGTACTGCACATGCTGAGGGCAAGAATTGGCGTAACGACATGTTTGTGTTCTTGTTGAACTACCGGGCGACACCTCATGCGGCTACAGGTGCGTCCCCAGCTCTCCTGCATCTGGGACGAGAAATAAGAACGAAGATACCACAGGTTGATGCACCAGTTTCTAACGTTCTGTCTGCTGCGCTACAGTCTGCCCGGGTCAAAGACCAAAGAGCAAAGCAGCAGGCAAAGTTATATGCGGACAAGCGAAACAGAGCTACTCCCTCAGACATCAAAGTGGGTGATAAAGTATTGCTCAAACAAGGGAGGAAAGACAAACTATCTACAAAATATGACCCTAAGCCATATACTGTGGTGGAAAGAAAGGGTCCGAGTTTGGTTCTACAGCGAGATGGAGGTTGTTTGTTTATGCGCAATGTCTCGTTAGTACACAAAGTGAACAAGGAGTCTATGGAGCAGGGTAATGTGGATATTGATGATTTGCCACTGGATGCTGATCCAACACAGGCAAATGACAACCAGGAGCCACAGAGACCTGTTCGGCCTGTTCGGGTCAGACAGGCACCAGCCTATCTGAATGATTTTCAATTGCAATAGTTAGGACGCTATCAGAATGTACATAGCAGTATAGAGACTAGAGACACATCGTTATAGTTTGTTGGTTTCATCTACTTTCCGAAAATAGTTAGTGTACATATCAGAGCCATGTTTTAATTCAATCAAAGGAGGGATTTAGTGTTTGGACTTTGTACCTCTATTTATATAACACGATAGTGTGTAATGATTGCATAAGATGATCACGTGATTACGGTGTATGTTTTAGAATACTAGAGAATAAAGATTAGTAGCGATGTGAATCCGGCGAGTGCAGTACTAGTCTATCTATTCGGGATATATCTAAATACTAAAGTGTCTCGTGCTTGTGTCATTGTCTATATTATGCTATGTTGGGCTAGTTATGATCGGTTTTTACAGAGATGTTTTAACTTTTCAGGTGTTTCATTTCAGTAGCACAAAGCCATGCAGTCAGTACAGATCGAACCGGATAACTCGCAAATTATATAGCTCCAATAATACATAAGTTTCGAAAGCAATGCCAATATCAATATTATGGCGCTTATTTCTTGTCAAAATTCAAACTTGACCTTTGTTATTTCAGTTCGACATGCGTTATCAAAGTTCAACATTCGTCATTAAATTTTAGTCACCGATCGTTATTAAAGTTCGACATTCGTTGTTAGAGTTCGACATTCTTTGTTAGAGTTCGACATTCTTTGTTAGAGTTCGACATTCGTTATTTAAGTCGATATTAGAGTTCGACATTCTTTGTTAGAGATCGACATTCGTTATTTAAGTCGATATTAGAGTTCGACATTCGTTGTTAGAGATTGACATTCGTTATTTAACTTCGACATTCGTTATTCAATGAGACTGGGTCCAAACGCGCAAAATTTGGCAGAGCGAGGAAACTGGGAAATGTGCTTAACACGCATGCGCAAACTTCAATATTCCTTCTCTTCGTTTCTCGTCTGCCATTTTGTACGTGTGCATCATGTCAACGCTAGAAAAATGTAAAAGCCTGCTCGAGGAAGTAGTGTGCAAGCTGCAAAGAACAACTGCAACTACTAGTACTCCTTTGCCATCAATATCGCCAGGGATATCGGCAGCTTCTACTAGGGCTTCCACTTCTACTCCGGCTTCTTCAACAGCAACGCCCTCGCCCTCTGCCGGCTCAGCCTGGAAACCACAATGACCGGTCACATCTGTACAGGAGGAGCATCTGCGTTTATTTGGATTTAGTCCAAGGTCAAGGGCTCTGTACCACCCATTTAGCCATGGGGGTTCTAGAAAGACTAAAGTGAAACATGTGCCCACCTGGACTAGAAGTTCCGTGTGTTTTAATATCTAAGAGAGATGCTGTCCGCCTAGCCCCGTGGAGTATTTTCATGTCAGTCAAAAATGCAGGTTTGGCCGAAAAAAAATAACGCTCAATCTACAAAGCCATTAGAGGTGTTAAGAAATTGGATAAGAGACTGTACCCTAGAGAGGAAAACAACTTTAGCTGTAAGGCCAGACATATTCACTGCAGGAAAATGTATAAGAAGTTTGCGCATGCGTGTTATGCACATTTCCCAATGTCCTTGCTCTGCCAAATTTTGCGCGGTCGGACCCAGTCTCATTGAATAACGAATGTCGAACTTAAAGACCCATGACGGACCATTACGCTTTGCGCGCCTCTGTTTTTGTTTTGATTTTTATGAAACCGAGGCTTCTATTGTTTTCGCCTCGCGCGCGATTCTCTCACGGCTCGGATGTGAAGTAGAAAATAGTCCTTCTACTCACCTTTGTCATTTATTTGTATGTCTGCAAAACATGGAAATGAACTCTTCGTTATCAATCGAGTGTTGATGGAAGTTTATCAACATAGTTAGAGTGCTTATGTCTCCATTGTTGCAGGCGAAGTAAACATCTGTGAGCATCAGGCCGGAGAAAATGAAAGTTTAATTTACTCTATTGATTCGTAAAATGGTCGCTGTCGGTGTTTCATTTTGCTAACCAAGAACCCGTAATAACAAAGCCAAGTGCAGTGCCAAGGTCAGTGTGCCATGAATGGAGGAAGGGGTGCTTGTATAAAGTTTCACGAGAACAAGACCAAATGTATCAAAACCTGTAAAAATAAGGTAAGCTAAGGCAACTTGTTTATTAGCACAATCTATCCATATCCTTTATGGGAATTTGCAGTTCGAACATGGTCTACATGTTGTCCAGAATGGAATAAAGTACTCAGGTGGTTGTTGGGACAATGAGCAGTACACATTTTCTCAACATTGCATTACATCAATATTCCAGGACAGTTTACCCACCTTTGATAAGAAATATTGTTCTATTTCTTTCAGGAAAAGGGCATGCATTGTTTTCTTCAATCTGTTAAGTGTGGGAAGAGGAAGTACATGTATGGACTTTGCCAAGAAATTGACAATAAATAGTCCCCACCTTCAGATTCAGCAATGTGATATACATGCAGATAAATGGGAATTGTCTGCTTTAAGAGGATGACATGCATCACCTCCTACACATTTTTTACTAAGATTATTTTGCGTAGATTGGGACAGTTTGAAGGTCAACTTGTATTATGAAGACTGCAAGGCTGATCGGATGGCTGGAAGTCCAATGCCATGCATACCCGTGTATTTGTAAGATAAAATTATGGTATACATAATGGGTTTCTTGAAAAATTAGACTAAGAAATTAGTGATTAATATCATCTATATTTTTGATTCCACTTTGAATACAAAAAATCAAAACAGTGACACGTCAGCTTTAATTAGCATAATGGCTGCCACGCGGTTCTGGGTTCCGCCAACCTCGTTCCCAGGGTCTTCTCGGTCAGATCCAAGATGGCGGCTACTCCGAGAGAAGACCCTGGTAAACGCTGAATCACGTGACCAAAAATCTCCAGAAATCATGGAGATTTTAATCACGTTATGTGGGCATCCAATATGGCATCCAAGCTAAATATGGAAATGTTTAACAAGTGCCTACAAACCATAGGTATCCCAATCCGAAGTGGGTGAGATGCGATTAACGGTATTTCCATGCGGCGAACGAGGAAGCAAAAACAGGTCTACTAAACAGTTCGAAATGGAGTTTACTTGGATAAAGAAACAGTGGAAGGGTATCACAAAGCTACCAGGATGTATCTAACCTAGAAGAGAATCCTAAAAAGCCATTCATTTTCTATTAGCGTTGAAGCGAAGAGATCGATAGCACATGTTCAGATTTAACAGCTTCTCCTGGCTTTCCCACTGATGAAACTTACCAGAAAACTACCCAGTAATGCACTTCATCGATTGCTCTACCTACACAACGTGTTTTAAGGTTATTTAAAATAGTTTATTGATAAAATTTGAGCAATCGAATCTATGTACAAATTCATCTCTCTGGACTCAGTCCGTTTGGCCAATAAAAAGCATCGTTAGAACAACCCTTGTGCCATAATTGAAGAGCCAATCAGAATACTTGCAGTTCAGCGTTTACCAGGGTCTTCTCTCGGAGTAGCCGCCATCTTGGATCTGACCTAGAAGAACCTGGTCACGAGGTAGTGCTCCGTTTTTACTTTTCGCCAGTATATCGAAACAGAAATGGAACAAGATCACAAGAAACGACAACATAGACTCCTATGGAACTCCACAATCGACTCCCTGTGTTTCAACAAGCCACGATATTACTTTTCCTCTTGGAAATGCAATTCTGCATCGCGAATCCACCCGAGTGAAGAATTTGTACATTCATTATCGCCTCGACTCAAATGGTTCTTCACAGCTCGCAATGCTATTACTACTCGGAGGGGACATCGAACTAAACCCTGGTGATAAATGGAAGTTTCCCTGTGGTATTTGTTCGAAGCCGGTTAAGCAAAACCAAGCAGGAATCCAGTGCGACCAGTGTGATCTTTGGTTTCACGTTAATTCAAAGTGTTGTGAGATATCGCCTGCTATGTATAATATCTTGACAAACAGCTCAAGTACGTGGATATGCCCACAGTGCGGCCTCCCGAACTTTTCGGACTCATTCTTCGACAGTAGCTCAACGGATTCATTTAATTCATCTAATTATTTTGAACCGCTAAATCGAACTGCTTCCCCGATATCTTCGCCGGCATGCCAAGTTCCAGTACATCATACTAGCAAAGGGAAATCAGCCAGGCGAAACAATCTAACCTATTTGGTTGCTAACTGCCGAAGCGTGAATAACAAAATAGCTGATATCGCTGCTGTGATAACATAAACTTGACATCAACTTGGGGAACGAATCCTGGCTGAATTCTGACATCGCGAGCAGTGAAATTTTCCCAAACTACAAGGTTTATAGGAAAGACAGAAATAGCAATACCCATGGCAGTGGAGTTTTCCAGGCGGCAAAGAGAGATTTAATTATCACTCACCGCCCGGACTTTGATTCAGATTGCGAGATCATCTGGTCCCAATGTCAGTTGGCCGGAATAAACAGTGCGAAATCCATCTATTTCGGGTCTTACTATAGACCTAATTCATCTGATATGAAAAGTCTTGACGAGCTAAATACATCGTTGTTGAAGATGGGAGTTAATCTACATAAGAACAATGTGATACTCGCAGGCGATTTTAATGCTCCGGGCATTAACTGGACCAATCCGGGGGCCTCTAACAACTTAAATGCAGCGTCTGAAAAATTACTAGACATAGTTGATGAACACGCCCTGAATCAACTCATCAATGAACAAACTAGACGGCAAGGTTAAGCACACAATATCCTAGACCTTGTATTATCTAACAACAATAATATCATCAGCTGTGTAAAGGTCATTCCTGGCATAAGTGATCACGATATTGTCCTATTCACTGTTAAGTTATCGTGCAAAAAGAAAAGGAACGTCAAAGTAAAGTTTACATCAAGAAAAAGGCCGACCCTGATCGTATCAAGAAAGAGTTACGAACACTAGCTGCGATTCAGGAGTCCAATTTAAATGACGTGTCAGCTGACAAGATGTGGGATGATTTTGAAAAAAATATTCATCGAATAATGGACACCTGCATACCTCATAAAATGACTAGCTCGCGATATAATCTCCCCTGGTTCAGCTGTTCGCTTAGGAGGCAAACAAGAGCCAAACAACGGCTATATAATAAGGCGAAAAAGTCAGGAAATCCAGCACACTGGAACGAGTTGCGTGCCGCTAGAAAACGTCTACATAAGAACTTGAAGTCTTCAAGAGAAACATACATCTCAGACTACCTTGGCGACGCTATTGAGGAAAACCCAAAGCGCTTTAGGTCATACATCAAACAGCTAAAGAATGACGATCCTGGTGTAGCAGACTTCAAAGCTGACGGTAAAATCATTAGCAATGGAAACCTAAAGTCGGAACTCCTAAACAAATAGTTTTCTAGTGTCTTTACTGAGGAGGATCTTACTGACATTCCTTATGTTGGTGAAAATCCTGAACCAAGTATTGGCGCCCTCATTGTCACAATCTCAGGCGTTATAAAGCAGCAAGATCCCTGAAGCCACACAAGGCCAGCGGTCCAGATGAGATACCCCCATGGTTTTTGAAAGAGTATGCATTTGAGATTGCTCCTATTCTAACAGCTATCTACCAAACCTCGATTGACACTGGCCTTATACCTTCTAAATGGAAGCATGCTAATGTATGTGGTGTGTTTAAGAATGGGATAAATCCAATCCGGCAAACTATAGGCCCATATCGCTGACCTGTATAGCATCGAATGTTCTTGAACATATTGTTCATAGTCACGTGATGAAACACCTAGAGAAATATACGATCCTCACAGACGCGCAACATGGTTTTAGGGCAAAACGATCTACTGTAATTCTGACTATCCACGACATGGCCAAGACCATCCAAGATAACAAGACTGTCCATGCAGCAGTGCTGGATTTTAGCAAAGTTTTTGATAAGGTGCCTTCTTAAGCAGCTTCACTGATTTCCTACAATTTTATGAATTTCTTAAATATTTCCGAAGAACTTGTGTGTTCATCAGTATCTATGATTCTGATGATGATGATGGTCAAAGCTACATGTATTTGAGGTTTGTTGCTTGGACTTACACATTTATTATTATAGGCATAGACATGTATTTCTGTGTAATGATTATTTACACATTTCCTTGTACACCAATATATCTTAAAATTGACTTTATGACAGTATGGATATTATCATCGATGACGACGAGAAAACGCTAACCATGGTTGATCCATATTATGGAGAATCTGATGAAGACCCATCATACATACGTGCACCTAGCAGTCTAGGGGAAGATGATGGTAATATAGAACCAGTTGACATACATGCATCTACGTGTAGCACTCTAGTGGAAGAGAATGGAAGTACAGAACCTGTCAACATACGTGAAAGTGAAAATGAGCCAGGTCAGGAACACGAGGGGAGCAACTCAGTCGAGGACAACAAAGAGGAAATAATGAAATTGCTAGAAAATGCATTTTCTGAGCTGACTAGTGTGAAAGACTTGGAGACATTTCTTTCGTTGCATTCGCATGTGAGGGTGATGGTATCAGTAGAGAACCTGCTTGATCTGAATGGCAATAAATGCACAGCAGAAGATAACAGCCAGATATATGGTGAAGCTGTAACCCACATGGTGAACAGTTGTGCGTCCAGTGTGGAAATCGGCTGGAAGTGCTACAAAGGTCATTCCAGCAAGTGGGTGTCATCTAAAATGTAATTAAGAGTAAAAAAAACAATGTCAACATATATGTCAATGACTCACTACTAGCTGCTGCAATAATTATTTCTGGAAATAATTACAGCAAGTTTGCATTATGTAAAGCACTTGGTCTCACCATGATTAGTGGGAACACATTTATGAGGTTTCAAAAGCACTGTGCTGTTCCTGTGGTCAAGGATATCTGGAGCAAGATGAACACACTGATCATAGACATCCTTAAGCAGTATGAATAAATTGGTGTGTGGTGATGAGAGGAACGATTCTCCTGGACATTCTGCACGATATTGTGTTTACACATGGATGGAGCATGTAACTAAGGTTGTTGTTGACATGGAGATCCTGGAGAAGAGAGAAACTGGTGGGAACTCAGTAACTATGGAGAAGGAGGGTTTACGAAGGTTATTGGAGAATATGGCAAATGTTCTCTCATTCAGTGAACCAGCTACAGATGCCTCATCATGTACGTATCATGAAGCTGGTTAGAGAGATGAAAGGTATGGAGTAATATCTATTATACAATGTAATATTTAAGTTTGTGAATAAACTACAAGCTTACTACAGGACTTACAGACTCTACGAAAACGCCTGGGACATTGCATTTGAATCAAGGCAATTACACGGTAATTGCAGAACTTAACAGGCCAACAAATGGTATAAAGAAAAAATACCGGTTTTAATATATATGTCGCAGTTCGTGCACAGGCGTTACATTAGAGACTTGTATTGCATGCCAGTGACATTGATGTAAATAGCAACAGCTGTCGGTGATTCGGTAATAAATGCTTATAAAACACTTTACGGTAAAAGGTCGTTACTTTTGGATAGGTCGTTACTTTTGGGGGGATCGCTACTTTCGGCCCCAAATTTTATCTTTACTTTCGGTATGTAGTTACTTTGGAAACTATACGGTAGGTTACTACAGGGCTTCTATGTAAATCAGATTAAGTTTATATCTGTTAGGATTCCGTGTCTAACTACCAATAAGTATAAGTAAGTATATTATTGTTGCTTGAGTGGAATATGCACAGAGAATAAAGCTGATATAATAATACTTACGTTTGGCGAGTGTCTGTAGTTGATTTACGAGTGGAATAACGAAGAAAAATGACCACACCCCTTTCTTTTGCAAGTCTTTCAAACAGTGTCTGTTCTTACAATGATTACATAGTGTTTGTCCGACATATTCATAACAGAAAGTACAGTAATAGTGATACTGAATAGGATTTCTCAGTTTCAAGAAAAACTTCCAAAGTAAGGCCATAGAAGATGCTATCCAGATAGGCAGCGTGCAATGAACGTTGTTTATCAAGAGCAGGAGATCTGAAAGAGCCACACCCAACAAGTTATGTCGAACTGCAAACGTTATTACAAGAAGCAGACTAACGCCAACAGTAATACGAGCCCCATCATACAATTGTACACTGTTTGCATCAACATCGGCTGTAGAATCCAGATTAGTTTCACCGTCTTCCTCATCTTCCTCTTCTAATTCGTCCTCGACATCAGTAAAGTTATCATTCATAACATCTACTTCTGACTGTATTCCAGCAGAAAGAGCAGGGTCGTGTATATCCTCTTCGAGTATATAACTTTCAATAACTTCAGTCATCGTTTCATTGTCTTGCTCGGCATTCATCTGATCGATTAATTCTCCTTCGCAACAGTGCTCAATCCAAATATCTTCCTTTTCTCTAGATAATGCGGATAATGTTGAATTATGTTTCCACTGCCTCGGTGAAATCAAAGTTGTCCATAGAACCACACGTCGACAAGTTTTCATCGTTACATAAAAGTTGCTCAGTTTTATCGATTATAATGTGTGAAGCTGATGGGCGCTCATGATTAATCCCCGAATTGTTGCTTTCATCTCCGTATTTCGTTGTCTTGGGAACAGTCATGGACGGTACTGGTTATAAGGTCCTCTCCTTTTCCTTCGAGTTGTTTGATTTTTGATATCGCTCACTTGATGATCGTGGCCTCCTCGTACTAGCGATCAACGAAAGTATTTTTTCCCGTGATGCATGGTTTCAGTGTGTGTATAATTGATATTAGCGAAGCGTCCTGAAGATGCCTAGCATTCCACTACTGTATTTTAGACTACAAGTGTCAATTAAATTCAAGCCCTATTTTTAAATTGTATAAATATTGTTTAAATATGATCACAAGCAGTGTGAATAGTGCCTTTATGTTCGCAAGTATTCGGCAATGACAAGGTTAAAGGTTTATCCGGCGTATTAATTTATTGTATTCAGTTTTACATTCGTTAAAATGGTGGTCTGTACGGCTTTATTCTTCTTTTATAAGTTCTACATTATTGAAAATCTGCCAACGGAATAAACGACAGAAAGAGAACAGTGAAACCTTCTGCTAAGTATTCAGATAAAGGTGAGTTAGAAATTATATTTTTAGTGCACGCGAAGGAATCAACTTCGCACGCATAAGTGAAAGTCACGCTATTTGGGGGTTTGCTAAAGTTCGTCTTCGCATCATTTAATTATGAAAAACCTCAAACAAACTGCATGGGGTTATAACCCATGGCGGTTACAATTACCTCTTATTGCCCGAATGGGCCATCAGTTTATCACGCATGTGCTGAACTTTCTATTGGGTTCCGCAATATATTGCATATGCTTTGAATAATGTATCTGCATGGACTGGTGTAAAGCTATTTTAGGTTAATAGTATAAAGTCGAACCCTGAAAAACGTGATCCTATGATGAATCGGTTTTGCCGTGAATGAAATCTACGCGCCATTTATGCAAATCAGGGTTCGGGTCCTTTGGGGTTTATAACGATGAGTTATCCCAGCTACTGGCCTGGGATAGAATTATATTGCAAACGTGAAGCCATCTTTAATAAATAGTTCTGGATCATTTGTTCACGTTTATGTTCTCTCTGCGTTTTTTTTAATAGAATATGTATTGATTCAGTTTGCGGCCGATGAAGTAAAGGAAGTTGTGAATTCGTATAAAGTTCGCCAAAAAGAGGGAGATAATGGCATAATGGAGGCGGAATATCAAGATGGAACCTTTTACGACTGTATCGTTTTAAGCCGAAATAGCGACAAAGACGTCTTAATAAAATTAAAACTGCAAATGGCTGGTTCAAGTAAATTGAACTTGAAGAGGGCTGTAGTATCAAAGAAAAGGAAAAAGGAAGAAGAAGAAAAAACAGAAAACAACAGTAAAAGTGGGAAGGATTAATTTACTTATATTGTAGCTGTTGAGAAGACAGAACAGTACGGTCTATTTTATTATACTTGATAGGAAATGAGATGGGCCTTAAATTGTTTCTTAAATTCGTTTGTTGTCCTTAATTGTTTCAAGTTAGTGGGTACGGTTTCCAAAGTACAGTAGCTGAGTATTTAAAGGTGAATTTTCCTGTGTTAGTCCTGACTTTTGGGCGGTAAACGTTTTTTCTAGCTGAGTACCTAGTATTATGATTGTGAATGTTAGCCACAGGTATTAAGAAATCATGGAATAAAGGTGGAACACTGGCTGGATTGTTATGGAGCTTGTGTGTTAGTGTGCAGATTTTTAACTTTATGTTTTCGAATTTTAGAACATCGAGAAGTTTGCAGTAGGCATGGTATTGATAACACTTCTTATGGGAGGCATGGAAACATTAAAAATAACAAAATATTTTTAGTATTTATGAAATGACAATATTAACTTCCCTTAAAGGAGAACTGAAGCCTAACATCAACTTTAGCTCAATGAGTAGATCTAAACGTGAAAAGACTCGTACCAAAATTTATTTTACTGTGTTTTCCGTCAAAGGACAGAAAATCTTCCTCCCAACCGCCGCTAAGTACAGACGGCTCAATTCCTGTAATCTGTGACGTACGATACGGGGAATAAATTAGTTTTGCCATGTTGTTCTCGGCGTTGAATAGATGCACTAACGACTCATAATTGCGCACTATTGTGCTTTCTTTGTGCTGAAGGTGTGGTTGTGTTTCCTTGGTATGCATGACGTACGATAGGGGAAAAAAGCACTGAATCGAGCCGCCACACAAACTAGCTTTATCAGGGGAGAATCGGCTATTTTTCGACCTTCAAAACGTATTTCCTCTTTTTAGATGTGCACCAACCACAAAGAAATAAAATATCAGAACTTATTCTCTTGAATAGAAGTTTGTATAGTAGTCGGATTGATTTAGGGTTCATTTCTCTTTTAAAGTTAATGCACTCAGTACTTCATAAATAGCATGTAACTACACTTGAATATTATTTCTCACTCACAACCTGCCTAAATTGATATTACAGGGGATTGTCCATACAAAGTGAAAAGAAGGACCGCATAATCGCAGAGGGACAACAGCTTCCTGAAATGAGTCCAGAGACACTTCCCTTTACCTTTCCAGTTAAAACTGATAAGGGCACTGAAGTTCGACCTGCTGCCTGTGCTTGGATTGGGGATCTGCAACGTGCTGTTATAAAACACCTGGAGAAAAATCAAAAGTTAGTATTGTTATGGATATTCTTCTACATGGAAGAATGTTATTTCTCCCATATGTTGAATTACTCATGAAATTTATTTTCAATCGCAAATCTCATCATGGCACATCTTTAGATCTATGAGAAATAAGTATTTCATCAAGATACGAGATAAAATGTAGGTCCTTCTAGCTTTTAATAACATTGTATTACTAGTGTTATCCAGAACACTATATACATGCACCACTTATTAGACGTTTGTGCAGGTATTATGTGCTGATATTTTACGAGTTGCAAATGTATTTTTCGGAGGGAAAACTGCGAGCATTGAGTAAAATATCAGCACGTAATACCTGGAAAAACATCTAATTATACAACAGCTTTCTTAATTCATGGTTTCTGGTCCATTTAAAACGTATTGCACAGGGCAATATGGAAAGTCTAGTGAGTATTACGGCTTCATATTTGCCCTGAAAGTTTACCTTACATGGTAAATTTACGTCACAGTCTTATAATAATGATATTATTACATGTACATGGATGATATTTTTTAACTGGGGCAGATACTTTTGAACTGGGGCAATTATGTTTGAACTGGGGCAATTATCAATATTCTAAAGAGGGATTTTATTTTTTGGGGATTCATAAAAAAAGGGGTTTAGTTTTTTGTGGAGGGGGGGGTTAAAAAAAAAAAAACACCCTCCCCAGGAATGATTTTTTTTTTCACCATCCCCTCCCTTCCTTCCATCCCTTCCATACCCTCTCTTCCCTTATCCTTATCCTTATCCTTATACTTAAACTTACATTTCATTCGGATGTAATACCAATGTACCAAACTCAGCGGGATTCGAACTCAGAAGCTCTGCCTTCACGGCTCACGCCCAGTTTTCCACTACTGACTAACGCACTGCGCCACACAAGCGCTTGTTGATTTAAACACCACCGTTTATTCTATAAGTGAGTAATCGTCGAACCCAGTCCTCTCGTTATGCGCGCATGCGTACTGATAACAAAATCGGACTTCAAAATATCTTTAGAAAATATGACATGGACGATATTCAAACCCGGACAAAACTGTAACATAGTTTGTGTTGACTGCATTCTTTTATGAAAACTGCAGCAACCCAAGGGAAGTAAGAAAGCTAAATCCAGAAAAATATATCGTTTATAGATGATCAGGTGTACTTTATTACGGCGCCACTCGTACTTCAAAACAAACTGTGTCAACCGAACCGATTTTTACAGAGACTGTCAGAGCTAAAATAAAGGCAAAAGAAAAGCGAATCACCTCTAACATTTTATCTAGAAGCTATAGTTAAGACTTTTACGAAAAAGCTAAACGGTATCTCAGGAAAGTTACGAGTGCAGAAGATCTTGTAAGCTCGTTTACGAGACTCAGCTTTCCAAATGGAATATAAAACACTGACTCAGACTAAGATATGCTATATTATCTTGTTCTCTCACCAACGAGGATGTGAAATAACGCATAAATGGATTAATGAGAACTACATGTAACAACAATTATGTTTCACTTTGCCGTTTCCATTCCGAACATTAGGGCCAATAACAAGCAGATTTATTGAAGCCAGTTAACACCCCAGTCCATGCAAACTCATTCCTAACAGTATTATAAATCAATTTAATGGTCCTATGAACTAATCCAAACCCTTACCCTACATTTTAAAAAAACCTAACCGGTCAGTGAACATAATCTCACAGGTAAACAACAGGTTTTTAGAGCTAATTGGTGACTAGAGTTCCCAGGTAAACATGTACATGTGAGTTTGTCGGCTGTATTTGGGCCATTCCACAGTATTTGGGACATGGAACTCTGAATTCTTAATTACTGAAACCTTGCAAGATCATTGCATATTTCCATTATTTAATAACTAAAGTATTAAAAAAAAATGATTTTGAAATGTCGGCAAACTCCTATCTTGTCTGAAATTATCATTAATTAGCTGAAACACAAAATTGCCTGTCACGGAGGGGAAAACCACAAAAAACCTATGAGCTACATGTACTTGCTTTATGTCAAAAACAAATAAAAAATATCAGGACACACAGTTCTTCACATGCACTAATAGAGAAACAAAACATAATTTCAGTTGCTGTTAAGGGGGTGTTGCTATAGCTCGTCCAAGAGGGAACTTTTCCCTCCGTGACAAAATTAGGTATAACAGTTTTGATATTTCCAAAACAGTCAAAACAAAATTCACAATATTTTATAAACTTCTGAGTTCAAGTTCAATACAACTATATAAAAGAAAAGAAAATTCTGAACTGCAAGTTTTCTTTGTTCTATTTCAATAATAACAAGTGTCACGGAGGGGAAAATTATGTCAGGGACGGGAATTGAAACTTAAAAAGCTGTTTAAATTACTTAGAAATTGCATAAAATGTATCATTTTCATACATTCAACACAATATATGTTGTTTGTACCCAAATCAGATAATAATTGTAACCTCTGAGCATGCTCATAGCAGCAATGCATTGTGGGCAAACGTTCATTTGGGCATGCTCATAGCAGCAATGCATTGTGGGCAACCTTTGCCATGTGCTCATGTAAATGTAACTAGTAATACGTTTGATTGCTCATAGGCCTTGTTTATGTTCCCAGGATAATTACATAATGTTATATAAGTTAAATAAATATTCCAGTGGGATTAATTAAGACAACATTGCTATGGCATTGGTATGGGACAAAACTTTCCCCTCCGTGACTTCCCCTCCGTGACGCTGGTCCTTTTGACTTACCTCCTAGCTGGAGAAGTTAGAGAAAGTGAACATTTGATTATTTGATGTCATTTGTTAGTTGATGAACTAAATGTTTAATAAAACTTGTGTTTAAAGTTGTAGCTTTTATATATTCACAGGAATTTGGGGTTAGTTTTGGAATTGTACTTTTTGTGAATTCTCTGTTCCCCTCGGCGACAGCTAACATTAAAAATAATACATCACTGGGTATTTTACAAAACATTTTGAAATTCACCACACATAAGGGAGCGGTCATTAATTACCGGGGGGGAGGGCCGGTAAATTTAGGGGGAGGGCTAAGATTTTTTGGGCTTCCGATTTGGGGAGGGTCACAATTTTTTGGGCGCCTGTTTTAACAATGACACTTTTACAATATTTTTAGGCTACTTCAATCGACCATTCAGCTCCACCTTGGAAATGTCCCTTAACCAGCAATCAGCGCGTGCTGGATGCTGCTAATGGGCAACGTTCGAGACCTCAAACATTCTGCTTGATAACGAGGTTTTCAGGAGTAAAACAAAATATATATATTTTTTTATGTTTTGGGGAGGGCCAATATTTTTTGGGCTGATGTTTTGGGGAGGGCCAACATTTATGGCTCCTCGTTTTAGATATTTTACCCCCCCCCCCCCCCCCCCCTCCCTAAAGAGCTATTGAAAATGGTATACATGATGGTTCAAAAGTTTGTTTCAATTCAAGCATCTAATTGTTAGGCAGCTTTCAATCTTGTGATTTTCCCCTCCGTGACATGCGAATACTGTGGAGTTGCCCATTTATCAAAATACAATAGCTTACTCCAACAAAAAGTGACTCTGACTGGTCAGTGAACATAAGCTGGCTCACAGGTAAACATATTTGCCCCGGTTCAAATGTATCTGACCCAGTTCAAAAATATTTGCCCCGGTTCAAAAATATTTGAACCAGTCATCAAAATTGCCCAACAACATATACACATGCAACATCAACTTGAATTATTATGACCAATACATGTACCACAAATACAAGAACTGATGTTTCCACCTTAAAACCTCAGGTATGACCGTTTTACATGGCACGACTGCATTACTCCCCATGATGAGATCTGGGTCAAAGTGGGTAAGGAGGTGGAACCTCCAAAATGTCATTCCAAGTGGGAAACATCCTTTCCCCTAACTCACAACAAAATACAGTGGTGGTCAACCTCTTCGAAGCCCCTGACTCATTTGTCAATCTGAAACTTGCGATGGAACAGTACACACAATATGTTGATCTTGTGCAAAAAGTGTTTGGTGTAAAACCACTGTAATCTGCTGTACTTAATTTCAAAAGTATTCCAACAGGGGAAACAAGTAAACAAATGAAATTTTCATTATCATTAGGGGAAATTTCGCTTTTACTTCCCTGTTGAAATATTTTTGAAAAGTACTGTACATCCGATTTTTTTCCTTGGAATTTAATTGGATACATGCATACTGTACAGTTTCCAATGTAACAACCCCCCCCCCCCCCCCCCCCGAAAGTAGCGACCCCTCGAAAGTAATGATAAAACTTGATGGCTGCTAATAAATCCTAAAAGTAGCGACCCCCCGAAAGTAGCGACCCCCCGAAAGTAGCGACCCCCCCCCCCCCCCCCGAAAGTAATGACTCCCAAAGGCTGGTAAATCCGAAAGTAACGAGGTTTGCATTGTACTTTGCAGTTCACATTGTAATCTATCTCTTAAACATTAATATTAAATTTGAAGGTCAGAGTAAATTAATCCTCTCATTTTTTTGCAGTGAAAAAAAAAGGTGAGGTTGATTATCTTTGGCAATTATGCCTTCCTCTGTGTCCTCCTTGGAATAAGTGGAGCTAGTGGCATGTTCTACAATTTGTTTTCCTTTTCAATGGCACGACCGTAATAGGCCATCCTTTTTCTGCACTTGAACTTACATGGGGTAAATAAATAGATATGCATTCTTCATCATCACAAGTGATTCTGGAAATATATACAATGTACAAAACCATATACAGTAATGTACAAAAGTCATATGATAGGGGCTATACATGTTTGACATGGACAGGCCAGAAAAAGCCATCATTTTTTTGCTTGTTGTTTTGCCATTTGAAAGTTGTCACATGACAAAAACACCTATTGACTTTTATTGTAGTAGTTTTCTCTAGGGAGGGAGTTGTTTCATCTTATGACGTCACAGGATCCATGAAAAGTAACCAAAATTAGGGATTAAATGCCAGAAATGTTACAAAGTTCGAAAGATTAATACCTTTTTGTGAGAAACATACACAATAGTACAATATAAATTGTATTATTTTGACATGATACTTGCACTTTAAAGCAAATGGAATAGACAGTTCAGTAATAATTATATACATGTTGTCATCAGGTGTACATGTGTATTATAATCAGCCGTGCTCTATACACCCCCTTTAGATGAGCTCAATAATCCCTCCTAATCCCTGCATGACCATCAACATTTGTAAATGCAAACATTTGCTCTACTCTACATGTAATTCTATTCAAAGGTATGTTTACCAGGACTACACATAAGTCTGGGCATTTTCAAGCGTCTGCACAGCTTGCTTGTTCAAGAACTTGATCAACTTGATTTGATCATAAATTCACATACAAGCACTTCTGATCAAGAGCAGGTTATGATGGTAGAAATTGCGTGCCTTTACTTACATTTCAACATGCATAAATTACAGGCATGTGGCGCTGCTATCATTGACCAGTGTTAGTCTTAATATTCCTTCTCAACAGTCTCCAGATAAAGGACATGATAGCAGGCCTACATCATGTTACATTTTAGTTCACTGCATAATATTGATTCCTATACAATGTACATCTATAACAAAAAATTGTCTCCTGAAAGGTGATGCCAACTTCCAGTCCTATGTCAAGGATATTCAAAAGGTACACAAGAGACAAACTAATCCAAGAACTAGATCAAGAACTACAGGATTAATACATTGGCATATTACCTATCACTGATAGAAGATTCCCTTGTGAACAATACAATCAAAGTTTCTGCAGAAAAAGGAAACAGAAATACATGGTCAAATTGAAGCTCAGGCTATTATGATGGAGATTTTGTGTACATGTTTTCTATACAAGTCTGATTTTGATTATTAATGTACTTCAGTGCAAAATAAGGTAATATTTGAGCAAAATTTCAGATACAGCATACATTGTATGCCTGAAAATCAACCTTAAAATAACAACAGATAGATAGTTTATTATAACAGTTACATATAGCACTAACGTTGCAGCTGTGAAAGTACAAACATGTATGTAAATACAGTGCAAGCAATTTGTAACAACTCTGGGCCCAGTTGTTTGAAGCAAAGGTAACTTTATTCCTAGGATAGTGATAAATCTGTAATTGTAATCTGTACAGTTTAACATCGGGTTACGGTTTAACCCTGGGGTAGCGTTTATCCTTGCTTTGAACAACTGAGCCCTGCTGTACATTTGAGTGATTTAATTCATTTTACATGTATACAGTTTTTGTACAGAGAAATATCAGACCAAAGTATTTTCAGTACAGACCGAGCTGTTAGGCAATATCTATATAAAAAAAGGAATATCTCTCTATTCTGCCTTATAATTATCAAAATATTATACTGGCCCATGGAAGTTTCAACAACACCTTATCTAGTGCATTACCTTCCAAAAATACCTTAAATTCACTTCCTAGTTTATTTAATGCTAAACGCTACCTTTGATAATGATTTTGATCCTAATCATAATTTACATAATGTTGTTCAGCACGAGTGCCGCTATTTTTCACGACATAGTTTTGAACTGACTGAAATTAGACAAAATGATAAACCCTTCGTTATCCCTATTACATAATAATTTAAGAAGCCTTAAAAGAAATATTGAGGCGTTTCAAGATCACTTACTATGTGAACTAAACTTTCCTTTTAGTACTACTGGTGTTTCTGAAACGAGCGTAGTTGGTGATCAGCCTCTAGATTTTAATGAGATTTAATAATCATAGTTAACTGGGAGATTGGCCAACATATTGCTATCATAATTGTATGCTTAACGGGGTCGTCTTGTGTGATGAATTTGCCCCCATGGTGAGTTATTTTGGGATTGCTTGCAATAGCTATTGGCAAGCAGAAAGTGCTCATTTGGCGCATGCACAACGGGGTCGTCAAATATGACGAGTTTTCCCCGTGCTCAGTTCTAGCTCGCTTGCTTTGCATTTGCTTGCCGGGTTGCCCACCCACCCGTCCCTACTATGGTAGGTTTAAGACCTAGGTAAGTATCTTTTTTCCACTGTGAAATCAATGTGACAGGTGCCAGGGTTTGACCCGTGGCTTGGTTGCCATGGTTCCCTCCTTAGTTGCACATTGCTTGCCTGTTGCTAGTACTTACATTGCAAATGGCACCTACCCTCTATCCTTTCCTATATTGGCAAGTTAAATCCTGATTTGTTAAATTATAATTTTTAATATGTTTCCACTCCACTCTCAGCAGGGAGTGGGCATGAATATAGCAGAAAATATAAGTTATAACATTCTAGAAAATACTTCTAATATTTATTTGGGTGGATTGAACTCGTTATCGAGGATAACCAAAGTATTGTTCATGGCATTATTTATCGGCAGCATAACGATCCAACTAAATTCCTGGATTATCTGAGTGAAATTTTCTGTAACTTCAATAAGTCATGTAAGACTGTTTGCATAATGAGCGACTTCAACATTGATCTTCTTAAATATGACTTACATGTACTTATAGCAAAGATTTTAAAACTATCTTTATCCACAATAATTTATAGTGATTCTGCCACCCTTATTGGTAACATATTTTAAAATAATAATTCATATAATTTAGTTAGTGAAAATTGTTTCTGACATTAGTGATCATTTTTCGCAAGTCTGTCTTCTGTAAAATTGTAATGGTTCTTATAGTTCTAGACCGAATAAACTCAGAGATTATTCGTTCAAAAAGAGGCTGCCACTGCCAACCGAACTTGGGCCAAAGTTAGCTTTGCCAAAATGTTGGAGAAAATAATAAAACAGCAAACGTTTAATGGTCACTGCACTAGCCCTGACAGACCTAGTTAGGTTCCCTGTGGCTCCAGCGGTTTAGCTCAGACGGTGTGACCGCCTGGGAATACCTCATGCTGAGCCATTTCTTTTTAGTTATTTGTTCTCTTTTTCGCTGTTTTTCTTTTGGATAGCAATATACAAACACCTTTAAAAAGGGAATTGGAAGTCCTACATTTTACTTAGTTAGGTTAATTTAAATCATAATCCCAACAACAACAACAAGCTTTATTTGTACCTTAAAAATAGATTAGAGATTACAAATATATATATATTTTATACTATAATGGAGATACAGGCTGCCTGAATTAACCATATAGGGCTACACTAGTCAGGCAGCTAAAAATAAATAGTGAACGATTTGATAGATCAGTGCAGGGCAGATACAAATAAACACACAAAGCACACAAGCACAAAACTAAATATAATACATATAAGAAGAGGAAAAAATGATAATTAAATAAATGACTTATCACATATATAGATTTATAAAACGAAGACATAGTAATACTAAATATTATACTGTGATGAATTTGCAAGGGAAAAAACAGGGGAAAAAAGAGACATAAAGATGCAAATTTCAATAACAATTTAGAATATCTTGTTTGAGTTTCGTCTTAAAGGTGCTTCTCTTAGAGGATTTTATTTTCTCATCAATTTTATTCCAGACTTTGGCACCTTGGAACCTGATGTTAAATTTTCCATAATTAGTTCTCGCATAAGGTAAAGAATAGGAGGATTTAGAAGCTAATCTAGTATTATAATTATGTTTTTTGCTCACTTGTATAAAAAAGTTATCAAAATAAGAAGGCAGATTACCTGTACTGAAATCATACATAAGTACAGCATTATAAAGAAACACGAGGTCTGGGTAGTTTAATTATTTCAAGAGCTCTAAAAAGAGGATTAGTGTGATCATTGTAGCCAGAAAAAAATATAATACGCATTACTCTTTTTTGAAGTACAATGATGGGGTTTATGGTAGAGAAATAAGTGTTACCCCAGGCAACAATTCCATAGATCAGAAATGGATAAATTAAAGAATAGTATAGATTAATGAGAATATCTAAGTTGACAAAATGTCGAACTTTCGTTTCATCTTTTTAGCTACATAAGTAATTTTAGATTTCCAGTTTAAGTGTGAGTCAAATATAATTCCTAAATATTTTATACATTTTTCATCCATAAGAATAACTGAATAATTAAATTTCCTTTGTGGAGGGTGGAAAACAACAAAATTAGACTTATCAATATTGAAAGAGAGTTTATTTACACATAGCCATTTATAAATATTTTGTAATTTTTTGTTAACAGTTGATTCCAAAACTGATAGTTTCTTGTTGGTATCAAACAAATTGGAAGAATTATTAAAGTCATTAATATAAAGGAGAAACAAAATAGGGCCAAGGACAGATACTGTGGAACACCGCAAAAAATTAGTTGGATATCTGATGTAGCATTTCCAGCAGATACAAATTGTTTCCTATTAGAAAGATAGGAACAGAACCAGTCATTGGCAACGCCCCTAATACCAAGTCAATATTCTATGATTGACAGTGTTCAAAAGCTTTACTAAAATCAAGAAAGATTAAACAAGAATATAAGCCTTTGTCAATGGCTGTTTGTATTTTATCTGTTATAGATAAAATTTACTTGAACCGTAGAATGATTGCAGCGAAAACCAAATTGTTTGCTATAAATAATATTTTGCTTATCAATAAAATTAATCAGTCTATTAGCCATCAGCTTTTCTAATAATATGTTAAAAATAGAAAGGAGTGAAATTGGACGACTTACTCAGACTAACATGTGGTCCTTTCTTATAAACAGGTATTACTCTAGCAATCTTAAAGTTATCTGGAACAATACCAGTAGCAAAAGGGCAATTAAATAAAATTTCTAAACGTTTTGATAAGAGGCATTTTAAAGGTTTAAGTAGTTTAGTTGGAATACTATATGGTTCACTTGCTTTATTGGAATTCAAAGTGCTATTGTAGATTCACTACAATATCACTCGTGTTTTCTGTCGGAATAGATCGTATACCACGAATTTCGAGGCACTCCCGATATGAACATTGTTCCATAGAGTCGGCTGCATCTTTCTGTTGATTAAGCTCATTATTTAAACTATCAACTTGAGACTTAAGTGCAGTGTTATCAGCTTTCAAAAATTTGATTGTAGATTCTTGCTCCTGGTATTTCGTTAGCAGGTCATCATACTGAGAACTCATAAAACTCATAGTACTTTGCAAAGGCAGCAACGTTTTGTCGAATATAGACTCAAGGACTGAACGGGTTACTTGAGAATCATCTTCCATAGCTTTTAGACAGTTATAATAGTAGGTTTAGTCTCTTAAATAAAAGAAAATACGGACTTTCAAAAAACATGGCCGCCAGCGACTGACCTCACTCCGCTACATCCTTTTTCAAGCCATACGTTATATTCATTTCAGGGAAGACAAAAGGAAGATTTTCTGTAAAAAGCTGGTTTTAAGAGTACAGTCCTAATTCGACAAATTTTAAACTGCTCTTTCTCTGCTGACTGCTTTCACCATCTTTCCCCATCTTAGATTGACCATACAGATGTCCCGCCAGTGTCCAGAGCTGTGTCGAATCTGATTGGTTGACCCTGTCACGTGTTAAGCCAACTCGCGACGACAAAAAACATTTGCGAAACTTGACTCAGCAGCCAAAGGCCTCGCCCGAGTAACAAGCAAAAGTTTCTGTCAAACCTCCACGGTACTAATTTCGGAAACGCCCTTGAGCAATCAACTGATGTTGACACTGCTTTTAGTACTTTCAACAACAAACTTAATAACTTAGTAAAAACAAACGCGGATGTCAGTAAATATCGAGAATCGTGCAACAGAAGTGAAAAATCAGATTCCATTTTATTTTACCAAAGAACACAATTGGTAAACTATTTTCGAAAATCACATTTAAAAGTTCAACTGCTTTTTAATTTTTTTTAAATTAGATAAGTTCAAAATACGGCCGACGTTCGCTGGGCGTCACTGAAAATTTGGAAATATTGTGAATTTTGAGCAAGCGCTTGTGCAGTAATGGCAATTCTTCCAGTATTTTTTATTTCGGTACTGAATTTACCATCCTTTCCCCTATCTTAGAGCATAAAAATAATTTTAGAATTCCTATTTTTGGCCTGCGTATAGACATGTTGCATACACTACCTTCGAGTAGTTGTGCTCAAGATATATGTATTTCTCAACACTAAAAGGTGAACTAGTCTAATTTTCTGTCTTCAAATATCTATTTTGGCCTGCAAAAAGCCTGCCGTCCAGAATAAAAACTGTCTAGCGTATTTGACCAATTCTTGGGTTGCAATCACGTGGTTGAAAATAGTGACGTCACCGATCGCCGCCATATTGGTTGGTAACCAATGCGCCACTGCTACTGTCCTGGAGTGAAGACTACGATGGCGAACATTGTTTTCTGACAATGTTATGCTTCTTTGGATGGCGAATCCAAATTCCGATATAAGAAAAAGGCTTTAATGTGTGGTTCTGATTTTGAGTGTGATATTTCCCTCTGGCCAGCAATAGAATATCCCGACATCGTTGTAGAAATGCATGTAACGCAACGTACAAGAAGCGTGAGAAAGAGTGACGTAAAAGGCGTGATGTCACACGTTTTTGACAGTGACAAGACCGCATGGTCTTGAGCAAGTGAAGAGAGCGGGTGCTCAGAGTTCAAAGCGATGTAATATTAGTTACATTGTATTACAACCTGATTATAACGTATTGAGTGATAGATAGTGGATGTTAGTTATCTACAAGTTCTACATGGTCCTTCGAGCCGGATTTAAAAAATGGAAGACTTGAAAAGATTGAAGATTGATTAGATTGATTAGCCTTGAAATCTACAACTGAAACCGACAAATGGCAATTCTTAATCTCCAATCTAATCAGTGTCTCGCCGACTACCAATTCAAAATGGCGAACCTCGAGGGCATTACTGAGGCCATTAAGTTAAACACTGAAGAAATTATGCGCCAGCTCTCAAACCATTTGACCTCAGACAGCAGTTTCCTAAACGATATTATCAAAGGCATATCCAGCACCATTTACAAGTATCTACGACCTGGACCATGGATGGAAGGATTATTGCCCTACTAACCAACAATATTACTAAAGTTGTGATAGAGAAACCAAGTGATTTGTGCAAGCTCCCTGGCCCTCATTAATTCCCTTCAGCAGGACAAGATCGAAGGTCTTACAACTGGTACCAAGTCCCAACTCATCACAGCTACATGTCATGTATGTCAAATGTATCTGCTGCTGATCTAACGTATCTATCTATAATATGCATGGTATGGTCATCAAGTCAGGTATTTCTATTAAATTAGCTATTGATTGTAAACCTACTAGCCATTAAATATGAAGTTATTAATTGGTTTACATGTACGCGGCATGTTTCTCTTAACGTGGATTCGGAGCGAGCTTATAATAATAAAAATAATAATAATAATAATAAAGGTTTATTAGACAGCATTTCCATGAATGGCTCTTCATCCGTCTAGAGTTAAATATATTACAATTTATTTGTTGAGAGCTAATTAAAAATATTTACAATATATATTTGTTAAGAGTTAAAATAATATACAATACTTGTGTGATTATGTTATATAGAAATGCTGATATAATTTAAAATTTACATTAATATAGGTTGTTTATGGAACTAAACTAGTTATATAAATATATACATATATATCATTAATAAAATAATAATTAATAAATTTACACTGAGACTACCATATCATGAATTATAATAGTCTGTCTTTAGCCTGTGTCAGCAACTGTGATCTAACCTCCTTAAGGAAAGGCCTATATGGCTTAATGGATCTTGCTTCAGGAATTAGTGAGTTAAAGAGTTTTGCAGCCGAATCCTGAAATGTGCCATGTTCTAGAGGGACAAGTAACCTAGGTTCAGAGTTAGATCTTAAGATTCTTGTATTGGTATGTTTCTCTAATCTAATATAGCTTGGCCAATTTGAACAATTCATTGCCTTGTGCGTTAGTTGAAGTACATTATAAATTGACTGTTCGTGCATGGGAAGCCAGCCTAATTTCAAGGCATCTGTTTCTGTCGAATACTTGTTTGTGATAAAACCAATGGCAGCATTCTGAACCTTTTGAAGCTTTGATTCCAAATAGGATGGTAGTGGGTACAGGACTGTGTTGTTATAGTTGAGCTTAGATAAAATAAGGCTTTGTACCAGGTTCTTTTTGATTGTGTATGGAGTGAAGTGTTTAATTTTCCTGAGGACTGATAGTGTTGCGTAGCAGGAAGACGTCACATGTTTAACAGCCTCGTCCCATTTTAGGTTCTCTTGAAAGTGGGTGCCAAGGAGTTTATAACTGTATTTGCGCTCAAGAGGAGTATTGTCAATCTTTAGAGGTAGATTTACACTTTTCAGGTCATGGTGACAAGCTAGCTGATGGGTGGAGAAGAGCATAGACTTTGTCTTTTTCAGGTTCAGTGCTAGATTTGTTGACTTCGCCCAGGGTGAGATGTTATCAAGGGTGGCATTCAGGTTGTTGACACACTTATCAAGATTTGATAAAGTGCTGTGTTGGTATAATGTTGTGTCGTCAGCATATTGGGCAGACTGCACATCCATATGGCAAGTGGCGCTCAGATCAGAAACATAAAGATTGAACAGCACGGGCCCTAAGATACTTCCTTGAGGAACTCCAAAACTAAGGCTTGTGATATCAGATTTAGAGTCATTTAAAAGTACATATTGTTTACGGTTTGATAGGTAACTAGCAATCCATCTTAGGGCATCACGAGAGAATCCAAAAGTATGGAAATTGTTAAGAGCAGTTGTAAAGTTAGACTCAGTAATTATAACATATAGAACTGACCCCAGTTCCTGGGGGGAACTGTATTAACTTACCTACTTAATCTATATATTTAGTTTTTCAGTATTAAAGTAGATCTTAATTTATCTGATTAATTTATCGTACAGATAACACTTATGCCAAAATAATTATGTAACTGTTGTAGAAAGTCTATCCGCTGGAATCAAAAGGCAATCTTTTGTAATGTTTGTGTAAATTGGGTTCATTATAAGTGCACTACTCTTACTTTAAATGAGTACATTGTGCTTGGTAATTCAAATGATGATTGGTACTGTACTCCATGCCTTGCTATTATTTTCCCATTTAATCACTTGGATGATGATGATGATGAATTTCAACTGGCTCTCCGTGAATTCATATCTGACTTTAAATTTAGATCCCTTTAAAGACTTGATATTTAACCCTTTTTCTCAGGATGTCTCAATAACAAACATAAGCAGCCTAGATCCTGATGAACAATTCTTTAATTCTTGTAGGTCAACAGATACTAATTATATTCTCGAAGATGATTTTGTAGCTAAATACTCTGATGAAACTAGCAACTTTTCACTCATTAATTTTAATGCCCGCAGTCTTTCTCATAACCTTGACAGACTATTTACAATTACTGAAACTCCCGTTCTCTGTAATAGGTGTCTCTGAAACATGGTTATCACCTGCTAATGGATCTCAATGTGAGCTTAGTTCTTATATCACTTGTAATCATGAAAATAGACAGGGAGGTGGAGTTGCTTTATATATCAGAAATGACATTGATTACACTGAAATAAAGGAATTAGGCATTAATGATGACAACATATGCCAATCACTCTTTATTGAATTACAATTAAAAGCCAATAAAGTAACAGTTGGTATTATCTATAGACCACCAGATGCTAATATAAGCTTGTTTAATGAGTACATTGATAAAACTCTTGACCAACTAAATAAATCTAATAAGCTGAATCATATTATTGGTGATCTTAATATCAATCTCTTACAAATTGAAACCAGCTCAATAAATAGTGACTTTTTTGAAACTATGTTATCTTATTCATATTGCCCTACAATATTTAAGCCAACAAGAATAACATATCACTCAGCAACACTTATTGACAACTGTTTCACTAATGCTTATGATCATGTAACTAACTCTGGCATTTAAATAAGTGACATTTCTGATCACCTACCCATATTTTATATTTCCGACATAGAAACACCCACACCACCAAGCTATAATAATACGTTTTCAACAACAAGAGTAATAAATAATGAAACAATCGATAAGTTTGCAGGTATTATTAACTCTTATGATTGGAACTTTGTTTATGAATCTCCTGACCCAAATACTTCTTATAACATTTTCCTGTATAATTTCATGGCTTTATATAATCAAACATTTCCTCTGAAAAGAACCAGAGTTAGAACTCATGCTCATAAACCCTGGATAACTCAGGGTTTACTAAAATCAATAATGCATAAAAACAAATTATATCATAAATACCTAAAACAAAAAATCCAGCTAGTGAGCATAGATTTAAAGCTTACAGAAATAAATTAAACCATAACCTTAAAATATCAAAAAAACATTTTAATTAAAATAAACTAGAGCCTGCTAAATCCGACCTAAAAAGCACCTGGAGGATCCTTAAAGATCTCATTAATAAGCCCAAATCACGATCTAATTACC
Organism: Actinernus sp. WN-2022; assembly: GCA_030867875.1. Classification (NCBI taxonomy): domain Eukaryota; kingdom Metazoa; phylum Cnidaria; class Anthozoa; order Actiniaria; family Actinernidae; genus Actinernus; species Actinernus sp. WN-2022. The sequence goes on from JAOWCC010000577.1 coordinate 122,857,658, forward strand.
CAGTCTCTTTCAATCACAATAACTCTTTGATAATCGATCCACAAGTAATTTCTGACTCATTAAAAAAACTTTTTTTAATGGGATTGGTTCTAATTTAGCTAGCAAATCCGAGTACTTCCTGTACATTTACTCAATACTTGAAAGGCTCCTACCCCCAATCAATCGTCTTCTATGAAATAGATGATGATGAGATATCTAGACTTCTCACTGAGATTAATCCTAACACATCTCCTGGGCTGGACTCTATATATCCACGCATAGTTCTCTAGCCCCTATCCTAACTAACATCTTTAATAAATCATTGTTTACCGGTAGGGTGCCTGACAAACTTAAGGAGGCTTTACTGATACCAGTCTATAAATCTGATGATCGTAAGTCCTTTGGCAACTGTAAACCAATATCTATCCTCCCAATATTCTCAAAATTGTTTACGTTAGGTTATTTAATTATCTAGAGAAACTGAATATTCTATCCAACAGTCAATATGGATTTAGGAAAAACTATTCAACCTACATGGCTTTAATCGAACTTATTGATAACCTCTCCCAATCTATTGATAACAAAGAGTTCACTGTGGGAATATTTGTAGATCTTTCCAAAGCCTTTGATACTGTTGATCACAAAATTCCTAAACATAAACTCAGTCATTATGGCATCAGAGGCACCTAACTCCAATGGTTTGATAACTACTTACTTAATAGAAAACAAATTGTGAAATTTAATAGCACTTACTCATCACAAAGGATTGTTACCTGTGGCGTCCCTCACACTTGATCCTTGGTCCCCTCCTATTTTTACTTTATATTAATGACATTACAAACTGTACTGACCTCCTTAACTTTATTCTCTTTGCTGATAATACCAGCATCTACGTAGTAGATAAAATATGAGCGGGAGATCTGTATGGGCATTTACAATGGCGAGCCGCTTCAGCGAACAGATGAAATGAACAGATAACTAAAAGCCATTGATATGCACGACATAAAATTTTAACCTTTGATTTCTCCCACCTTGGTATCGATGTGGGATGAATGAGTTTCTCAAAAAAACATCCCACATCGAAGAGACAATGTGTATGCAATAAGAGAGCAGAGCGTAGTGTGCAGAAAAACAGGTCCCACATGGAATAGATGGTGTGTACATAATAAGAGAGCAGATGTACTTTGTCATTTCACCTGTCCCAGGATAGGGGTAGTCAGTGATCGGTCGTGAGACTTCCCTCACTAGCTTCGCTAGTATTCTGTACCTGATACAGAATACTACTAGAGCTATAACGGACCATGGGGTCTGTATCTCTGTACCCCTGAAAGTGAACACACAAACCCTCGTCGTTGCGAGGACTTGGCTCGTAGTCGTATGCATAGTATGGCCTTGTTTTGCTTTTCTTTTATCTTTCTTTTCCAAGCTAAGGGCATCATGTTTTCGAAAGCATCATGTTTTCCTTAAATTGCATATGAATCGTAAAAAAAATGTTGTCCAATATATATCTTGTATAATACATTATATCAAATAGGAAAGCAATTTTTGTTTTCAAAAGAGTACAATTTCTATTATTTTTTTTGCTCTAAACACGGCAAAAAAGTGGTACAGGACACTGGGGGTGAGTTTGTTGTTTCTGATGTCACACACACTTTGCATGTGAACTAATGTTATCGCAGTGTTCACCTAAAAATAATACTTGTGAAAAACATGTCAGATAACGAAAGCTTTACAACGTCACATAACTTAATTCCTCTCTTCAAACATGATAAACACTAGCTCCTGCTAGCAGGTGTGACATCACACTGATTTGCAGATGATGGTTTTGGCTGCACGAGAAATGGACCATTTTGAGGACAAAAAGGCCAACTTTGACTGACAAAAAATTGCATGAAATAAGTGAAGGAGAAAAAAACACATAAAGCGTCCATTTTCTTAATTTACCTAAAGAGCAAAACAAGTGTTTGATTCATATACACTTTAACAGAAATTTCTTGTCATAAGAGGTTGCAATCTTCTGAAATCTCCATCCCTATCTTGGAGCTTCATACAAAGTAAAGCATTTCCCCTCTGGTGAGCACAGGGTTCTACTCCAGTGAGGAAGCTGCTGACATGTGTACAAGTGCAGTAATCATACACAATAGAAAAAAAACAGGGAATACAATATTCTAATAAGGCAACAATTCAAACTGCATAAAACATAAAAAGATATTGTTAAAAGTAAATACTTAACAAAACGTATGCTTCAAATTTGAAATTCCTTAGAAGATTGGTACCTGGTGAGATTTGAGGCTGACAATGTTTTGCGGGTTTTGGAGGGTGAGATAGATATTCAACCTCTCATGTTAAATGATGACGAAGAGATGTTGGAGGGGGATACTATCCTGGCATATTGGGCGCCAGATGGGAAGTTCTACGAAGCAGACATTTTAGAGATAAATGTTGAGTGAAATAGATAGGATATCTTTGTTCTAACCCAGATTTAATTATTATTTTTCTAATTTCTGATCTGCACTTTTGTTACTGATCTTAAAACTGAACTGCCTTTCTACATAACCAAAGTCTGTTTCCTTTTGCAGTATTATAGGCATGGGTCAGGTCTGTATCTTCGATACATTTTCCTCCAGAATTTATATCGGCCAATTTTATCTGAGAAGATCGACATGAAGGTCTAACCATTTGCAGTTGTTTCACAAAGGCAGCACCTTCTACTCATTATTTTAAGGCCATGTGTATTGGTCCCACCAGGGTTTGAACCCGTGACCAAACCGACTTTTACCGCATAATTACTGATCTAAAATGAAGGCAAACGAAAATCGAGTAACCTCTGTTTGGAAGAAGACTCATACGAAAGAGTAAACAGTAGTTTAAAGTAACAAGTTCAGACGATCTCATACGTACTCGATAGACTGAACTTTCCAAATACAATAAAACACTGACTAGAACAAAATGGAAGTATGCATTCCAAATAACAAAGTTGTAACTCCTGACAACAAAGTGGCTTAACCCTTTTACTCCCAAGGGTGCCATATGGCACTCTCTAATGGTTACTTGCTTTGAAGGTTTCATAGGATGTTTAGAGCTAGTCACTAATTTAGGGCTAACTCACTAAACAACAGACAAATGTACTACTTCTTCAAATGGTCCTACAGGTCAACTAATCCAAACCATACCCTACATTTAAAAACACCCTAACCGTCAACAAGGGGTAATCAAATCTCTAATTTGTGGTGTTTAGGGCTAGTCACTAATTTAGTGTGATTACAGAGAAACTAAACAACATAGAAAAACAACACTTCTTCAATGGTCCTGTGAACTAATCCAAAACCTAACATCAGTGAACAGCTACATATAACATTATGACAGAATCACCCAGGTTGAAAATTCACCTAAGGTTAAAAATACTAATCTATAGATTAAATTATCCTATATAGTTTAATTTTAAATTAACCTGACATGAAAATTAATAACCTGTAACATATGTCCCATATTTCTACCTACCCATCTCTGATGTATTGTAACTAGGCCAATTTATTCCATTCAAGACTCTATTCTTTTTATCCACACACTATGCAGCTGATAAGAACAAGCTCCTCAAGAAACGGGGAGAACTCGAAAAAAAAAAGGTAAATGAGGAACCCCAATCAGCATTGCCAACACTTACTGCAACAGATACCAACAAAAAGCTCTCAAAGAAGAAAAAAGAGGATGGAAAACAACAAAAACTGGCATCCATTGCTGCCAAAAAGGCACAAGTGGCCATCAGACTAAGTACAAATACAAGTACATCTACAACAACAGACCATCAGGCTACACCTGACAAGGCTGCCCCTACTTCCCCTGTACTTAGAGGTCCTGCAGATTCATCTCTCATGACTGCAGCTGCAGCTTCATCACCTATACCAAAAAACAAAGTAGAAAGAGATCAGTACATCTACCAACATTACCTGCTGCAGATGATGAAGATGAAGAAGATGTTATCACAACAACATGCACCAACCCAGACTGTGTGGCCTTGCTGTATCACAGCAAGGCATTGGCAACAAAGTTGCGACACATACATTCCCTTTCTGTAGCAGGTATATATGCATACGTAATTTGTTTACCATGCACTACAGTGTACAGACTTATTTTGTTCTACAAAACTTATTTCATACATAAGGTCCATTCAATGGTCCTATTAATAATACAATATTATTAATGTGTAAGTTATTGATTGGAATTCATCACAGATAACAGTAATGTTACATTTATTTTCACATTACTTTTCCGCACCGTGCTGCAATTAAATTTGTTGGGCATCTGGTAGTACACTTATAATTGGAATACCTCGGTGGAAAAAGAGTGTTATTTTATTTTATTTTATTTTATTTATTTACTTCGGCCATAACAGAAGATACAAAATAGAATAAAGTAAAATATACAACAAACAAAACATAGAGGCCAGGAGAACCAACACAGCGTTAGCCATGCAATTACGTTGGTTTCCTATGAAAAATATAATTACAATAAATGATCTAATTACAATACTTATTTCAACCTAAAAGCAGCATTTGAGAGGTGCGGTTAACTGTCTTGCCTGGTGACATTTCAGACATACAGACTTCCAAGACCTAGGGTTCTCGATGTCAAATACAGAAGTGATGGCAGACACGTAATATTTAAATAGTAATGATCTAAACTTAGGTAAAGAGATATCTGATTTACGCAGTTCGTGTGGAAGTGTATTCCAAGTTCGGGAAGCTCTTATAAAATAACTATTTTGGTAACAGGGTCTTGACATTAGGAATCTGATAAGTAATAAGATTAAGTGAGTTATCCATCGAACGTAGAGAGATGCTTAAATTCACCCTGTTTACAAGCTTTGGCAAAACATCTGGAGCTAAGGTTACTAAACCGTGTTTTGCCTTATACAAGAAGATGAGGTCAAGGTATTCATACCAGTAACATAAAGGTAAAAGCTTTAGAGTTCAGAGTCTAGATTTGTAGGAGATGTCTGTTTGGACAGGGTAGTAGTATGTTATATAGGCATTGAAGTAAACTGACAAAAAAATCTCTCATCTAGCATGCTAAGACACGACTTGAAATGTAAAAGGAATGAAATAGGGCTCAAAATAAGCATTACTTTTTTGTTATCAAGCCATTTTTAAAGGGAAAACAACTTAGTATTGCTTGTTATTGTATGGGAGCTGAGGTGGGGGTCTAGAAACAACATTGCCACAAGTGCTGGCGCTCATTTGCTGACCATTTCGGTAGAAAATTGCTTATTGCCTACAAACTGAATCTCAAATGGTAGATGAACACCAAGCTGGAAAGATGGTTGAAATGCTGTGGAGATTGTTGTCGGAATGGCGTTCTTCTCGAAAGAGCAACTCTGTGTAAAGTGGCGCAGCTACTACATCATTAAGTTGCCGTCTAGCTTAACTCATGGTTGAACTAACTGTTTGGCTACAAGACAATTTGTAATCACTGGAGATTTACACAGATTGAGTTTCATCTTCAGGCAGAGCAAACTGTTAACATTTTGGAACTAAGAAGGCCATTTCAGTAAGTTTCGTGGTCTGAGCTTTGTAAAGATAGTTGTGCCAGGCCTTGTTTATGCTTCGCCTAGGGACTTTTTTTTTTGAGCGGGAACTCTGTGGTACTTGCTGTCGACATGTGTGTTGTGTACCCACAATCCCTTTCGGCCATGTTAAGACCAACTGTATACCGAAGCGAATCGGGTCTAATCCGTGTTAGCTACGGGAATAGCTCGCGAGGATTTCGGAAAGATTACAGTAGTTAATTAAGTGACTGAAACTATCGGCCATGCAAGAAATCCACTATCCAATCAAAATAACTTAGTGTGAAAACTTAAGTACTTACACAACCGCAGCCTTTCTTTGAGAAGTGCACTATAGCGTGACGGAGTGATTTTGATGAGTGAAATGCTAATGCACATTCCAAATTGAAAATTCAATACGGCTCGAATGGAAGACTTGGAACAACCCAAAAGAAGCCAAAACACAATTAAGTAAACTGAAACTATAAGTGACCGAACACGGGAAAACATACCTTAACGCCTTTCCGTTTAACGTGCTAAGTAAGCCGTTTAAACGGCTTGTAAAGTCGTTCAGGGAATTTGCTAAAGCGTTTGGAAATTATGCATGCCCGTTTTTGTAAATCCAGAAGCCGTTTAGCTCACTGGAAGTACAAAACCCGTTTAACGGCAACTCGTTTGGAAATTTTCGCTACCCGTTTTAAACTTGGAAAGCCGTTTAGAGTAATGGCTCAGAAACGTAATGAAACGATCATAGAAATTTCGAGCGATCATATTTTTGGACTGACTAGAAAAGATGACAAAATAAACGCACTATCCGTGACTCCAGTGTTGCCTGTGTCTATAAATCGATAGAATTCGAGCAAAACTTCTGAAACTTGCTAGATGTTTTTTTACCCCGTACGGGTTTATGCACTAGTCAATTGAAAGCCCCACCCCCCGACCCCCGGGACAGGGCGGGGAATTAACGCGGTCATACCGGGAATTTAACACGTATTTAACAGCGTGAATTCACGGGGAGACGGGGAATTTAACAAATTTACAAATAGCGGGGCATTTTAGCAGGGATTTAACGCTGAACCGGAAGTTGCGTAACCTGGGTCGCCTGACGGTGAAGACTGGGTCCTAGTCTTTCTCCGCACGTGTGAAAGAAGATGGCGGATTCTCTGCGCAAGAAAGTAAGTTTTTAATCTTTTGGAATTATCAATTATACAAAGCCATCCTCAGTATTTGATGCCCTTTTGAGATAATTTAGGTCTAAAGTTAATAATTTATTTGGATTACCTGTATTTACGAGCTTTTTTGATATGAAAATTACGTATAAACATAGCAATGTGAGTTTGCATTTCTGACGAGTTCGTTTTGTATTGTAGATTCTCTTTCAATTTGGAGAGCAGCGAAAAGTATTAGACATACAAGGAGGTGAAACATTAACTGACTTGACAAGTGTACTTCGGAGAGATTTTGATATTGCTGGGAATGTTGTGTTGCAACGATACGACGAGTCGTGGAGTGAGTGGCTTGATATAGCAGAACAGGAAGAGCTCCAAGACAGGGCAAAAATACGAGTCGTGCTGCTCCGAAAAAAAGATGTTGAAGATGTAGCAGAGAAAACTGGGACACCAGTTGTACAGACAATTGATACAGGTACGTTTTTAAAAATGTTCGATGTTCAAATAATATCAAGAGGTGTTCGTTTAAAAAATAGCACAGCGAGTCTAGGTTTGCCGTTTTAATTTTTGTTTTAGTGTTTATACAATTTTAAATCGCTTATAACTCGATTTCAATAAACAACAGAGCACGAACGAAACTTGGGCACAACATTCCTTACACTCCAAGCTATGCTGGGTTTAACCTTTTACAAATTATAAAATTAAATACAGTGGAACCTCTGTGTGCGACCACCTCTCGTAGGCGACCACCTCTCTTTAGCGACCACTTACCAAAAGCCCGTCTTGTCTTGCAGTCAAATCACTGCATTTGATACCTCTCGTAAGCGACCGCGACCACCTTTAGGGCTTTGGAGTTGGATTTTTCTTTGTTATTTTACCTCGGTAAGCGACCATCCCAGAGGTAAAGTAATATATTTTCAACAAATGCATTACAATAAGCTGATTACAATGGATTACAATGGTATTGGTGCATCTTTTTAAAAACCTGAACTTAGGATGACATACGCTGAGGGATATGGCCAACAATATTATCATGTTCATGCTCATGTTTGCTGAAAAGTTTAAAGGATTCGAGGTTGGAGCACTACAAACCCGTAATAATAAACTGCAGTGATAAAATCTGTTGTTGTATTGATATTCCCTGTCCCAGAGACCAGATGATATTACTAAAATTTGGGATTCCTGTGGTGGTTACTCTCGTAAGCAACCACCTCTCGTAAGCGACCACTTTTCCTGGTCCCAAGGGTGGTCACTTATGGGAGGTTCAACTGTATAAAAAAATAGGAATTAAATTAGAGAAACAAAAGATATGCAGTCAAGCTGAACAATTGCTCATTGTTTCTCATAATTAAATCTTTTTTTATTACTGTGTTGCAGTGTTTTGGATTTTTTTTGCTGTGTTGTGGTATTGAGAATCCCCCAATGTGCCCCTCCTCAATAAGAACTTTTTAACATTAGGGAATAAAATGAGAAACTTGAAAACAATATTCCTTTGTACAAAGCAAATCAATTTTGATTGAGTGTGATGCCATCAGTCACATGACTTACCAACATCTAATATTCCTTGGTACAAAACAAATAACATATGTTAATTACATCATGTGGTATCATCAGCCATGTGACCCTCCAAACCCCTTATAACTTGAAAACAATAAATAATATTGTAGCGAAACATGTATACAAAATTATTCTATGGCACAAAACAAATATATTTTTTTTAATGTGTATATACTGATTAAGTCATGTGACTTACAAATACTATTAATTATTAAAATGCAGTTCCATGCTTTATTTTATACTCTGTGTATTTAGCAGTTTGCACCAGTGTTCTTGTGGCAGTGATATTATTGCATTTTTCCTAGACCATTGCAGACTATTCTATTGTTTCCGACAACATGGATGACACAGCTTCAATCTTTCAGTGAAAATGGCATACTTTAGTATGAAAATGAAAATAAGTTTTTACAGCCTTCTATTGTTTTGGAAATGAACTGGTCCACAGGGGCGGATCCATGATTTTTTCAAAGGGGGGGTTGCAGGTTGAGATGAGCCCTCAGGGACAGCTTTGTTAAAGTAGACTGTGGAATAGAGGGGAGTTGAGTCCTCATAGGGGGGTTGCAACCCCCTCAACCCTCCCTCTGGATTCGCCCCTGGTCCACTCTACATTATGTCAATTACTGTAGATTACAATGAAAGGTCGTCATTAATAATATAACAATTGAACTTAATCAAGTCATTGTTGCTGGTATATGCAGCATACAAATTACAAAATGGATATTTGAATAGAAGTCAGACTCAAGAGCTTCACAATATACATTTTAGAAATATTGGTCTCGAGATCACTTATTTTCTTTGTTTAATTTCATTGACAAATTGGAGGCAAGTCAGTAAGAGATCACAGTTCTTTTATTTCCCTATGGTGTTTTTCTAAAAAGTCATTATTCTCTAAATTAAAATAAGCCTCAAATCAGTTTGCATTCACAATGCATACAAATATATCCACCTTATGCTGCATTTCATTCCAAAAAGAACTTAATAACCCTTTCCCCTGGGACAAAAAGGAAATACCCTACCCGTGGGTCAAATTGAGTTTACTACCAGTTCGAGTCGGCATGCAAGTCAGATCCATCATCTTTAATTGAAGCTGAGGAGTACCTATTTTGGCATTAATATGGTATACTAAAAACATCAGATAATATTGCTCAGTGAAGTATAACATATATACTATACTGATGTTTTTTTTTCTATTTGGAAGATTTCCAATGTGTATGGTAACAAAAATTTGATATAAAACTTTGCAGGTGTGAAGGAGAGTCACCAATCAACTATTGCTATTACTTCAACTGGAGACATCACAATTGGACCACGTGTGGTAAGTGTTAAGAGTGCACTTTAAGTATATTTTCTATTACAATATCCATCAGAATTAAACATGAAAATGCAAGCATCCAGGGGACAAATAAAAGCATGTGTGCATCACTGAAATAATTTACACCTAATTGAAAGTTTAGGAGGATTGGGGATTCACAGCCTGCAAAGGATAATGGCCGCTCTGGTTTTCATTGAATTATGCAAAACATCTTTAAAAGCAGACAACCCTATGTTCCCAATTCTTAAAGAAAAATAATTGAGGCTCCTAAACCCACATAAAGTATATATTTTCTATAAGGTTACCTGACAAATAATTAATGCCACTTTTCTAAATTTATATTTGGTTAATTATTAATTTTATACATACCATATTTCCTCGAATAAACGCACACCCTCGAATAAACGCACACCCCAAAGTGGAAATTTCAAATAAACGCACACCCTCGAATAAACGCACACCCCTCCCCCCCCAAGAAAAAAAAACACTGGTAGCTGTTTAATCAGACTTCCAACACTGGTCTTGATACTGTTTTGGCAAGTTCAAGCTCATGAGTTTATAGTATAGTATAGTTAGTATAGGAATTTGTATTCTTCCCAGTTATTGTAACTATTAAAATTAAAATCAACTTTTTATTTATTTTTTATTAAACGCACACCCTCGAATAAACGCACACCCTAAAATTGAAATTTTAAATAAACACACAGTACGTTTATTCGAGGAAATACGGTATTTAACTATTTTGCTGTCGTACTAAAAACATTGCTATTTTGCAGACTAGTAGAATATATCACAATATTTAAATGTTTACTTTCACTGTTTGTATGACATACCTGCAAGTATCCATCCCTGTACTCCACGGAAAGCTTGAGAAGTTTGGTCGCTTAAAATTGCGATTTTGAGTGCTCACGAACTGTTGTTTACTGGCAGTTCGCTAAAGATATGTAACAGTCTTTTGTTTAGCGAGAATTAGCCGACATTGAAACCCTTGTTGACTGCTATTTGGCAACTCTGGTAGCGTACACCAAAACGAGGCACTGTACGGAACTTTCATCCATCTAACCATCTAACAAACTAACATCCGAGGATTTCGAATTCACGTGGGGAGGGTTTACACAGGAATCCCGAAATAGTGTTGCTGCTCGCTTATGCTCGCAGCAATTATCTAGCTTTCGGAAAATGTATACTTTGTATGGGATATCTTGAACTCACTGAGTTCAGGAAATATATTTCAAAGCATACTCTGTTACCTTGATTGCTGAAATTGTGTACTGTTTAAAACACGAACAGCAGTGTTTTATCAAGTTTAAAAATTCGAGGGCGAAGCCCGAGAATTTTTAGACTTGATAAAACACGTGCTGTGAGTGTTTTAAACGGCTTCAAAAACGCTTTAAGAATGCAATGAAAGAAAGACGCACATCTCAAGGGAATGGTTACTTAATGAACCATTGAACCTTTGTATTCACAACCCCATGCAAAATATTCGAGTAATCACCGCCTGCAATTACGAACATCTCAAGGGAATGACATGAAGAAATTACCATACTATGTTGTTTGAAGCGGCATTTCGCAATGCAAGAAGAATCTGCACTTGAAGGATTTGGTGTCGTGGTTTACCTCGATAAAGTTCAAGACTTGGAAAGCGATGTGACTGATATGACGGCAGACTCTAAATTTTTGACTCCGGCACAAAATATGTAAGTTTAATGCACGTTTTTATAATTTTACGGCTTTGAGTTTGGTTTAATAATTGGAACTAAACAGTGGCTCGGTAAACAAGTAATGGTAGTTGGATAACTTCATTTTAAAAATATTATCTGTGTATCTCGGTAGTCTGCTGATTTTAGTAAATTTAGTGCAAAATTTGTTATCTAGGTACCTTATGTTCCGTGTACTTTTTGCTATCTTTGGGTCTTTATCAGTGAATTCTTAATTAGGATGAAACTTTATATAAAATTTCATGTTCATTAATATTCTTTATATAAAACGTTCATCCTAATTAGCAATTCAGTGAGAAAGCTGAAACATCAATAGAAATTCCATTGTCTCAATCATTAACCCCGTTTCCCCCTGGGACAGAATTCAAATCCCTTCGCGGGCCTTTTAGAATGATGAGATTTTATCAGGTATAAAGGAGCATGCACGTGACTGATTTGCTTCATCTGGTTGGACAAAATGCTCATTAATTATTCATGAGTTTTTGAAGTTTGGTTTAAACATGATTCAGTGCTGAATGCCAACACAATATTAGACTTAACCTTATCTAGTTTTACATATTATTGTGATATACTGTTATCTCTTGTAGGCATCTGCGAAACAAACCACAGCAACCATCACAGTGGACCCTGAGCAAATACGAAAGCAATCTGAGATATATCAGCTTAAATATAATGATAAGCTTCATAATTACCACAAAGCCATAAATGATGCCACATTTGCTCTGGCCATGCAAGACCCGACCCTTCTATCTGATAAGATGGAATTGCAAAAACAGGCACGACAGAAACTCAACGAGGAAGGATTTCATTACAAGAAAACAAAAGGGTCAAGGTCTAAAGCATTTGGTCCATCTCATGAAACACCTGTAAGAGAGCATGTTAGACAAGATATTAGAAACAAAAGAGTTTCACAGCTACAGGAAGATTTGAAGGAAGTTGACTTGCAGTTGAGCTATGCCCTGAAACAAAGAGAAAGATGTGCTAATGTGAGTAATTATAGTAAAGCAATTGATGTTTCAAAAGAAATGGATGACCTACGAACGAAGAAAAGGAGGTATCAAGAGGAGCTGACTTTACTTCAAAGAAAAGAGGCTGCAAGTAAGCGTGTGAAGAAGTGCAAGGAGAAGAAAGCAGCAAAAGATCCACTAGAAAAAGGTGCCATGTATCAGTTTCTACAGAAGACGTCATCTTCAAGAGTTGACCAGATAGAGAAATCTGCTAGTATGTCTAGTAGCCAAGTACAGTCTGAGGACAACAGATATAGCCTGAGTACAATAGATTCTGATGCCACGATCATGGACATTCATCAAGAAAAGTCCACAGATGTTCGTGAACAAGAGCAAAAGAACAATACTGAAGCAGTAAGTGATATTTCAAATCACAGCAATACACATTTTTAGTGAGCCCCACTGATTTATCCACAGAGAGCCAAGAGAAATTAGTGGGGAATGTTGATCCTATTGATGAGAATAAGTTTTGTGACTTTGTCCACAAAGCCCGTTCAGGTTTGAGTGAGCTTAGTAAGTGCTATCAAGAATGTGGACTGTACATTTCACAAATGAATGTCGTGTCTCTGGAAGAGTATATCACTTACAGATCTGAATACTGTTTAAGGTACCACAAGGAACATTGTTCAGAATGCGTGGCACTCATGAACATGGCTTCACATATTGCACAAGAAGGAGTTGTCAAAGTTTCAGAAGTTTACAAAAGACAATTTCCGGATACCAAATATCAGTCGGACAAAGCTTTGAGACGCCTAATGCAATTGCCGTGTGTTGTTTTTAAGCATGAATACCTATATATCGCAGAACTTAGGCCCAACTTGTCCTACAAGACACTGATTGACTGGATTGGTAAGACAATGCCAGGGAAAGATGACATTGAACGTAAGTTGGATAAACATACCCTTAAATCTTTATGTGAATTAGCATCAAATGAATCGGACAGGAAACTTATACAATCTGCTGCTACCTGGGGCATGACTGGGAAACAAACCAGGAACATCTATGGTATAGAGGAATATTCTCGTAAAGTATTGGAAGTGCAGGAAGCAATGACCAGTGCTAAAGAAATCCAGAATGAAATAATGAATCTGGCAAAATTGAAAGAAACAGCGCTCCTGCGATCACTAGGTATTGAAGATGATTCTGAATCAGACTCAGAGAGCGCTGGGGATGCCAGTGATCTTGAAAGTGTTCTTGAAAGTGACGCTGAATCTGAAGATGTAGTTCATAACCGGAACTCTGAAGCCAGAAGAAATGTTAGTTCAGTTAAAAAAACGAACCAATGCACAGATGAGTCACAGCCAGATTCACCAACCACTCCTGGTACAAGGTATGATCCTGATTTCTTCTCAAAAGATGTTCCCGATACTGCAAATCCTGCTCCATCCAACGAGACATTGCTCATGTGGTTACGGGAAAACAAGCTCAACTGGTTTGCATTCTATGAGGAGGTCTTTCAGTATCTTAAGAACTACAATTCAGAAGTCCTCAATCAAGTCTTGTTAGATTTTACTGAACATCTGAGTGACTCTGATCTGAGTGGAGAAGAGGAAATATTGGTTGAAGTATCAAGACAGGCGTTTCTGGAATTCAATCGTAGAAAGCCACTGTTGATTGAAGGGGAAGAGGTTTTTTCAGAGTCAGACAGTGAGATCCAAGGTCCTGGAAGAGTTGAAGACGTGACATCGTTATTGAGCGAAGAAGGAAAAAAGCAGATCAGATCAACAAGAATTGCTTTAAAAAAGAAGGCAAAGAGAGAAGCCGCAAAATCGATTGCATCAAGCAGCATTCTGAAACGGAAGTTACCGAAAAGAACAAGTCGCATAATAAAAGAGCACCCAAGCATTGGTAAAGATATCGAAGATTTTGTGAAGTCAAAAAAAGTTGGTGCTGATGCTTGGAGGAGAACTGGCGTGCTCACGTTTGATGGAGTAAGAACCAGAGGAAAGAAAGTAACATACAAAACCATTCAAGAGCATCTTCAAGAAAAGTACGGTTCCAAGATAGGTTATGGTACAGTTGTACAATTGTGTGTCATTCGAAGTAAACGAAGAATTTCGGCCACACGATATAAAGGTGTAGCTAAAGTAACATGTAGAAAATCCAGAAAAGGATTCTCGGTGAAGTTGAACCCAGATGCTCATTGGAGCTGTGCGCTTTACAAAGGACTAGATTCCATTCAAGAAAAGGATGGGAGGGACAAAGTCTTATTGAATCGAGATGATCAGGCAGGATTCAGGCTGGATACTACCTTCACTCATAGACAAGGGAAATGTATTACAATGGAAAATGCTCCTTCTCTAACAACACGAACTGATTTTGTAAACCCCTACTCCTCACTACTACAGACAACGTCTTACTTGTTCATGGAATCAGACACAACAGGCAAAGCTTGTGCTGGAGTTGTAAAACCCCATTTCATGTTCCAGAAGAACCCAACCCAACACTTTATAGATCTCGAGATGTTAGAGAGCAAGTTGCAGAGTCATCTAGGGAATCGGTCCATTGAGTGTGTTAGAGTTGACGGTGCAACCGATGAGGGACCAGGGCACTTAGAAGTTCAATTCCTGTGGACAGAGCGACACATTGAGAAACGGAGGATATGTACTGTTGTGACAGCAAGGCACAGTGGTGGATCATATTTGAATGAAGTTGAACTAATGAATGGCTGCATAGCAAATGCACATTCAAATTTGTACATTCCTTCAACTCTGTCAGGTAACAATTATGATTCAAAGGGCATAAACAGCGAGAAATTGTGTGAAAACCTAGACATTGCAACAGATGTTTATATTGACAGAGTAAACGGGTCAGCATGCTGTGGAACAATCTTGCAACTGTACAAAGGAGGTCAGAATGAAGCAATTAGTGAGAGAAGGCAAAGCCTTTTGGTATTCCTCAAGGGTAAGAAAAAAGAAAAGACAGAACTAAAAGAAAGAGACCCAGACTTATTCAAGTACTTTGAGAACATCTGGACAGTTCGTAAAAATCACATGAACATGTATCTTCCAGAAAATTATATGTTTGTGTTAAATTTATGCTTCAAGCCAGAATGTCCCCATCCCTTGTGTGCTGACAAGTCTGTGGGAAGAGATGCAACATGGTATGAACAAGGACCAGCCTTGTCATACATCCCTGTACCTGTGCCAGATCCCAAACGGCCATGGGGTGGCAAGTGCCAGGAATGTTCTGCCTTCTGCTCCGGTCACTACATGTCACCTAAAGAGCACGAAGAATTTGTCAAAGAACATGGTGCCACAGGGTTAATGTACAAGCCTCCAAGCGTTGTTATAAGAGATAAGTTTTATGAATCTATGAAGACAGGGAAAAGTTTATCCGATAGTGAGTTGGAGGACGTTGCCAGAAAAACATTACTTTCTATAGAGGAACTAACAATGCACGTTGAACATCTGCGAATTACTGCTGAACGACGGAAGGAAGGAGCTAAGAAGGCGGCATTGACGCGAAAATCCAAGTCGACAACAACAGCAACAAACGAAAGGAAAGGAAAGGAAAAAGCCAAGAAAAAGAAGAAAGCTAAGAGCAATAATTATTGCTAACATAAAACGTACATACAATGGAACCTTGATATAATGAATTGGTAATAAGGGACTGGAAAGAATAGGTTCGTTATTATACCGGGAGTTTGTTCTCATAACCACGTCAATTTTAAAGTGATTCAGTATCAAGGGATATCTGCTCATTGTATAATGGGAGTATAAAAACGGGATTCATTATAGCAGGGTTCCAATGTACTGTATTTGATTTTGTTTTGCTTACATGCTCAACACACGTTTTTTAATTAATTATATAATTATTTACTTCCATTCACAGAAGATGGGGCCAGTTTAGACAACGATGAGTGGTGCTGGTGTCGTAGGGAAGAGTACGGGGACATGCTTATGTGTGAAGGAAAGAATTGCCCAATTAAATGGTTCCACTTTCAGTGTATGGGACTATTGTACAGCCCAGCCTTTTCTTGGTATTGCCCGGACTGCAATGGTAAGTGTTAGACGGCTAAAGGTTCAAAGTGTAACTTTTGAAAAATGCTCTAGTAGCGTCGCAATTAAAGCTGCACAGACATACTATATATCATTTTAAATGTCTTGAATTGAATTAAGTATACATTCTATCCGTTATGATAAATAAAATAAAGTGGAGATGCTGAGATTTTTTAACGCCCTGAAAAACAGAACTTTGTTGAGGTCCAGACATTTTGCATTTTTGTCCAATTTGTACCAAATGTACACGAGAAGTAGATAACAACCGTTTCTCAAAAACTGTGCCGGGGAAATTTGAAATTCGTTTTTGTTCATGGTTTATGAACTGGTTTGTACAAAAATAAGAAAACAAATGCTTTTCCCACTTTGAGAAGGAATAAAATCGGCAATACGCAAAACATATCAAAAATCCCGACACAGTTTTTGGGACAATTTATTTGAGATTCTGTGGGATCATTTTGAAACTTACTGTTTACGAGGCTTAAAGGACTGGACCTCTCGGGACAGATGGACTGCTTTTGAGTTAAAACAATCTCAGCATCTCCACTTTATTTTATTTATCATAACGCAGATAGAATATACATATACTTAATTCAATTCAAGACATTTAAAATGATATATAGTATGTCTATGTAGCTTTAATTGCGACGCTACAAGAGCATTTTTCAAAAGTGACACTTTGAACCTTTATCAAGACCTTACTATAACCCAAGAAAAGGGTGCCATTTCAGCAATTTATGGCATCAGAGATCTAACCAACTTTTATTTGTTTTTGCTTATAGATGAACCTAAGCAGTATTGCCTGTGTAATCAGCCAGAATTCGGGTTGATGTTAGCCTGCGACAACAAGGAGTGCACGCTCCAGTGGTTCCACCTCTCCTGTATGGGTCTCCCAAGTGCTCCCAAGGGGGCATGGTTGTGTCCCAGATGTGAGTCTTAATTAACAATAGTATAAATGCAGAAACCCATACGGTGCTGATGGCGCAGATAGTGCAAAGGAATGGTTCTTGCAGAAACCCATACGGTGCTGATGCCGCAGATGGTGCAAAAGAATGGTTCTAGCAGAAACCCATACGGTGCTGATGGCGCAGATGGTGCAAAAGAATGGTTCTAGCAGAAACCCATACGGTGCTGATGGCGCAGATGGTGCAAAAGAATGGTTCTAGCAGAAACCCATACGGTGCTGATGCCGCAGATGGTGCAAAAGAATGGTTCTAGCAGAAACCCATACGGTGCTGATGGCGCAGATAGTGCAAAAGAATGGTTCTAGCAGAAACCCATACGGTGCTAATGCCGCAGATGGTGCAAAAGAATGGTTCTAGCAGAAACCCATACGGTGCTGAGGGCGCAGATGGTGCAAAAGAATGGTTCTAGCAGAAACCCATACGGTGCTGAGGGCGCAGATGGTGCAAAAGAATGGTTCTTGCAGAAACCCATACGGTGCTGAGGGCGCAGATGGTGCAAAAGAATGGTTCTAGCAGAAACCCATACGGTGCTGAGGGCGCAGATGGTGCAAAAGAATGGTTCTAGCAGAAACCCATACGGTGCTGAGGGCGCAGATGGTGCAAAAGAATGGTTCTAGCAGAAACCCATACGGTGCTGAGGGCGCAGATGGTGCAAAAGAATGGTTCTAGCAGAAACCCATACGGTGCTGAGGGCGCAGATGGTGCAAAAGAATGGTTCTAGCAGAAACCCATACGGTGCTGAGGGCGCAGATGGTGCAAAAGAATGGTTCTAGCAGAAACCCATACGGTGCTGAGGGCGCAGATGGTGCAAAAGAATGGTTCTTGCAGAAACCCATACGGTGCTGAGGGCATAGATAGTGCAAAAGAATGGTTCTTGCAGCTAAGTCATTATTTACCGTTACTTTTGTTATGGTCAGCTTGATTTCGGTAGGTATTAAATGAAGGACCACATGAAAACTACCAATACACTCATTACTTTTATTGATGTAAGTTTTGCTTGTTTATAGTGTGTTTATATAATTGTTTCGTTTCATTGACAACAGCTTTTGTCATATAAAGCTACAGTAAGCAGCCCAAGTCAAAGCATATATTATAGCGACAGCATACTTTCCTGTCTGAACAGTGAACAACATTGTATGCATGACGAGGTATTATGTCTTATTATATGCTACTGAAAACTGTATTAAATGGTCAAAATCAAAACTACGTTTATCGTGTGAATGGACCAAAAACACACGACTATCTCGAGCGCGACATTAGGTTCCATTCTCCTAAAACGGCGGACGCTAATTGGTGCTCGTGGGTACTAAAACATCGCGAAGTTTGCGGGAAATTTGAAAGCCCTTGTCCTAAATTTGCTTGCTTTTCACATGTAACGTATATATTTAAAATGATTTTTGCATTGAAACACTTTTCTTAGATAACTCTATGAATTTTCTTGTCGTTAGAATATACGTAACAAATTTTCTTAATACGTTTTCCGAACTCGTATGATGTCGCGATTTTCGCCTTTTGAAACAGCCGTGAACACCGGGGCCATGGTGAGGGGGTTTTAACACTGAATATGTCCCCGATGACCGGGGAAATGTGTAATTTTAACACTACGCAAATGTTAAATTCCCCGCCCTTTCCCGGGGGTCGGGGGGTGGGGCTTTCAATTGACTAGTGCATTACGAAATAAACTCACCTGTACTAGCTTTTGCTCTGAAGATCTTGGCTTTTCATCATCTAATTCTATTCCTCTGTAGTTATAAATCTTAAAGCCCTCTGAGCGAAGAATGTGTGATATTACGATTTCCATTTGGTGAAACTATAACTTTTGCTTCAGTGTAGTTTCACATTTACGGCAGATCCTTGTCTTGTACGTTACTAGTATTAAAAGGTTTCGGCAGAAATCATTGTAAATGTTTGCGTATCAAAATCTCAACTCTGAATTCCCACGTGCAATCAGTCAGGCGTGAACGTGTCACTGTCAGTCTGATTTTTTACAGAACATCAACAGAGTTTTGAAGCAACGTTTGTCATATTGAAAACGTGTAAAAACTTCTATACTCTTACCAGAAAACTTCTACTGGGAAAGTGCAATTTCTTCTGAGTTAAAAGAGCTTTAATGCATCGGATCAGACCAGTCAGTTCGCGTAAATGTAAATTAATTGCGCCCGCGGTATTTGTGTCAGAAATGAGACACGCGTCTGGCTGACAGTTCACGATTGACGGGGACTTATATTTATATATAAGAATCTTGACTTTTTGACGCCTCTGGCACGCAGGGTATTTACCAAAACCATCTTACTGTACGTTTGTAAAACTGTTTGTCATGAATTCGAATTTGTCACGCGTTAATCCTGGTGAAAGAAATGTTAAAATACAAAATTGTGCAATGAACACGTACGCTTGCCGAAATTTCTTCGAAGTTTTCGGATCACGATATTTCGATAACCTGGTCCGAATTTTCGTTTGACAATAAACGAAATATCGTCGAAATGTCGTTCGCATTGGTATTCGAATTTTCGCGTATCTCAGGCGACATTCGTAGGATTAAAGAGCGAAATTCGTCGAAATACGTTTGCATGACTTTTGCACAATACCGTAGATTGTTCCAGGCGTCTTTCTGAGGTGACAACACAAGAAAAGAAAACAACCGAAAAAAGCGCCCAAGGCCAAGGTAAGCTCGAAGCTTGAAGATTCTGCGTTTGGATTTAAAATCTCTGTTGGGAAAAAGATCAGTCGGCATCCATGGCCGAAGTTACAGACATTAATGTTTTGATTTACTGAGCTTTCTCTTTCTGAGACGGAACGCGAACTCACGAACTATGCTCTGCGCCAAATTTAAATTTTAAGTCTCAGAATGCCAAAGGAAGAAGTTAAATGAAGTCTTTGAAGATAATTATTAAGTAATACATAACGCTTCGCAGGCCACTTCGTTCAAAGTGTCAAACGAATTCTTCCCACCCATTTAAACGGCTACGCGTTCGGAATATTTCATACCCGTTTGAACGACTTAAAAGTCGTTCCCTCGTTTTAAGCAAAGCGTTTATAGAATTTGGCAAGCCGTTCTGATTAACTTCTTACCCGTTCAAACGGCTTTCAGAGTCGTTTAAACGACCTTCAAAGTCGTTTAAACGACTTTCAAACTCGTTCACAAGCCGTTCGTTTAACGCCGTTTAACGCTTTTCCGTTAAGGTATGTTTTCCCGTGTTCGGTCACATTATTTATTAAGAACTGTTTGGCCTGTACTGAAACAACGCGTTCTCAAGGTTTAAAGTAATGATTATCATTACTTTAAGACAAATCCGAACCAGAACCACAAAACTAACCTAAACATCGGACAATTTCACAGGTAAACGACGGGTGCTGACACTCATCTAGAGCTAGGGTTCACAGGTTAAGAAGAAGAGACGAGATAAGTAGAAAAGTATGGGTCAGTGTAGTCAGGGCAAGCCATCTGCACAACACCCAAATGGTGCACCTATTTAATATTCCACTCTGAATCACCATTCCGCCTCAGCCAATCAGCATCTGATTTCGCAAATGCACTTGCGATTCAGCTTTGGCTATGCAATTCAATTTGAAAATGACTGTGATTGATCATGAACTATCATGTTAATTAAAAGAACCCAATCGAAAATAACATGATTTAACTGCATGAGTACTAATTATTATCACGTTGCAGTTGCAGCCAAAAGCCCAAGTGAACTCGTATCTGGAAAGCCACCAGCAGGAATTTTGGATCCCAAACTAGCAGCTGAATTTCAGGTATTTGTAATGAAATAAAATTATGTATTTGTGACAGTTGGTATATGTATGTTAATTTGTAGTAGTATTTGGCACAGAACTACTGTTCATGGTATTTCAAAATGAAGATTATGATTTAATTATATGTTAAAAAATCTGTGGATCCATGCACTCAGCAAAGATGTGATAGCAAAGATAGTATTCCATGGTATGTCCTTTTATTTACCACGATAATACATCATCTCAAAATGTTGTGGACTCACAAAGCGCCAGATGAGCAAGTCAACAACAAATGTTGAGCACATGACATTATATTGTGGTAAACAACAGGACATACCACAGAAAACTATCATGAAGTTGTGGTTATATAAATTATATACCACAACAAATTAAAAATAGTGAAGCAGAAGACCCTTAAAATGATAGAAAATGAATCAAACACATGCAAAAATGATGCAATCAGTTGTATGTCCTCCTATTTATCTATGGCTATTAACCAATCAGAAAGTGAGATTTGCAACATGCAGTTGTGGTAAAAAGCTAATTTGACAATGTTATGATGATAATCTGTTCTCAATAAAAAATAAAAAAATTAGAACAGATAAAAACTAACTTTCAATTTGTTGACATGATTTATTAATCTTCAGATGAAAGAAATCATTGAAGGGAGTAATGTGTTCTGGTTTCCTAACCAGAGAGCCATAACAGCTGCAACAACTACATGGCAGGAATTTCTAAGTGCATTGGTTGATGTGTTCTTTACAAGGGCAACCCTGGCAAAGTCCTGTGCCAGGGGGTTAAACAAAGGTTAAAAAAAAGGATACAATTCCCTTGAGAAGCCCAGTTGTGGATGCCATATTAGGTGAGTAAAGCTATCCATGTTATCAAAACATATATATCATATGTACTAAAGAGTCTGCCAGTCTGGTGCCACTTACAATGAAAATTTACCGTTTCGATTTGCCAGTGAGGAGGCATAGTTATATTACAGTCAAAAAAGATCAAGCATAACCAGAAATGAAGTTCAATAATGAAATTCGAAGTTATATAAGTCAAGGTTAAGCTTAACTTAACTTAAGCTTAACTTAACTTAAGCTTAATAACTTATTTGGGATTACAACAACATGTGCTTTTCCTTGATGTTGATATTTTGCTAAGTTATACATAGCACTCCTGATGCAGGCCTGTTAAAATCAGTTATTTAGGCCAGATTTAAAAAAATGTTTGTTTAGCATCCCCGCCCGACCTGAGAAATGTCCCTAACCTCTAATTGTTTTTTCATAAAACAACTTTAGAAAGTGTAAATGCGCCTGTGAACACCAATTCTTGTACCCAGACCCCTACATGTACCACTTCAAATATGCGCCGGCGCATTAAATATTTTAACATCGATGCCATTTTGTTTCTACAACACGAGGTCATGAACACGAGGTGAGTGAATAATGTCTACTCAAGACAAAATAAACTTCATATAGAAAAAAAAAACTCTCTCCCTACCTGGAAACATTGAAATGGGTGGACACTAAACAAGTTTTTTTTTTATCTGGCCTTATTTTCAGTTAAACCTAAATATTCATCAAATAGGAAGGAGCTGGGGGGATATGCTTCAAATTTGAAATTCCTTAGAAGATTGGTATCTGGTGAGATTTGAGGCTGACAATGTTTTGCGGGTTTTGGAGGGTGAGATAGATATTCAACCTCTCATGTTAAATGATGATGATGAGATGTTGGAGGGGGATACTATCCTGGCATATTGGGCGCCAGATGGGAAGTTCTACGAAACAGACATTTTAGAGATAAATGGTGAGTGAAATAGATAGGATATCTTTGTTCTAACCCATATTTATTTATTTTTAAATCTGATTTCTGATCTGCACTTTTGTTACTGATCTTAAAACTGAACTGCTTTTCTACATAACCAAAGTCTGTTTCCTTTTGCAGTATTATAGGCATGGGTCAGGTCTGAATGCTATTACTTCGATACATTTTCCTCCAGAATTAATATTGGCAAATTTTATCTGAGAAGATCGACATGAAGGTCTAACCATTTGCAGTTGTTTCACAAAGGCAGCACCTTCTACTCAGTTATTTTAAGGCCATGTGTATTGGTCCCACCAGGGTTTGAACCCGTGACCTCCCACTCGACAGACCAAACCGACTTTTACCGCATAATTACTGATCTAAAATGAAGGCAAACGAAAATCGAGTAACATCTGTTTGGAAAAAGACTCATACGAAAGAGTAAACAGTAGTTTAAAGTAACAAGTTCAGACGATCTCATACGTACTCGATAGACTGAACTTTCCAAATACAATAAAACACTGACTAGAACAAAATGGAAGTATGCATTCCAAATAACAAAGTTGTAACTCCTGACAACAAAGTGGCTTAACCCTTTTACTCCCAAGGGTGCCATATGGCACTCTCTAATGGTTACTTGCTTTGAAGGTTTCATAGGATGTTTAGAGCTAGTCACTAATTTAGGGCTAACTCACTAAACAACAGACAAATGTACTACTTCTTCAAATGGTCCTACAGGTCAACTAATCCAAACCATACCCTACATTTAAAAACACCCTAAACGTCAACAAGGGGTAATCAAATCTCTAATTTGTGGTGTTTAGGGCTAGTCACTAATTTAGTGTGATTACAGAGAAACTAAACAACATAGAAAAACAACACTTCTTAAATGGTCCTGTGAACTAATCCAAAACCTAACATCAGTGAACATACGCTCACAGCTACATATAACATTATGACAGAATCACCCAGGTTGAAAATTCACCTAAGGTTAAAAATACTAATCTATAGATTAAATTATCCTATATAGTTTAATTTTAAATTAACCTGACATGAAAATTAATAACCTGTAACATATGTCCCATATTTCTACCTACCCATCTCTGATGTATTGTAACTAGGCCAATTTATTCCATTCAAGACTCTATTCTTTTTATCCACACACTATGCAGCTGATAAGAACAAGCTCCTCAAGAAACGGGGAGAACTCGAAAAAAAAAGGGAAATGAGGAACCCCAATCAGCAATGCCAACACTTACTGCAACAGATACCAACAAAAAGCTCTCAAAGAAGAAAAAAAGAGGATGGAAAACAACAAAAACTGGCATCCATTGCTGCCAAAAAGGCACAAGTGGCCATCAGACTAAGTACAAATACAAGTACATCTACAACAACAGACCATTAACCTGACAAGGCTGCCCCTACTTCCCCTGTACTTAGAGGTCCTGCAGATTCATCTCTCATGACTGCAGCTTCATCACCTGTCAGAGAGTCAGATAATGGTCTGGATAGTCATGATGAACCAAAGTACTTGGTTTTCAAATCGTGTTTGACTTCACTTTTTACACACTGCACAAGTTGTGGTAGCATTATCTCAAATAGTCAGGAATCAACAAGTGGCACCATGCTGTCTGTTAAATTGTTTTGTATCAATGGCCATGAAACATACTGGAACTCTCAACCACTAATTAACAACATGCCTGCTGGGAATCTATTAGCATCTGCAGCCATTCTTTTTAGTGGAAACACATTTTATCGGATAAACCAGCTTGCTTCTTTTTTAAATCTGAAGTTCTTTAGCCACACTACTTTTTATGACATTCAGAACAGGTATCTCTTTCCAGTAGTCAATAAAGCCTGGGCAGAAGAGAAGAGAGTAGTAATAAATGCCATAAAGGAAGAGGGGCCTGTCAACTTAAATGGTGATGGACGGTGTGACAGCCCAGGCCATAGTGCCAAGTATGGTACTTATACCATGATGAGTGATGCTGGGAAAGTTGTAACTTTCAGTCTTGTCCAGGTTACTGAGGTGTCCTCGTCAAATGCTATGGAGAAAGAGGGTTTCGAGGTGCTTTAAGGAGCTGACAGATGAAGAGGTAGACATCAACAGAGTCGCCACTGATAGACATGTCTCTATTGCCAGTACGATGGATAAGAATCACCAAGATACTGGTCATCAGTTTGACGTTTGGCACATGTCAAAATCATTGTTAAAAAAAATAACCAGGAAGGCTCAAGTCAAGGGTTGTGAGGACCTGAAACCTTGGATAAGGTCAGTGTTAAATCATCTCTGGTGGTGCTCAAAAACTTGTGGGGGCAGTGCAGATGTGTTACGTGAGAAGTGGAAGTCCATTCTTCATCACGTTGCAAACAAGCACAAGTGGACTGGCCACACTTACTTTCATGAGTGCTCGCACTCTAACTTGACTGCTGAGCAAGTTAACAAGAAGAAGTGGCTAAAGCCTGGATCCAAAGCCCATGTAGCCCTTGAAGAAGTTGTGCTAAATGCAAGGTTCCTCAAAGATCTGGCTAAACTGACAGAATTCTGTCACACTGGAGAATTGGAAGTATACCATGCACTCATGCTAAAATATTGCTCAAAGCGTGAGCACTTTTCGTACAAGGGAATGCTCGTTCGCACTCAGCTGACAGCCCTTGACCATAATGCACATGCTGGAAGACAACAGGCAGTAGCAGGGTCTGGAGAGAATAGGGGAGAGGCCAGGTACAAGGTGAGCTTTCCCAAGGCAAAGAAGCAATGGGTGGTGAAGCCCATCAAAGAGAAAAAAACCTATGCACATGTCTATGGCTTAATGGGTGATGTTGTAAATGCTTGTGAGAGAGGGGAAATAGAAGGTGGAGCCGAGGAGCGAGTTGGAGAGGACCTTCCCAGAAATATCTCGAGAACACCTGCTCCAAGCAAACATGAACTTATTCAGCGGCACAGGTCAAGGTTCTCCACATAGGTTAACATGTAAATTATCTATGCATGTGCATGCACAAAATCTATTATATCGTGTACATATATTCAGAGTATATACATTGTGTGTGTATATATATATATACTATGAATATCTGTACATATATACCCACATAGGTTAACATGTAAATATATATATATAAATAGGAAGTCTGAAAAAGAAAAGAAACAAACATTTGGGAATAAGACTTAGTCATTAATTAGGAGGGTTGGAGCTGATGCATATGCTTTTACCATGTTGGAGTTTTGTGTTTAGCACATTTTTTTGTAGCCCCATAGTACTTATGCTGCGGTCAGACTCGCGCTAGAGCTTGGAGTTCAGCATGCTTGCTTATGAGATACTTGAGCAAATGCTAAAATTCGAAGCAAGCATGTTGCGGTCAGATTAAAGATCAGCGCTTGCTAGTTTCAAGGTGTTAACAGAATACTGTCAGAATGAGTATTCTGATTACCTCCACTCTCCAGACTGTCCTCTGCATTGGGAAATTCAGCGAGGTACTTGGCGACGAATTATTTGGGAATGGATGTTGAGAGTAACCGCGGAGAGTGTCGAAACTGTTCCTTAAAGGCAGACTGGGACTGTTGTCCAAAAGAAATGGAGCGGGATTTATTACAGACGAAAGTGGTTGGCCCTGAATATTGCAGACAGCCATCTCATTTATCATAGCAGCTGGAACGAAAGGACTTGGGCTTCGAGACATTTCAAGACAGTATAGAGAAGTGGTAATGAATTGTTACAACTGTCAGTGCTCGTATTGCTGTTAGAAACCAGAGAATACAGTATTTTGAGATCACCGCTTGTCAATTTTTAGCCGTCAATGCAGCAACGCATTTTATAGGTTGAACAACGAAATCCAATTACTTTTATTTGCCTAGCGCAGCCCTAGCGTGGTACAGACCAGGCTTGAGCTACGCTTCGGTCTCTTTGTAGTTTTATGTACCTAGGCATCGGTTTTCCATTAAGCAGAAGCTGCCGTGCTTGGTCGGTCACATTCGCTAGCGTGCTAGGAATGTGCTAGGTAAACAGAAATGAGCCAAGCAAGCACGGTTCTAGCGCGAGTCTGACCGCAGCATTAGTCACTGTAAAATTGCTTACAATATAGCTTATGAATATTGCTATTTCCTACCTTCCACTGCTGACAGGGGCATAGCTAGATGTTTTTTTAGTTGTAAGTCAGGCAAAAACGTGAAACTCTAGGTTCTCCTGAATGATATTTTATGCATTTTGAAGCAAAAGTCCCTACTGTATTACAGTACATGAAAATTACTCCCTCCACCCCAAAAGCGAGTGCAGCACCATACACATAGTAGGCGATTGAAAAAATTGCCGAATACCTCACCCTATGGCGCATGCCTCACCTCTAATAAACCACAATTCCTAGAAATCAGCCACTCTAATGTGATCAGAAAACATATTGGAGCTCTGCCTATTAGGCTTGCCTATTATATATATATAATTTTGTATAATTATGGGAGACTGGTGAAAAGGACAAAAGAAACATTTTCTGTTACAAATTGTATTTGAATCCTTTTATCACAGAATGTAAAAAGTAGCACTATTCACTTAATTATTGTTGTTAATTTTTGGTGAAAAGAGTGGTCAACACTGGATATGGATCATGCAATAGTTCAACCCAAAAATTAATGGGTCAATAATTATTGCTAGATCTCTCTTGAATAATTAAATTATTTAAGTATTCAAGGGAGACCTAGCACATTTGGTGATATCAAGATATCTGATTAAAACTTGATAATATTGCAGTCATAATCAATTTGCAATTTATATGTTACATGTGAAGATGTAAACCTATTTCAAAAAATATTCACCATTTAAAAGCAACACAAGCATCAAACCAAGACTGAAAGGGACTCTGGACTGTAGGCCTTATGAAGTTTGATGCCTAATCTGCCCTGCACTGAAATTTTGTATATAGATGTAGTTTCATTAGTTATCTGTTTGAACACTTATGGTAAATGATCAAAGCCAGAATCTAAATGAATTAATAGTAAAAATAGTATTTTTAGTTATGGCTTCATGAGCACTTGTTGCTTTTGAAGTGGACAACCTTATAGGTATATTATATTACAGTTCACTAAACAATAACAATTTTTAATAGCAAACAGCATTCATGTTTTCAGCACTTAGTTGATTTCATAACCAATAACACTTCCCTTCATGAAGGTACCAACACATTTTCATTTGCTAGACTAGTGTTATATCCATATGCAAATCTCAGGTGTGAATAGGACTTTGTTTAAGTTCCAGGTGTTAAAAACTGAAATGTTATGTGTATTATCATAAAGGTGGTTGTGATCATTCTAATCAATGAACAGTCTGACTAACAGTCATTCATCTGAGAAATGAAATCCCTCAAAAATAAAGTCTTCTTCAAGGCCTGGAGGAGGAAAGTGGGCACGGATGCAACAAACTGCACATGATGGCAAAGCAACCCTTATCTCTTTCCCAAGAATACCCCAGCACCATCTCACTAGTTGACGATAGGCAATATGCCTGTTAATTTTATGCTCTGGCCCATTATATGCCTCAGAGTACTGTTGTTTATACTGGTACCAAGCTGCTTGCAAAACCCACTTGTTTAAACAAACAGCACTGAAACCAGGGTGGCGAGTGATACATGTGAGGGGCTCTTCAGCTTCACCATTCTTATTCACAATTTCAGGAAACTCCAGGCAACACTTGCACTCTTCATTACGGTCCATCCTTTGACAATTTTCACAGCTGCACCTGAAATAATTTTACCAGTAAAGATGCATGCAACCGTCCCTTATATGTCACGTATTTATTATTGCTTTTCAAGTAAAAAGTACATTTATATGTGACTTCCTGAATGGAGTAAAATTCAAAAACTGAAATCACTCAAATATAAATTTAATGAACGATTGATTAAGAAGTAAACACACATCATGCATCAGTCAATTCTGAGATTTACTACTCATACTCAGTCATACGTTTACAGTAATTAGTTACGTAAAACTACTAACTCTAAGGCATTACATCAAGGAAAACAATTAAAATTCGAATTGATTATCCTTGAAAAAGGCTATGGAAGCTCCTACCAGTCAAGATCCCTTGTCCGAACTTCATCTAGCACTGGTTCGAACGCCTCCGGCTCCGCGTTTTCTTCGTCCGTCGAGTATTCTGGCTCGAACTGGTATGGTTCTAAAGTGTTTATAATGTCACTGTCTTGTTCAGAGTTTTCTGAATCCTCGGATACGAGACTGGGGAGACTACATTCACTGAATTCTGATGTATTTTCATCTTCAGACGACACTTTATAAGCTTAAGAATGTATAAAATTATCCACAAAACGAGTACGAGAAGCAATCAAGCACTTTGACGATATGACGTCACACTTGCATCCGCTGACTGTCTTGGCTCCCGCGATGAAAAATCAAGATGGCGGCTCGGAACGTGTCATTCAGGTAGTTTTTCTCTAAAAAATATTGTGAATTGACATGAATTACTTGGCTCAAGTTAATTTAAATGTTATTCAACTTCATATGAAAATGACTCAAAATTGGCCGTGAGTTCCCCTTTAAGTATTAACTAATATTTGCTGCCGCAGCGAGCGAGCCTGAAACGAGTGAGCATGCAAGGCAGCAGTTCTAATCTGTAAGCGGGTCCAAATCTCGATTTCTTCTTTTTCCACAATGCGTCACTTCTATTGTTTTTTTACCACACCACTTTGCACAGATCTGATCGTCACGTGATATTGACTGAGTTAGGTTGGGATGGATGGGAAAATATTTGGCTTGAGTTCATGACTTATGGATCTTGCTGCACTTGGTCCATACATCATGACCTCAAGCCAAATATTTTCCAATCCGGCCCTCCCACTCAGTCATTACATGATGGCCCAAACTAGAGATGGATTTCGAAAGATTCAAGATTCACACAATAACAACACCATGGGCTTGGACACAGGGTCTTTAAGCTGAAACAGCCTGGCAAGAAAAAATGCTGTTTTGCCATTGTAGGGAAAAAAGTTGTTGAGTGCCATTTCTTAAAATTACAACCATACATTTTGGCTACTTCTGATTATATAAAGAAAATTAAGAAAAATACAGACTTTTCAACAAAAACTAAATAATTTGGATCTTTCTTCAGGGAACACTTGTCTGGGAATCCATAAATTTATGCCTTCATCAGTAATATGAAAATTTAAATAATCAACTTATTTAAACTGAAAACATACTTTTGAAAATACCAAAACAGTAAGAAAATTAGGGATCCAACTTAAGAATATTATGATTTGGAATAACTTTTTCAATTGGTAAATGGCACTTTTACCTGCTCAGCTGTTTGAGTTTAATTAAAGTCTCATTCTCATTTAGAGATAATTGTCTTCATTTGTTCATTGCGACTGGGTATAAGAGTGATGGGAAGCATTGTATATCCTTTTTTTGGGAGGGGGGGGGGGGGGGGGGGGTGTACTCCTCATATTTGAAGGTCAGTGATGCTTGTCATATTATTAGAGATTGAAATTGCCAATCCAGTATTTTATAGGGGGTCATTTAGGGAAAACAAATGTTCTAACTGCATGAATCTGGTATTTTTTTAGGGATAAACAGGCTCTTACGACAATAACAATAATATATTTATACACTCCTGACTAAACAGAACATGTGCAGCTGGAACATTAGTTAGAAAATTTATATGGTTGACAATTATGGCAAGTTTCTTTTAATTTGTTTATTGATAATCCATTTTAGAGCATTTTGAGACCATTAAAGTATTTTTAGAGTAGGACACTTTCTTGGTGAAGTATATATTAGAGTATTTTTCCAGATTTTCAAAAGAGCATCCCCGACATTTTCACAATTAAGTACCCCCCCCCCCCCCCCCCAATACATTTGTATACATGTCCAGATTTTCAAAAGAGCATCCCCGACATTTTCACAATTAAGTACCCCCCCCCCCCCAATACATTTGTATACATGTCCCTATATCTTGTCCATGTTCATGTTAGTCACATGGGGGATTATTTTATGACAAGTAGATTTTAAGCGGCAGAATCAAAATTGGTTAAGATATCTTACGCTACGTACGCTGTTCATTCGCGCTCAAACACGAGATGAGTTTAGTTTGAATGTGACAGCGACTGAGTGAGCGAGTTTTTATGTTTCATCCGGTGTTTTCCTCGAGGTTAGATTCATCGAAGAGCTGGTACACTTTAAATACAGATATCTGCTGTATAACACCGAGAAAGGTTTGTCTTGATTGACCACAAGGGATGGCGGTGCGGCACAGGCAGATTGGTTCTTCGCCGAAGCCAACAAAATGCGAGTTGACAATGTTTTCGTTGGAACTTCTTTTGCCATTTTGGGTGGCATTTTAAATCGCTGGAATCTAAACTCAGTCAAGGCTTTCTCAGATCGTGGCTTTCTGAATGTAATCGAAGCCATACGAAAGATCGAGTTGATTCAGGTCGAAGCTGAGTTAGAGCACAATGACTGCGATGTCGATGACTTCCAAGGCAAGCTGCGCTCTTCCAACTCCTCTCTGGTTGTAAAGGAAAGGGAGGTGGAGGCTCTTAAAAGCGAGATTGTAGCCCTCAAAGGCAGAATAGATATATACGAGCGAACTGGCCTGAAAGCTGGGATCCCGCCGAAAGCTGGAAGCCCACCGAAAACTGAAAGCCTGCCAAAAGCCGATAGGTGTTCTCCAGCACCAAACTCGTCTCCCCTTTTGACTAAGAGCAGTTCGCCATCATGGTCTCTCCCATATGCTGAACAGTCTTTTAGTGAAATAGGAGAATCGACAGTAACGCCAGGAAGGAGAAAGCTTTGCAAGAAGTCAGTTGAAGTCATCGGCCAGCTGCACAGCCGATGTGAAAGCCAAAAGGATACCCTTGATTCTGTTATTACACAGTCTTGTTTGAGTGTATGCGGTAATTATTAGATGGCATTGGGGGGGTGGGGGGGGGGGGGGGATTTCACTTAGGTGTGGTCCATTAGAACTGTCGAACTTTGATCCGGCAATAAATATCGAGAAGGACTTTGGCTAGCAAAACAATTACGAGCAAGCTATATCTGCTAAAGGAAAAAGTATTGAGTAAATAGAAAAAAATATAATGCAGGACTAGTGATCAAGAAACAAATCTAGCACAACAAAAATCGGAGCAATTGCACAATACCCCCTGCTCAAGTACGTTAGGTGGAGACGCCAACATATCAATGCGTTAGTCCATATATGGTTCTCTCTCTATAGAGTTATGTCTGGGTGCGACAGTCTCTCTGTTCACAGTAGTAGAACGAAGCAACATTTGTGATAGGCCTGTACATTCACGACTATTCAAATTTAGCCAGAACTTACAGCTCACGTATTACAGGTGGTGTATGACTGGCTTGGCAAGCAAGAAGCGTTAACCTTGCATTGTACGCTACATCGCCCTGGCACTGGGTAGAAATTATTCACAGAAATGACACCCTAACACAGAGTGAACGTCTCTTTTTTACTGAAAGGGTAATAATAATTAACATTTAAAGAATTATGCTTCCAACATTTATTTAAAATAGTTCTTTATAAGCAAACAAACAGGTGCCTACCTATATACAAATTGATCTGAACTTGAAGTCATGCATAATTATGTTTTGATAAGCAACATCGAGAAAACGTAAACTACTGCCACGTGTTGTAATTTCACCACTAGGTAAAATCAATCCTCTCCCCAGTCCACGTTTCGCCAAAGCATAACATTTTCAGTAACAATGGTACCAGCACGTTCCTATTAAATTTGTACCTGCAGAGTTCAATTTGATCAACTGGACCGGGACATGGTTTCCGAGACAATGCTGGAACTGCTGGATCGACAGCACTGAAGAGTCCTCTCTGCCAACCAAGAAGCACTTTATCAGGAACGTCTAATACGCCACAGGATGAACGCGAACGGAACTCTGAACTGTTTGTTGATCTCCCACTTTGACCAATTGAAAGTCACTAACAATCGCGTTCCTCCGATTCTGGCAAGTTTTGTTTGAAGACTTCTTGTTTTGTCGTCATTTAGTAACTTTTGGCTTCAACTGATCGCCATCCTTTTAATTAAAAAAAAAGCAGCGAAATGGTGTTGCTTTCTCCATCCTGTCATGGCGAACGGACGACTTTATTGGGATTAACCTTTGGCAACATCCGGGTATTAATATACTTTCAAACAATCACGTCGCGGATAATACCAGGTATCGTGTTCGGTAACCACTCCAAGCACGGATGTACGCTTTCAATTAATTTGGCGCTCAAATATTGAAGTACAATATTTCTCTTCAACCGTCGTATTTTCACACGAAGTCCGTTTGCTGCAAACTCTGTCTTTGCTGTAGTTTTAGCATTATCAAACTATAATTCTTAAATAACAATCCCCTTTAACTCCATGTTGATTGCACTTTACAACCGATTTTAGCTGTGTCCGGGCAAAACATGGTCTCGATTCATCAGTATTCGAAGTCTATTGAGGATTTGGAATATGAAAGAGCACTAAATTATTTGATTCAGTACCTCAAAAACAAGTGAGCCTGTTTACAAAGCATGTCTGTAGAATAGTTTCCCTATTGAAATCGGTTGTAAATTAATACTAGAGCAGATTTCGTATGCGTGGGACAAACTACGGCATGTCCGTCACTGTGCTGTAACCGCGCAGTACACGGGGATGAAGAGGAGCAGTGGCGAGGCCAAGAGGATGAGCAAGGTACCGAACGATATATTGGTACAGAAAATGTCAAGTACTGCGTCTGGGAGACTTTTGACAAGTTTGAGCCCTTGGATACCCAGGACTTTGCTTCCTTCAGTGAATACGAAAACCTGACGATAGAAAACATTAAGGAGGCGTTTGAGAAGTTCTATAATGCTCCAGCAGGTTCATGTGACATTTTAGCAACAGACAGGGGACCTTCTTGTACCACGCTAGAGCAGCTGAAGGGGGAAAAGGTCTACTTTATTCGTTTTCTACCCCCTAAAGATCATTGCCTAACCAATAAACCAGAACCTCCAATGTTTGACGACCGATTTGCCCCAAAATTGGCAATGTCTCCACCAATGAACCAGGTAATAAACCGAGGACATTTTCCAGCTGCCAACTCAACTGTTTTTCCAAAATCAGTGTCTATCAGTGAACTACTTAAAGCTGGCAAGCTTGTGAAACCTTTAGTGAAAAAACACTGCAGTGCTGGAACTCGAAAGCTTTGATGTTGGCCAAATGAAATGGATTAAAAGTGCCTCTCTCCAGCTTGAAATCGAAGGGATAAAATTCGCAAATGGAGCATTCAGGGATGCATGGCGGGCTACAGCCAGTGTAAATGGAATTACACCAAGTGCTACAGCCAATGTAAATGGAATTACACCAAGTGCTTGGGTTGTTCAGCAGTACCAAGAGATATATGTAAATATCATCAAAGAGACTTTAAATATGTCACCAGTGGGCCACACTCGGAAACAGGTGCAAATGGATGAAGTGGCAAGGAACATAGTACAGCGCTTTGCCAAAAAGGTACCATCTCAATTTGGTAATACATTTTAGTAAGGCAAGGTTTATTATTCAGTTTATAAAGAGCTTGCAGTTACTGTTGAAGAGTTTGTGGAAGGACATTTTCATAAATATGTCGACAATAATGGTCTGTGCACCGACTCTCCTAGTGAGGAATTTAATGACGTTTATCAGAAGGCAGAACGCCTCGTGCACTATAAGCTATGAGTTTTCTGAAAAGAAGCTCATACTTCTAGACATCCAGGGTTCTTTATACAAGCTGTATGATCCAGAGATTGCAACAACTGATCTATTCAGTGGATGAAGCACTGGGGCCAACAACTTGCATACTTATTTTAAACTTACTTATTTATTGTAGATCAGAAAAGCGTATGTTCACTAAATAATGGCAGCAATGTCCATCCACAATTCACTTCTTCTGCCAGTTCAGGTACGATAATACCATGGAATAGAAGTATATGTTCTTGTTAGAAAGTATTTAGAGGGTTACTTATTCATAGCCTGCATCGTATCACACCCAAATTACACATTGACTACCTTTTCTTGAAGTTTGAATTCATGCTTATAATATATGTACTTTTTCTTTTAAACAGTAGCTCAGTCTCTTATACGAAAGAAATTCCTTGAGCCATCCACATCAGGTAATGTATATTAAAAATGTAATGTAAAAAGATTTTACAATTAGCTTTATGATTAGTAGTTCTCTTAAAGTCTGGTCGATATGTTGTTGTCCATGGTTTGAATGGAATAGCCCATTTTGCAGTGTACATGGAAGCAAGTTAATTTGTGGCTATGCTTTCATCTTCCTAAAACTAATTGACTAATGTACATACATGTGTACACACTGTCAAATGGACCGTCCGAAGCACTCATTTGTTCATTAATGGCTGCAGTGGGGAATTTGCAAATAATTTTTCAGATTTGGAAGATGATACCACAGGCAGCTACTCCAAGCAATATATGATTTATTTTTAGATGCTATTGGGAACTAATAAATAAATTTATTGTATAATAAAGGCTGGAAATTGCGACCGATACAGTTGCAACTGCGACTAGAATTTTTTGCTTTGCAACTATAATGTCTCATCCAGTCGCAAAATTGTGACAGAACCAAAAGTATAATGAAAACAGATAAGTTTCTCTTATGAGATTTTTCGTAACATCACTCAAAATCCTACCTTACACTTCCATCGTTCATTCGCAAGCAAAACTGGCCACCATTAGAGCGGTGGTACATTTATTTAAAAAGAAGTATTGTGGGTGCCGTATTTTATGGTTACAGCACCGATCTATCCACCATTGATATTATTATCTGTTCAAACTGCATTGTGGGCACAGCTTTTGTTGTAGCGCTGCTGGATCGTTGATTTAGACACGATTTTTTGCAACTACAATTTTCTGTTTTGCTACTAAATTATTTTATCTAGTTGCAAAAATGCGACCAGACTTTTTTTAAATCTCCAGCCCTGATACTATACTCAAATAAAGTGTATCAAAAGTTCTTGGAATCTCAGTGCATATTATTGAGGAGGATCCATTTTGGGGTGCCGGGGGGGGGGAGGTATTATCTAAATTTTCTTGTCCCAATATCTCCACCCCTACTCGGTTCCTGCTTGAAACAATAAAAATAATTGCATGATATGATACATGTATATTATCAGAATTATCATGACAACAATGTATAAATCCTCATCAGTTGTCATGGTGTACATACTTCAATACTTCTGTCTTTTTTTACAAGGTTTGTCTTCCACATCTGCACCTGTTCCTAATCTGATATCCTTCAGTGGGTACAGAAAGTTCAAAGGAAAGGAATGGAAGTCTCTGGTTTCTAGAAACTCAACAAAAATTGAAAAAGAAACTGATATCACAATAATGGTTGGTCTTATGGAGCGGTCATGCGGCGAGTACGGACGTGTCTCTTCAGACTCTCTCTGTTTTTATACATTTTTGGACTCTCAAAAACCCTAGTGAATCTCTATTATGCGTCCGACGGGAGCATTAAGTCTCTCTCGATATCCAAGAGTTATCGTGGAGCAGTTATTTCAACGTTTTTAAAGCCAAGCAAGCTTTGTATCCCTCATGTCCCTTCAATCCAAGATGGCCGCCCACGTCACTTCGTCAACAACAACTACATCTCTGTCTATCGATCTCTTCGTCTCTCTCAACATGTACTTGGATCTACCTTCCTACTACTGTGTGGTGCCAACTTAATCAACCCTGGACCAGTTAAATTTCCCTGTGGAACATGTTCTCGACCTTGCAAGTCCAACCAAAAGGCAATATGCTGTGATCTCTGTTCCTCGTGGTTTCACGCAAGGTGTGAAAATCTACCCGATGATGAATACTCTAGACTTGGCCTGTCGACGGACGATTGGTTCTGCTCATCCTGTCAGCTTCCTTCCCCCTCAGACTCGTCCACTTCAAGCAGCATTGACTCGTCTGTGAATGTCTCTTCTGTTAGTGCATCTCAAGACACCAAGAATGAACTCTCCAACTTTAACTGTTTGCTTCTCAACGCCCGTAGTCTGAAATCTATCTCCTCCACATCGAACAAGCTGACTCAGTTTCAACATTTGGTATATTCTAAACTTCCAAGCTTAGTAGCAGTAACAGAAACCTGGCTCAACAACTATGTTTATAATTCTGAAATATTACCTACTGGCTATAATATCTTCAGACGTGATCGTGTCGGTCGACGAGGTGGTGGCGTTCTCCTTGCTTGTCGTGATCATTTGTCCTGTGTCTGTTCGCCACATCTTAGTCCTGATAACAGCGAAATTCTGGTCTGCGAACTGCAAGTTCCAGGATCCCCTAAAATCGCCGTGATTATTGCCTACAGACCTCCCTCCTGTACGAACACTTTCCTAATTCACCTGGAACAAACTCTGAAAAACATTGAAACCTCTGGAATACAACGCTACATCCTACTTGGTGACTTTAATTTCCCTTCAATTGACTGGCAACTTAATTCATCAACAAATGAGGTGGAGAATGGATTCTGTGCTATTCTCGACGATTTCTTCCTAACCCAGTTAGTTGGTTGTGCCACCCATAGACTTGGGAATTTATTAGACCTTGTTTTGACAAATTTCCCTGAATCTTTTACTGTGCCTGAATGCCATGAATTTGCCTTTGACTCTGACCACCACACTATAACCTTTGGAATCAATCTTATGGGATCAAGAAAACATAAGTTGCGCCGTACTGTCTACAACTTCAAGAAGGCTAACTTTGATGATCTTAGATCTTGTTTGGCTGATACCAACCTCGCTAAGTCTCTCCTGGATAGTGATATCAATACCAACTGGATCAATTGGCTGACGACTGTCACTCGTTGTGTGGATACCATCATCCCCAAAGTTACTGTCAAAAATTCTACTTCCCCTCCTTGGATTGACTCTGAAATAATTCACCTCTCCAACAAGAAAGAAACACTCTGGCGTAGAACCAAACGCTCTAGTTCCTTATACCTTAAAGTGAAACTACGTAAGTTAACTAATAATTTAAAGAATCTTGTAGAGTCTAAATATTATCAATTCATCAACAATGCTAGCTCTGATCTTTTTAATAACCCTAAGCGGTTCTGGTCTATTTTCCAGACTAAAACTAAATCACGTTCCTTACCTAAAGTAATTAAGGGATTAGGTCAGATCGCAGCAACCTCTATCGAGAAAGCCAACCTGTTTAATAAGTATTTTTTTTCTGTTTTCAATTTAAGTAACCTCTCTCCCAGTTCGTATGATTACTTACCTTCTGTAAATCCTCAATTGAGTTCTTTTCATTTTACAACTTCAGAGGTTAGAAAGATTTTAGAGAGCCTTGATGTTAACAAAGCCATTGGTCCTGATGGGCTCTCACCTAGAATTCTTAGGGAATGTGCTTTGGAACTCTCTCCATCCCTTTGTTCTCTATTTAATAAATCACTCTCTTTGGGAGTTGTGCCATCAGCATGGAAGGAGGCCAATGTCACTCCAGTTCACAAAAAAGATGACAAGGACTTGGTGGACAACTATCGTCCTATCTCCCTACTATCTTGTGTCAGTAAGGTGATGGAGAGATGCTTATTAAATCGCATGCTCCCTTTCTTGGAGGATTCTTTGTATCACCTCCAACATGGCTTCCTTAAAGGGAAATCCTGCACAACACAGATGGTAGATGTCCTAAATTATTTTTCTAAAATTCTTGATAATGCTGGTCAAGTTGATGTTCTCTACCTAGATTATTCTAAAGCCTTTGATTCTGTCCCTCACTCTCTCCTTATCCACAAACTTAAGAATTTTGGGATAAATGGCAACCTACTTAATTGGATTCATAGCTACTTGACTGACCGCCGTCAAAGAGTTGTAATCGAAGGTAGTTCATCTGACTGGTTACCAGTAGCCTCTGGCGTCCCCCAAGGCTCAATTCTAGGTCCATTTCTGTTTCTTCTTTATATTAATGACATTCCCAGCTGTCTCTCACCTAATTCCACTCTAGCTCTATTTGCAGACGACTCCAAATGTTATAGAGAAATCACCACTCCTGATGACTGTCTGGCACTCCAACAAGACATTGATTCCCTATTGCACTGGAGTGAGACCTGGGGCATGTCTTTTAATACATCTAAATGTAAAATCCTTAGAGTGACAAGGTCTTCTAATCCATGCATCTACCCCTACAGTATGGGTTCCAGAATCATTACACCTACACAGGTCTATTGTGACCTCGGCTTTGACGTTACGTCAAACCTTACTTGGAATGCCCACATAGATAAAATTTCCAAAAAAGCCAACCGCTCTCTGGGTTTTGTCAAACGTACCTGTGGTCATAGAACCAATAGCTCCGCTAAGCGCCTTTTGTATCTTTCCCTAGTTCGAAGCCGACTGGAAACAGGAGTTCCTGTATGGTCAGTAGCAACCAAACGTAATTTGTTGAAGCTCGAAAGAGTCCAAAGGCGAGCTACTAAATTCATAACTTGTTCCGATTCTGACTACAAATCCAGACTCAAGTCCTGTAACCTTTTACCTTTATCTTTTCGTAGAGAATTACTCGACCTTTCTTTCTTATTTAAATGTAAAATAGGTTTAATTTGCATTGATATTCTTAAGTATTTATCACCGTACATTCCAATTAGAAATACTAGAAATGCTGCCAAAGGTCCATTATTTAGCACTAAATTTTGCAACACTGAGACCTGTGCTTATTCCTTTTTTAACCGTGTCATTCCACTCTGGAATGCTCTACCACTTGAGGCCAGATTATCTTATAAGTACAGTTCATTTAAAAATATTATTTCTCTTCATTATTTTGAACTTTTTATCAATAATTTTGACATTAACAATACATGTACCTGGGTATCCAGGTGCCGCTGCACCTCGTGCAGACTTATCAATGCCTCTCATTTGTAATTTCAATATTAATCCTGCTGTTTTTATTCATAATATTTTACAGTGTATATAGTTTTAAAACCATAGTTATATATTTAGTAAGTATTATTTTGTTATGTTCCAATTTATATTGATTTTACCTGGAGGACTTAATCCATAGGTGTTATCCACCTGTCTAGTCCATCCTCAACAGTATACTCATTGTTTAAATTAATGTATTATATTAATACTGTTGGAAGCTTAATAAATAAAAAATAAAAAAACATGTAAATGAAAAATAAAGTAGAGAAGTGAAGTCTTTCCACAGCGATTGCTTTCACAAAAACCAAGATTACATGTTGCTGTTTGAAAATGGGAAAGATTTTACGAGGACTCCATTTGTTGCTGTGGTTTTAGAATTATCAAACTCTATTTCTTTAATAACAATCTCCAGGATTCCTCGAGAATCGAAGGTATGTACAGCATTCTCAAGTTGACTCAGAAAAGCATGTTGCTTACACTTTAAGAAACCGATTTCAGCAGTGTCCACGCAAAACATGGTCTCGATTCATCAGTGAATTTTTCGCGGGAAGCTCATCTTCCCAAATCGCGTTACTTATCACTGAAATAAGTTACTTATCACTGAACTAAGCTAAAAGTTCAACAATGTTTAAAAAGGCTCCATATTGCAACCTAGAGCTACCGCTGACAAATATTGAGAAAATCTTGAAAGAAATAAGCCAGAAATTTGAAAGCAAATTGGATAGCCTAGAGTCGATAGTTACTCAAAAGTTGAACGAAGCAAATTTGAAAATAACCTCGATGGAACAGAAAGTAGCGGACGTTGTCAAAAATCATACCTTCATTTCAAACCAATTCGAAGCCTTCAAAAAGGTAAACGACAACTTGTCCGATCTAAAGAAGGAAATCGACACAGCCACACAACAGATTGAGATGACTAAAACAGCCCTCAACGATCTTGAGCAATATGGTAGAAGAGAGATGCAAGAAATAGTGGGAGTCCCTCGCTTAAGTGAAGAAAACGCAGCCGAAATTGCGTGGAAAATCTGTACTCAAATCAACGATACCTTACAAGAATCGGACATTGAAGTAGCACACCGGCTATCTCTCAGACACTGCCAACATCATTGATAAGTTCGTGAATCAAAAATCAAGAATTTAATCTTCACAAAAAGATCAAGTTACTTAAGAAACAAAACTACTCATGACTTTGGCTTAGCTTCTACATGTGCCCTGTCAAGAATCTTCATTAACGAAAGTTTGACAAGACTGAACAAAGAACTGTTCTCGAAAGCACGTAATTTCAAGTAAGCAAATGGATACCGATTCTTGTGGACTAAGAATGGGAGTATTATGCTAAGAAAGACCGAATCGTCATAATAAGAATAGTGTAAATTTCATCCATGGTCATGGCATGACTTTTCATCTTCTGTGGGCCATAATCGGGAACATTTATTTACTCATGAGACAGAATCATTCCTCGCTTACTTATACATGTACCAGGATTAAGCAGACCTACCACATAATATCATGTACAGGACTTCCCATAATCTGAGCTAAGTTTAATCTACTATTTATATTAGGACTTATTTATATGTTATGCTGATCAGTGAATGACATCTCGCATGAAATTGTTATTTGCCATACAGTTGTGATAGTCATGTATATGATAACCAAAATTATTATTTTAGTGAATTATGTAATACCTGCTTCATGCGAAATGTCTTAAGATCACAAAGAAAGAAAGAAATTCATTATCCACCTGCCCAGAGCCTTGGTTCTGTGGAAAATGTAGTCGATAAATTTTCCCTTTTTCTCACATATCAAATTCCCAACTTAAGTCTTTCACTTTTAATCAGATATTTCCTCATCCTCAACCGGCCTTGCCTGCTAAAAACAAATGTGAAATGTGTAACAA
The DNA here is from genome assembly GCA_030867875.1 of Actinernus sp. WN-2022. NCBI lineage: Eukaryota > Metazoa > Cnidaria > Anthozoa > Actiniaria > Actinernidae > Actinernus > Actinernus sp. WN-2022. The sequence goes on from JAOWCC010000577.1 coordinate 122,899,208, forward strand.
ATGTTCCTTATTACCGCCAAAAAATATCCACTTTAAATGTTTATCTGAATCCTTGCCATTTTTATGGAGTCTTAATTTTTTTACAATTTACTTTCAATAGTAATTTTAATTGCTTATGCTTGAGGTCAACAATTACTGATAATTTAGAGCAAAATACATTACCCAGATTAGACCTAACATCAATCTCAAATTTTACATCTCCTGATTATGATATCAATCCTGATAATGAAATCTCATTTGAAGTTGATTTCAAATACTACACTTTACATGAATTCCATAAATTAGTTATCACTAACAATGGTAAATATAACTCAAACTTTTCCCTATTTCATTCTAATATAAGAAGCCTCAACCATAATTTTGAACTATTATCTGATCTTCTAACTGATTTAGATTTTAATTTAATGGTGTTTCTTGCCGCCTGAACAGGTTCATTAGCAAGGAAATCAGTTCTTCACAATTACGCATACAAGCGGGCGCAGGTGCATTGAATTCCTCAATGGACTGTGCGCACCTGGCAGGTATAAAAGCTATTGTGGCTGATGCAAGCATCTTAGTGTGGCTCGCAACACAGCTCACACAGATAGACCTTTTTCTCATAAATTTCAATAGTGTAATATATTGAGTCGATTTTCTTATTTTGTTTTTATGTAGAAATGTAAAAGAGTGGAATATGGCGGAATGATTGTACAATCTACTCTGGCACAGACATACATGTACAGGATCAAATAGCTGATTTGCAGTGTTTTATCGTGAAATCTTTGAGGCCAACTACAGTCGACAACTACATATTGGAATTCAAAAGGTGGAAGGAATGGGCCAAGTCCAAGAACGGAGTGGATGTTTTCCCGACGCATCCCCTCGCTGTAGCATGTTATCTACAACATTTATCAGGCAACAACAGTTTTAGTTCTCTGGATCATGCATTTTATAGCATCAATCGTGCACATAGTATGGCAGGCATTACTATGCCTACCGATCATATTATTGTAAAATTAGCGAGAGAAGCTGCAAAAAGAATGACAGCAAAACGTGTTCGTAGGCGCGAACCGATCGAGGATTCTAAACACATGTTCCTAGAGTTGGTTAAGAAACATGCTGGCAACCACGCTATACTATCTGATTTACAAATTACCGCAATGATCATAGTCATGTATGTAGTTTTTCTCAGATTCGACAAAGTAATTCATTGAGAGCATCTGACTTTACTTTTTGTCAAGATCACATGATTTTATAGGTTGATAAAAAAAAATGCCACGAAAATTGTCGTAGCCAGATCTTCTCGCATTACATGCCCAGTAAAAAATATTGGAAAGGTATGTAGACAGCGCAAATGTCAATAGAAGTTCGTCTGAGTATGTTCAGGGGTGTAACCAAAACAAAATACGGTTATAATTAAGAGCGAATCCCAAACCACTCGGATATATTTTACTGTAAGAACCCATGCAAGTAGGGAATATTTTAAAACCGGTCACAAACATTGATAACATTGGCCTACATACATGTAGCTTACGTATTTCGGGGACTAGCTTACGTATCTCGGGGGAAAAGCAATTTGCAATAGTTTTTTTCTGTTGAGAACGGTTGATATTTTTATTCTCAGCACCACATTCTTCCCTCTCTCGAAGATGAAGATTCACATTCGAGAAACCTCATCAAACTAAGGTCAGAGTGGTGGAAATTTAATAACATTCGATTAAATTAACGACAAACTTACAACAATTCTGAAACAAATTTTGGTCTAAATTTTCTCCATTTTCGTCATGTACACCAACTTCGTCATGTACACCAACTTCAATATCGACGTACAAAAGTCGATCCCCCAGAAAATCCATCATGTTGTACAGCGTAAGACGTGCCAAGTAAGTAACAAAGGAGGCTGTGATGCAGTTCACGTGAACATTTTCGCGTTGAAAAGTTTCTTTGGCGCAAGCCTTATGGACATCCATGAGAACTTAAAATCAAGTAAGAAGGAAACCAAGAAACAAAAAGATAAAGACTACGAGGGTGATAGTAAAAGTGGATGGGAAGCGGAGTAAATAATTCTGTACCAGTAACGGATTTTACAAAGCCAACATTCATATGAAACCCACGATGGATGTGGCTCAAGCTATAAAAAAAGCACATAAAGTATTAGAAAAAATTATGGATCATGTGAAAGAAAATGTTGACATGGAAGAAGAGGGTCGCATTCAATTGTCTGTCAATGGGACCGGATTAAATAATAATAATATCACTCTACCCTGCCTGTACGCTAATGAAGTGAATGCCGAGCGTATGTTGGATCCAAATTGCCACGAAAGCGAGTCAATTAAACATTTATATGATGCGTGAATGAGGTGTGAGACTGGTGATTTTAAGTAATGAGAACCACGATGATCCTTCTTTCATAGGGTTAGGAGTGACCGGGGACGAGCCTGTGATGTATTTATATCATTGTCAAGGTGTATTTCACTTATTGCGTATACCACAACATCTGAAACATTATGAAGATCCTTATGAATTTTGTGTCTTGTTTTTTTTTTTTTCGAAGCACGCACGTCGAATGGTGGGGCACCGATGTAAGGTAGACCGCGGCATCGTAAAGACTTTAGTGAGTGGTAAGAATCACAGGAGTATCCAATGTTACGCTATTCAAGAACAGGATTTTATAGAAGTGAAGAAATCGATTATACGTGTAGGGGAAGATGATGATGAACTGTGTTGTGGACGAGCCCTGGTGGTGGCTAAAGAACGGCGACGTCGTAGTGACATGTGTGGACCTGCGGGTGAGAAAAAAAGCCTTAGCCCGGTATCATGAAGCCGGTGTGAAACCAGGGCCTTGTGGGATACCTGAATTGATGAAGTTTCAACAAGTCTTAGCAAAGGATAGGAATAGAATTAAAGTGTTTGATTACATTAGTGGGGGCTATGAATGAAGAGAAGTAGTAGAGTTAGAAGAAGTGTACAATATTTATCTTCATTTGCAGTCTGGACATTACGATGTGATACGGTCCACGACGGGATTTTTAGCCAAGTCATATCTCTGTAGACGGTGTAATAAGGGATATTCAGACCCTGCCAATCACAATACCTACTTGAACATGTGTTGTTATTGCAAAACACTGGATTGTATGGAGACGGAAACAAGGGATTGGAGGGTATGTGACGTATGCCATCGATCCTTTCCGAAGGCTTCCTGCTATAACCAACATTTGGTGGCCGTGCATCAAAAACACGACACGTAGTGTCTGTCGCAGGTACCAACGTTGTCAGCTGTGTCATAAAACACTGGACATGAAGTTGAAAAATAAATACCGTAAGAATGGACAAAAGTGGAGATGATTACAAGACCACCGTTGTGGGGAGTACGAGTGTCGTTGCTGCGGATGTTTGGTTAAGGCAGACCATTTGTGCTACATACAACCGTCTGTGGAAAAGGCTCCACCCCAGGATGCCGAGATGTTCGAAGCCTTAGAAAATATGATCGACTTGAATTAAATAGCTATTCTTGAAAATTTACCGTGCCTAAAGACCGATTTCGTTACCAGTTTTTTGACTTTGAGACCATGCCTTTCGAAGATCATCATGTTGTCAATTTGTTTGTTTCTATTAAAGTGTGTGAACTCTGTCAAGACGATCCTGTGGATTTCCCTTGTCCCCAGTGCGGCGTGCGTCAACGTGTGGGACACAGCATACGAGAATTTTGCGAATATGCGTTGGTCCCTAACCATTACAGTTACATTATGATGGCTCATAATTTCAAGGGTTATGACTACCCTTTTCTACAGCGGTATCTTCAATTAGTACAGATACCGATCCTCGCGGGGCCCCGCATGGGCTTAGGACCTACTGGCTGAGTTGCTGTTCAGGCTGTAGCGTTGTGCTAGCTTTTAATAGCTTCAATCGTTCAATTTCCTTTTTACTGTGGGGTTTCTCGTCGTTATGAATCAAGTTCCAGCTACTTCGGCAGCAGGAAGCTCGTCGACCGACTCTCCCAAGTCTGGAGCTCAGCTCTCGGTGGAAATCGTGGCAGCAATTCAACGGGAAGTCGACAATTCGTTCGCTACTAGAGGTCAAATGCTGCCTCCTCCTACATGGCCTACGAGTTCGTCTATCCTTTCTCAAGCCAACTCGTTGCTGTCTGTGGGAACTTCCACAGTTCCAAGTCAATTAGGTGCTGTCGGAGGTAAGTCTCCAGTCTCGCCGTGGCACTGTTTCTGAACACGTTTTCGTATGGCGTTATATCCCCGCCAAAATTCAAGTTTGCTTTTCGATGTTCAAGTATACAATTCAACTTTCTTATTCACGTTGCGACATTAGATATTCGCAATTCAACATTGCTGTTTGCTATTACGACAATCAAGTTTCACGAAGCGACATTACATGTTCGCAATTCAACATTGATATTCACTATACGATATGCAACTTTCACAATTTTCCATCGGTGCAAATTTCCACACTTTGTTTTTCCGTAAGCAACCAAGTTTCGCCATGCAACATTCAAGTTTCGCGATTGAACTTCACGCATGAATGGTTCACCTTTCAATGAAGATTCCGCTGTACCTAGATAGCGCGGGCGCAAAAGAAGGCAACACGTGGGAATCGCCGTGTTTCTTGTTTCGTGTCATGATGAGCAACAACAAAAACGCTAGAACGACCCTTCGTCTAGTGGCACAACAGCTGCTATCTCTTGCGAATGAAGGTGAGCATTTTAACTATCAAATAATTCACTCTTAGTCTAAGTTGTGTACGTGTATTGTTGGGCATGACGGACGTGCACGGCCCGGGATATGATCGGGACAATCATGCTTATCGACCATGACCAATATATAGATGTCTAATAATCTAGTCTAAATACTGCCATATGAAGCTAGGGCTAATCAACATATTGTTATTCAGATTAATCTATGCATATTTATGAACATATACATAACAGGCAGTGGCCTCTTGATGGGAGAAAGTGACTTTTCGAAACCATCAATGCAGATGCTGAGTTTGTTGGGAGGATCACACATTTTTGGACGCAAGTTTAGGGAGAGTCATCAAATTTGTGTAGGATCGTTAGTTTTCAAGCCCTGTTGCGGAGAACACAGGGCCGATAAAATTCTATCTATATGGCACCGAGGGGTCCTCGCCATACCTTTTAGCCGTTTAGGGGTTGCAATTTTGTTACCCCTTAGGGTGTTAAATTTGAAATGTCCACAATTTTATTAGTTTGGTAGTTTGGTATAAGACAGGGACTATTTATTAGAAAATATTTTGAGATTTGAACAGCTTATAGGTAAAACAATTTTGTGCCAAGGACTCCTAAACAACAAGATTCTGGTACCTCTTATGGGTTCATTTCAAAATTTATAACAAGCATTATCACTTTTCCCCTTTTTTAGGAGGAACTAATGGTTCTTCTAGTAGTAGTAGTAATCAGTCTGATTCAACACCAGCCTCGGCGCCAGCGTCTGCCTCAAGCTCGGCACTGGTAGGAATGTGTTTAATTATGCTGCAAGAAGGCCATCTGGTAATCCATCCAGGTTTGTTCCTTCAATGCAGCCTTCTCATCACAGGCCCAGTAAAAAAGTAAAAAAGGGAAGAAGAAAATGATAACATGCCCTATGAAGGTTTTTTGCCTGCGAAATATCAATGATAATAAGCCACCAGGTACCATCAGTTCTAAAACAGCCCTATCAAATTGTGGCTTGGGTCCTGTTAAAATATGCTGCAAGAAGGCCATCTGGTAATCCATCCAGGTTTGTTCCTTCAATGCAGCCTTCTCATCACAGGCCCAGTAAAAAAAGTAAAAAAGGGAAGAAGATAATGATAACATGCCCTATGAAGGTTTTTTGCCTGCGAAATATCAATGATAATAAGCCACCAGGTACCATCAGTTCTAAAACAGCCCTATCAAATTGTGGCTTGGGTCCTGGTAAAATATCATTGGATATTAATGATAGTGAAGGTATCCATGCTAGCCTTCTCCAGAAGTTTCCACTACTCTCTGAAGCTGGAGGGTACGAACTCCTTCTGTACCAAAGAGGAGGAGAGGGACAAGGTTTTCATCAAATCCCATCACCCTATACGCCTGCAAGCGTAAATGAACTAGCTAGCCAGTCATGTCTACGTAAGGCCTTTGCAAAAAAATATCCAGGAGCTAGTGGAAGAGGGACACGACATGCAATCTGTTCAAAAAGAGGTTAGTTTATTAAGTCCCTATACTTTGCTTATAGTGATTATCATTATTACACAAACTAGGATTAGCTCAGACTAGCCATTGTTTTATGCTAGCTGCCATCAATCATAAGGATGGCATCGGAATCATTTACAAGTGATTACGGATCACATGTGTGTAAAGCTCGACTCAAATCCTGCTTTAGATACCATAAATGGGAAACTTGAAAACGAATATGGCCATCAGCCCATCATTCATGAATGTTCAGGCCGGGGTCATAATGCAATAATGATCTATTGACCTTACATGTATTTTATGGCAATTGGCCAGTGTCTGGATTTCTTTGGATTGGGGAAAGAGAAAAGCAAGCTGCCTTGGCATTTGAATTGTATTTCATAATTTGTAAACATAACTCATATGTAAATATTAATATTTATTATTTTATTGATTTAGTCAGGTCCTCTTATCGAGTATATGTAGTTATGATATGAAATCATGTTTGCCGCGTAGCACTAGTAGGTGTAAATAATGTGTTGTAAAGTGGTATGCTACATGTAGTGCTATGTGTGCACGCCCTACGAGGGAAAGAGAAAAAATCTCTGACCGAAGTGGGACTCGAACCCAACGACCTCCAGGTTGCATGTCTGGCGCTCTACCAACTGAGCTATCAAGTCAGATGAGAGCAATCGTGGGTATTGGTGCGTTTTATGGGTCACTGCGATTATATATGTATATGTAGTTATGATATGAAATCATGTTTGCCGCGTAGCACTAGTACGTGTAAATAATGTGTTGTAAAGTGGTATGCTGTAGTGCTATATGTGCACGCCCTACGAGGGAAAGAGAAAAAATCTCTGCCCGAAGTGGGACTCGAACCCAACGACCTCCAGGTTGCATGTCTGGCGCTCTACCAACTGAGCTATCAAGTCAGATGAGAGCAATCGTGGGTATTGGTGCGTTTTATGGGTCACGGCAATTATATAAATGTAGTTACTGTAATGAGGAGATACTCATGCATGAGTATAGAAGCCATCAACAAGAAGTGCATGGCCAAACTTTTAGAAAGGTACATATAGGTTGAATATTTTCACTTTCATATGGAAAATAAAGACTTAGACTGTGGTTCAGAGTTCACTAGACATGTCCAGCAGTTACATGTAAAGAATCCTACTCAGTTGCTATTTTGTTGGCCTACAAAAAGTAAGAGTCAGAAAAAACAACATCCATTTCCATTGGCTAATTCTGGGATCAAGAAACCACAGTATTTTAAACTGAGCTCTGTTCAGACTTTAGGTATTATATTTTATTTGTGGACAATTGTTTTGAGGTTTGTTTGGAAAAAAATAGCTTCTGTTTTTGAATGTAAACAATAACAAGGGAGTGGCTGATTAGGAGTCTTTAAAGATGGAGTAGCCTATTATTGTCAAGACAACAACAACGCTTTATTTGTACCATGAAATAGCAAATTTACATAAGTAAACATAATAAAGAAAGAGATATTCTGGAAATCTGGTACTAGCTACCTGAAATAACCATATAGGGCTAAACAAGTTGATCAGACACTCTCATTATATGGCTTGTTGTAAATAGTCTTGGACAGAAAGCTAGAGTGGTACCTAGAATCAACCAACCAACCAAATTGGTAAAAAAAATAACTTAATTGATCTACTTTCTTTTTCCAGAGACCAAGAACGACTTAATTAGGACCATTAAAGAGGGTGTTCGTCGGTTAATCTAGTGGGGTTGGTGCTTGGTACGGTTTGGAGTCACAGGTTCCATGGAAACCTGACCACAGAGTCCTCTTCCAAGCACCCTAGCAGATCTTTGATAGTGAGCTGTCGCCCGGTTGCCATGGTAACCTCCATGGAAGGGCGTGGTCAGGCATGACCAGCTACTGCCCCGGTAACCAACCCCAAACTTATCATTCACAATGAGTTTTAAATGTGGCTGAATGTAATTTAGGCTAAGTTATAACCGAGTCAAGCTGGTTCAGCGGTATCTTCAATTAGTGCAGATACCGATACTCGGGGGGGGGGGGGGGCGGGGCATGGGCTTAGGCCTTACTGGCCGAGGTGCTGTTCAGGCTGTAGCGTTGTGCTAGCTTTTAATAGCTTCAATCGTTCAATTTGCTCCCACCCTCCCGCCTCTGGACTGGGTAGGATGCTGTCAGGTGAGCAATAGGTGAGTATATTCCACTGAGTGGAGCAGTGCGACAGGTACCGGGTGCGGTGGTGAGCTGTGGCCCGGTTTCCATGGTTACCTCCATGGAAGGGCGTGGTCAGGCGTGACCAGCTACTGCCCCGGTGTTACGTATTTTTAATTCGACATCGTATGTCATTGCATGTGAATAATAAGTGTTCTTATCAATACATTTATCCTAGCTTTCCCAGCCGAGAAACTTTATTTGCCTATGCTCGCTAAAACGACCCATGCGACAATTACGTATTTTTTAATTCGACATCGTATTAGTCTTCGCATGCGGTAAATTATTAATTTCTTCCTTTTTTTATTTACTTTTTAGTTTATTTTTTATCCTACAGAGGAGCAGCAACATCTCAATGATGCCGTGATTGCCGAACATGGGATTTGAAATGTTACACCACATCTCTTCCTTCCACCCCATCAAAAGATCTTTGCTCCTGTCATTTCTTTGAATATTGGGCCTATCAGAATCAGTTTTTCTCGAGTTTCCCTAGAATCATAAATGTCTTATTGCGCGGGTGACACATTGGGAAGTCTGTTAGCATACCCCATCCCACTCTGGTTTTTTTCACGTTTCACTATTCGGGTCACACCGCATGATGAATAAGAAACCTACCTAATATTTTTTATGGGTTTTCTTTTCCGGCCGAACTTCGCTATGTGGAGCCACCCCTGTTTGACCCTTTGTCTTATTTTAGTGCCCCCATGGCCATCTTCTATTATTTCAAAGACACCAGCGATGGCATTTATGAATTATATGGTAGACTCCGGTATTTTCTTACAAATAGTTTCGCCATTTCGTACCATTTCATAATTTTTATTATAACTACAAAAGCGACGCGATTCTTCCATCTCCCCACGCTCACATCATTGCTAAAGTTCGTCCACTGGACTTTAGTGAAATCTAAAATAATTCTCTTCTATTCTGTTCTCAGACTTTGGCATCTAAATCTCTTCTAAAACGTCTCAAATCCACCGAGAGTGATTCGCTCTAAATCACAGCCAATCTATGATGAAGAACTTTGCCGTGTATTGAAAGCCATGGTGAGAATTGATCATGCCCCTGAACCGGACCACAAGTTCTTGGAACAGCATAAACATATTGTACAGGACATCGTCAAAAGCTACATGTCCTCGGAAAGTTATTGGAATGACATTCACCAAATTCTTAATCTCTCCCTAACGATCAGATTCATTTTACGCCCGATAGAACTTTGAGAAGCCATTGGCAGAATGATTATGACAGATTTCATTACAAGCCACATCACGAAACACCGCCAAGCACTTCTACCTACTCTTCTATTACCTCAAGATGTGAATTCGAACTCATACAGTGTATTAATGAACACCCGCTAGCCGGACAATTAAGGTATGTGCCATACTATGCGACTACGTAGCCGGACAATTAAGATATGTGCCATACTATGCGAGTACGTTAAAAGAACTTTGTGTAAACACAAACTGTCCACACAAACCTTGTCGATCACAATCTGTAGCATATATTTCAATTAAAATACCTACCAAGTTAACAATGTAGGCTCGTGTTTCAATAATAAGTATTCTTATCAACACATTTATCCTAGCTTTCCCAGCCGAGAAACTTTATTTGCCTATGCTTTATTTCACCTATTACACGAGTCACTTGGAGAAGTGGTTTGAAGACAGCAGAATGTCAACATCTTCAAGAAGCAGGAAGGAACCCTGCATTTCCAGATAAGACAATTCTAACGCCTGAAGCCCTCAAGGATCTCTCACCAACTGGCTGCACCTATCGACTTTTCACAGAGGACAGAACAAATGAGTGCAAGGAACTTCTAGCCAGCCACGAACTGAATGTGTTGTTCCCTCAACGGATGGCTCACGATTCATGCAGTTTTCAGTCTATGAGGGGGATGTAAATTACTACTCCAAATTTGGTAGGGTTGTTGTAACAGCTGATATTGTAAATGGAACTTTAGACTGCTGCTGTTGTGGTAGAAAACGACCATGTGTCCATAAATGCATTTGCCTTTGGTATTTACGACTGCAGAATTTAATAAATATATTTAGACAAGGTATCGAGAACAGCAAAGTACATTGTAGATGATGTCCGAGGCAAGTGTTAAGATAAAGGATCTTACGATTTTAGACAAACTCCTACTTTAGGAGAAACATATAATAAATTAACAAGTTCTAGTTTAGCCCACGCTCGACGTATCCAAAGTTGAGTTACTTTAATTAAAACGTTCTTTTGTTAAACTCGTTTGGTCACGAGCCTGTATTTACTAAGGTAGCTTTCGATTCATTGACAACATTGAATAGAACTCATTTACCAACAACCTGTGTTGTTACAGGAAACTAATTAAGTATTGATTATATCTTAAGCTATTGGTAACAAGCGATCCCGACAAGCCAATAAGAATTGAGTATTCCTAATTACAGTTCCGTACTTGTCAAGTACCAAATCCATTGAACTTTCCGTCAATGCAGATTAGTCACCAACTTCAAGTTGGATTTCTATGGAACATATCTAAAGACTCGTATAATGTTTTACGCTCAAGCTATGATATTTGATTTCTAGTTTCACCTTTGACATATCTTATTTATGTTGTCGATCGGTTGAAGTACTTTTCTTTCAAGGTCAGTTTTCCTTTGTTTGGACAACGACCCTACTTACAATAAGGGTCCATGTAAAGACACCTGTTTGGTTCCCAATAACTATTGTTTGTAAATTACATAAATACAGAACGAATATCTTGTAACATAGAGAGAATATAGAGAAGAAACAGAAGTCATGTTGCGTTCATGATTCTTCATGATCAGCCTCAATGGCTTAGTCATGGCCAGTCATTGAGACCAGTAATAAAGTACGTAAGATCCAACATTGGTTGTTGTCGTCTACAAGCTCTGCGAAGAACCCCACAGATCAGGAATAGTTCCCTGACAACTGGTGAGAGAATCCGCGGTTCGAACCTGACGAAACGACGCACTGCCTCAACTCTACTCTTCAACATCCAGGTAGCCACCACTCTCTATTTTCTTTTTATGTGTGCCTTAGATTTCTGACTACTGGCCGTCAGCTTAGCTAAGATTTATTATTTCCCAATAACTTAACGTCGCTACCATAGTTGGTTATTTAGCCTAGATTTTCGTGCTCTTACTTTTTGCTGTTAAATGCTATTCTTGTTGTTCTTAGTCTGTCATTCTCATAAGCGTATTTTACATTTTCTCTAAACGGTTATCTTGAATTTCAAACTGTTTTTACGTAGTGGGAAAACGAAAACCGCTAGTATTCCTAGCAGCAAATCTCACAAAACGTGTACTCATTGTTCAGCAAAGACCACACCAGAATCCAAACCATTACACCAAGCGGTAGATTTAAGCCCAAATTTAACTTCACCTTTACCTATAACCATAACCTCCCCACAACACTGTAAAAAATCTAGCGAACATATTAATACCATGGCTTCAACAGAAGATTTCAAAACCTTTAGTAATCAATTGAGCGAACTGATTGACAAATCTCTTGCTGGTATGGCAGATAGCTTATCTAAAGAAACACTAAGCCAAAACGCCCAAATTGCTGCAATGCAGGATTCCTTGTTAGAAAACCACACATTTTCAAATGGGAATCCAGACCTCACTAGGGCTCCGATTTTTAAAGGAGATGGACAAGACCCCTTAACTTTCTTAGAACAGTTCAGTCTGTATGCCGAATTCTGTCGCTGGAAGCCAGATAAAGTATTTAAGGGATTTCCTTTGTCCTTAGTTGGAAACGCGCAAATCTGGTCCAGTTCTTTAGAAAAAGATAAAATTGCTTCCTTTGAAGAACTTCGAGCAATCTTTCTCAAGCAATTCACCTCGCCCGCAACAAATTGGGTTCTAAGACAAGAACTTGGCGATCGCAAACAAAGCAAACTCGAATCTCTAAATGATTACACATCAGATATTAAGAAGCGATGCCAACGCCTAGGAATCCCGGTGAGCGAACGAATTCATTATTTCATTCAAGGGCTACAGCCTGAGATAAAACATTATGTAATTCTACAACAACCTAATACTTTAGAAGAAGCAGAGAACGCCGCTAAACTTAAAGCCACCATAGTTGCCCAAACCACGCCAGCAGTAACTAAGGCTGATATTCTGGCTTTACAAGAGGGTTTTATCCAAAGGCTAAAGACCGAACAATTACTTCCCCATTCTGTAGGTTCAATAGCAGCTTATGAAGCCCCTACTTCAACCTTTACCCCTAACTTTCGTAATTCTCAACAAGATAACTCTCGCGACACTTCTAACTTACGCCAAATCATCCGCGAGGAACTTAGGCAAATTTCCAGTTATCGCGAACACGATTACAACCTTCGTCCTAGGGACAGGCCTTATTTTAACGATAGGGGAGACTTCGGTCGAACTACACGTTCAACCGATGGACAGATAATTTGTTTCAATTGTAAGAAGGTTGGGCACCGCTATAGAAATTGTCGAGCTTCTCGTTATTGTAATGATTTCCAAATTCAACAAAGCCAACCAAACGGTAATCAAAACCGTGGTTTTCCAGTCCGTTCCTCACAACGGCAAAATCACCCTTTAAACTAGAACGGGTTTCCGAGTTTCGGGAGGCTACGAAAACCCCAATTGCGTTTAATATAAACACTTTATTCGGACCAACAAACTCAGAAGAGAGAGATAACCAAAATCAAACAACGAAACACTTTACCAAAGCACACGAAATTCAAATGAATAGGAAACCAGCTGTGAATATTAATGAAGAGATTATCGATAACAATCACTCAAATGGGATTAACACTTTACAAAGGAGTGCTCCGGTTTGCCGCGAAAGTACTGAATTAAATATTCCGGCTCGTTTCTTAAACAAAGACTTTACTTCAGACCAAATACATTTTTCGCTCAGTGACACTGTTTTCCCGAACAGTGATCCGGATCATTACGATCTAGAACATTTTCAACCCATAAATTCAACCCAACATGAAGAAGAACCAATTCATAGTTTGAATGAAATATCATTAAATTATCACCAAGAGAACCATTCACAAGACGAACAACCAATTTCCACTAATGACCACTCTGTAGTTCAGCTAGAACAAGTAATTTTACCACAAAGCAGTAACCAACACGAGTCAACTGAAGTAAGTTCACAGAGCCACCATGACCAAAGCGAATTCAGTGAAACCTTTTTACTAGCCCAGCATGATCCTACACTCACTAATAGCATATCTGAGAAGGAAATTGCAGCCACAAATGAAATTCAAATTCATTCCACAATAGAACCATTCGCCTGTCACAGTACGACAACCATAGAACATAAAGTTTTGTCAATACCAGATAATTTTAGCCACGTAAAAGTAAACATTGGCGCCCAACCTATTTCCACAATCAATATTTTAAGTACAGCACCAGAAGCACCTGTCGTTTGTGCCACACATTCAAAGACAATGAACTTTACAAACCAGCATTTGCACACTGAAAACAAAAAGGACAATCAGAATATATCACCAGCCAAAGTAGAAAGAATGTCATGGCCAAATAGATTAAAACGATTTGCAGTTACCATGTTCGACGCCTTTTGTTCACAAAACACAAAGATTGTTGAAAATTCAAACCAACCTCACACAAGTAGCAGCGAAACTGATATAGATACGACTCTCAATAGCAATACGATGATACATAAGTGCGCTCAAGAAGCGAATATCCAGAAACCATGTTTAGCTGTCGTAGATGACAACGATCCAGCAATAGTTACGGAATCAGAAACCGTAGAAGTCCCGAACCAACAAATACGAATAAGTTACCAGAAGAGAAAGATTTTGAGGCCAATTACAGTGAATATGAATATATGGATTTTATGATTATAGGTAGTCCACAAGAAGTGATAGATTTTAAGGCCAATTTCATTAGTGAAATTTCAGAGTTCGGTAACATTACGCATGATGATGATATTATTCAGGGACATGAATTTACAAATAATACGGGTGATCAAGAGCCCCAGATTACAGATACGAAGGGACATATCAATACAATAGGTTTTCAGAATACAACAAGCAATCTTACAATATCAGGTTCAATAGGTAATTTTCAATTAACTTTCTTGGTAGATACAGGCGCAGCTGTTACAGTTATTGGTAAAGACACATGGGAGCAAATTCCCGAACTAAGTAAACACCCACCAGAAATTTCAACTTTAAATATGCTCCGGTCGGTCAGTGGACAAGATATTCCTGTTTTAGGACAAATTTTAGTTCCATTCACTATTGATAACAGAGTATATCCTTTCTTAGTCTATGTAACTGACAAAGTTTTATACGATGTCATTCTCGGCAAAGACTTTTTAGAACATTATCAGGCGATAATTGACTTAAAGAACCACACTCTTGATATACCACCCGCTAAGGCGTACAATACAATTAATCCTAGCCAGGTTAAACAATGTACTGACCACGCGTCGGAAACTTTAATTTTGCCATCTCGCCCCGAAACAATCTTCTACATAGAGCACCAATTTAACTCTGCTGATACAGAGATTACTTAATTAAACAACTTAGCCATTTCTTTTCTTTACAGGTAATCCTGTAATAACAATGCTCTTGCCACTTATATTGATTAATCCTTTCACGCCTCACTTGCATTTATACTAATGATCATCTAGATGAGCACAGGCAACCCGATTGTTTATTATCGATCCATATTAGTACTAGCTCGCAATCCTGGACCGCTAATATTTTTGTGAAGATACCAAACTAATCAATATAGTGTTAAATAACCACTAATGTTAATCAGCTTTCTGATAACACGAGAATTTTAAGTACCACATTAGAAATAAATAATGGTTTTGCCAAAAGATGAACAATGTCATTACAATTCAGCTTTAGAAATGTTTGCTAAAGTCTCTTTTGAAACAAACAAAATGTTTTCGTCAATCTTACGTCTTTTTGAAATCTAAGATACCGTTAATCAAGTTTCTCGTTTTCAAGAAAAGAAATTAATTGGCTAGAATGATTTACCTAGATTTTTTACTCTCCGCATTATCCGCCAAATAAAAACAATACAAACATGTTCCCGTTACCGTTTATAAATCCAGTCACAGAGTATGAACATCGAATTGGTAAACAAATATATCTGAATATTTTAGTTACGCTACCTAAACGTTTGAATAGGAATTCAATTTACAAAATAGAGTACTTAAACTATTGTTAAAGCTGACGCTCTAACTAGGTGTTATTCTCAACATGGCACACTTGTCTGTACAACTAATGTACTACAACTAGTTAAAAATATTGAGTGGCTTGGTTTACCTTGGTTCCCTGGATCCAAGATTGATTCCTCACGCAACCACAAGCCAACTACATGTACATGTGCACAACTAGAACCACTACTTCATCATGGTAACCGCTATTTGTCAACAAAACACCAAACGCTCAAACTGCGCAATGGAACATTGTCTCTGACACCACTAAGTGTATTCGGTATAATATACATGTACCATGCAATACAACTACGACAACAATGGAAAAAGGACTTGTACAATGTCCCACTTCCCTTACCGTCACCATGCCAATATTTACACGCCACTCAGCCAAGCGTGATGTACCATGGCTATCAACCTCAGATGATGTGACTTTGAAACCAAACCACAGTAATAACTACATGATGATCAACACCATTATATTGATTTCGTCCGCATGCTATTCTACTGACACAAAGCTGCCTGACGATTGGTGTTAGAAGGACAAACTTCCTACAATTGAACCAGAAAATATCCAACCATTGCACGAACTCTGTATTGATTGCAACACGACTTTGGACGATGATTCACCTACAAACGTTTGAGTGAACACTGAACATTCAGTTTTAATCATCTCACTAAACCTAACTGAAACGAAGATTACGAGTTACAAGGACTGAGGTTTTCAATCCTCCATGAACTGATATTTGAAACAAACATTATCTATAGGTATTATTCAGTATTACTATTTCAATATTTAACAGTATTTACTATTAACCAGTTATTCAATTATATATTATTATTCAACCATGGAATTAGGATCACGCAAGAACGTAAAAAGGTATTTATTTATACTTTTACTACTTTCACCTTGCACTTGCTTGTGTTATCCAAAATTTCAATTTTAGCTATTACATTATTCACATTCAGGATAAGTATTTAATCTCTAATCAACAAATCCGCTAGCCGGACAATTAAGGTATGTGCCATACTATGCGACTACGTAGCCGGACAATTAAGGTATGTGCCATACTATGCGAGTACGTTAAAAGAACTTTGTGTAAACACAAACTGTCCACACAAACCTTGTCGATCACAATCTGTAGCATATATTTCAATTAAAATACCTACCAAGTTAACAATGTAGGCTCGTGTTTCAATAATAAGTATTCTTATCAACACATTTATCCTAGCTTTCCCAGCCGAGAAACTTTATTTGCCTATGCTTTATTTCACCTATTACATGAGTCACTTGGAGAAGTGGTTTGAAGACAGCAGAATGTCAACATCTTCAAGAAGCAGGACGGAACCCTGCATTTCCAGATAAGACAATTCTAACGCCTGAAGCCATCAAGGATCTCTCACCAACTGGCTGCACCTATCGACTTTTCACAGAGGACAGAACAAATGAGTGCAAGGAACTTCTAGCCAGCCACGAACTGAATGTGTTGTTCCCTCAACGGATGGCTCACGATTCATGCAGTTTTCAGTCTATGAGGGGGATGTAAATTACTACTCCAAATTTGGTAGGGTTGTTGTAACAGCTGATATTGTAAATGGAACTTTAGACTGCTGCTGTTGTGGTAGAAAACGACCATGTGTCCATAAATGCATTTGCCTTTGGTATTTACGACTGCAGAATTTAATAAATATATTTAGACAAGGTATCGAGAACAGCAAAGTACATTGTAGATGATGTCCGAGGCAAGTGTTAAGATAAAGGATCTTACGATTTTAGACAAACTCCTACTTTAGGAGAAACATATAATAAATTAACAAGTTCTAGTTTAGCCCACGCTCGACGTATCCAAAGTTGAGTTACTTTAATTAAAACGTTCTTTTGTTAAACTCGTTTGGTCACGAGCCTGTATTTACTAAGGTAGCTTTCGATTCATTGACAACATTGAATAGAACTCATTTACCAACAACCTGTGTTGTTACAGGAAACTAATTAAGTATTGATTATATCTTAAGCTATTGGTAACAAGCGATCCCGACAAGCCAATAAGAATTGAGTATTCCTAATTACAGTTCCGTACTTGTCAAGTACCAAATCCATTGAACTTTCCGTCAATGCAGATTAGTCACCAACTTCAAGTTGGATTTCTATGGAACATATCTAAAGACTCGTATAATGTTTTACGCTCAAGCTATGATATTTGATTTCTAGTTTCACCTTTGACATATCTTATTTATGTTGTCGATCGGTTGAAGTACTTTTCTTTCAAGGTCAGTTTTCCTTTGTTTGGACAACGACCCTACTTACAATAAGGGTCCATGTAAAGACACCTGTTTGGTTCCCAATAACTATTGTTTGTAAATTACATAAATACAGAACGAATATCTTGTAACATAGAGAGAATATAGAGAAGAAACAGAAGTCATGTTGCGTTCATAATTCTTCATGATCAGCCTCAATGGCTTAGTCATGGCCAGTCATTGAGACCAGTAATAAAGTACGTAAGATCCAACATTGGTTGTTGTCGTCTACAAGCTCTGCGAAGAACCCCACAGATCAGGAATAGTTCCCTGACACAAGGATGAACCCCTTCCACAGCCCAACCAGACAGGTAAAGAGCTGTATCCCCCTAATGACCCATGCATGTTTAGCCAAAATGTGCGAATATCTGCATGAAGTAAAAGGTATACCCAAGTGCAAGAAAGATGATAGGAGAAACCCGTTCTTTGTAGAAAGTTCATCCCGAAAGAAACGACTTGTTACTACTGCCAAACGCCACTGAGCAAATCCATTCGAATATCTGCAAAAGCCTGCATACTTACCATGAATTCCATAGCAGAGGGAGTGGAAACGCACTTCAAACGATGTGATAAGTCCTATACATTGTAGGTATCAGGAACATGATCGTGGTATCCACAACTTTAATAATATTTTTTTAATTGGTCTGCAGCAGCATTTGACTATTGGAAGTATTGTTAAGGTTTTGGAAAGTCAGTTACACAAGCAATTACATTCACAAACAATCATTAATGCTTGCCTGCATTTTGATAGTTTGAGTGGTCATTCATACGACTACAACTGCTCGCTGTGTGGATATCACCGCTTGATACGAGTGAAGCTGAAGAAGGGCGAGAGGCAGTCTGATGGGGGAGGGCAGTTCCCATTTGACCCTCTGTCAACAACCCTTCACGTTAGGACAACAGAGGGGATTGCATTGGGGTAGCAACTTTTCAGACCATGACAATGGATCTGAACAAGAAAGTAGCATTCAATTGCTCGATTTCCAATTTAGATTTACCGGAAGACTACAACGAGAATGAAGCAGACTTTGTTGAATGTGGCGACTTTTTAAAAAAAGTGGAACTGGCAATGATATTAAGGGGGTTTCCTGATTGCAGAGTTCATGACTTTGAAGTTCAACCGAATTTTCTCTTCTGGTCTCCATTCATTGGAACTACAACAAGATGAGGTCCCTTGGTGCTAAACATTCAACACAGGAAGGTGAATAAATTAAACAGGATTGCAGGGATATAACAGAGGAAAGACTCCTAGAACGTTTGCACAATGCAAATGTAAAAGAAGTCCAGTCATTTGCAAAGTCATTTGGGTCCAACCCAAAGGTTCCAAGCTGGATGTGATCATGCAAATCAAGCATGCCATATCAAAGGATAATGAAAATTTCAAAAAGGCATTCAACAAGCTGTGCGGTTCGTCTGGTGGTTGGGTGTCTGGAACCTGTCCTCGCGGTGTTGTTTACCTGCTGAAGTTTGTTCTTCGAGCAGAAAGCCCACAGGATTACATTGACCTGATTTTGTCAATGGCGCACCAGCCCAACATTATTGTCAATAATATGGCAAACATGGTAGTGTCACATGGAAACAGAAAAAAGAATGACATGTTTCAACCATACAACGGTATGGTTGCAGAGCCAACGGAAGAGAATGTGCACAAATCGCTTGAGGGCAAGTTGGAAATTTCACTGCCTTGGTTGCATGATGAAAAGGAAGAATGCGAGGTGTTACCCACAACTGACGAAAGGCACCCCGCAACAGGAAGTGATCACCATATTTGCCTTTTTGACCGTTTGCATGAGAGAAACGTGAAGAAAGAATAGGACACACTTCGTAGAATTACAAACATAATGGCATTCAAAGGCAAGCTATATAGTCAGAAAGATAAGCAGCTACATGCAGTTAATAACCACGATAGGAGGTACCTAAACCAGATGAAACCTGTAAATAATATTTTTCTTTCCACTCAAACATTGACACCATAATACAGAAATTAACGAACACTTAGAAGGTCTAAAGATAGCATTCAAGCATGAAATAACATTGGACGAGAACGGGAGAGCTGTTATCAATAAAAGCAAGGAAATTATGAACAATCGAAAAGATGGGAAGCAAAAACGGCCAAGACGTGGACAGCGATGTTAAACCACTCAGTAGAAAGAGACCAATACCAAGCAGCTCTATCAACTTAGGTACATCAGATCATCCTGTAGAAGTTCCCTCTATGCCAGACAGCCCATCATCAAATTTGGATAGCTACTGGATTTCCGATTTGGGTCTCAAAAATAGAGACAAATGCTTAATTCCGGACGGGTATTGGCTCAATGACAGGATCATCAATGCGGCAATGGTTTTAATAAAAAAAAAACATTGCGGCAAATTTGGGTGGTCTGGCCGACATTATAGTTGCAAAGAAATATGGATTCATCCACACACCTGGAACTGACAGATTCGTCCAAATCATTAACATCAGGGGAAATCATTGGATAATGCTATGCAATGTACACTGTGTACCACTGTGTGATGCCAAGATGGCGGCTTTTTTTTCTGCTCTCGTAATTTCTTTTACTTCTACCGTATTTATGTCAAATTTCAGTTGTGCTACCATGTATTTCGCTCTGTAAATCACAATAGAAGCAATGGAATCAGATAGAGCCCAATTTAAGGACAAGATGAAGTCATTTCTTGGTAAATTCCTCTGTGCAAAACTGGCGCCGAGTTCCTGGCGATATTGTAAAGGTGACGATATTGTAAAGGGGAGAATCTTAGGAATTTCAGAAACTAGGGGTGCTTTCCATTCAACCCAAAAAAACGGTTAGAAGTTTCGAAAATTTAGAATGTCGAATGAACGGGAATTTTCGAATTTAAAAAAACGTTTTCTTGTGTCACCTTTGGTATGGCGAGAGCTGCAGTACGAGAGATTTTGGAGAGTCCAAATGAAAGCAGAGAATTCTCCTTTGTATAGTTCCGGTATCAACAGGTAAGCCACATTATAAACGTGTAATGCGACTGAAATTGTTCTCTCTCAAATAAAATCGCATTTACTTGAAAGCGATGACCAATACCAAATGTCCTCTTCTGTGTGCAATGATTTTGATATGAAGTCTCTTTGGCTGCGACCTTACACGTACAAACTAGAGCAAGATGGTAGCAGTAGACCCAGCCAGTGATTTTTACCAGTGTAGTAGTTGCCTTTATATTTCGGATGACTTGGAGATTTTCCTAACCACACTTGCAATACCACGATTACAGCTTCGACAAGTAATGGTAAGACGAAAAACAAATAATCTTCAATGTTACGTCTTCTAACTCAAAGGCTAACAAAACCTGCATTGAGTCAGCCATTTCGCCAGTTTTGAGAATTGAAATCAAGGCTACTAATAACCGGGGATGATCTATACATCAAAATGCTGGACATTTATTGTCCTATTTAAATTCTGCGGTAACAAGTCAGTTCAGACTTCAGTTTATTCGCACATTTTCTAGATAACATGGTAGTAGATAATTACAGGATAAATAAAAGCGTAACAATAGTAACATTTACATAACTGAGAAGAAACTATAGTCAATTATTCGTGCGCAGACATGCATATTGAAGCTAAACCCAGGTTTTCTCTGCTCGGTAGTTCCGTAACCAGTAACACCTTGTAAAAATTCACTTCACTCGCGAAAGCAAATTCAAATTTGTTCAGTCAAATCTTAGTAGAATCACTCCAAACAGTTACAAGTCACAGATTAAATGTTAGTTAAGTAAGAAGTCATAACTAATTTTATTTGTTTTAGAAGGCAAAATAGCACCCAAAACCATGAATCCGGAAGTGAGTCACCGGATAACGATATGTAGGCTTTTGTACGCAATGACTTTCATATGTCATGACAAATCAACAGGAATCAACCTGTTTTAATTTTTTTACGATTTTATTGATGAGATTCTTAGCCAAATATTCCTTACGCATAAACAAAGCCCTTGCGTCTTTGTTAAGGCTTAATGAAGTGCAGGATGTGGTTAGACAAGCTAACAATATATATTTTTGGATAACTGGTTTACCAGTATGAAACTTGCACATCAAGGTGATAATGCAGCCGGAGGCTTGCGCTTAAGGTGACGATATTGTCAAGGGCAGAATATTAGAAACTAGAAATTTTGAAATAATGTGGAAAATCTGAACGATGGTTGATCCTTAACCGGTTGTATTCATCGTTCAGTTTTACAAGTTGCCACCAGCTAAAAGTCAATTAACGAAGGATTACCCCCAGCTGGATTTAAATTAGCGTAACAGTTGCTTAGCTTTTACAAGTTACCACCGGCTGATATTCAGTTAGTGTAACGATTACCCAATCCTTACTCTATAATTTACATGTATGTGTAGGACAGACCAATGATTCCCCTTCTACATTACGCTACCTCACGTTAATTACTTACGTATCTATTACAAATCGTGCTGTGGTTCGCTTATTATTGTATCGGTGTTTGATTTAAACTTATTCGTTATATACAATATGTGCTCATTTTACCTGTCATGTGAATTATGTCAACAATTAATGTATTGACATAAATAGAAGACAATAATGATACATGCCCAGCCAAGTCGGGTAAGTTCTACCAAAGCTAATCTACCACAAAACAGAAGTTGTACCCTAACGTACAAAATACCTATGTAACACCAGGACAACACCTTCAAGAAAAGGTCTTGGTTGTGATGCTGTCATGCAGTTCAAGGAGTCTCTAAGGCAGCAGGGCCACTACAATGTATGTCTACACTGACAATTTCTATACTTCCCCTCCACTTTTGAGGGATTTGAAACAACCGGGACTGTTGGGTTGTGGAACAACTTCAACAAATCCAATGAAAACAAGTGCAGCTTGGGCCAAATCAGTTCGCCGTGGCTGACAGTGATGCTAAAGACTTGATGGAGATGTCTTTGGTCAACAGTGGAAGGACAACAAAGTTGTCAGCCTCATAAGTGCAATCCACAAAGAAAGTAACCGTGTCTGGTATAGACGAAAGGCTATCGATCCACAAACTGGAGCCTTCACAATCAAGATTCTGAATAATAATAATCTATACATGTACTACTAAATTTCATCTTACTCATTTGAGAATAAACGTATAAACTTGTCTAAAATGCAGTTTTAATCCATTTTATTAACCTAATAATCTGGCTCTTGGTAAACTTGTATGTTATGGTGATCCACATCCATTATAAAGACTATTTGTTATATCAATAGCTCTAAACCTTTCGGCAAATGTGTTTGTTTCTGTTGAATTGTTCATTCGACTTCTCTAATGTGAATTTCACTAATAATTATTTCTGGATCTAAAGGACAAGTTCAAAATCTACAGCTTTGTTTCTCTCTGAACCACAACTTAAATAATACCTGGGTAAACAATAAACAAGTGAACATGATTTGTTAAACAGCCATTTATCATCTTAGAAACATTGCTGTCATTAGAAAGTTTTTATTTTACCAACATTGCAAAATTTACTTCATGCATTTGTTACTTCGAGACTAAATTTTTGTAACTCGCTGCTATCAGGACTCCTGCAGTACAATGTATCTTATAGAGAAGCTTCAGTAGATGTATGTGCAAATTTCCGCAGCCCATCTTCTTACTTGTACCCGGAAATTTGAACATTACATTACATTACACCAGTTTTATCCCTGACATTTAAAGCAATCCATAGTTTTGGCACCAGGACATTATAACTTCATATCCAATGTACACCTGTTAGATCATTGCGCTCAGTTAACAAGGGACCTGTAGTGGTACCCAAATATAATCTCAAGTCAAACGGAATGAGGAATGAGGGCCTTTTCAGTAATGGCCCCTTTATTATGGAACAAGTTGCCAGAAAATATTAGAACTGTAAAGTCATTGAACATTTTTTAAACCAGACTTAATACATTTCTTTTCAAACGTGCTTATGCATTGGATTAGTAGGGTAAATTTGATTATTATTATTTTTATTATTATTATTATTATTCTAAATAAGTCACTGCTATCAGTAGTTTTAGTCCCATAATTAACTAGTATCTATTACAGAATTTACTATTATGTATTTATATTTTTAACATCTATTTTGACTATAATTTATTTATTAGTTGTAATCAAGTATTGCAAGTTCGTGGGGTGTGTTGATCTTAGTGATCAAAAACGATTGTACTACCTGGTACAGACAAGAAGAAGTGTATGTTTATTTATTTTTGCTAGACATTGCAATTGTGCACTTTTGGCTTCTAATGGATCAAGTTCTGGAACAGAACCACATCTTCAGTGTCGTCTGGCGCTAGGCAAGGAGCTAATTGGTGATTTCAGTGCACGCAAGAAAATCGATCGTCCATGGGTACAGCCTGTAATTGCAGAAGTTGGGTGATGTACATAGAATTGCTGCCTGGATCCAAAGGGAAACAGTGCAAGAGCTGACAGAGGAAACAACGAGCAGGAAGACTGTGCAAAGGGGCTGTAAAATGTAAAGAGATATTATTTCTTAAAGGGAATTGTATAAAAGAACCTTATGAACCTGTTTTAGTATTCCTCAATGTGAGAAGCTTAAGATATTGGGAGTCATTTTTCAGTCAAGTAGTCGCTTCAGTGAGCATTTAAAGGCCATTCTACGCAGTGCCAACCAGTCACTATACGTAATAAGAACTTTACGGAAAGAAGGATACAGCCAAGATGAGGTGAACCATTTATTTGAAGCTATTGTGCTATCTAAAGTTAGATATGGACTGTCTGTTTAGATAGATAGATAGATCGTTTATTACAAATATTTCTCACTTACAGCAAAAACTGAATTACGGAGGTTTACATTAATATGGTTCTAGATAAGTTAACTAAGTTTTAAGAAGGATATACTATATACTGCTCTAATTAAACTAATGCTATATTACAATTAAAAATTTCTAAATACATCGATTGTAGTTACTTACGATTGTTATTGTAATCATTTGCGCCCGATATTATAAAGGTGTTTCTATATCTATTAGTTCTACATGATGGTATACACATAGGATTTCTACTCCTTAAGGTAACAGTTGGGCGCGTTGTATTAAACGGTAGGAGGCCATATAGATTTCCCTCTGGATGCGACAGTATCCTCCGAAATAAACTCTGGCAGAGTTGTGACCTACGGTCCGCAAGGCTACATAGACCAGAAAAGTTAAGCTGGTCAGAGTACGAAAGATCGTATCCATATATAATGCGTAGGGCTCGTTTTTGTATTCGTTCAAGTGAACAGCTAAGATAATCTGGGAGACTATAATGAAATACCGGGCTGGCATATAACAACACAGATTGAATACAGGCAGTATAAAATTGGACAAGTTCGTCTGCAGAAACATTAGCGCGCTTAAGCTGAACTAGGAAGTATAGTCTCTTTGACGCTTTTTTGATGGTGTCCGAAATATGAGAGTTCCATTTAAGATTATTCTGTAATGTTACACCTAGAATTTTTATTTCGTCCACTTCACCAAGAGTTGCCTCCCCTACCGTAACGGTGTCATAAATTCTCGGTGTTCTAGAGAACGAGATTTTGAGTTCTTTACATTTCTTTGGATGCAATTCAAATCTGTTCTGTTTAGACCACTGATCTACACGATTAATTATCTCCTGTGCGTGGCTGCATTCGTTCTTTTTTATTACTTCGTGAATCGTGGTATCGTCTACATATTTGAAAATACCATTTGCGGATGGGGCATTCAGATCATTGATCATAACTATGAATAGCCAGGGGCCTAATTTGGTACCCTGAGGTACCCCTGCCGACACTGACTCCCACTCTGAGAAGCAATCACTTGCAAGCTTAACACGTTGGCGCCTATTCGATAGAAAATCGCAAATCCAGTTCAGAATATGCGGGTTTTTTTTATGTGTTTAGATAGATGTGTTAAAAGGAAGTGTTTTTCAAAACAGATTAATATCGATGAGCTACTTAAATTAAGTGATAAACAAATCGTAAATAAGATCAACAATATACCAGGACATCCGTTAGAAAGCTTTGTACCTAAGATTAAACCTGGATCTAATAGACTACGGAGAAGAAGTTGCTTACGACCAAAAGTAAGAGATTTATGAATGCTTTTGTAAATAGATTATTTTTTAAATATGGGTTAGCTTTTTAAATAATTTTTTTAATAATTTTTTATACCACTTGTATATGCATAATATTTTTAAACCCTTAGCTGTAGATTTGTTTGTAACACTTGATTTGTTTTTAACTAAGTGAAATAAAAACATTATTATTATTGTAAAGCGACCAGGTAAATCTCGCTTCAGTTGTCATCAGCATGCCGTTGTTGCAAGGGACAGTGCTGATGTGAATGTCATGGCCAGCCTTTAGAGGACAATAACGAGAACATTACTGAGGAGTAATGCATATACTACTGTCTTAATAGTGTATTTCATCATTGTATATAATGCCTTGTAAAGGTTATTTCACTAAAACAAGTCAAACGAAATACAACAGAGTCACATTTCAATGGCGCCAAATTCAAAATGCACAAGCAAGGTCAGATTCGCTTACTTAAATCTATGCTTGACTTCACTTTAACTGGAAATAATTCCTTCTAAAAGCTTATGAGAATTTGTCTAAATTTATTAAAAACTTGGGCTATACATGTGTGTCCTTGGTAGTCAAATTAAGTTGGGCAGGGGTAGTGATTAGATTTTAGAGAAGCTGGGTGTGTAAGGGTTAATGAACAACCAGACTGAACTTAAAGATGTAGAGGCTACATTCCCAATACGACAAATGCAGTCTCTTCAAAATATTGATTTTCATGACTTTCAGCTGCTAATGATAGACCGGTGATAACTTTGAAGGACTTGTTCAACTAACAGAGGTAAAAAGAACTGTAACAAGACAGTAACCAAAGAGAAAAAGAAAAGTATTCCTTATCGATTCACGTTCCACAATCAGAATTGTGCTTTCGTAATATTTTACTGATGAAGGGCAGGATGGTAAAACATATCGCTTCACAAATATTACAGTAAGAAAAGACTCAGGAGAGGCATATGTTAATACTCCTGCACAAGGTTGTACCTTACTCCCCTGTGATCCATTTGACAAGCCTTTCACAATGCCAACACAACTCCCACAGAATTATACAATGACACAAATTCAAGGGACAGCCAATAATTTATGCACCATATACTTATCTTGTGTCAAGTGCACTAATTGTCACTAAGAAAAGACTCAGGAGAGGCATATGTTAATACTCCTGCACAAGGTTGTACCTTACTCCCCTGTGATCCATTTGACAAGCCTTTCGCAATGCCAACACAACTCCCACAGAATTATACAACAATGGCACTAATTCAAGGGACAGCCAATAATCCATGCACCATATACTTTTCTTGTGTCAAGTGCACTAATTGTCACATGATAATTGCATATGTGAAACCCACTGCCATTTGAAATGCCTTGTTAAAACATCCACTAGCACCATTGCTCTAACCGTGATGTTGTCAAAGCTGCTTTACAGTTAGCAAACAACATTCAGCTTGAAGAACAAAATACAACAGTATACCCTTCTGAATCTGATGTAGAAATATCATACAACAATAACAACAAAGATTGTTACTGATAGCTTTTAAAAAACATATTCGTACATGTACCAATCGATACAACATAGAATGAAAACAAAAGTGCTGCAGAGTATGGAGAACATTACTATGGTGGCCCAGCATTATCAACCTATTTTATACAAACATTAGTAGTCTACTTCTATTTTAATAATCATTTTCAATTTCTACTTCTATTTTAAAAGCATTTTTATTTCAATTTCTATTTTCAGGACATAAAATGAAATGTTTTATGAAATTTATTTTAAGGTGAAAACTGTTCCATGGGAGATCTTTGAAAAGACCAAAAGCTGTCAAATTGCCAAGCATCTCCAGAAAGATAAAGAGTCACCATTCTCTTGTGATCTCATTCTTATACCATGCAACCAGCCACACATTGAGCACTGGTTCCTCCTCGCTGTCCTCCCAAAGAAGAAATTAGCTGTTGTTTTAGATAGCAGCACTGGTGACTTTGTGAAGCCTTTAGCACAAGATGTACTAAACAAAATGGGCTCTGTGTTGAAAGAGTTGAATGTCCAGTGCAACTTACAAGAGTGGAGTTTCATCTGCAATTCCAAAGATGACATACCACAGCAGAGCAATGATTATGATTGTGGTATCTACACCTGTCTTTATGCCAGGTGTCTGGCAGGGCTAGGGCCAATAGTTCAAGAAGCTTGTTTTCGCCAATTAAGACAAGGCATGCCTTATAGTCTACACAGGAGAAATCTGCATGAGATTCCTCAGCCTGAGATAATAGTGGAGAAATACTATGCTGTTGATTATCTGAGCAACTATTATATTGGTAGGGAACTCAGCATTGAAAACCAGATGGTAGGTGCTGATCGATTTGATTGGCCAAGAAGAGATGACATTGATGAAGTGCACATTTCCTGTGTTTTCTTTGGTCCAGTTACTCTTCAAAGTACAGGTCCTTTTGTTGTTCCAATGCAGCAAGACATTGAGAAAATCTTCAGAGCAATCCAATAATACAAGCTGTCCCTGATGTACAGGGTGTACTTAGGTTTCTGTAAACTATATCTTGCTTTAAACATTGCATGATGTATACTCTAGAGGTAAAAACTGAAATTCCAATTGAATATTGGTTAGGACAAATATGAGACCATGTTACGAGGATGTAATGGATGTTAATATATTTGTTGGCTTAGTAAATTTGAATCATTATCCTTCCACAATTTCCAGGATTTTAAGGCTGATAAATTTTTTTTGCATGTCAAAATATTTAGAGCAATATTATTCTTTCTAATTGGATGTATCTTTTTAGCCTTAATCTTTGGATGTACATGCATTAAAGTTTAATTTAAAATTCATGATTGTAAGTAGTAATTCATAAAATAAATTATACTCTACCCAGGTTTTACTAATTTGTAAATAATAGAGTTAAATTCCCCAACTTTGGTGCAATAGAGAATACATGTATGTAATGTCCACAACAATCTTAACCCTTAAACCACCGACTTAATTTTACAACCTTTTTCTAGTATTTTTTTAAAAATCACAAAAACATTAAAATTCAATATTTTTGTCTGAAATTTTCAGGTTTGATAGCTAAATAAACAAGCTGTCAAATAAGCGAGTTTAAAAAACTCACCCCTTAAATTATTTGTTCCAGTAAAATAAAATGTCTCCCATTTGATTTTGAAGTTGTCATAAATTTTCGATTCAAGGATCCCTGTCTTCTTCCAATGACAGCGTGAGACTGGGAAACTAGTACCCAGGGACTCCAACTCGATAGCCTTCAAAATGGCGGTCGTAAAGCGATGAAGTAAATGTGTTAGACGAACTGCTGCAACCTGAAAATGGAGTAATTGAAGTTGTAGAAGACTCTAACTACTTCGAGTGGACAATTCAGCAATTGAAAGCGGAGTTAAATCGTCGAAACCTCGCTAAAACGGGACAAAAACAAAAGCTTGTTGACCGACTTATTGAACACGATAACAGTGGAGCTGTTTTGTGGTCAGATGAAGAAATTGAAGAAGATGTTCTGCCACCTTTTCGAAAACATCCTGGCCCAAGAATTGTTATTGGAGAAGATACAAATGAGGGAGAAATATTTTTGATTTTATTTACTCCAAATTTGATCGATCTTTTGGTCACAGAAACTAACAGATATGCTGATCAAAAGAATGTACCTAGCTGGGTTGAAACCGGAGCTGAGGAAATAAAAGCCTTTCTTGGAGTCACTATTTGGATGGGACTCAAACAAGTGCCAGATTTATATGATTATTTTTCAAATAGTGCAGTGTTTGTCAGTTAATGGAATAAAACAGGTCTTTACAAGAAAGAGATATCAGGATTTACTGCACAATTTACATTGTGTTGACAACAATACTGCTGTTCCTAAAGGTCAGCCAGGGTACGATAGGATCCATAAAGTTCGAAGTGTTGTGAATATTCTGAATGAATCCTTCTTGAAAAACTGTACACCACATCAAGAAAATAGTGTAGATGAGGGCATGATTCCATTCAAAGGAAGAATAGGTTTCAAACAGTACATGAAGGACAAGCCAACAAAGTGGGGCATCAAGTTATGGAAACTCGTTGACTCTGTACAGGCATATCTTATACACTTTGACATTTACACTGGCAAGAATGACACTCCAGGAGTAAATCTTGGGGAGCGTGTAGTCCTCAAACGTTGTTCCTCTCTCCCAGAAGGCATTCCCTGGAAGCTATACTTTTATAATTTCTATACAAGCTTGTCTCTTGCAAATTCACTTCTTGAGCGTGAGATTTATTGCACAGGTACAACCAGACCAAACAGGGTGGGGTTCCCTCATCAGCTGAGGACAGCAAAACTGAAAGCTGGAGAGCTCAAATGGATGATGAAAGAACCACGATTTTTTGCACTGAAATGGTATGACACCAAGGACGTATATATCATGTCCACCCTTGGAAAGCCAGGGGTGGAAAATGTCACACGGAAAGAAAAAGGAGAACCGGAAGGTGTTGTGAAGCAATGCCCCTCAGTTGTGGTTGACTATCGCAAGTACATGGGAGGTGTGGATACAAATGACCAACATTTATCCTATTATAAATGTTCAAGGAAGTCAACTAAGTGGTGGATGCCAGTTTTTATGCAAATGATGGACATGGCCATTGTCAATGCCTGGATTT
Organism: Actinernus sp. WN-2022; assembly: GCA_030867875.1. Lineage (NCBI taxonomy): Eukaryota > Metazoa > Cnidaria > Anthozoa > Actiniaria > Actinernidae > Actinernus > Actinernus sp. WN-2022. Next base: position 122,929,725 of record JAOWCC010000577.1, read on the forward strand.
ATGAGTGTTTTGTAAGGGGTGAGGACAAGGAAAGGAAACAGAAAGTTTTCAGGGAAGAACTGGTACTCTACTTGTGTGGTTCTTTCACCAACAGAAAGAGAATAGGAAGACCTTCTCAGCTTATTGGAACAAGATTTGATAAGTCAGAGCACTGGCCAATGAGAAGAGAGAGGAGGGGATATTGTGGATGTGGATGTGGAAGTCGTGGCCGTATTTACTGTGGAAAGTGCGATGTCCCACTGACTGCGGACTGCTTCCAACATTGGCATACAAGGATATAGGCTTTGCCCTCTCACACTGTTTGTTTCCAGATCAAATTCCCCAAAAAACTGTGTAAATCATTCTTAAATGTTTCTTAGACATTTCAGTTATTTATTGGTCATCTTTAAATGTCCAAATATCATGACGGACCATATGGTCCTTATGGTGGTTTAAGGGTTAAGACTAAAATTCCTGAATAACGAAAAGCTGGCCATGTGAAATTTCTTCACTAAAATGCTTTCATCAAACTAAATAAGCACCATCAACAACTCTTGAATATAGTTTTTAGTTTTTGCAGGAATTTATTTGAAATGTCGTAATGTCCACAACACAAATTGAATCATTTTTCCTGAAGCAAGTAATTTGGATATTGTTCATAGCCACTTGAAAGGTAAAGGTGAAGGCTATGTTTTTATCTCCAAATGCACAACTTGTTCTTTTAAGTATTTCTTTTTTTGCTTTACAAACATTACTACTAAAATGTCTAAATTTATCAGTCTCGGAAACATTCAAATTTCATGGTCACTCAGTGTGGGCCTGGTTAATACTGACAAAGTCTTACTGATTTCAGACAATTCAATGTATAAGCTCTCACTCCCATGCGAGGTAGAATTTATTAAATTCTCTAATTCTAAGCTATCAAGCTTATACTATGTAAATTGATGACTAATTGAAAAAAACAAAATTCATCCAGCAGTTCACAACCTTCTCCAAACGCTAAAGGTACTAAAGCAAAAGACGGAACAATGGCCGCAACTGCTTCAGTGTATATAGAAGGTGAAATAATGACTAAAAAGCCCACACCAAGCCTAGAAGATATATGGGAAATACTGCTCAAGATTCGAGACAATACTTCAAAACTGAATGATGATTTTGACCATCTTAGAAGAGCCTTTGAAATTCAAGAGAAGGAACTTAATACCATCATAGCAACACATGCAAGCCTTATAACAGAAAATAAAAGGCTTAGGTTTCAAATTCAACAAGTCGTAACCGAGACGAGAGAGGCTTTGGCCTATCTGGAAGAAGCTTTAGAGGCACATGAAGAGCTCGAGCAGTTCACACATAACAACTCTTTGAAGATAGCTGGCGTTCCAAGAATAGAAAATGTAACATGTGAGGAAATAGTACTGAAGATCGCAGAAAAACTCTAGGTTGATATCAAGGATAGATCACTCACAGACTGGTGAGAGGTAAAGATATTAACCCCATTATTGTCAAGTTTATTAGCTACATGAAGAAATCTGCGTTATATCAGGCTAGAGTCAAGTTGAGAAATGAACGTGTTCCTGATTTGTTCCCCGGAATAGTCCAGTTTCGTATTCGAAAATTACCGCTGAATGCAATGATTACAGACGCATGCACGCAGGGTTAGCCTCATTCTGAATTTAAACATTCATAAATGCCTGGGAGTCACTATAGACTCCCAACTGTCTTGGAACAGTCACATTGAAATTATGTGTAAATCTTTTGGAAAGAAGGTTAACCAACTAAGAAGATTTAAATATCTACCAAAGAACACCTTATAAGCAACCTATTTTACTAGTATTGTCCCTACCCTCACTTACTGTAATTTGGTCTGGGGCACCTGTTTGCCTTCCTTAATGAATGAACTAGAACATGTACATGTAAGGGCTCTAAAATTATACATAGGCTACCCAGTAATATCTCAGATCAAGATGCCTTATTGGCCACTGGATGGGAGCCTCTTAATATTTTTTATAAAAAGAAATTGCTCACCCTAATGTATAAAGTACATAAAAATCTAACTCCAGACAAGATTACTAGCCTATTCAGCCCTAATATCAATCCCAAGTATAGCCTACATAATAAGAGCACCTTTGTACTACCTCGATTTAATTTAGACATACATGTAGGTAGAACTGCACTGATATAGAGGACCATTGGCTTGGAATCCCTTACCAGCCGCCCTAAAACAGGCACCTTCTGTGAATTGTTTAAAACATTGTTTAAAACAGAGTAAATATAGGATCATTATAAACAATGTCCTTTATGAAAGTAGCTTCTTTAATCTTACATAAGAATTCAAATTTTATATACTATTGACCAATTAAATATTTTTTATTATTGTACATAGTTTTCTCTTATCATTATTGTATATAGGACAGATATAGGTTTTCATTTTCAATGTTAATATATTAGGCATTAGTGTAATAGAAGTAGGTCCACATCAGCTTTGGCTGCCTATAATTTAACCTACTGTATACCAAATAAAGTATGTATGTATGTAAATACCAGCGAGAAGGTGCAAAACGCGAAACTATAACAATATGCAGAGTTGTGAATAGCCCACCTTCTCGCTGGTATTTATGAATGTTTAACTTCAGAATGAGGCTAACCCTGCGTACATGATTGTGTCTGTAGTCATTGCATTCAGCGGCAATTTTCGAATACGAAACTGGACTATTGATACAGCATCCCAAGCCAAAGTGGGACATATCTTCATAAATGAGAATCTTATGGTTTATCGTAGGAACTTAGTCTGGGCTTCTGTCAGGATGAAGAAGAGTGGAACCATTACTAGCGTTTGGACTATAGATGGGAAGGTTTATATCATAAAATCACAAGAAGAATCCGCCATTAAAATTGGCTTGAAGAGAGATTTGGAAATTATGTAAATTAGAACAGGAGTATTACAGGTACCAACATTATTATATTTATCTGTAAGTTAAAACATGAATGCTTTATAATCCGTATTGATTTGTATACATACATGTATGGAGCGAAAGGATGACCCAAAGGCCAGTAAGCATATTTTTCAAATGCTTGTACTTTGGGCCCTTTATATTCTCTTACATGTAAGTGTTTCTCAAATTTACATATTAGCTGTTCAAGCATTTCAAATGACGTTCATGGCTAAATGAATGCAGAGAACACAAGAAACAGCTTTGCAATAACAAGTGCCACAATGAATTCCATCGCTTTTTATATGCAGACATTGCCTTTTTATGGTATTTTATGAAAAGGTGTTTTTATCATAAAAAGTGTCTGCCAATTTTGTTATTTCAAAATAGTTTATTACATACATGTACATGTAGATACCAACTATTTATAATTGATAATTTATGTAGATACAAACTATTTATATATTTTTAAAATAATATAATCTTAGGGTATATTTTTTGCAAATGCTGAAACCTTGATAAATGATTTGAACTCTTTTAACATATTGGCAGGTTTTATGCAAGATAAACAAAAAAATCACCATTTTACTTGAACAAATATTAATTTTAGTAATTATGCAAATTTGTTTATAATTTATGCAGATTTTGCATGATTATTAGATACTAATAATTATGGATTTAAAAATATTACCTCGACATTCATGTCCGAAAGTCTTGACCCTTTTGCACACAAACCAACCGGTTAAACCAGCCGAACGGAAGTGTTTCATTTCCGAACCAGCCATAACCGGCCCATAAAAGTTTGCATGTTTTCTTCTCCCCTCTCCTCCACTACAAGGCTAGAAATGCTTTACAATTTAGTTTTTCGAGATATTAACCAATTAGATTCTAGTGACTGTGCATAATAAACTCTATTCTAAGGGGACCTAGGGAACTGAACAAATCTTTGATTCATAAATTATCAAAGTGGAAAAGAAAATGGCGATGCCAGTTAGTGAAAAGGTTTACAGATATATTTTTGGAGATTCAGATGATAAAGAACAAGTTGATTTTGGAAAGAATAATACCGATATATATTTAGAAAGAATCCACGCTGAAGACAGTGAGAATGAATCAGAATCAAGTGGTGAAAGTCAGAACGAAGAAACCAAAATATATAAAGACAAAGAGGTGCTCCATACATGTTCCTCAGTTCACTGTCCTTCAGAATTACTTGTGGACTTTGGAAACGAACCAAAAGCAGATGATTTCTTCCTCCAGGTGTTTGGGGAAGAAACAATCGACAAAATAGTTGAAGAGACGAACCACTATGCACAACATACATGTAAGTTAGCAAACAATCTCCGCCATCTTGCACAATGGAGGGATGTTACAAAGCCCAAAATCAAGGCATACTTTGGTTTGTGCATTGCTATGGGGATCAATAGTCTTATTAAAGTTGCTCACTACTGGTCCTCCAATCGTTTCATAGGGAATGAATCTGTGAAGAAAGTTATGGCAAGGAACAGATTCCAAGAAATCAGCCAGTGTTTACGTCTGACTCTACACAAGAACCAGCAAGAGGTGAACCCAATTAGATCATCTTTACAAAATGCGACCATGTTGTGAGAACATTCAGCAATACTACTCACCTTCTAAAAACATTGCTGTCGATGAAGGGATGATTGCCTTTAAAGAAAGACTATCCTTCCGACAATACTCACCCACGCAGCCAACCAAGTACAGTATCAAAGTCTGAATATTGGCCGACTCGGCTAATGGCTATGTGCTAAACTTCAAAGTTTACCTTGGAAGTGAATCAGGGAAATCCGTAAATTCACGGCCTTGGCTATGATGTAGTCATGAACATGATTAAGCTGTTCTTGAATAAGAACCACCATAAGTTTTTTTATAATTTGTTTTCCAGTCCAAGACTCTTCGACCACTTGGAAGCACAAAACATATACGCTTGTTCAACAGTGCAAATCAGTTCGCAAAGGTCTGCTGCCATGCACTAAAGACAAGCTTCTCCAGACAGGAGAGCTTGTTCACGTTTTCACCAAGTAGTATGACAAGCATGGTGTGCCTTTTCTGTCTACAAATGTTTCTCCAGGAGAGCCTTCTTGTACAGTTCAACAAAAGAAAAAGGGGAGAAACTTTGAGATTGAAAAGCCATGTTTTTGCGATTGTCTACACTGAGAACGGGGGTACCAAGGGGATTAATTAGGCAACAAAAAGTGATTGACCATGGTACACGTAGGTATTTCAATGAAAAGTCAGGGAATGTTATTGTTGTTGTTATTTTCAGGCTTCACTTACTTAATGTCTTTCTTTGGGTTGTTAATTTGGGCATACACTGGATGTCAGTGACAACTGCTTTTTGTTCAGTGAAATGTCAGGGAAATGTCACTCAGGAATGCTTTCTGTATATATGTGGGAACCCTGTGTAATCTACATGCCAACTTGTTTCCAAATATTCATTTAATACACTAAGAAATGTACATGTAGGTTTGGTTGAAATTTCCCAGTCGATTAATGTAGTTTCTTACGTTTTAGGACTGGTATCTTATTAAGCAGCAGCTTGTACATTACAAGATCCTGATTTCCAAATGTGTAGGAGATGACATTCCAGTGATAACATACCAAGAGAACATGCAGCTCAAGAGAACCTTGCTAAGACATTTAAGGCTGTCCAAACTCCATAAGGAAAAACTAAAACAAGGGAAGATGTGTGAATTAACTGTATAACTGTAAGGGGATGGCGAGAATCAGATATTAGTGGGATTGAGGACCTATTTCAGGAACCTGAGACTCGGCAACCAAACCACATGCAATTAAGTATAAGGATACCAAGATTGGTGAGAACTCTTGTTAAGGCTTATGTTTCACTGAGATCCATGACATTTAATTGTTGTAATGAAGTGGCATTTAACCCATGCTATGTTGCTTATGTAGGTTTTGGCGTTACATGTATAATAATAATAATTAACTTAATTTACAGAGGGTAAACACTTAAAACAGGGCTTCTTACAGGTTGTATGGGCGTGGCAACGCACAATTAGGTCAAACCCACACAATTCCTCAAAGTCCAAAATCCCACACAATACTGGAAGGTTTGCTTAAAATTTTAACTAAAACAAATATTCCTCTTGATCACTAAGATTTCTGGAAAAGTTTTAGTCTATTTACCTTACAAAGACAAAATTATTATTATTATTATTAAAATAACCATTGCCACTTTAGCCAGTATGCAAAAAATGAGTAACTTTGTAAAGTTAGGGGCATACAATGTGTAGCTATGAATTGTCAGGACTGAGTAGCTTCATTTTCATGTTTCTTGGGAGTTTCAAAAGTTGATTACTTCACAAGGATTTATATTTTCATCCTCAAAGTGCTAAATGTCACTAATACAAACTCTCTCTCACATGGACTAGTTTATTCTTCAAAAAATATTCAATATCAAATTTGTGCAAATTATTTGTTATTGTCTGGGATCCCTGTGCTCCCTAGCTAGGGCTCATGCATGGGAACCTTAGACAAGTTTTTGACAGCAGAGACCTCGTGCCTGAAATAATCGTTTGTGATTCAAGTCATGTATACCTGTAGTAAGTGAAACAATATAATTATTGTATAAATATACACAGAACTTAAATACATTATGACACATTGACTGAATAATTTGTTAGTGTCTTCATCGCCAATGTTTCTGAATGCAAATGCAAGGACATTATTAAATAATAAATGTTTCAAAAATTACTTCAAACGTTGAAAAAGCATTGAAAAAACTTTCTTCTGTTTAAGAAGCTTGGCACAGACGTTACTTTTCATGGGCAAAGTAACACAACATGTCATCGTAATTAGATTGGCAAGATGCCAGCATTATTTTGAGAATTATACAGAATGTTATCACAAAATACAGTTTCTGAGCAGGTCTATGCAAATATTTGTTTGTCCTTTGATCGAAACAATCTCTCGGTCAAGCCATGTGTTTGCTTCAATGTGAGATCAGGCAAACTTTTGCATATATAACTTTATAAGCCTGTGTGACCAATCCCTAAGCCAGGTAAAATCCTCTTTCTGAATTCTCCGTCTAGTAAACGTAGATCTATATCACTGGACGTTTGGGGAGGAGCGGGTTAGGGCATGGATGTTAGTGTAGGGCATTTAGAACAAAACACATATCTGAAGTCTTTGCGACTGTGCCAAACAGAGTGAATTGCTTCGGCATGTTATCGCCATGTGTGTGAAGACAGTCACCTGAGATTGGAAATAACTGCTGACCAAGCTGAAAACTCTCAAAGGCATGGGCTCCCTGTGTTTTGGGTGCGAAGGCCTGGGTATGAGGACGAATAAACAACATGGCTCTTTTCCCTGGCCAGTTGGAGCACAATTTCTGTAGAATTTCCCGGAAATTTCACAAGGTCTTTCAATCCAATTATCCTGAAATACTTTAAAGCTCCAGGTAAGTGAAACTCAGTTTATAACTTTTAATTCTGTCCTTGCTAATGGGTATTTTATTCAAAATTCCGAAATGAGCTCGTACAGTATTAAAGAAGTTTGTTTATACGAACTCCTGTGTATAAATTTCATGTATATGTTGTGGGTCTGACCTTATCGTCCACTGGGCATTGAGGGCCCATTGACATATTTAGTTGCTAATGTATGCAATATCGTTGCTATGCTCGACTTCCGGTTTTTGCTAGCTGTTTTTATGCGTGTTCACCGGCCACCCGATAGTTTTAATACTTACACATGTTTGTAAGTTTTATTCGTGGTTTACCTGAAAGGTTTTCATGAATGAATGAAGTAAAGTGTTCAAAAGTCGGAACAAGCTGTAGCAGTGAAAATTAAAATCTTGGTTTATCATATGAAAGAAAATAATACTTGACAAGAATCTCAATCCGATTACTTTGAAGGTATCATTCAGGACTCGAAAGGTGCCTGTACTTGAACCTAGAGAAAGGGAAATAAATAAAAATTTGTACGGCAAGCATATGCCACTGCCATGCCACCAACACAGTGAAGTCAGTCAGGAAATCGCCGATGTATGGGAAAGCAAACTTGTATTAGACTCTCCGATGTAGCCAAGCTCTTTCTACTGTTGATAGATTGAAAAAACATCTAGTAAATAGTATCTAAATTTGTCAAAGATAGAGAAGCTGAAATGGCTGCTTCCAGCGAGAGAACGAAGAAAAGTATGGCCACTCAAGAACACTGCAAGAAGTCAAGTGATTTTCGACCGGCAGGTTTTCAACTCAAATCTTCCACAAACATGCACACTTTTCTCTCCAGATAATGCTTTTGGGTTCCTGGTAAAGTTGTGATTGAACCTCAGTGCAACTAATCCAAATACAGGTCAGTTTTCATCCTTAAAAAAAAGAACTTTTGATGTCAGAAAACGAACTGTTGTGAATGCCACAAGATTCAACTTCAAGTCACTGGAAGTTGTTGAATCTTGGTCCAATTTTAGCTTGATTTCTATTGGCTCGTCAGTTTGACGCGAAATGGGTTCCTGGCATGTGCTCCATGGCCACGCGGTCCGAAGCCGGCTCATTGCAGACAATCGAGCCGGCTCATTGCAGAGTGGAGTATTCAGCCAAGTCCCGAAACTAGCCATTGTCATAGGAAATAGGAGAGAATGCACATCCTGTTCGACCAATTATTGTAGACTTTACTGCAACGACAGTACTGCAACAATTTCACAACCACAAAACAGGCACTTTTGCGCATGCGTTAATTTCTTCACTTCCAGCTTCTAAAAATCCTAAACATTTAGCGCACTTTCACTAAACACACCAAACTTTTCCCGTTAAAATGTTGTGGACCACGTTCTCCACAAAATCGATTTTGGAAACCGACAATACATGTAAATGCCAAAGTTATGGCTTTTCATTCGCCAAAAAAGCTTAAAATTGGACTGAAAAGCAATGGCAAACACATACTCAATTTTATGCGCATTAATTCGTAGGTTCGGAAAATATTCATAAATTACTAGTAGCTTAAAAATCCTTGGAGTTTAGAAATTTTCTGATTTTGATGACATCATCATGATGTACCAAGCTAAGTGAGCCTTTATATGCACAGTGTGTGCATGGTCTACTCCGTGATGAGCTTGCTAAGCAAGCCTTATGCATGGTATAGCATGCCTTATGCACTTGAGTATCAACTCCATGCACATGGTCAGAAAGCAAAATTGCACAGAAAACATTATCTTCGAGGGAGCGAGTGCATCAAAACATTGAGAAACAAATGCCTCATATCACCCAGAAAAGCACATTAGTCCACATCAAAGTTTATTTCACTTCAAGTTTAAGGGTAGTTGGGGATCATTTCTCCAAATATGAGGATTTTTGGAGCCTTATAGCTCACAGTTTAGATCATTTTACAGAAAACCAATGAAAACATACAATATCACATGATTCCCACTGCCACAGGGAGCCCACATGCAGGTGGGCTGCCTGTGGTTCACCTCCAGCTCACACTTCATGTGCTGTTGTTTTTTATTTGATTGTTTGTTTTAACTTCCAAATAAAGCACTCAGCATACACCAACTACATTGCCAAAGGGATCATGTCAAGCTTACAACCCCACTGACACTAAATGGAGTTGTAAACTACGGTAAAAACCCATGGATAAGCCGCACCTGTAGATAAGCCACACTCTAATGTTTAGAAGCTTTGAGTTTAAGGGCGGGGGGGGGATTTTTGGGAAGAATATAAAATCAAAATTGTAACCTTCAGCTGCCTTTCAAACTGGAGAAAACTCCAGTCGTACATGTACCTCTAATTTCAGCTCTGAAATACATTGTACTTTAAACTTCCTGTCAACATACTTAAATACATTATCTATCTTTCCATATTATTTGTTTACTGGAATCTGTTCATTCAAGTCACCTTTTAGATCAAATTGTAGATGTCAACCAAACCAAAGCTTGTTGGAAGAGAAAACTGGACACTAGAAGTTTTGTTTTCCCTGAACAAAGCCCAAACAACATGGAGTAGTTTGCTTTTTCATCAGCTGTCTGTTGCTATCATGTCTAAAAGGATGTTTGGAAGAGAAAAACTATCTATCGGAGAAAAACTAGTTACCGTATTATCTCACGTATAAGCCACACCTTTTTGGACCTTTCAGATTTTGAAAGTAACAAAAAAATGCCTTTAGTTGGGGATGCAGCTTATATACATTCATGAGTATTTTCGAAAACGTATTTTGCAATGACCATAAACAAAGCCATACGAACAATAGAAATGGCACATTATTCACAAAAAGGAAGTGTCAGCAAGATTTATACTCAAGCTCCTCTCCTTCACTTTCCAAAGGAAAGTGACTGTTTCATTTTCTTGTCATCTTCTCTGTTAACTCCTCAAATGGTTCATGTATTTATCAAGGGTTATGTAACCCCACCATCGGGGTGTACATGTACGTGTAGTTTTAGTAACAATACATCAATTGTGGTACATTACTAGTTGGATATGCATAATGTACAGTCATTCGAGTCCTACGTCTGCCGCTTTGCCTTCCAAATTAAATACCCAATGAGCATAAGGTTATATATTTTCATAAATCCATATATACATGTAGTTCTAGTTACATGTAGAAACGAAGTTATGGTTTCAGTTACTAGATGATTTTTGTAGCAGTTCTATGCATTAATACAGTAGATTATACTGTTATTATTGCAAGGCAGCATTTACTGAGTTTAATTGAATTTGCCAAGTGTTATTTATTTTCACAATACAATAAGTCAATGTTGTATTACTGTTATGTACATAGGAATAACCAGTTCTTTTGCTTAAACCAGTATAAATTTTGTATTTACTCCTGACCATTTTTATATTTCACTAAACACTGTTTATTGCCAACCAGTGCATGTTCATGAGCTCAAATTGCTCTAGATTATTACCATGTATATTGAGTGTAATTTATGATAGTTAATAAAGAGGGCGCACACATCCATAGAAGTGGTTGCTTATTACATGATAAATATTTATGTTCGGATGAGCGATAACTGGTCTTGGAAGCCTTCACATTTTCAAATAAAGTATCATTGTTGTCAAGTTCGACTGCTGCCGACATTAAGTAAAACCTTTAACTTATCGGACTCCACTCACTAATACACTGCAAAAGTTCGATGTGGTTTGGGTGGAAACTGTTCATATACGTAAATGAAGTAAAAACTTTCAAAACGTTTGATTCTGTAAGCATCTCGATTTCTAAAAGAAGCATTTCTTGTTCTATTCAGTTTTAACACACAAATGGCCGTACTAGCAAAGCGAGACTTGTGCTACGCTTCACTACTGCCAGAACACTCCTGCATTTTGTACAATGACATGCAATTATCATAAAGTCACACTACCAGTTGTAACATTGTTATAACATAACTTTTATACATGTACATGTAAGAATCAGTAACCACATTGTGTTTTGAAATTTGGAGTTTTTCTGTCAGCCATTTTATGAATCAAGGGTGGATTTTCTTGGGTTCAATTTAATTTCAACCCGAATGCATCTGATAAGACAAACAATTTTTGAATTGAATAAATAAGAATTCATGAAGTACACTGGAGATAAGTTTTTTTGCGTCATGAGTTTTTCTCTGAAAGAAAAACAAATTCAGCAAAATTACCCCTGGTTGTATAACCCTTTTCCCTTGCATACTGTATGTTGTCATTTACAACAACAACAACAAATATTTACAAAACATTTTATTATAATAATAGTCAGACAACCTGACTATGATGGGATCGAGCAGTTGCTTCTGGTTGTTATTCCTAGTATACACTTTATAATTATTGACTTACTTACATGTCTGAGCATGAGATGCTGTGATGGGAAGTGCAGACCTTTCTGCTACGTGTACATGTATATTGTATGGACCTAGAAGACAAAATTATTTCATCAGACTAAAAAATAATGTTACCCAAACAAAGTTACAGACTAACAGACAAACCATAATAATTAATTAGCATTAATTAGCAACTGTTACTCCACTTCACAAGGCTGGTTCGTTCTCTGACCCAAATAACTTTAGACCAATATCTGTGCTTCCTGTTGTGATGAAGATTTTTGAGCGTGCTGTACATAAACAACTTTATGAGCATCTAACAACAAATAAGCTGCTTTCCACACATCAATCTGGGTTTAGACCTGGTCATTCTACTGGTACTGCCCTCCTGGATGTCTCTGATTTTATACTGAAGAACATAGATGAAGGAAATCTTATCGGAGCTGTATTTCTGGACTTGAGCAAGGCATTCGATATGATCAACCATGATATTCTGAAAGTGAAGCTTAGCAAAGTTGGCATAAACGGGAAAGCATTAGATTGGTTTGACGATTACCTAAGTAACAGATCTCAGACAGTAACTATTAATGGTACACTGTCCGACACCATGGATATATCACTAGGGGTCCCACAGGGTTCGGTCCTTGGACCTCTATTATTTATCATTTTTATTAATGACCTTCCTCTGAGTATTCAACGCAGTAAAGTAGTTTTATATGCAGATGATACAGCTATATTCTTTGCTCACAAGGATATACAGCTAATTGAATCCGTCTTACAAGCTGAACTTGACAATCTTAATACCTGGTTTAGTGCTAATGATCTCATCGTAAATTGTAAGAAAACTAACGTAATGCTTCTTGGGACTAGCCAGCGGCTAGCACGATCCAAAAAGCCATGTTTATCTTCGTCGGGAGTCATACTCCAACATTCAGAGTCCGTTAAATATTTAGGTTTATGTTTTGATTCTAAGCTTAACTGGCACGAACACATCGATGCATTATCAGCTAGAGTATCATGCAGATTAGGGCTCCTTAGGAGAATCAGGAAATATGTTAGTGTAGACACCTGTAAACATCTTCATTGTACACTAGTTCAACCATTATTAGAATATTGTGACATCATCTGGTCTAATGCTGATCAGACAAGTCTTAATAGACTCCTTAGGCTGCAAAAGAGAGCAGCACGCATAATATTGATGAAGAAGACACGCGAGGAACGTACAGTGAATCTATTTAGAGAGCTAGGCTGGGTTCCATTAAACCAGCGTTGGGACTTCCATAAATGTCTCACCGTTTTTAAATGTTTAAATAATTTATGTCCACCGTATCTCCAAAATCTATTTCACCGTAATTCTGATGTACATAATTATAATACTAGAAACCGTAATAACATCCATTTAGTCAAAATTTCATCTAATTCTGGCTATAGATCATTTACTTTCTCTGCAGCTAAACTCTTTAATAGTCTAGATAGCTATATAAAGAATGCTCCAACTATCAAGAGTTTTGTAAATAACTACTGGAATAACCCTATCTGTAATTAGTTAATGCTGCTACTACATGTATAGTACATCAAGTATATTTTAAATTAGGGTAATTACTATCAAGTATTTTTTAATCAGTGTAATTACCATCTATGTGAATACTTATATTAGCGTAATTATTATATATTATCAATTATTGTAAACTTATTTTAGTTTTTAAACACAGCTTCAATGGAAATCAGTGTAAACTGTTTGAATTCTGTGTATAATAAAGTTTATTATTATTATTATAGCATTGATTACATGTTTGGCAGATTTCTAATTGAAAAAAAATACTTTAGCTACTGTACAATTGCATGTATGTACAGGACTAGAAATAATGACCAGTCCAGGGTCAATGTCCAACCAGAACAGTGTTCTCCCCACAGCGCAGTGCCCATGGCACTCCGCCGCGCTGCATTTTCTGCTCAATTTTCAACTTTGAATAATTAAAATATTTCGTCACCATTTAAGCGATTTTATCGGGGCGGCCTTCACCTCCTCAGAACGTGGAATAGTACTGGCTATCCAAACAATGCCTAACCCTGAAATAATACAAACCCCAACCCTAAAACAATGGAATTCTTTGTCAGTGCAATCCAAATAGTGTCCAATAAAATATAAGGTTTTGAGAGGTGAAGGCCTGCTGATTTTATCAAGCGAGTTTGGAGCAACTTTTCCTCACTTTTCTGAAATGTTTCTGGGTCTTGAATCCCTCAGCATAATATTGAAAATGACTTGAGGATGTCTTATTACTCCAGCGCTGCTAGGCAGGGGCCGGAGTCTTAAAATGCAGTCCGTCTTTTTTTTTTATATCGCTGACAGAAGTTGATCGATTCAGCCCTTTGCCACTAACGATGTGGGTCGGAGATGCTGTGATCGAGCGATAAACCAGGAGGTATGCACATTAGTTGAAAGATAAATGCTCGGTAGAGAGCTTTAGTGTGTTTAAGGCTACTGTGACGTCATGAAGTACTCAATTTGCCTTAATATTCTCTCTAACCGAATTATTAAAATGGAGGAAGTATTATTGACTCAGGCTCATATTCACAAAACAAATGAAAGACGAAACTATGGCACCTTGTAGTCTACGACTGTATAAGTCATTGATAAAACAATAATTAACTGAAAACATAGCTATCGAAATACAATCTGAGGTCAGATGTTCTAAGAGGATGGCAGATAATGGGTTCAAGCAATTAGACTGGAACGTGATCAGTCGACAGATAACAATTGATTGATTTTGGGCTCTGCTAAAATATTTGATTCGACGTTGCGTTACATGCCACTATGGTCTGTCATATCTTGTTCCAGTTGACGCTTGTCCTGTTGTGAAAGAAAGCAACTCAATCAAGATTGTAACTTATTCTAGTTTATTTTCGGCACACAGAATTCTCTAAAGATGTCCACTTGCAACAGACTCTTCCACGCTTTGTATCTTTTGTCACGGGACTGTTGACTATCTACGGGCCAAGATTGTGTGCCAGACTTATATTACTGACTCCAGACTCCAGAGGGATTTTATTCAAGACTTTTCACTGTGTTGTCAAGACTGACTATACAGGCTATACACCTACTCATTCAGATTTATGTTTCGGTATCGTTGCAAGACCTGCAAGTTTGTTCTCATACAGTTTTCAATAGAAGTGTTGTTCTGGATTCTAAACAGTTGCATCAACCCACATACCTTTGTGGAGTTGCACAATTTAGTTTATGCAGTCGTGTGTCGGCCCGGCAGCACACAGAATTATCTAGAGATTGTCCACCCACTTGCACCGGACTCTGCCAACAGTTCCGCGACAAAGGATACAAATCAGAATTATCTACGGGCCAAGATTGTGTGCCAGACTTATTAAGTCAAGACTCTAGACTTAACGAACAGGATATTATTCAAGAGTTTTCACTGTGTTGTCAAGACTTTACGGGATTGTCTTTCAGTATCGTTGCAAGACTTACAAGGATTCAATAGTCTGTTAATGTGCTTTTCGTTCCTTTATATATAAATTATCGCTCTGTTTTAAAGTCTCTGTGTCTGTGATGTCGAGTACATTTCAAACTACCAAGAGTTGTTGTAAAAAGTCCCACTCGTAAACCCAATTTTAATCTAAAGGAATATACATGTACTGGCTTCCTGCCCTGAGGTCATATCATATTCGAAGCATCCGGGGGAAATTCATCGGTTCAATTGTGTTTTTAATCTGCTAGAAATAATGAAATTCGTTACCCAAAGTACATGTGTACTTCTTTCATGAAACAAATGAACAACAAGAGCATTTTACTTTGACAAGCTACTAGTTCGACAAGTCCCGAAGCTACGCTCTGCAAGTCAACATTTACTCAAGGTCCTGAAGTATAATTTGAAATCATGGACTCCGGGCATTTTCGGTATCTGCTCCTATTTTATGAAACTGTTACCATTGGAAATGAGGTATATCGATTCCCCGGGATTGATTCTCTTAAGGCCCATTCAAACGGATGCAACATGTTGACACAACATCATGCAACATTGTTGGATCCATTTGAACACCCTGTTGGACGATGTTGGACAATGTTGCATGAAGTTTGAAACTAGTCAAACTTTTCATCCAACATTTCTTTTGTTATCGTGATCGATGAAGCATGTCCCAACATGTTGGATCCTTTGGAACGGCTTTCCCAACAATGTTGGACTCGCACCTGCGCACTTCATTCGTCATTCGCACTGTATCCATGGAGATTTAATTTTGTTTACTAACGATTAGGGGATCATTTCAGTTTGCACCATGATGGCAGAGAGTGAAGAACTTTCAGAAGATTTTGAGCAGGAAAACAGGAGCAAAATTCCTAAAAATGGAAAAGGGAAGGCTGTAAACACAGGGAAAGAAAAGTGTAAGACCAGAAAGTGGTCAGACGCCGAAGGATCCGGCTGTTAGAAGGTGAGAGAGTTTGCCTTTGGGACCTTTCAATCAAAGATTATCACCTCAGGAACAAGATAGAAAGGGACTACAAAGAGATGGAAGAAAGGCTAGATATAACTATCTCAGACATAAAAGCCAAAGTAACAGCCTTACGAGCTCAACTCGGCCGAGAAATCACGAAAACGAAGGTGGGCGTAAACAGCACCGGAATCCTTTGCAATATCACAGTACTATCCAACATGTTGGATTGATGTTGGATTGATGTTGGATCCATTTGAACACCCCCGTCCAACATTGTGCAACAATGTGCAACAATGTTGGATCCAACACGTTGGACGATGTTGCATCTGTTTGAACAGGCCTTTAGTTATTTTAATTCTAGTGTTAAAACAAGTCTTTTTAAGAAAGCTTTTGGTATCTTATATGTTGCCAAGTATTTAAGCTATTATTATTATTATTCAATTATCTTTTTTTGGTATAAAATAGGGGTGTTTGTAAAACGCTGATACGGATGGCGGATATGTTAAAATAAACATATATAAACATATTACAATAAAAAGAATTTACAAGTTATGGTGACAGTACATCTACGAGAACTCTGGTTTCGTTTGTAAATAGTTTGATTCTCTCCGACAAGTTTTGTGTTGATATTTTGGGGTATACATCTGGTTGCCGGTAATAAAAATATTTTAAACTCATATTAATGTTAAAAGCAATAATATTGGTTCGGAAAAGTAAATGCACGCAAGGTGACACATTCTGTCTTGTAGGTATACTCTTGAGGGAGTTACAAAAATACCAAACACACAACGAGTAATATATAAGCTGCATAATACAAGTCAACGTTCCTTCGATAGCAGGGGGAACCAGCAATGGTGACTTTTTCTTAATTTTGCCGTTGGTAGAATCCCAACACATACATGTATAGGCCTTGTATATAAAAAACATGTACTAACGGCACTGTACGGTAATGGAACAAACTAACAACCGGCCGTATTAAATAAAGATGGTCTCGGGTGACGTTTACAATATTTTCGAACCTATCGGTCATCAAAATCATTATCAAATGACTCGAGCCAATGATGACTTATCGGGGAGGAATTTGAAACGGCACATGCAGATTATCGCAATAAAAACTTGTCAAATCGCCGGCCGACATCATGGAAGTTTTTATGGTAAGGTTCTAATGATTTCAACCTTGGGGGAAAAGCGTGATGTATACTGGGCACTGACCACGTTTTACTTCCAATGCAATAGACCTCTATTGTAATACTGAATTACATGTATATGTGGACGTCCGGCTGGACAATGAATAGTTTTTCTCATACACATTCGGCAGTGTACATGTAGCTAGTATTCCACTACCCAAGGCCAATCTCGAATGACATTCAGTGAATGGAGATGAGCTTCTAAAGATATCTTTAATGGCATTTATTTGCTGAACCGGCAGATTACACTTCATTGTCACCAATATATGCAGCTTCTGTTATTCTTATAGATAACGCTGGTTTCATCAAACGGTGAGAAAGACCAAGATACCGGCGACAAGCTATTTCATTCAAATATAAATTAAAACCAACAGTGACATACATGTAAGTCTTTATCAAACTGGGTGAAACAATCAAAATAAAACAATGTTCTAGTTACCGGCTCTTCTGTAATTATTTTCAATCAAGCTTTTTAACCCTTTCCCTACTGGACATGTTTGGCTCAGTTGGTGAAATCCTGAGTGCTAACTCAACCCTCCCCCCTCAGTTCAAGTTTGGCTAGCCCGGGTCAGTTAAATACTGCTGACTTTTTAAGCCGAGGGCTCAAACTTTTCCCACAATGCCATTTGGGAGAATTCTGTTCACTCGTTGACGGTAGGTATGACTGCTTCGGTAGGGTTTCTAATGAAATGAGCTCTAATTTTGGATAAATATGCCACTGTCAGAGAGCTTGAAGACATCATTAAGTCTGAGGATGGCTGAAAAGTACTTGGTTTGCTTCTAGTAGGCTTTGTGAGGGGATTTCACAGGGTTTTTCCGTTGTGTTTGTGCTTTCAGACACAGGAAAAAATTCTTCAATGAAATCCTTGGAATCCTGCAGTTGGCAGTCTTTTACCCCTGCTCAACCTATTAGGATGTGTTTTTGTCACTTTAAAGCAACGGCTTGAGTCCAAATCACCGCTCTTGGTTGTAGGGGTAAAAGACTTATAAAAAAAACCTACCGGAGTCCCAGAGGGGGGGACTCCTTGTGAAATTTGTGTCCATTACCCAGCATGCAATTGGAGGTGGGAGCAGGTAAATGTGGTCGAGTGAAATGCAGTGTAAACATCGGCGTGGTTCACAGTCGTTTGGTGCATTTTGTGCAAACACACCTGCTGGTTGGAAAGATTAAACAAGGAGTTGGGCCATCGTGTAATTATTCATAGGTATATATGCTTAACTGACTTTCTTTTATCTTAACATTTGTATTTATACTTTTTAAATGAAACTTTAGTTCGAATATTTCTTCGAACCCGGTCTAGAGTGGCGAGTAGAGGAATGCCGAAGAAAGGACCGAGACAGCGAGGCGAAGTGACTTGACAAATAATCCTTCAGCAGTCCACATTTTACTTTCTCTAGGTCTACAAGAGAACACTTGTGGTTCAAAAGGACTACTACGTGAGTTTCCCGGGGATTTGCTGCACTAAGGGACCGGCGGGCTTCGTTGGAAATACAAAACACAAAGCAACCACTTCTGGTATCAAGAACATTCGTAATTATAATTTCGCACGGCTAAGCTCCACTGAGGTGTTACGACTTATCTGTATCTGTATATGTTTTGCATTTTTATTAGCAGAGAAAGCAATGTCCTTAACCTTTTTTTTCATCCTCCAGTATGTCCAGAAAGTCTTGCTACCAAAACTACGATCGCGGGTCAAACTCCAATCTGCCGAGTTCAGCTGTTACTTCGCTGTGAGTTTGACTCGAGTGCGAGTACGACATTTCATTTTGCACTCAAAATATCATTCGCAAGTAAAGTAGAGATCTTCAAATACAGCTAAGCAATACTGGAGACATGAAAACAAGGTTACAAGAGTATGTGTTTGCTTGTAGAGTTGTGAAAAGTTGCACTCGTAAATTGAATTAGAATCTAAAAACAGAACAACTGGCTTCCTGCCGAGTACTGTTCAAATCATATTCGAAGCATCCGGGGAAAATTTGTGGGCTCGATTGGGTTTTTAATCCAGTAGGAATTATGAAATTCGTTATCCAAAGTGTATGTGTACTTCTTTTATGAAACTTATAAACAATCGAGAGCATTATAGTTCGCCTAAAAGCTGGCCTTTAATTTATGCGGCCGTTGATAAACAAACTAATCATAACATTGGCGCAAAGCACCATGGGCTCGGACACAGGGTCTTTAAGTCTTAACTTAACTTTAAACCTTCATCATTTATCTATTTAATATTTTTATATGACTTGCATATTCACAGTATGTGTACTAGGTATTAATATATTTATATGTATATAGGTATTTATTATATTTATTCCAAATATTATTATATTTTATTCTTTTCTTGTATATTCACTTTGTAACTCTGTGATCATAAGCCTACATACTGTTTTTGTTCTATTAGATTTCGTAGAAATGAGGCTCTACTGTTCTTAAGTTCTATACATGTATATAACCAAATCTACTTGCTATCCAACCATTTGCAGCAGTCAACTCGAAAGCTTGTGCTCCTTTTGACTGCCGTTACTTGTTCAACTTTTATTTTTCTTGTAAACTATTGCTTAATTTGTCACTTTATTTATAATTCTTTGTTGATCAGTGTAAAATAAAAACTGAATTGAATTGTAAAACATAAACAGATACTCTCAGAATTTTTTAGTTGTAAAAAAATCCTACTAGCAGACATTAGCTGTGTGCATACTACCAAATAGCAATGTGACGTGCGTGGGTACTTCTGCAAACAAATATTTTTATTGACCACAATATCGGACTAATCAAAACATTGCACACCTGCAACGATTCATGGGCGCACACGGGATGACAGGCAGTAACACAATCGGCTGCTTGTGCAGTTTCACGCAGCATTTACACAGGTAACCCGAAACAACTAAGTCGATAACAGAATTTGTTTTTAATTGTAAATGTTGGTTAATGAAATGATGAAGCGCTAGCTAGTATACACTTGTGTGGAGTTCTAGATTAGATCCTCATAGTATTTGGATGCAATTTGTTTTGGGCTGGGTACAGCACTGATAACAAAGGTAACCCAAAACAACTAAGACGATAAAACAATTATAACTTTTTATTATATTTTTTGTTAATTAAATTATGAACCACTGTCCACTCGTGTCCTGATTCAGTGGAGTTTTAGATCAGATCCTCATAGTATTTGGATGCAATTTGTTTTGGGCTGGGTACAGCACTGATAACAAAGGTAACCCAAAACAACTAAGACGATAAAACAATTATTATTTTTTATTATTATATTTTTTGTTAATTAAATTATGAACGACTGTCCACTGGTGTCTACTCATGTCCTGATTCAGTGGAGTTTTAGATCAGATCATCATAGTATTTGGATCCTAGTAATTTTGGGCTACCTGTGTTATCCTAGGGTAGCCTGGCTTACTTGAAGTCACTTGTGTTCTACTTGTGTTCTGACTCGTGTGAAATTTTAGATGAAATTGACTGTGTGTGCGTACTTTCGCATCTGATTGTGCATTGTAATGGCCCAAATACGCAGGTACATTGTATATGAGATCATCCACGTTATAAAAGATACGCCGGAGTTCAAACTGCATGCAGCTTCTTGTATATTTAAGTTCTACAACATTTACAACTCATCAACCTGACAAAAATAATGAAAAATCAAGTTAAACACATCAACATCTTTCTCTGTCTCGTTATGGCCGCCATCTTGAATGTAGACTGCTGGCCACAAGATTTAAAGGCTCCAATATGGCGGACAATGAAGCGTAGGTCTGTGTTTTCGTGACTTCTGCAGCACATTTCAGAAAGTTTTTGGAAAGTACTCGGCTATAAGCCACACCCCAAACTTTGGGTTATTTTTTTCACAACTTTCAACAATTTGTGGCAAAATGCTGTATAATGTAGCTTATAAGTGATAAACTATGGGTAAGTCTTAAGACAATGTGAAACTAATTAAATTACTAAGTTCTATTAAAACAAATTTGCTTATAAAAAGGTGTGGATTCATTTTTGTTAACGATATAAATATCGTGGCTATTAATGAAAATATATGAATAATTATTAAGGAAAACACTCTGGGGACAGAGTCTGGAGAGAACAATGAAGAATAGGGATGTGACCGGACAAACATTTGCCTTGGTGGTCATGTTTGCTTCCAAAATAATTTGAAACTAACATTTTGGAGGTACAAAGTACAATGCAGTGGAAGCATAGAGAGAAGAAAATTGAATTTAGACAATTTAATAGTCCCACTCACAATTTGCTCTGCCATTTTGAATATTTCAGGCGAAGAGTGACTTGTCTGCGATTATAAAACAAACAAGGGAAATATCTTTAAAATAAATCGAGAACGTTTCTGTACAATCAAGTAATATTTCAATAATTGCTCTTTTACCATTAAATTGATACTAAATGGTAAACTGATAAAGCAGGAGAACACAGTCAAATATCTTGGAATACTTACTGACTGCAATCTAAACTGGAAATCCTTTTTACATTAACAAAAGTATTGGTGTACTCTCTAAATTACAATATTGTTTATAATTACCTATTCTTACTAACTTGTATTATTCACTTATATACATGTATCCCTATCCCCCCTGTGAAAAAAATTGATCCCATTTTTATTTTATTCCCTTATAGTCACTTTGTGCATAGTTAATAGAGTGGAATGGTTATGAAACTCGCCAAACTTCAAATGGGCCAACAAAGGTGCAGAGATTTATGTTGGAAGGGGGTAAGACAAAAGATTGTGCACAGTCATACATGTACATGTACAATGTAGTTCATTAGCGTCCCCTGAATGACTGAACTCACAGTTTCTATTGGCTGATTGATTACACTCGTTCTTAATAACACGTGCAGGTTCGAAACGAAACTCCTGACTTCAAAGTCGTTTCTGGTGGATGTCAATCAAACGGTTTCCATGGAGTTTGAAGTGAACCGTTGTGTGAGTAAATTCGGGAAACTAGCATTTTATAAACATGGCAAAGTCTTTCCCAAAGTCGCTTAGATGGAGAGTAATCATGCTTAGAGCCAAGGGTTTGCAAAATAGGGAAATCACATAAACTTTATGTGTGAGCGAGCGGTTTGTGTATAAGATCAAAAATAATCGCATAAACTTTATGTGTGAGCGAGCGGTTTGTGTAAAAGATCAAAATAGGGAAATCACATAAACTTTATGTGTGAGCGAGCGGTTTGTGTATTAGAAATCTGATTGTTTATATAGCTTCAAAGGTCTTGGAAAAAGAATTTTAGTTATTTTTATTCATCCAGTTGCAGATATGCTCCTTATAAGAGGTTTTATCGAGCAATACCCTAGAGCTCTACCTTGACGAGCTCCAGACATGGTTTCGACAGGGCAAATATTTTTTTAAAAACTCTCAGGACATGGTTTATCGGCAATGTTCTCTGTTCACTCTCGACTGACATTTCGGTGAGGAATTCAAGCAAAAAACAATCGTTTTTCGGCTTAGTATCCGCCATTTCTCTACCTATGTCGCCTCAAATTACTTACGATTTTGTTGACCTCCTACACTATTTATGTTTCCTCCACATCTGGGAGTTGTATGGCGACGTTTTCGTAGTATTATTTAGCATGCAGACCAGTGTTGCCATAGAAATATAGTTGAGTGACATCCACCAAATTGACGTTTTCCGTTGGAAATTCAATTTCGAACCTGCACGTGTTATTGAGAACGAGTGTAACACATTGGAATTTCTATTGTGTTTTGTGCACAGTAATGATTGAAAAAAGCTAACAAAGACATACATGTATAACAAAGAAGGTTGCTGGGTTTCATAACCTTTTCACTCTATGCTTTGCGCAATTAAAAATCAATAGGTGAGTGCAAATCAAAGTCAGGCAAAATTGTCAAAATCAGGCAACAATATTTATGCCATTAAAGATATGCTAATCACACACTTGGTCTGCAGATTTTATTCACAAAACTAAAAATATGACCAACGGCAAGCTTCTATTGAAAAATTATGGCCAGCATCCAGGTTTCTCTAAGAAAAATATTTAGAATGAAAATTGTGTAAAAAAGCATTTACATACATGTACATGTATATTGTAGTATTTATGGAGATGAATATAAATGCACAGACCAAGTGATGTCACACATTTGACTAGCATAATTATCTTTAACAGCATAAAAATTGACACCTGATTTTGGCAATTTTGCCTGACCTCGATACAAAAAATGTTTTTGATTCTGCTCTCCAAATTGATTTTTAATTGTACAAAATGACTACAGGTGCATGTAAGCATAAAATTTAACAAAATAAAATTGGGGTAGACTGTTTCATTTCATTGGCACTTTCAAGCTCTTCTTATCATCTTCCAATATTATTCAAACAAATTATGGATTATTTAACATACATTTTCAGGGTACAAAAATATGGAATTCAGTTGACAAGAACATAAAATTTGTAACTAAACATTAATGTAAGAACTGTCTGAAAAAAGAACTTGTCAGCAAATATTAACTTACATGTAATTGCGCAATCACATTATAGTAGTTTATTAGTTCTGTTCAGTAATATTTTTTATGGTACATTGTACATGTACATACTGAGACATACTCAATGAAAAGCCATGCTGTAAATTTTAGTACGGAAATGGGTTCTAGCCAATCAGAGGCCATGAATGACAGTTTTCACGTGACAAAAATCATTTGTCCAATCAGAATTCTCAAACAATGTTTCTTCACTGCTGGGGGATTCCCGCTGTCTGTGCTGTGTCAGTGGTGGCACCTTGCTACATGTACTTGCTACATTCATTCAACAAGATTTGTTTGGAGGGAAGTTGTTGTTTGTTCAAAGGTAAGTTTTTCTGTACCAAAAGTGACCTAAAATTCGGGAAAATGGAAGAGAATCGATTTGCCAACTTCAATATTTCAATGGATTACGTGGATAACCTTGAAAACAGAAACACGAAAAAAAAAAAAAAAAGGAGACGTAACATTACTTAAAAAGTTTTTGACATCTCAAAACAAATCTAATGAGAACCTGCAAGAGCTGAATAGATACCAAGCAGAGTTTATTCATTCTGTCAGGCGTAAAGATGGAGCAGAATACGAACCAACATGCCTGAGAAGTTTGATAGCGAGCTTCAAGAGACACCAAAAGCGAAATAATTATCCTGCGAGTATCATCACAGATAGAGAATTTGAGCTCACTCAAAATTTTTTGCAGTCAAACTAAAAAGAATTGAAAAAATCAGGCAAAGGGAACAAAGATATTTAGCCATAGTACCATTAACTGACAGTGAACTGTATATTCTTTTGATGGCTCAGCCGAGTTTAGCTTTTCACTTATTCCGAGCCTTCTTGTGCTAAATTGGATTATTACTATTATAATTATCAGTACAAAATAAATTTCTTGTTGTACAAGTGCTGTTACCAATATACATGTCCTGGCATTGAAGACAATAGAGGATTTCTACCTGTTATTTTGACTGTTAGGTTCACCAGGAATTGTGGTCAAGCGTACAGCAGCCATATTTTTGTGTATGGTGGATTCCTCCAAAATGATAATTAATACATGTATATTCCACATATTTAGGCAAGCCTAAAAGCAGAGCTCCCAATTATCAGAACTGAAGTAACGACCCAAAAATAACAATAAATTATATAAAGAAAACAAACATAAAAAAACAAAATGTTTGTGCTGCAGAGGTCCGATCTCCAAGACATTCAACGTAAAATCAGGCTGATGCAAAATGATCTGGTGGAAAAGGCCTTCAAATCCTCCTTGGGCCAAAGTTTCAATCCCGCCCATTCTCATTCGCAATGCCTCCTCAACTAACTGAAAAATCGGAGGCTCTGGTAAGACGCAAACCAGGCTCAACTAAAATGAATTTTTAGTAGTGCGCTGCGCATGTTGCACGTCGATCTCCACTATAATAATAGTGGATGAAGACAGGAGAAATAAAGGTAAAAACAATGAACTGTGCAAAGTTTTGGGTAGATAGGGTTAAAGTTACAAGCTCGCATTCATGCAGAAAAGGGACAGAATTCAAATTTCAGCTCGCATTGGAACGAAATTGCCTCGCTTGCAAGTCACTTTTTGGGGTTTCTCCTCAAAGCGCCTATTCTGCAGGCTAGATGGTCCGTAATACTGACCCTAACCACTAAAATATGTCGATTTGTGAAGCCAATGATGTAGAAAGAATATAACGATAATAAACCAGACACTCTTGTCTCTCGACTCGAGGAGTCTAGCTCTGGACTCTTGTCTCTGGTATCGGTAAGATCGATAATTTCCCGCCAACAAGGCACATGTTCTGATACCGCTACTACCATTTGCAAGCTACCGTTAAGTGTGAACCTTTTTCGGCATTTGTTTATGTTTGAAACTAGACGTCTGCCGTCCCAAACCTTTGCAATTCGTCGGCAAACTAATGCACCTATCAATGTCAACCCCCAGGAGGGGGGAGGCCAGGCAGATGTGGGGCATTTGACCATTCTTGGTGTCCCCACCCTGGGGAATTTGAACAGGAGCCTGGACCCCAGGGTCGGGACATTTGACTTTTGGAAGAGAGGGACTGGTTTGTCGGCCATTTTGGATTCGTCTAAAAGGTAGGTTCACATTAAAAATATCAATTAATTTAATACTTCCAACGCTTCATTCCTATTTACTATAGATCATTCCAAATACTTCTTGAATTTGTGTAAATCAATTTCATACAAGGGTGAGGATTTGTTCAGTTTTGACCCAGAATTTAGTCCCCAGGGTGGGGATTTTGACCAAAAATTCTCCCAAAAAGTTAAATGCCCCACATCTGCCCG
Source organism: Actinernus sp. WN-2022 (assembly GCA_030867875.1). Lineage (NCBI taxonomy): Eukaryota > Metazoa > Cnidaria > Anthozoa > Actiniaria > Actinernidae > Actinernus > Actinernus sp. WN-2022. Next base: position 122,955,800 of record JAOWCC010000577.1, read on the forward strand.
GCCTCCCCCCCTTGGGGGTTGACATTGATAGGTGCATAATTAGTTTCAACCTTGATGTTTAAAACCTTTGATATGTCTTCTACCGTCGTGCAACTCAGATTATGCGAAGAGACAGTCGTTGTCTTGTATCTCTATAATTCTGAGCGTCCAAAACTTTAACTTGAACCGACATTTATATGATTTAGCACGTAGCGCGAAGGAAAATCTAGCTAAAAAGTTTCCAAACCTGAATCCCACTCGCTGAAACGTGAAGGCGGGACATGTCAAAGGTTGTCATTTTCGCGGTTAAATTGCAAAGGTTTGTGCCGCCAGACGTCTAGGTTTTAAACTTAAACGGCTTGCAAATGGTAGTATACTGGCCTCTTCGAATATGATCAGAATATAATTCATCAATGAAATCCGCATCGAATTCACTTAACTGTGCCTACAAGTCGTACAACTTCACTCAGGGTTTCTGGAAAACCCGAATAGCGAATAGCGAATACCGCATACCGCGAATAGTAAATATAAGTTAAAGATTAAGACTTACAGAACATAATACGAACCTAGACGAACCTGACGAGAGAATCACACTGTCAACACTCACCATTTTGTTTTCCTCATGTAACTCAGTTCCATGGATGGGTTACCTGTGGCACTCGAAAGCGAGGCTGATCACGGCGCATGAAGAAGATATTGTTCGAAGTTCTCTGCTAGCAGAGGTAGACAGAGAGACCTCTGCTAGCAGGGAACGTTAGAAGGCAACTTTGCCAAAATGTTGAAGAAAATAATAAAACGGCAAACGTTTTCTACATAAGTCATTGTGCACCTGACAGACCTGGTTGGGTTCCCTGTGGCCTCCGGTTTAGGTCAGCGATCACCAAAGACCGCCTGGGAATGCTTCGAGTTTGTAGACATTTCTTTTTATAATATTTTTTTTTCGGATAGAGTGTTTTCAGTTTTCCATACATTTCTCTGTAATTTTTTTCGCAGACTTTGTCTCGTTACAGACAAATGTATGGTAAACTGAAAACACGATTGCACGCTTTCCAGCGCAGCTACATCCATCAAATTAAAATAAGTTTTAAAATAGTCTTACCAGACAGTGAATATTTCAGAAATTCGATTTTACTGAAATTATTTGGCACCGGATTCACATACAAACACTGTATTTCGCGCCATGTTTGCACCCCTTTAAAAATGTCAGAATCTGAACCGCAAACTCTCTGAATTTCTATAACGGGACCTGAAACAACCATAGGGGCTGATGAAAGCCAGGATCCGGCTAATCCATAGATGAAATTGGAATTTAGCGTGTTGGTTTTTGTGGAGGGAGGAAAACCGGAGGACCCGGAGAAAAATCCTCGGAGCAACTGGTCTATTAGACTATTAAATTGAGGATTTCTAATAGACCCTTTCAGTTTGCCTGTTTGTTGCCCCATTTCAGACCACGTGATATTTATCCAGAGGTTCAGTACTTTGTTTTCCAATTATAGAAATTGGTACATTTCCTCTTGGGATACAGAACTGAAACGAAAACACATTTAATGCGTACTCAAGGGAAAGGTCACGTGGTCTGAAATGGGCAACAAACAGGCAAGCTGAATGGGTACTCTATCCTAAAAAAAATCTGTGCAAAAAAAAAGAAAGAACTAAAAAGAAATAGCTACAGCACGAGGAATTCCAAGGCGGTATTTGGTGAAACCAAACTACGTCTGTCAAGTGCACGATGACATATGTAGAAAACGTTTGCTGTTTTATAATTTTCTCCAACATTTCGGCAAATCTAACGATATCGATTGGCCTCGCTTTCGAGTGCCACAGGTAACCCATCCATGGAACTGAGTTACATGAGGAAAACAAAATGGCGAGTGTCGACAGTGCAGTGTGATTCTCTCGTCAGGTTCGTACTCGTTGAAGGACTTACGTTCTGTAAGTATTAATCTTTAACTTATATTTACTATTAGAGACTATTCGGTATTCGGGTTTTCCAGAAACTCCTTCACTCGGTGCAGTGCAGCGTTAAATACCGTGATGTTCATTTTGTAATTTGTTACTCGCAAGTATTCTCAAAGCGGCGACCGCCCGACCAAAAACAAGTTGAAGGTCTCAAAATTCGCTAGAAACCACATACAACTTCTCAGCAAGGTAGCTTTGCATTAAAACTCACCTTTCAATCCCCGAAATCAAAGAATAAGAGGCAAATCCACCAGGCATTACGGTACATGATATCCCGCCCGATTCTACTGAGTCGTGTTCAATCCCAGTCCTCCTGCGGCCAAACGATTTCAACACAGGAACGAGACTAGAATTTTACCACAGGTAACCCAAAGAACTAAAGTGTCACCAGTTTACGATAAAAATTAATTGGAGGCAAAAATATTCCATAAAAAAAATTATATTGTATGTTTTCTCGAGTCTCAAAATAAAAGCTATTTCAAAACTATTTATTGTAATCAATTAGTTTGGGCTGCTACTTTTCCTGCTCACCTTCAACTCCTTATCTTATTACATACAAAGGTTATTCGTATTATACCTCTTCCCCACCTATTCTCACACTAAACCTTTATTTGGTAAACTTTAGTTCCGAGTTACCCATTCCTCTCTTTTCTTGTCTAGGAATAGGGAGTAGCTTGTTTAATTTTGAAGTCCATGATCTCTTTACAAGGTCCAAGATTAATATGCATCATACATGTATGTAACTTTCACATATATAAGTCGTCAATACGTTCTCGTGATCAATGATCAATTGATCAATTCCTAAAGCAATTCCTAAAGCAATTCAATTATTACTTTTTAAAAGAAATTTATTAGCCCTTCCGTTCTCCGATACCCCAGAGATGTAATGCATTGCCAGAAATGGTGCTCACGCATGCGCAAAAATTTCACTGGCCGAACATCAAGTCTCCTTCGCAGCCGTTATTAGTCGTCACGCAACGTGGGGAGAAGCGTTGCGTGACGACACTAATGACGGCTGCGAAGGAGACTACCGAATATCAGACTTTCAAATTTCTTTAAGAATGATCATTTCTGCAATAACCTAGGAATAACTACTTATACACAGAGAATGTTCGATTATGGTCTGTCCGTAACGCCATAATTTAGTTTCTTTCAGGAATTACATAAATTAAATATGAAATACATTGTATCTACGTATTACGATGATTTCCATTGGTGATAGAGGCCAGAAAAACCCAACTAAAAACCCTGTGGGGAAAAAAAACTGTTAGGAAATCTGCGTCGAGGCCAATACACAGCTGTAGTCCCGACATGACTCTTTCATGTAATTACTTTAAATGACATTGTACTGTTCTGAATACTTAGCAAACATGCATACAATCGATATTTTAGGCCTTAGAAACTGCTAAACGATCATTATCGATATGTTTGATGTATCTTTTCACGTGACGTCATAGCCGCCATGTTGGTGTACCTTTAACAATAGATCCTTCGTTAGCTTCTTTTGTTAGGTACACCAACATGGCCGCCATGCCCTTTGTCATTTAAATTTCTGGGGATTGAGTGAAAACCATCTATTAGAGAAAAACCTCCAGCCATCGTGCATAAATTATCCAATACATCTCTGCTTAAATTCCAACATGCAGGATGTGATGCTATGGGTGCCGTAATATCGCTTACGCAAAGCTTAACGTGTTTCTTAAATTCGTCTCAAGAGGGTAGTATAGATACCCTTGCTCTCGTGGAAATAACGATGCGCCTAACAAGTGGCAACATAGAGGTAAAAGCTTGATTAACTTCTTCGTAACAGAGCCATACATGTACGGTACCCTTAACCTTTCCAGACCTAGCTAATAAAAATCCCTATCGCATTCTGAAGTTCGATATGAAGAGGCTTTTCAGGAATGAACTGGAACACCCAAATTGGATGTAGCCCCGGATGTAGCCCTCATGTACGCATCTAGATCAGCCAATCCTGTATTTCCGAACCGTGAACGGCGGAGCTCTGGACTGTAACTGCAATTCAAAGAGACCTTGAACCTTGTTCTGTATTGATGGATCTAGTAAGAACGTCGCTTCCTTCCGAATTTCGAGTTGTAACACATCTGCAAAGTAGAAAATAACTAAAGATGAACGTAGCTATGTCCTGACAGTCGAATGCGCTAATACTAGTCTACTGCTATGTTACCTATGATGTCATAATATATATATGTACAAACTGCTCTGCGGAATCGTAAGGCATGTCATAGGATAAATGGAACCAGAGTTGTGCTTGTTCTGTTATGATCAGTTGATCTATTTAGGACATTACTTCCTTCCCAGTTCCTGATTGTAACATATCTGCAAAATAGAAAAATAAAAGATGAACGTAGCTATGTGCTGACAGCGGAATATGCGCTAATATTGTATATCTATGTAGATTTGATGAATATATTTATACACTGCATCGTTAGGCATGTCATGATCATTAGGATAAATAAAATATGGATTGTGCTTTCGAAGGCAGTAGCGTAATTGCTACCCCAAGTGGTGAAATCATAAACAATGGCCAATACTAGCACCTAAGTGGTGCGGCCGTACTGAGTAACAACAATTTACACACCTAAACGGTGAATCATAAACAGCATAAACAATGGCCAATACTACGCACCCGAGTGCTGTAGCCGTAGGCAATAACATAATTTACACGTCTATAAATGGTGATGCATAAACAATGCTCGATACTACACACCTTAGTGACAACGGAACGAGCACTGCGTGCTGTTTACTGCAATAAGGCACTGGATTATAGAACACTATTAGAAACTGCTGGTCTTCCTACCCTTTTATAATAGAAGATTACAGAATATAGCAATTGTAATGTATAAACTGATAAATAATGTTATGCCCCAACGGTACATCTAGGATCTATTTACTATAAATAACAGTAACTATAACTTAAGAAATGCTAGCTATACAATTCCTCGATTCAATACGGTCAATTATGGAAAACATAGAAGTTATGTTGGACCAAAGATTTGGTCGAAACTAAGTACTAGTGTCAAGTCACTACCTGGCTTAAAGTGCACCTAACCCCTTTTGCGATTTTTATACAAATGAAACTTTGAAAGGTTTTTGAGTACTTCTGCGATGAAAGTTTTGGTTTACAAAGAATATTTATGTTCTAGGCTTGTTTGAAATGGTGAAAATTTGACCTTTCCTGATCCATGACCGCGTAAGGAAAAGCCTGGGTCGATTCTGGATCTTACGTCATCCAATTCATTCGACATTGCAATAAGTTGAATAAATGTTTAGCATTTTGTCTAAAATAACTGTTTTCTTTACTAACAACTCACATATCGTATAAATTCTCTATATAGCAATGTTGTTGTGATAGAAAGGCGCCATGGAGAATAATGCATTAATGATGACGTAAGATCCAGAATCGACCCAGGCTTTTTCTTACGCGGTTATAGGTCAGGAAAGGTCAAATTTTCACAATTTCAAACAAGCCTAGAACATAGAATATTCTCTGTAAGCCAAACATTTCTTCTCAGAAGTACTCAATACCTTTCAAAGTTTCATATATGTATAAAAATCGCAAAAGGGGTTAGGTGCACTTGAAGAATTTCCGTAAATGTATAAGAAAACTCGACCTTGCTGACCTTTTAATGGAAAAATGGAATAACTGTTTTTTTATGTTGCAACTAGATTTTAACTGTAGACATACATGTTTTTTTTTTAATTGCCAGTCGTCCTTATCAATTAATCTACTGAGGAGATCGGCTTTTTTTATTGCAAGTATTGGGGATCCACTGAGCTTCGAGTACAATGCCGTTCGCAAAGTAAATATTAAAATGTCTAAGCCAAGAGCCGCCTGGATCTAAACCTTAGAGTGTCCAGTAAAAACTATTCCAGCAGCGCTTTCGTTGTCGGTAAACTCTTGTGTTGCAGTTTAACAAAATATAACAATACGATAATTGTCGACGTAGTAACGTCTAGGGAACCGAAGACCCTCCAAATGCTATGTTACAAGTTTGTCAGTAAATATGACTGTATGGGTCACGGGTGGAGGCCTAAGAGAATAGCCGTTGAACGAATCGATTTTCTGATTCCAAAATTGTAGCTCCTCATGGTAAAACTTTCTGATAAATGCAGGGTATGGTCCCATGCTGATCTGGATTCGATAGAAAGGTATACATCTGCCTCAGTTGTAAGAAGGCGGGAAATCGGGCCAACTCCTAAAGCCGTTGAGACTTTGGTGAGCGGGATGAATGCCTCCATGGTGGTAACCAGACTCGTATGAAAAACCAGTGCCCTTCTTCGCGAACTTGTGTTAACAAACGAAATCTTCGTATTTGAATTTAGGCTTAATTAAACATTTGTTTACGTGACTGAGATAAATAACGAATAGCAGCTTCTTTCCTTGGGAGACTGTAAAGAGTTCAGGCAGAAAAGAGGTGCATTATGCTCTGATACAACCTTTAAAAAACAGCTTTGAAATTGCCTGCATTATGAATTTTGAGTGTTTGAATTAAGATCTGTTGAATGAAGCACTGAGAAAAAAGCTATATGCCAATGATAATCTATAGCCTTGTACGAAATACGAAATCAGGCGTACGAAATCAGGCGCTTACAAAATCTCAACTATCTCAAAATTTCAGGACATCAAGCAGCGTTTGACACCTTGGGTAGTGTTATCTGCATAGAATCAATTAATAACAATCACAAGAATGTAAATAGAGTACCGAAGTGATGACGTCATAAATAATATATTTTCGCTTTAAGAACATTTGACCACAGTTTCAGAGAAAAACACGATAAAAGAACATTACATGCCAAAAATGAGGTGAATACGATGAAAAGCGGCCGAGATATGGGCATCGTATTCATCGTATTTTCTTTTATATTGCTTTTTCCGAATTGGTGGTCCGAAAATTCTACATCTAAAATTTGCAAATTCGTGACGTCACATTTGGTACTCTATAGCTATAGTCTAAGTCACACTCAACTTTGTGGTCGGTCGACGGCTCAGCTTCTAGTCAATTGCGGCGGCCATCGCTCTTTGCAGCGGCGGTGATGGATTTTCTGCATGTGGCGCCCGACGCACTATAAAGAACAAATATATAACACATTGCAATAAATTTAAGAAATAACTGCAATGTGGTATCAGTTGCCTTCACAGACCGAAGGAAGAACATACTCGTTAAAGTGCCTATAACCCTTTTGCAATTTTGATAGCTTATGAACCTCCGAAAAGTTTTGAGTACTTCTGTGAAGAAATTTTTGGTTTAAAGTGAATACTTTATGTTCTACGCTTGTTTGAAATCGTGTAAATGCGACCTTTCCTGACCCAAAACCGCGTAAGTAAAAGCCTGGGTCGAAACCTGGGTAGACGTCATCTCATTAATGCATTATTCTCCATGGCACCTTTTTATCACAACAACATAGATGCATAGAAAATATACAGTTTGAGTTGTTAGTAAAGAAAAAAGTCATTTTAGTCAACGTGTTAAGTATTTCTTCAAATGATTGCAAAGCCGAATTAATTATATGACGTCAAGATGACGTCTACCCAGGTTTCGACCCAGGCTTTTACTTACGCGGTCATGGGTCAGGAAAGGTCACATTTACGCGATTTCAAACAAGCGTAGAACATAAAGTTTCACTTTAAACCAAAACTTTCTTCACAGAAGTACTCAAACCTTTTCGGAGGTTCATAAGCTAACAAAATTACCAAAGGGTGATAGGCACTTTAAGCTACTTATACACTCATATGCATATTGTATTATTGCGTAACTGTTGAACAACGCATTGTGTACAATGACCATTCCATTGACGGAACGTGCAGAAAACAAATACCTGCTAAACTGCGTAACGCACATATTTATATATTTTGCACTAACCTAGGAATAACCACTACAAGAGACATTTATATATGGAGAATATTGGATTATGGTCTGTCAGCCACGCCATAATTTCGAAGGTTAAACAAAGCTTGTAATGTGTAGTACGTAATAAGAATAAAATACTTATCTTGAAACAAGGTCCCAGCCAACGTGCATGCTGGTTTACTATCAATGCGAAAAGATTGGTCATAAGCTCGATATCTCCCTTTTCCCTCTTTGAAACGGATACGCCGCATATCTTTCGCCTTCTTTTCTGCGTCCTCTCCGAACGATAAACTCTCGTAAGATTCAACTTTCAGTGCAACAGTGGCCTCGTCGAGCTTGTCGTGGAACTTGCTGTGCGTGGTCGTACTGTTGGTGTTGCCTTTGCGTTTACAACTGTAATTTTCATGTCGAGCCTTTTTGACCACGTGCTCGATCGTCGAACTGTTAGTCTCTTCAGAAAACCGCTTTGCGAAGTCACTTAATTAGCCTGCACTCAATAACTTGCTTCAGATTGTCAGTTAAGGCATTGCGATGGAAGAACTAAGTCAACGGTAGACTGAATGGTTGCATCGGTGGTGGCGTCCAGGATCCCAAGTCTTGTTATCGCTCGACTTCTAATAAAATAACTGCAATGTGGAGTCAGTTGCTTTCACAGACCGAAGGAAGAACACACTCGTTTAATAAGCTACTTATATATTCATATGCATATTGCATTATTGCATAACTGTTGAACAACGCATTGTGTACAATGGACATTCCATTGACGGAACGCGCAGAAAACAAATACCTGCTAAACTGCGTAACGCAGATATTTTTATAAAATAAAACGTTTTCCACTGTAGCTGTTATAAACAAACGAATCGAAGTTTTGCCGCGCTCGATAACAAAACTAAAGTGGTAAATATTTCTTTGATTGCAATAACTTATCAGAAAAAATGTAACCAAGTGCGCGGGTTTTCAATTCTAAAAATTACGAAGGTGAAGGAATCCGGCAATCTTACCTCAAAATCCTTCAAACTCCTTGAAGCCGTTCATCGGGATTTCGAACGTTTGAGTGTTTCTTTCCAACACGCCAACGGATCGAAGCCAAAACTCATAAGGACAGGTTTTCCTTTCGGGTTTTCTTGGTTATTTTCCGGGGAGAAGTCCCGTCTGACATGAAGGCGACCGTTACCATTCTTGTCGAACTCAGAAACCGAGGCACGCGCCTAATGTTCTGCTCAGAAAAACGTCTGCTTTCGAAGATTTAACCTGCCGCCATATGGTCCGCCATGTTGAACTTTACCATGGTTTTACTCACACATCCCCTGAGGAAAATGCTGTCTAAATAGAGTACCGAAGTGTGACGTCACAAATTTGCAAAATTTAGATGTAGAATTTTCGCACCACCGATTCGGAAAGAGAATACATACCAAAAATGAGGTGTATACGATGAAAATCGACCGAGATATCGGCATTACAATAAATAATTTTCTTTAACAAATCACTATATTTTTGTCCTGGCTCGTAGACTTAAGGTGGTGGTTAGCCCTTCTTTTTAGTCAAAACATTATTTATGGCACATTTTTCGAAAATATATCAATCCTACGTGTTATTTATCGGTCTTTTTAGATGTTTTGAAATTGAAAATTAGAAATTTCCCGCCCAAAATCAGTTGATTAATAAGAGGACTATTCAAAATTTGTCCTAGCAACGGTTTGTTTATTTTCAAAGAAATTGGTTGCTATGGGGTTTTATAGAAAAAGAAAATGCTATAAACCTGTTTTTTTCGATCCGTTATCCTGTAGTCCAGAGTTCTTAATTCCAACATGATTCTTTTGGGGCTCAAAGAGCTCTATTTCTTCCGATGCATGTTCTAAAGTACTGACTATTGTTTATGTGAATAAGTGAGTTTCTCGGTGTATCTATGGAAAAATCTCAAACAAACGATCAAAAGAAGTTCAGGAGTGTAAAAAGAAAGAAAAGGAAAGGTTTTCACGGCCAAAAAAGCGTGGGAGATTGCCAAAGAAAGACCAGAACTGATCTTCTGGTACAGCTGCCGAATGCTCGAAGTTAAAGACCGGAAGTCGCCATTCCGAAGCACCAAATCAATCTGAAGTGCCAGCAGCACAGGAAAGGAGAGAAAACGAGCCTCAAGATATTCGAAATGTATCTTCTGAAAAGCTCATGAACAGTTCTTTTCAGGCAAAAATACAGTGATTTGTTAAATGAAAGTATATATTCCAATGCCCATATCTCGGCCGCTTTTCATGTTCTTTCTGAAACTGTGGTCAAATGTTCTTAAAGCGTTTTTCTATTATTTATGACGTCATTACTTCGGTTCTCTATTTAGGCAACCTCTCTTGAAGAGAATTTTCCTCATCGGGATCAGATGAGTAGTCCCGCGACATGCAGGTGATTCTCCGAGCCCTACCAAGCGGCATTGTTTGTCGCTTTTGAGTTGCTGTGGCCAGTTTCGAATAGTAGAATGATTGGTTTAGATAATAACAAGGTAATAACAACAACGATTTGGGAACATTCACTTGCCAAAGTGGTGAAATCACCAGTCGAACTATAGGCAGTCCAAGCTTATCTTATGGCTCATTCGACAATAGAGTTTGTACTGATTTCTTATCGTAGAAAAATAACGGTAATAAAATAATGTTTTGCAATAAATGTACCTCGAGTGTCCTTTTCTTATGTCCTTGGGCATTCTCTGCTGTTTCAGGCTAGTTTGCATCGGTTTCAGAGGTGTTTTTTTAGTTTTGAGATCTCTCTCTATAACGATTTGGAAAAATTCACTTGCCAAAGTGGTGAAGTCACCAGTCCAACAATGCTTATCGAGTGACTGTCGCTGTAACAGGATTTTCGGTCCTACCTGATTTTGGTCTTACCGGACCAAAATTCCTAGGAAAACAGGTCCGGCCGGACTGAATCTCCTGAAATTGCGCCTGATTTCGGGATTTTATTGCCTTGGAATTTAGGTCCTACCCTATGTTTTTCGGTCCTACCATTTCCCAATATTTTAGTTCCTACCACGTGACCTGGAAGAAAAACGCGAATATCTCCAAGGCATTTGGCCCTTTGTCAAGCAAACTTGTAAACATTAACACTTGAGGGGCAACAAACATGACACGTCAATCAAAATAGGTGACGTCATATATCACGTGACCCGGTAGAAAAACGCGAATATCTCCAAGGCATTTGGCCCTTTCGTCACCAAACTTGTAAACATTAACACTTGAGGGGCAACAAACATGACAGTCAATAAAAATATGTGACGTCATACATCACGTGACCCGGTAGAAGATCTTCAAGGCATTGGGCCCTTTGTCTACCAAACTTGCAAAGAATAACACTTGCGACTCGTCTGTCAAAATATGTGACGTCATTCACGTGATCTGGAAGAAAAACTTGAATACCTCCAACTGAAGGCATTTGCCCCCATGGCCATCAAACTAGGAAACAACCATTACTCGTCAATCAAAATATAGCATTTCATAGATCACGTGATCTACTAGAAAAACACGAATATGAAAGAGAAATACAGAAAGAGCAAGTTTTAGAAATTAATCTATAACATGACTGTATAATTATTTGTTAAAATGATCTCAGAAGCAGTTAGACGCACAAGACATTGTATATTTTGTCACGCTGCACTTTTAGCGTACGCATGTAAAGATTGTCCATAAACTGGAGAAGATATCAATTTTTGGAAACGGCCATACGATGCCGTCCACATACATTTCTTTCATAAAACTGATTACGTGTTTCAAAAATTCATATCTTCTCCAGCTTATGGACAGTTTTTACGAAACTTTACATTTTTACTGTTATTCATGTTACCAATTTGATCTTTTAAACTTCTTTTGTCGTTAAATCAAATACTACATAATATTATGCCGGCGTGATATAGGTCTATTGGCTTCTTAATGGAATCATGCATGGTATAGGGTGACGGCCCTTGTCGTTTGCTACCTGATGTAACAGTAAAGTTACATCAAGTGCTAACCTTCTATGACTGACAAACGCTTGGAATTTCAAAGCTCCATTTTCCCATCTATTAATCTTTCATTACCGATCGTCACATTTTATGTTTTTTGTTGCTGTTTACTGTAAAATGTTAACCATAAAATGTACACATTTTCATTCTTTTCACGTGTCAACTATTTGGATATTTTGGCGTTTGTCAAAATGTTTAATTAATACTTCAGTTCAGCTCACAATGGCATGAAAGCTGGAAAATATTTCCCACGGTGTTTAATATGTTCCTGGTATTTTTACGTACTTATTAATTAAATAGTTAAATCTGGTGATTGTCACCCGATTGCGCTAGTGAACGTAAGTCGTACATCTAGAGTTTATTTTTCCCATCATCTCTAAAAGGGTTTACTTCTGTTACTGTTTGTAGTATATATTTTATGCTATTTAATATCCATTGTTATTACCAATAAAGTATTGAAGTTTGTTTCTCCAAACTATTGGTCTGGTTTATAGCGATGCTTCGTGTGACGTCACACATGCCTGTTAGTTGCCTTCCGTGACTTTCCGTATTTATAAGCGAATGACCGCCTATTCATCGCTCAGAAAATCATTGTTTGAAACAGAATGCCAGCCATATGTACACGTTTTTCATTGCAAGAACTCATAAAAGAAGGATTCAGGCCATAAGGTTATTTAAGAATTCTGTAATTAAGAAGAAACGGAAGCTTGAGTAAATTCGATCGAATCCGAGAATAGTAACACAACATTTGCGAGTTTGCCGCATGTGCTTTTAACACCCAAGAAGCGATCAAGAATCTGTATTTTTTTGTGAAATATAAAGATTTGGAAACGAGATTTGAATTTTTTGACGGTGCCGTTATGCAATGTGACTGAAATCGCTTTTCGAAACTCCAAGTCCGTAATCAGCACACAGCTTTCTGCCAACACATTATGTATGCAAATTACATGCAAACGTCAATGTTTATCAACAAGATCAGAAGCATCGCTATTAGTATAAATTCCCAAGGGTGTCCGCTTAGTAGTAGTTTGACTGCGGGATGCCAATCAGAGCGCCACGTTAAAAATGCACGTAGGAGGAGCCAGTTTAGTGATCTGCTAAACAGAGGTCATATTTCAAGCACCTTTATACTCAGGTCATTTTTACTTGGCCGCTGCGCTTGCGAGTCTAGGTTTCGAAAGTGTGTCTTATTTTTGTTAGTTTTGTTGGGCGCAAGGTATGTGCATTTGCGTAACACTTTCGTTGTTGTATTATTCATGTGGGTTCAAACATATTTATTCCTAATTGTATTCAGTCTTGTAAAGAAACCTTAATTGACCCATAAAACGTAAGATGTTTTATATAATTTCCTGTAATTCTTGGTTTTTAAAAGTACAGCGTTATTTCACGTTTTTTCTACCAGGTCACGTGATTTATGACGTCACGTATTTTGATTGACGGGTCATGTTTGTTGCACCTTAGTTGTTATTGTTTGCAAGTTTGATGATTACAGGGCCAAATGCCATGGAGATATTCACGTTTTTTTCCAGGTCACGTGATTTATGACGTCACATATTTTGATTGACTGTTCATGTTTGTTGCCCCAAGGATATTGTTTATTGGTTTTAGGTAGATACATGAACTCCTATTCTTGAGTCATCAACTTTGTTTCTTGGTCGGACCAAAATTCCTAGTATTTTCGGTCCGGGCGGACCGAAAATCCTGACATTTATGGGGTTGGACCAAAAATCCTAGGCCGGACCAAAAATCCTTGGAAAATCGGTCCGCCCGGACCGAATCTCCTAGCCGGACCAAATCTCCTGTTACACCGCCATAGGCATTTGTCACACGGCGGCAATATTGGCTTGAAACAATAGATTTCCCACGTGTAGCCTCGTACTGAGCAGTTTCAGAACGAGTTCCCGCGTGCAAAACAAAGGTTTTTTATACTCCTGGAATTAAACATGGCCGCCGTGTGAATAAGGTCCATTGTGATGACAACAGAAGAAATCCGACTTTGATTTCCAGCCAACAAGTAATCCAATCTCCATTTTTTTGTTATATACCTTGGGTATTTATACTAGAAGAAAATGTTTATAACTTTGCTTGGAAGTTAAAGCTTTTAGGTAACTTTCTTTATCGCTGAAATTGTGATCGTATATTGGGCAGCAGTACGGCCACGTGTTCGACCAAACGGATCGATCGAGCTGACGCTTCTGTTCTCTTCTGTCCTTGCGTTTGAGGTTCTAAATTTGCTCAAAGAAAACAGAACAGAAGGAATAGTTTAGAGAAACAGCAACAAGCGTTTCGATTGAGACTTGAAACATAAATGAACAAGAAAAATAATATAAGAGACTACTGACCTTATTGTAAGCACGTAAGGAAGAACTGATTATTATTCATTGCGCCTTGGGTTTTATATGGTACTCATTTGCATTTGAAAGCTTTAAACACGTGACACTGACCAGTAAGTTAATTAGGAAGTATGCATAATTATCCCATAATGTGGGGCATATCGAAAGAGAACTGCGACTACTTAGTTATGGTTCATTACTACTCTGGTTTCTTTGAGCTAGACTGTCTTCCTGGTACAACATCAGCAGCTGTCACCAACAAGATGAAGAATCAAATGTCCAGGTATGGAATACCAGATAAGCTTATCTCGGACAATGGGCCTCAGTTTGTTAGTCATGAGTTTTCTCTCTTTGCAAACAAGTGGTCATTCAAACACACCACAAGCTCGCCTAACTATCCACAGTCCAATGGAATGGCGCGGAAAGTCTGTACATACAGCAAAGCGCATCATACTTAAGGCAAAGAAGGATGGTAGGTGATGCCTACATGACACTGTTGCGCTACAGAAACACACCACGAGATGGCATACATTGCCACGAAGTGCAGTGCAAAGACTTATGTCAAGGAGGACTAAGACTTTACTGCCAACATCTGAGGAGCTTCTAAACCTCCCGGTTAGCTCAGTGGTTAAGCTCCGGTCTGTCGAGCGGGAGGTCGCGGGTTCAAACCCCGGCCGGACCAACACTCAGGGTCTTAAAATAACTGAGTAGAAGGTGCTGCCTTTGTGAACCAACTGCAAATGGTTAGATCTTCACGTCTTCTAGGATAAGGACGTAAAATCGTAGGTCCACTGACATGGCGGAGACAAGCCTCGTAAGGGACCTTGAGTCCTATTGCTTGTTTCCTGTGGCGATACGCCCAAATGTTGTAAATAAATAAAATAAATAAATAAAGCCTCAAGTGATTGATCCAGTGAAGATGAAGTCAAGACTACAAGACTGTAAACTGAAACTGAAGAAGTATTATGACAAAGGTGCTAAGACTCTCCAACCATTGAGACAGGTAGATCAAGTAAGCTTCTTACTCCACAGTCAACCTGATTAAGTATCCCAAATGTCTTTACTGCAACAGTATATATTTGAAGTGACTGCGGCACCGCGGCTATACAGTCAACCTAACCGTAATCTAAACTGTTTACACGATAAGCATTTAGGGCACGGAACTCAATACGTAAATTTCGCGTTAAAATTCAAAAGACCTATTGTATTAGAAGATCCGCATTGCACTTCATTGTGTGTGAACCCTAGGCCAGTGAGAACTTGTCGTTTACCAACTGTGGAGCCACAGAGCCGCAGAGCCACTTCAAATACAGTGTATATACTCTTGCAGTACGTACATTTGAAATACTTAATCAGGTTGAGCAGCGGTTCAACTTCAAATATATACTCTTGCAGTAGGGGCATTTGGTATACTTATAATTACTATGACTTTGGAGCCTAATTGAGCTACCGATTTAGACTTAGGTTGGCGTATCGATGTTAAAGCTTGTGTTAGGGCTATTACCTGCGTCTGCTTAACGGAGCGCTTCATTAGTTTTCAATATATATGGAGCTTTAATGTCTCATTGTATTTTCCATATTCCATGTTACACTGAAGACGATTAACAAAAAAATATCGTTCGAGGAGCGAGTACAGAATACAACGGCAATTTCCCCAAAAACACCGGCTCCGCGGCTACGTGGAGTAGTACTGTGGACTTCTGCCATTCCTATAACTTCGTATCATTGTCATAAAAGTCAGTAGAAGGTAGAACGTGTGCAGTATATGTTCCCCTTTGAAGGCTGTCATCAGCCTCCTTACGTCTTGTGTGATGGCGACTTGAATGGTAAACACGTGGAAGATCACGTTTGCATCTTAACAACCGCAGAAACGCTTTTCTAAAATCGTTACTTCACTAAAGTGGAGGTTTACACCAGGTGATGCCCATTTAATATAACAATTGTTGAATCAGGAATCCATGTTAACACAGACAAGACGGTAACAATAAACAGAGTCAATGCAAGGTCCCGTTCTCTTTTCTGTCGATGATTGTGCTGCTGGTTTTGTCGTCTCACCTTTAAGAATATAGACATGTACGATAAACACATCAGTACAATTCCTACTAAATGTTCTACAACGACAAATACAAAAAACGGTGACATCGTTGGACATTTGAAGGCGCAGAGGAGAGAACTAGTAGCATTAAGCAACGCTAAGATCCATGTCATTGCCACAGCTACAGCATAGCTTCGGTGACTTGAGGTTCGATGGCGCATTGGAAAGGAGATGGCATATATACGTTCAAGCGACACTAATACCAAACCATGAACTGAGGCAGATGCAGTAAATACTTCAATGGCAAAAAAGATCACTTCAAGGTCGTTCAAGTTGGACGATTTCAAGGCTCGAAATCTTTCCCAATAGATTTTCCATGTGACACGTACTGATAATGTACACAAGCCAATCAACATGTCGGCAACTGCAAGGTTCACAAGAAAGACCACACTTCCTGAATACCAAGATTCTTGAATACTGTAAACGCCATAATTGTAAACAGATTCGACAGGAAGATGAGAAAACCTTCTAACGCGAATGAAACACTCCATTCGATAAAACCCATCTTTGGTGATGAAAACGATGATAACGGAATAATAATTTTCAGACATAAATTTCGAAGTTGTATCTCGCATAAACAACTTATCAGGAAGGACTTGTCTATTCTAAACAACCTCTTAAATATAGATGCATTCGGATAGGAATATTCTGTTTTAAATACAATCGAAGCATTAGGCCAAAATTATGATTTAACGCTGTAGTTCATATGAAGTTTATGGACGTATCATCCTAAATTTGGGAATACCAATGTACCCTTTCCAGCTCAGTGACAAAAAGCCATCCAACCACATATTCATGTAATCTAATTAAAGTCATAATTATATGAGTTAGAAACATTCTGTAGAGACGCTTATAACTCTAACTTGTTTGTGATAACTTGTATTCGGAAACCATAAAACAAATAAATTGTCAAGTCTTATCAATTTTAATCAAAACAGTTGTAATAAATGGTGGTAATTTCTCACATACACAAACAAAATTTATTAAAATTGTTAATTTGGCGGCTTGTTCTCTCTTGGTTTTCACGTGACGTCATCAAAAACCTAAAATCTAAACTATAAGTCCTACAAAGATTTTCTTTGTACATATTCTAGACATCGATAATACATCGATGAGGTGTATTGTTCTGGAGTAAATAAATTTATATTTTTATGACAGAAATCTAGCGTGTTTTTCGGAAGGCATAAAAAAACATATAATTGTGTCAATTTCTTGAAACCCAATGATTTTGAAGGGAAATTAAGCTTTATTTGTATTTTCGTTTTGTGGCCGCCATGTTTGTGTCCCAAAGATGGCGGCCGCATACAAAGCACTGTAAGATTGTCGTACATTCATTGGAACACAGTTCCGTTAGGGAGACAAAGATGGCGGCCGCATACAAAGCACTGTAAGATTGTCGTACATTCATTGGAACACAGTTCCGTTAGGAAATAATTTCGGTTATGAGTGTATTTTTGGTAGTTCTACAAGGACCAAGATGTTTCATTTGATTTTATTAATGGCAAGCAATTTTGCGATCGCGTGTTATAACGAAGAAACCCACCAATTGTATTCTATACTGCTGTGAGAGGAAATATGTGTCATCCATGCTACTATGCTCTACCTGTTATTGGTATTTCATTATCTGATTCTATGAGTCCATTTTGAACACCCCGCAGAGTATGAAATTTGAAATACAACTTATTTTAATACTGTATTTAGGTTGGAGGAAATTAATTAGTAACGGTTATGTTACATAGATTTCACTTCAAAATATTTCGCATTTTTGCTTTGATGCAAGGCTAACTTTCGAATTGTCGGCTTCTCTTACTATAGGTGTTAGTAGCATTCGCCTTTATTAACTTCTAGTTGATGAAATTAAAATCAAATGTTTGTATTCTCTGCCACTCAGATCGTAACTAGTTTTTACAGAAGCTACTAGTAAGTTATTACATATGTACATGCTAATGTATTTCTGAAAGTTTGATTGATGAATTACGGATACACAGGTGCCTGCATCCCAGTGTCATATCTTACCACTTTATTTCAAGAGGATAGTGTAATACATAGGGACTGTTGAAAATTTAATGATTTTGCTTTGAAGAAAGACTAACTTTTGAATTGACAGCTGTTGCTTTTATAATTAACAATTAGACTGCGAGCTCAAGGTTTCTATGCATTGATAGATGGCGAGGGCTGAAGTCCCGAGTCAACTATCATAGCCGATAGAAACCAAGCGCGAGAAGTCTAATTGTTTTAGCTGTGAAACCCGACACCTTTAATAATAAAAATGGGCGTGTTTGATTGTTCGTATTCTGTAATAAGAATACATGGAATAATCACTAGCTACAAATCGCTTATATCGGGAATTTTTAGCCACTGAAATACTAAATGTATCCTGAATATCATATGTCAGCAATAGGTTATAGCTTACAGTGCAAAATGTGCCTGATTTCCATAAACTATTCCATCTATTCTTATTCTGGAATACGTTCAATCAAACGCACCCTAAAGTGTATCCTGAATATATATATATTTAATTAAGCCTTGCCATACTCATACAACACTGAAAATTACAAGACAAAATAAAGGAAAGTGATAATTACATGCAGACAAATAATGATTAAGCATAAATAATAGAGGACACCAACAGTTTTCACCAATAACCTCGGGCCATTGAATGAGATTACTATAAAACATAGGGCCCCTAAGGGCAACTCGCGGATAGCCAGTGAGCTATTTTGTGTTGTGTTATTGTGGACGTTGTTGGCAGAGCCTATATTTGTGTAGTGTGTGACGAGATTAGTTTCGCTGAATGCCTGTGTAGCAGTTAAAGGTATCATACAGAGAGCGTCAGCCTTGCAGTCTTCGTATATGTCAGGGCATTAGTCTGCTGCCATATCTTCTGTCTGTTTTCAATTCTAAAAACAATCCCACAATATTTTTTTGGCAAACCCAGCAAGACAGAATGATATACGAAAGCCATTTATACAACTGGCCGAAACCGGAAATGCTTATTTCTCGTTGCTATTAATATGCTATTAAAGGTCCAATTGGGATCATGCGGGATTATATTACTAGCGATAAACTGCTAAAATGGCACATTTTCTTCACTGAATTTCAAGTGAGAAGTCTGTAGCTCTAGTAGTACTCGAAATAATTGTATTTACGCACCCTCATCTAGCTAGATGGCCGGTACAAGTTGCGTATAAATGTTGACCTGGGAAACCGAAATTAACCGGAATTAAATGAAACAACTGGAACAATGCAAACAAGTTCGAGTTTCGTTGTTGTCTGATCAAGAGCTCCCGTGATAGCTGAGCCGATTTAGGGCAAGTCACAGTGGATTATTACATTCCGTGCGTAATATTGTCTAAGAAAGAAATACAGAGACAACAGAGAAACTTCACAGCAGTAAATAAATTATAAGTCATTTCGGAATATTTACCTTAGAAAGCGCCATATCTACACTACAGCATAACAAAGTCCTTTTGAAAGTTTCGACGCGTCTTCTCCTATACGAGTTTTTTCCTCACAATCACCGTCAATACATCTTCGGAAATGGATACACCACGCGAGCTCGTAAAAGGATAAGGCATTCGAAAATCCATGTCCGAGGGTTTTCTACATCGAAGTTAATGCCCACGAGAGTAATGTAATAATTAAGCAATAGTTTCTTAAAACGGTTAAAAAACAGAGTTACCTCTCAATTCCTCTGGGAGTGTGTCTATTGAAAAAAGAGCGCTGGAAAGTGACTGTTTTGCATTTGCGGAGGCGAAATAAAGTAAGTTGGAGTTATTTGTTGATCTGGTGTGTCTGGTGGGAACATAAGTTGCTGGTATAACATCACTGCTTACGGTTACTAATCTATTAACTACCTTAATGAAAAATAGTAAGTCTAGATACTCGTGCCAGCAACTCGACTAGCACCAAATGTAAGAATCCATTGTTGCTATTGTTGCTATATTGCTAATGTTTTGTGTTGTAAGCGGAGACAACGAGATAGCCAATCAGCGTGTAATAAAATAAAATAAATTTGAGGAAAAAATAGTTTGGGACGAATTTAAAGAAATCTAGCTTTCAGGTCGAATCAGTGTATTTATTCAAATAGTGCATCAAGAGTTACATGAAGTATGCATTTTTTGGAAGAAGTTTGCGTTATAGTTGGCAGAATGTTTTCGAATCACACAATAGAGTGAGTTTAATAACAATTAAGTATTCAACAATTTAGTGAGGCCTTCAAGTTCATAGAATCGCCGTTGTATTAATCATTCAGAAAGAAATTCGTCTTGCAGGCAGTCAACAATATATTCCAAATCCAGATTTACTACAAACATTAAAATACGAAAGGAAAGTTAATTAGCTCTTTCCAAAATCGACCAGTTTCGGAGATGGAGTAGCTTTCGCTGATGCATTCAACACATTGATTTGAACGATACAAACAGGCAACAAACACAGGAGAGGACTTCAAATTAAAGAAGCTGAAGTTGATTTTCTTAGGCCCTGTTCAGACTTAGTGCACGTGCTTGGACACGTTGTTCAGACACCATCGTTCCCTGGTCCCACTAGAGGCCTGGTGCTCATGTCAAATAGCTGCATGCAACCCGGGTCGGAGGGGGGGGGGGGGGGGGGTGGGTGTACTCCCTATAATGGACTATACGGGGAGGCTACGCCCGAAAGGGGTACATTTTCAGGCTGGAGGTATATAAAAGGGTAGGGATTTCACGACTTGAAGTATAGAAAAGGGTAGGGAAACTGTCATTTAGGAGTATCTTGAATCGCGCCACAACGTGAACTGAATAAATAATATTGTTGTTTGGTTAACATCTCTACTGGTAACGCTTGGTATTTTCCAGGGATATCGTTCATTAAGTTCATTCCAAGCGTATAGAAAAGTGATGCAGTGTTTCTACTCTAGGTATGCGAAAGGGGTACCATTTTTATGGAAGGTGAATGAAAGGTTACCTTTTCTGTCAAAAATGGTATATAAAAGGGTAAGGGTTAGGACCTCGGGGCGGAGCCTCCCCGTATAAAACTTTGTTGAGTACCTCCCCCCTCTCCCCCCGGGAATTAATGAATATTTTCTGAACAGAAACCATAAAGGACTGCTCCCGCGATTTATACCGCTGACTGGACATGCGCAACCTTAAGAAAAAGCCTCTTCAGAGGAGAGAGGTCTGGTGTAGAATAGACGTCGTTTGAGAACAGCTACAGTCTTGCCATATTTCTTTCCCATCGTATCCGCACTCAGTGTAACTTTACCGTAACTGTAATTTGATTGGATCAGAAGGACAAAAACAATGGGAAACCATTTAAGCGTTACAGGCTTTCAGTGAGTCATCATGCGGTAACTTTCTCGGCTCTAACGAACAACGTCGGGATCTCATGTCGTGAAATTCTGAAACCCTCCACCTCAAGTCCTCCATTGTTTCAAACCAACCGTAAAGGCCCTGGCTGTCCAAACAAATCAACGCAATGTTTTAACTTGCATTGTGTTTGACCAAACACTTGCGCTAACTTGCACCGACATCGAGCTCAAATTTAAGCGCAGTCCACCTTACCGAAAAGGATGGCGGTTTGTAATTTTTACCCACAATCCTTTGCGCGTGAAGTTCTCCAAATCCGTTATAACATCGCAGTAGAGAATGTTTAAATATTACAAACAAACAGTACAAGTGCTGTTACCAACACACTGTCATCGAAGAGAACAGGGGATTTCTACGTGTAATTTTGACTGTTTTAGGTTCGCAAGTTGTTGACAAGTCTGTTTTTGATATAAAAACGTTTTGGAGCTCAAGGTTCGCTTTTTCATGTTCCTGAGACTCGGTGGAACAATGTACAAAAGTCATTCCCAGTCAGGCAGATCAGCAAAGAAATCATAAGAAAAAGAAAAACATTACATCAAAATTCAGTTTTTTTTCCCCGAACTTGCGTTAAATTGCATGCGGTCGTACGCAAGTCAGCTTGGGTTAGACTCTATTTGGTTTACGAGTTGCTGCCGCATTGTCTTTGCTTACCCACCCTATTGGTAAGACTGTTAAAGTTAAAGTACCACTACGACGAAATTTGACCATTTCTTTTGCCACTTTTTTGTATTCCATAAGGACAGTGGCAGAAATACCCAAATCAGTGGAAAAAAAATCAAAGGGGCAAATTAGGCCACATATTTTAAAGAGAGTTTACCGTCAAAATCACGTCCACCATTACGCGAACCCGTTCCCGTGGGCGAGGAACGTCTAGTCATTTTTGAACGCAAGTGACGTCATACACTCAACGCATCGTTCTCAAGTTGCTTCGAACCCATACATTTCTTCTTATAATGGCTACAAACTCACACTGCGAATTTTGCTGTGATTTAGTAAATAACGACCGAGAATCTCCATCATATTCTTCAGAACATAGTAATGTGTCTTTCTGTTTAAATGTATTGCCGGATGTAGATGATTTAGAGGAAATAGAGCCGCCGGCGACCGAGTTGAAAGCTGGACGAATACGCAACTTGGAAGTGGCCTGCTATTTTTTTATAGTGCTAGCTAGCAGAGGTTTCTTATCTTTTGGGGGCGAGGGTATTTTTTCCCAGGGTATTGTCCCTGGTTTGGCTTTCAGGTTGTGCTGTTACTGGATCCGGGCTACAGGGAGAATTCAGCGGAGAAATCAATAAGATATTAAACCTTAAGTTTGTTTTATAGTGAAACACTGATTGCTATTTCGAATTGAGAATTATCTGTGTCCCGGCAATAGATTTTCCGGCGAGTCTACATTCTAAAATACAATTGCAATGTAACTGTTATAAAATTAAATCGCCTTGTTATCTAACATGAAATCGTGAGTGATAAGAATTTACGAGAGACTTAAAAAAGGTATTGAAACTGACTGATCTGCAGCTTTTAATACAGTAGTGGCGATAACAGAACCAAACTTCACGCGCCACCGTCGCTGTTTGAGACACAAACAAGGTACTGTGCATGAAATAAAATTGGGCGTTTCTTCTGTAGTTTATTGTTTTGAAATAAAAATTAGCAGTAAAGTAAAAGGCATACTACATCGCTAGGTTTATCTGTTTATAGGAAACAGCAAAATGGCAATATGACATGACAGTCAGCAAACGTAGCCGCTTATTTTTCGATTAATTTAAACTAGTACATAATTTTATTTGGTTCGGCTGTTTTGGTACTTTGGCTTAGAGAGGGCAGTAGAACATCTGGCACCCAGGGTACTGTTTTGGCCTTCTTCCGAACTGTTATTTTGGACTCTGATACGATCTTACCGGTTATTCCCTGTGACACAAACAATTATGGAGAAGCTAATTCTGTCCTCAAAACGACCAAAACATACACAAGCACAAACCATCCTTGAGGCTTGAAGATAATTACGAACCTTATATATTCACTGATTATCACGGCTGCTCGTACGGTTGTAGTCGTGACACACGGTGTCAGGAGTCCATTACCTGACGGTAGCCTCCTCCGCAGGCAACTCCTAAATAATAAGAAATTTGAATCACCGGGATTCCTGTGGTGATTCAAATTTTTTATTATTTAGGAGTTGCCTGCGGAGGAGGCTAACCTGACGGTGTGATAAAGACAAATGCCCTGTTATTCTAGCCTGATGCAGCTGCCGCCTCAGGTCGTTTCAAGAGTCCTCTCGGGGACTGGCGATCGAGCTGAGGAGGCGGCTGTATTTCAGCCGGCTCATATCAAAATCATTGCACACAGAAGAGGACATTTGCTATTGGTCATCGCTATGAAGTAAATGCGATTTTATTTGTATAGGTAATCGCATGGGACCGAGAATTTCACGAGGGCCCATGCGATTACTTGTTTATAATATTAGAGGACAAAATTTTCCGAGACAAAGACACGACGGCTACACGACGTGTGCTCGATGGAAAACCTAGTAAAACTTGTCATTACATTCGCTTCACGTATAAATCTTGACGGCAGAAAAACACAGTGTTTTAAATTAAACTATATCTTAATTACTATACTTTTTGCTCTTACAGAGATTAAAGCGGAAACGAGTAACTTCTGAACTTAGTTTGTCAGGCAAACAAACTCACTCAGTCACTGCATGTCAAAAGATCAGTGACAAAATAATTTGACGACAATTAAGCTAAATACCACAGTATTCACTTTAAAAATCCTTCAGAAAGTTGTAGCATAACACTTAACAGATTAGCGGACTCACCTATAAACTTTTTGCTGTCATTAAATGCTTGAGAAATCCTTATTTGTTCGCTTTTTGGAACACATTAGTACACTCGAGCTGAAGGCAGCTAAAATTCTCGACAAACTTTGACAGCGCGAAGTCTGTTGCTAGGTAACAGATCAACCAATCGCGTACAAGTAATACTTCGGAAAGTCATTTCAAATTCTTTCCGGATTTGAATTAATTCTACTGCTAGAAAATTGCAAAACTTACGGCCGTTTTATCCTATCATTAGTTAATAAGCTGTTTATCCAGAAAGGTTTTCCTAG
This sequence comes from Actinernus sp. WN-2022, assembly GCA_030867875.1. Lineage (NCBI taxonomy): Eukaryota > Metazoa > Cnidaria > Anthozoa > Actiniaria > Actinernidae > Actinernus > Actinernus sp. WN-2022. The sequence goes on from JAOWCC010000577.1 coordinate 122,980,477, forward strand.
TTAGAACTACCTTATTGGTACTAATTTTCGCGTCGCTTTAATTTCGCGATTTTCGCGATTTAAAAAAAATCGCGAACTTAAAGCGACGCGAAAAAAAATTCCCGCGAAGTTTAATGTCGCGAAATTTAATACCCTCCTATATTTCTTGTTTTCTCAATTTAATGAAGAAACACATGTCTACGTATTGTGTATAATGTGTAAAAGCTCTATGGCATACCTACAGATGATAAACAACAGTTTAACAATCAAATTTCACTATCTGTGTTGCTTTGAACCTCTTCATCTGTATCGCTATCGTCATCTTCAAGTTCTTTCAGCACCTCTTTTGTACAGTCATTGAAGAAGAAGTGTAAAATAATAATAAAATTCTCGAAATAAAATGTTGTTTTTTTTCATTTTCGCGAAAATTAATTCCCTAAGAAAATAATTTTGCACCCAAATCGCGAAAATAAAGACCCGCGAAATATGCCGACCTTTTTTTCGCGAAATTAAGTGCCCGCGAAAATTAGTACCAATAAGGTAATCTCATTACCGAATTAACAAGCGTCGTTAGCTCAATCGAAATAGAACAAAGCACACGAGTCGGTAACGCTCCTTTATTCGGCAAAGTTATTTAAACATAGATAGATGGATCGACGCGAGCATTACGGGTTATAAAAATTTTACATACCACGATAATTACGACAACTTCATTATGGTTTTCATGCATGAAAAAATCAACAGGCTATTTGGCAGTTGTTTCCAAATATGAGTTCCACTCGCTACAAGCTAAAGTAAGTTTTAAATCTTCCCGCCATTTTAGATCTTAATTAGTTCATTACTGCTTGTTTATTCAGGAAGTTTTCACGCGGGTCGGTAACACTTCGTTTATTATATTCGGCAAAGTCTTTTCAAAGTAAGCGGATTTACGGGTTATCAAAACCTTCAAGTGTCCACAATAATTACATCATCTACATGTTGGCTTCAGGCAAGAAATACTAACAACTAATCATTCGAAGATTGACGAAGATTGTAGGTGGATTGCAGAATCCCTTGTCGAGTTTCTTGTTGCACTGCTCGCGCGAATGAAAATTGCAGCGTTTACCGTAGCGTTACGTTTACCGTAACGACTTTTGTCGAAGAAAAGTGAAGCGTGAATTTTAAAATAAAATTGAATTGCATGCCTTTATACACATTACTGATAGCTTTTTGCCGTACTATTCTCCACGTCCAATACATTACAGTAATAATAATAAAAGGTTGGAGGGGAGGGGGCGAAATCGCTAGAGGTGGGCGAAGAAGGGGGGCGAAATCGCTGGTACACCGGAACTATACGAAAGAGAATTCTCTGCTTTCGTTTTGACCGCTCCAAAATCTCTCCTACTGCAGCTCCCGACATTACAAAGGTCACACAAGAAAAAATAGCACAAAATGGAACTTTAACAGCGATTTGTAGTACTCTAAACTCGAGAAACCTCGATGATCTATACATGAAAACACTGAAAATGTATTCTCCTATCTGAATTCAGCGGTAGAAAGTCAGTTCAGACATGCGTATTCAAGCTAAACCCAGTTTTCCTCTGCTTGGTCGTCAATAAACACTAACGGCTTGTAAAAATTCACTTCACTCGCGAAAGCAAATTCAAATTTATTCAATCGAAATCTTAACATAATCACTCCAAACAGTTACCAGTTGCAGATTAGATGTTACTTAACTCTGATTTGAAGTTAGAAATTTTTCATAAATCATTTTATTTGTTAAGAAGGCAAAATAGCTCCCAAAACCATGTATTTTTGAGTGAGATGACAGGGCCGATACCGGAAGTGAGTCACCGGATTTCGATATGTAGGCTTTTGTACGCAATGACTTTCATATGACTGTTCTACATGTTTCCCGCACCACGGCAAAACGTCATGCGCATGCGCTTATGTTGAGCCGGTCGCGCGCTCTCCCCAGTTTCCCGCCGAAACTAAATGAAAACAGGCAATCACCCCTGTTTCTAATTTAAAGTACGTACGCGTATAGGCGTATATACACAAGCTTAAAACATATCTTTATAAACGTGCATATAATTTATAGCTTGTGTTTTACTAGATTTTATAGTCAATTTGTTTCTTATATTGTTTAAGTTCAATTTTAAATCAATTTTAATTCTTAGTTTAAGCCATAATTAGTTCTATGATTGTATAGTTAGTCATGAACACATGTTTTAATTTTTACTTGTATCGTAAAGCGCTTAGAACAGAAATGTATAAGCGCTATATAAATACAGTATTATTATTATTATTACGTGAAATGTTTCGCGAAAAACAAGAAAACTACTTAAAATCTAAGCCTAAGACTTTAACATGTTGGATGTGTTCTTAATATGTAATTCACTGTGAGCTTATTACGTTATAAAATTATTTACTAAAAAAGTTTAAGCCATCGGAAACTTGTATTGAACTTCAGAGCCTTCGTTCTTTCGGCCAGCGGAGCGTAACGTTGTGCCGCGGTGCACACAGCGGTCAAACGTCTGCGCATGCGTCAAAAGTCTTGCAACAACAACATATTCCAAAACAAATTCAAAGCGAGCCGGCGGCCGTCACTGTTCACACACCCGTTTTCAAACCTTGAGAACTTTTTGGGTAAATTACGAAAACGTTTGGTAAACTCACAGTTTGAAGTTTGTTCAATTTCCCGTCGACTGTGAAAATAAAAAGCTTAACTTTCACGTATTTTTTTTAACTTTTGGGGGTAGAAGTTCACTGTAATATGTTTTAAGGTAAATTTTGCGCGGGAAATTGGCGCGGCCGCCCACCAGACTGACCGTAATACGTACGCGCAGACGTTTGACCGCTGTGTGGCCGCGGTGTGCTGTCTTAAACTTCAAGGCACGATTTAGAGCCCCCTCCACTCCGATTTATCGCGCTGTTTTGATAAAAATATGTTGAAAAAGATCTTATCATTTTATACTGCAACGAAGATGGCTGTTTAACATGAAGCGGTAGACACCATGTACGCTGGGAGGCCCTGTCAAGTTTTCGAATATTTTCACTCATTCTTATGTGTTGACACGCACTAAAGATACGGGAACACACTGCAACCTGTCCTGCAGCATAATTGCGCGCAGCATTTCTGGTCAGTAATGGCGTGACGCTTTCAGCCAATGAAATGCCACTCTCGCTGCTCACCGCTGACCAAAATACTGTGAGGTGCCAATTCGAAGTGCTCAGTGGCTGGTGCATGTGTCCACATGCTGTGGCCGTGGACCACTAGTGAAAAGGACAATACGGACTCGTGGACACCTAGCATGAAAGTGGCTTGTACTGCGATCGTTAAAGTGTTGCTGCACATTACTGAAAAAAAGTCTTCAAAGAACAATTACGGATGAGACTGATTTGAAGATCATAAAGTTACTGGTAGATCTTGCATAACTTAAGGTTTTTTCACAGTTTCCAGGAATCAGTTCAAGGAATTTACCAGGAAGTCATTGGTACTACCAGGGAGGTGACCTCCCCTGAAATTGCTTATGAAATGAATTATTTACTTGGGACTGTATAACAAAACTCGGGATGAACTGTAAATAAATCGGGACAACTTTTGGGGAAACTTGTCACCCCTGTTGTACCAAGAGAAAATCATGTCATTAACATTCATAATAAATGCAGTTCATTCGAAAATGCTTTATTTATTCTCAAGAAGTTACATGAAAATCATTGGAAATACACCGGTTTCGATTTATGTTTAGGAGGTAAAAATACCCACAGAAATTAAAATGCACGCTGTTTGCATTGGCTGAATTAAAGCCTTGTTTCTATACCTCTTCAGCACATTACCCACAGTCGCCGTCTATTAGCAAACTTGTACAGACAAAAATCACTTAGAAAATATTTTTTCTGAGTTTGTTCAGTTGATAGATCGCTAAGTTGATAGAACATACGGTGGTTTGGTGATGTTAAAACAACTATTAGACTTCTCGTTCTTGATTTCTAGCGACTTTGATAGTCGACTCGGGGCGTTTATATCGACATATAATTGGCGAGGGGTTGAGCTCGCAGTCTAATAGCCCACTTCCGCGATATGCTTTACTTGTCACGCACAACTGAGGTTTCAATACGAGGCCCCGTGCTAAATTAAATTGATTCTTTTCAGAGAAAATAATAAATTTATTTTAGCACGGAGCGTCGTATTGAAACCTTTGTGCGTGAGAAGTAAAGCATATCGCGGAAGTGGGCTATTGTTAAATAGAAACAGAAATGTTACACACGCTCTAGAGTTATTAAAGAAGTGATATTCCTATTTTGTACTCCGTGTTTTGATTAATTTATATTCAGACTCGTTTTCGGACTCTAATGTTTAGGAAATAGAATACATTTCTCGTGTGTTCAGAGAGTTCTAGAAACACGAGTGGGAGTTTGGTAGAACGACTAATGGCAACACGAGCCCGAAGGACGAGTGTTTCCACTGTTATTTCGAGTTCTTCTAATCTTCTACGAGTGTTTCTGTAACTCTATGGTAAGATGGGGAAAGTGTTCTATTTATTTTGTAAATAAACGAGTACACGCTTGTTTTTTTAATCATCAAACCGTAAATGCTCCCAACTAGCTCAACGGTAGAGATTCAACTTTCTGTTTCAATATAGATTTATAGAAACAATGCTTTCAGCCAAATCTATTTTATAAAGAAACATGGAAACTGTTTTCTATTTCTTAGCTACTGCTGACTTACTACAATTCTAATAACTGGATAGACTTTTTTTTATAATCAGGATATACAGTTATTTTGCTAACCATTCTAACCTAGACCCTAACTATAGACGGATATTTTTGCGCAGATTATAATTTTAGAAAATTGCTCACCACTTTATTCTTTAAAAATCATCCCTAATTCGTTGATTATAAAATCTGACTAATATTAAAGTATCACACTATTGAAGATCTATCATGATTCATTAAGAAAACATCTGAACATATTATAATCTTACCAAAAAACTCTTTGTGATGCTAAAATTTTATTACTATTTTCGTTGAAGTGCATCCCTGAAGTCACATTTAGAAATTTAAATTCAATTATTAAATTCTAGATGGTGAAAGCTTTGAATGAGACTAGACAGTGTACTACACCATAATTTGATTGATCGTCTTCTAAATGTAATATCTTCAATGAATATATTAAATAAACGTGTCCTGCTCTCAAATATCTAATGGCCGACTGAACAATTTATCTGAAAATCAATGACTATAATACCAGTACTTACTGCATGAGTCTAACATAGAATTGACAAGAGGAACATGCATACATTAAACAGCTTTTTAAGCTAAATGTTGGCATAATTTTGAACACCATGTAAATGTAACATTTCAAATCATTGAATTCGATCATAGGGGTATAGAATGGTCAAATCCGAGACTCACCGAGATGCCGAGACCCTTGTTTCAAAATCCGAGACTACTTTTTGAAACGCCGAGATTTCGAGAGACGTTTTGAGGGACCATTCTATACCCCTAATCATGCAAGTTCGAACTGCTGGGTGACTCTGAATTAAATTTGAAAATGCCACCTTAATAGGTCAGACATAAAAGACAACATCTTGATGAATTTTCAAAATCAAAATATTTTTTTAGTGGCAGGTCGAGACATGATGCAGCTTTCTTATACTAAAAGAAAAAAAGGAAAAGCTCAGCCTAAGCATTAGCAAGTCCTCGACAGCATGGCAGAGCTAATATTTGACTTGAGTAATGTCATACATTAGGAAATAATAAATTATTAATATTGAATTGAAAACATATAATTTACCCATTAACTTTGGGTCTGACTGAGTTAGGGACGGACCATTTGAAAATTGATTTTTGGGGAGGGGTACCGCAACCCTCTTGTCATGGCACTAAACGTTAGCCAAATAGTTTTCCACCTGCCAATCCCATTCAGTCAATACCTGGTATGAAGTTAAAGAGAATGTGATCTTGGCCAGAAATAGGACGTCAAACGTTTCATAAAGCAATCTCAAAGTAAATACTGAACATCAGGACTTGAAATTAGAGGGAAATACCACTAACAACTGCTCTAATTATTATTAGCAACAATTCGGTCCGATGCACTAGCAACATCAAATAGTTCGGCAAGATTCTACTACCTGCAACAGTTGCAAGTTAATATTGTCATAAGCTTTTATACTTGCATTTCTAAAAAATTACTAGCATTTTGTAATTGCGCCTGAGCCTAATTTATTTAAATCACTGGACATTTTTAGCTGTAGCAACTGTCATGCGCATTTGTGGTTCTCTCTTACTGTGATGGTGCAGGATTTGCTACCTGACCCATGAACAAAATAGAATTTGACTTACAATGACGTATCAAGAATAAAAACTGATGATCAGCGCGAAAGCATGCAACCTCCCTCGTGAAACCAACAGACCTTGTCATCGACACTACTGCTGTGGCAGCTGCGGCCTCGGTGCCTTCCTCATTGACATCAATAAAAGCTTTGTGGAGGACTTTGGACACAAAAACCCTTTCTGGACCTGCGGTCATCCCACTGAAATTGAAAACATATAATTTACCCATTAACTTTGGGTCTGACTGAGTTAGGGACGGACCATTTGAAAATTGATTTTTGGGGAGGGGTACCGCAACCCTCTTGTCATGGCACTAAACGTTAGCCAAATAGTTTTCCACCTGCCAATCCCATTCAGTCAATACCTGGTATGAAGTTAAAGAGAATGTGATCTTGGCCAGAAATAGGACGTCAAACGTTTCATAAAGCAATCTCAAAGTAAATACTGAACATCAGGACTTGAAATTAGAGGGAAATACCACTAACAACTGCTCTAATTATTATTAGCAACAATTCGGTCCGATGCACTAGCAACATCAAATAGTTCGGCAAGATTCTACTACCTGCAACAGTTGCAAGTTAATATTGTCATAAGCTTTTATACTTGCATTTCTAAAAAATTACTAGCATTTTGTAATTGCGCCTGAGCCTAATTTATTTAAATCACTGGACATTTTTAGCTGTAGCAACTGTCATGCGCATTTGTGGTTCTCTCTTACTGTGATGGTGCAGGATTTGCTACCTGACCCATGAACAAAATAGAATTTGACTTACAATGACGTATCAAGAATAAAAACTGATGATCAGCGCGAAAGCATGCAACCTCCCTCGTGAAACCAACAGACCTTGTCATCGACACTACTGCTGTGGCAGCTGCGGCCTCGGTGCCTTCCTCATTGACATCAATAAAAGCTTTGTGGAGGACTTTGGACACAAAAACCCTTTCTGGACCTGCGGTCATCCCACTCAAATCTGCTTTAAACTCATCAAACATGTGATCAATCCCCAATGCTCTCAGCATTTCTCTGAGTTCAAAATACTCGGTCATTTTGAACTTTGGGATTGACACTTCCACCTCCACAGGGCGGGACCTTGTAACACACGACACAGCATCTTGTAGGGTTTCATGGGTGAGATGTCTTTCAATCATGGTCATTTCCGTCATCTCATTGGGTAAAATAAGCACCATGGAAATCTCTCCGCCAGCATATGGCATCTCGAGCAGCTTACAGCCATGCTTTTCATTATATCTAAACTTTGACCGCTGATACATCATTTCCACGTCAACATATACGTCTTCGGTGATGGTGGTGATTTTGAATTTGGTGGGGTAGGTTTCCTCCTTTTTGAACTGCTTTTCCCAGAGTCCCTTGAAGTAAACTGCATTCACAAGGGTTGCTCGAGTGCGGGTATTAAAAACACCCTGGTGTACCAGATTACGGATCTTTCTTTTGGTCTTATCTTCAACCCAGTCATTAACTTGGTTTCTCGCTACTTCGCTGTGGCTCTTGAAGTCGACCCGGCCAACGGCTTCTGCATTATAGAATTTCTTGCAAATCTCTTCAAACGCTGGAACGATTTCGAAGTCCTTCTGCACAAAAATCCTGTTTGCTACGCTCAGCTCATTCTTGGCACTATTGGCGGCATTTAGAGCATCAGTTAGCTCCTTCATCTGCTTGTGTAGCTGCTGTTCTGCTTCAAGTTCCTCCCAGTAAAGGGCTTTGGCCATTTCCGTGGCAGTGGTTGAGCGAGCTCCCGCATAAGCCATTCCAAGGGCATTACACAAGCTGCTAGGGGAATAAAATAAATTTTTCCCTGTGAAATCTCCTCTGAAATTTAAAGCTCCATGAAGATCAACAGCAAACTTATTTGCTGCTTCGGAAACAGTGCTTATTTTGGCCATCGTTTAGCTTAGGAAGCAAAAGCAGACTGTTTTGAAATATTTCAGGAGCACACTGAACCGAAATCTAAAAACGTAACTAAGTTACTTTCATGTTCCAAAAATACTAGAGATTGAGCAAACAGGATGCTTGTTATAAAGATATTGAAACAGAAGGAACAACGGAAATCTGCCAATAAAACACAGAACTTAGAAAAGTATGGCGTCAGAAATTTTCCAACCTCGTTCCCAGGGGTCTTTGCGCGCCTAATCCAAGACCCCTCATGGAACGCCTGCCGTTTTCTTGCATTTTATAAGTTTTCACAAAGTTTTATCCGAAATGAAGGTAATTTTCACTCCTCTTGTTGTTTTACTGGCTGTCTGCTTTCCCTATTGTTTTAGTTCAAACTGACGGAAGAATTTAAACAAGGTATTAACCTCGAGTTTTTTTTTCAGTTTTCGCGTGCGCCATAAAAAAGAGGAATAAAACGAGAATCCATAACTTACTGTACGGACCGAGCAAACGAGGTTAATAAGATGTATTAGTATATACCACACCAGTGAATATCACTTTTCGCGCACTCTGATTGGCTACTCAAACAGTGAATATGATTTCATATTCACCTGCGAGCGAAGCAGCGATCACTTCGCGCGAGTTTTTGTCCATTTGACAGAAAATAAAATAACTATTTGGTGCTGGCTATTCACTAATGTGTGGTATTTACTAAAACAATTATTCACCTCAGTGTCGGTGAATTGTGAAACCACTTCGGTGAATAATTGTTAATTATATTCTAATTCTCCCTCGCTCAACCGAATATAAATTATTTATCACATAATTAATAATACTAGACGCTCTCGACACGCAGAAAGCCTCTTTAATCAAACTGCCATATTCAGTCCTACAATATATTCTTACAATTGTATTTACGTAATACAATTTACATTTTCACTTCTAATATGATATCAACCTACAGTATTAATTTGTATAATATTCAGAGTATTGCTAATAACACAATCGTTATCAAAAGTCAATAATAATGCTCATCTCATCACTCAAAAAAATATAATATCTAGCTCACTCAACAACAGTGACAAACCACAACATGAAACTTATGAGTTTCCTTGGAATAAACTTGAATAAACATATTACTAATTTAAATTTAACCAAAGTTAAATTTGTATCCAAGGAGCTCCAAGGCTTGTAGCTGTCGAAGGAGGCGAATGAGCTCCTTGCGCAACTGTGAGTCATGATGGTGTCATAAATCACATCTAGGAACTGTATAAACATTACTCGCTAATAGTACAATCTGTAATAAATATATTGTACCGTTAGTGATAACCAGTCTTTACGGTGGCGTACGAAGCAAGGGTTTTTTCCGATGATTTTCCGAAAATTTCCGAAGTGTTTCCGAACATTTCCGAATGCTTAAAACTGACTATGCTGGGCTGTGGTTACGGCAAAAGCACGTCTAACCATGTAAATTCATTTGACAGTACTAAACATTAACATTTCAGATGCTGTAGCATTACTTCATAAACTGTGCTTTATTAATTGTTCCAATATTTCTGAAGATCGTCCGAAGATTCAAGTAAATTTGTAGAGTATATGATTAAAATGAAATCATATGGTATTCTCGTGCAATTTGGGATACATTTGTGAGTTTTCAAAGAGCTCAAATTGCACTCGCCCAGCGGGCTCGTACAATTTTGCTACTCTTTGAAAACTCACTCGTTCAAATTTATCCCGAATTGCACTCGAAACCAAATGATTTCCTATACATATATCTGTAATACCAGAAACAAAACATCAAAATACTATTTTCCCAAATAGTATTGGCGAAGATTAATCGTCTCATAACATTTTGTTCACGCTTCCATATTGCGCACTGTTGATTGCTGTGGAGTTTCAACGTTACTTCCTGCCGCAGTTCGTACAAACAAGAGACTTGTCCCTCCCCTTCAAAGATGAAAAGCAAACGTAAGATTTTAGGAAATGAAATGCAGGATTCAGATTTAGATTTATTTATATCTATATTTTGGATAGCGAAAGAAATCAAGCTTACTTTCTATTTTTACCAACAATAACAGGAAGTCTGACCTATATTTATTTTCAATCAAGTCAACAGAAAATGAATAGCGAAACTGCACAACTATATCTCTGAACAACGAGCTACTTTCAGCAGTGCCAATAAAGGTAGTGAGCACTTCCTGGCCCGGTGGGGGGAGTGGGGGGGGGGGGGGGTACTTACATGAAAAATGGGTATGTATGTGAGGCCAAGAGGCTCAAACCCTGACCCTATTTCACCCAAAATCCGAGCTCCAAACCCTGATTGCCCCTGAAAAAACCCTGATGCCTAAAAAATACTGAACCCCGACCCTGACTGCACCCACATTAAACTGAAATCCTGACCCTGATCTGCCCAAATCAGGTCAAAACCCTGACCCTACCTGCCCATACTGAGCTCAAAACCCTGACCCGCTTAATGACCCCCATGGATCATCAGTTTCGCTGTGGTAATAATTGTTTAACTTGTAACTACATTAATCACCGCCAAACTATTTAGACATTTTACTCGACTAGCGAGATTAGGCCCATCGAACGTCACATTGACTGTAACTCTAAAAATCTCATATACATGGTTCATTGCAAACGCTGTAACGCTCAATAAATAGGAGAAACTAAGCTTAAGCGTCGCCTTATAGATCGCTTTAAACCGCCGCCCTGTTGACAAACCTACTAACAAATCTAAAGCGACTGCCAGAGTGTCCAACCTACAGTACCTTCTTTAGAGACTTGAGAAATCGGGATTTATACGAGCGCCGGAGGCGCGAGTTTTCTAGGGGGGTCTCCCCCCCCCCCCCCCCCCCCCCCATTAAATTTTGAAATTTGGAGACCCGGAAACATCATTTGCTGGACTTTCAGACGACCATCTTGTGAAAAAGGCTTGTTAGTCGTAGGAGAATGTCATCAAAATCTCAAAAATCGGGGTTTTCTTATCCTGACCGAGGTTGCGTCGGGATTCGGGAATTTCGAGCAAAATCAGGATAATCGGGATGGTTGGACCGCCTCTGCTGTCTCGCACATTTTCTAACTAACACTGAACCATTCCCCTAATGACATGCACTTAATTCTTTAGATCTCACATTGTAAGGCCATCCCTATTTTGTTTCCGTTTCTCATCGTCCGACCGACCCATTTTTGTGGCTTTTTGTAAAAATAAAAATAAATTGGGGGGAGGGGTGGGGGTGAAGAAACCCTAGAGAAAAGAAGACTCAGGAATTGTGTACTGCCTTTATTTGTAATTCCATGTTTGTAGCGTATACGGACGACGACATCGATGGTTTGGTCGTCCATGTTGGTTTATAACCTCGCCTGTGCACCCGCGCCTTATTAGTTCCAGTCTCTCCGTGCATTTTTTATTATTAATGTTTTTTTCTCACCCGACCGACCGACCCAATTTTTGAAAACCTCACCGATGAGAAACGGAAAAAAAATAGGGATGGCCTAATAGAGATGGCGTACGCAACGCTCGCGAGGCGTTTCTTATTGATAAGTACAAACATTGGAAGTAGAAAGGAAGAAATGTAATACTACTCAGTCTCTACTATAAAATTGTATTCTTCTTAGTTTGCTATCACGCCCACTCATCAGTTATAATTTTACCTCCTAGTCTCACATTCATGTTTTCAAAATTTAAAATTTGTAACGGTTTCTTGCCATATACTTGTGTACCCTGAGGAAGGTTGGCCGTGCCAACCGAACTATCGATATCGGTAATAATTATATATTTTTCCTAACCGTACAATCTGCAGCCTTTCATTCTGTATTAGTATTCGTATATATTTGCTGATTAGATTCCATCCGAGGTGATCCGGTTCTAGCACTTCGTCGAAATTGGTCCTTGCATCTAATATTTTTAATTTGTTTGTTGTTCCCTAAATTTGTACTTTCGCATCCAAAAAATGGACAATGAACTTATGTCGCTCTAAATAAAAATAAACTGGCTGAATGTGTAGCTTCTTCAATAGACCAGTTCGCGGTAAATTCCGACGTTTTGAAAGGGGTGCAAACATGGCGCGAAATATAGTGTTTGTATGGGAATCCCATGCCAAATAAAATCCGTAAAATCGGATTTCTGAAACAGACTTGCGGTTGACACTTTCTAGGGAATGTTTCATCTCAACACGTTTTGGAGGACTTGTACCACTTAGGGCCTCTGTTGATTCTTGGGACTCAAGTGATTTTCACGCGGAATTTGAATCGAGTACGGAAAACAGAAAACACGATTGCACGCTTCCTAGCACAGCTACATCCCTCAAATTACAATATGTTAATCTTTTACCGGATATCTTAAGTTTGTATATGGAGAATATTTCAGAAATTCGATTTTACGGATTTTATTTGGCATCGGATTCTTCTAGTTAATCTGCAAAGCAGTAGATTCTACTACACATAAATCTCCTCTTTCCCTGTTGCTTGTATTTATTTCATATAGATGTTGAATTTATTTCTTAGCTTGATCTGCGATCGTTATTACACCGATCACCGAATGTCGATTTTCCAGTTAAATTTGCAGTATAAATTCCTTACTCCTTCGCTTTGCTTTTCGTAGTTTAAGGGATATCGAGTCGATTTTCGTTGGGATTTTCACCGGCAAGCGAAGCAGGTCGTAAAACATCTGGAAAACAGAAACAAGCTTTGCACGCGTTTATCTCATACATTTAACACGTTTCAAGAACTTGTATAAACTCTTCTGATAAATTCTAGTCTCTCCTCCTTTTCACTTTCCTTCCGTTACTGCAAAGATATTAGTTGAAATAAGCATCAGTCGTTCAAAACAGAAGCAAAATATTGCCAGAAATGTCGGATTGTTTGGGTGATTATTAATATACTAGCTGAGAAAGCCAAAAGAATGACAAATGGGAAACAACCCAGCAAACTTGTCATTTTCATTGATCTAGACAAATCTTGAAGTACTTAGCTGTGTATATCTAAATACAAGTGATTGCTCAAGGTTTCTTGTAAGGAATATTGCAAGTACTGTTCTATGGAATACGTTGGTGCCGTAACGCGCGCGCATAAGAACGTCACAATAGAGTGTGGCTGCTTGCAAGGTTGTGCAAAGAAAAATCGCGATGACAATGCGCTCGGAACCGTTTTTGTACACTCCCGCCTCTATCAGTTCGCCTTCTAACTTGCATGGACAAGGATGCCTGTGAGGATTACAAATGTAGGTGAGTAGTAGGAGAGGCACCGAATTACCCCCCTTTTTAGGGCGTACGCCCTATTTTTAGGGCGTATGCATTAATTAGGACGACGTCACAGTCCTATTGTCTTGGGCTCATGACTAAAATGCGGCGTACCTGATCAGAATTGCGGCGTATGCATTAATTCGGAATACTAATTTTAGGGCGCTCTCATTAATTCGGGCATGTTTGGGCAAAGCCTATTGTTTGGGGTCCTCTATAAAACCAGAACCTGTGTCTCCGAATCAGTACAACCCAAAGCCTTGAAGAAGATCGACCCTGACTCTAGTTGAAATTGAGAAGTGAACAAGATCGAAGTGATCTACAAGCTAGGATCTCGAGGTTATCATCGAGGCTATCACACCAGCGCTAACATTTTCCACGACAAGATGAGAATTCCCATTCGAAGTTGAATGAAAAAAGTAATAAATATCTCGCAATATCTAAACCCCTTTGTAGCGTAAATAGTAAGAACAAACTACTCGTGGTAGGCTCTAAACTGTCTTTATTATTTTCCTTTACAGTTATGCACCAGTCATTTGAAAGCCCCGGACCCCCCCATTGGGGGATACCCGGGGCAAAGCGGGGGTATTCACCTCGTTCTCACTTGTTTGTGGTTTCCCGGTGGTCAGGGGATGCACTGTTTTTCACGGCTTTGCCCCACAATGCGGGGGTTGAGCGGGGGTTGAGCGGGGGTTTCACTCATGTCAGCATAGGAGTAGGGCTGGGCTCTAGTTGAAGACAATCTGACCTCCCTGTCAGGCTACCTGTGGCGGGCCCCTGGAAATGCTTGTGGGGAGTCCCGGGGAAGGTTGACAGGAAACATGGCGGCCGAATCAGGAAAGAAGGTACAGTAGATTTCAATCGGTTAATATCATATTTCTTTTGAACCATCGATAAAAAATAACTTGATATCCTTTCCATTGATTAATATTCTTTTGTCCTTATGGTATTTTTAGCACGATTTGCATGTTTATTTATGTGCTATATGCTCGAATGAACCGGGGGTTTGTGACACAACACGATGTCGATAGGAGTTTAAACATGAGGTATTTGACCCATTTGACCTCTGTATCAAATCTTCTCTCTTGTGTAGGTTTTATTACAATATCTGGAGAGTAGAAAACCAATACTGATAGAACCTCATGAAACCAAAGATGCAGTCTTCAACAGGATTCAGACATTGTTTAATATAGATGGCTTCATCATCCAAAAGTATGACTCCAAGTGGGAGGAATGGTTAGATATTGAGTTTGCTGATATTGAAGACAAGGACAAGATCAAAGTTGTTGCAGACCAGGTTGGTGTTACAGAGCGGAAACTGGTTAGCAAGAATTGTTTTCAAAAAATTTGGCAAAAGGTGCCACTGCCTCTCGATTTTTGTAGTACACAAACTTTTCAATATTTCAGAAGTTTTAGAAAACCAGTTTCCGCTCAGTTGGTTGGTGTACAGTCCCGGGTGTATAGTTCTAGCAGCTTTTAAAGGCCCATGGTCAACTAGCAGCCTTTGCGCGACCTAATGTCTCTTGTTCTAAAACTGATAAATTGTTTTAATACTGTCACTATGGAATACACTACCATGTGAATTGCGCGCGATTAGAGATATCTGTACGTCATCTCAAGACCTACCTTTTTACAATTGCGTACAAATAGTTAGATTGTTTATTTTTTAACATCAATATTTTTATTATATTTTCTTCCTTATTTGTATGTTAATATTTTTATTAGAGTTTTAGAATTCATGTTAATTTTTAATTTTTATCATATTTTTATCATATGTAATGCGCTTTTGATCATCAGATGGAAAGAGCGTAATAGAAATTAATAAATTATTATTATTATTATTATTATTATGTTTGTGTCATGCATGATTGGCTTTGTGGCCGCGAAGGCTCCCAGTTGACCATGGGCCTTTAAACATGACAGCTCTCCGAATTATCTTTCCTGGCCTTGTTGCCAGAAACATTTCTTTGTTGCAGTGGCGCATTTGACAAGTGAAAGAGGTTAGCCAACAACTGTACATTGCATTGGTAAAAATGCTTTTGACTGTTGGGAGGGCAGGGGAGTTCACCATACATTCCTTTCCCGGGGACCGGGGCTTACACTGGCTTTCACTGACAGTAAAAGTGAATGCCCCGGGTATCCCCCAATGGGGGGGTCCGGGGCTTTCAAATGACTGGTGCATTAATAACTCATAAGATAATTGTATAAAAAATCCGGTATGGGTCATTAGATCAACTCTGCTATTGTTCTTAGGGATTAGCGATAACTGAAGGGCCTATTGTTTTGAGAAAAACTCTTGAGATGCAAATTATTCTCTAAAACTGAACTATAATTACCATAATCAACAAAACAAACTACTCGGAACAGGATTTTATTGATTCAAACCATGATAAGGGGTAAGATAAACAATGAGGCATAAAAAATTAAAGAGTATTTTAGCATTTAAGGTTTATTTACAATCAGTCCTCATCGTCACTTGTTAGGTGAAAAGTTTCTTCCTTTTTACTTTTGGGATGAATATACCGTACTGTTTGACAATGTTGGCATCGTACCAAAATGTTCTTAACCGACTTGGTTGTGAATGGAAACTCATTCTCGCAAATGGTACATGTGGTGATGGCATTCTTAACAATCGGGTCAAGTAAAATATCATACCATAGACATTTGGGGCAGCCAACAACATCCGTTGCGTGAACATTGGTAGAGTTACAATGATCACAAGAGGCATTGATTTTATTTTCGTTGTTATCTTCACTGTCCTCTTCGTCACTACTCTGTTCTTCCTCGTTTGCAATAGTACTATCTTGGTTTTCGGCATCCCTGTTATTGTCACTCTCCTGAGACTCGTTCTCATTTTGACTCTTTTCTTGCCCACTGCTGCTAGTTTCAGGCTCCTTTTGCTGGTATGTTTTTTCTTTTTCGATAAGATCGCTCAAAACCTTTTTGTTGTGAATTAGACGTTTGTTGATTCCTAGCTCAGCAAGACCCTCTAGAAATGTATTGAGAGCGCGAGGTCTCAGCATATCCTTATTATAGGGAAGTAAAACATATTCTACCAGGGCCGCTATATTCGTCACCGGACCTCTACGCTTGCTACGAAGCAATTCTCCTCTTGGCGTCCAAAATAAAACATCCTTAGAAGAGGCCATACTATGCAATAAATCCGAAGCATCTTTATGGGAGACGACTCTCGGAAGATCATCCAAAACATCTTTAATTCTTGGTTCCTCTTCATCCTCACTCTCATCATTCGAGGTGTCACTTTCTTCACTTTCCATGTCAATGTTTCTCTTCATGTTCACCGCAGAGTGACTTCAATAGCAAATGATCTTGAAAGACCTAAGACTCCCTATTTATACCATCAGAAGCCCAGTGAGAATAGGGGCTAACAAATGTTCAATAAATCCACCTCCCTCTTGCATTAGTAGTTGCTTCTTTTCTTTGAATGGAACCTCTGGATCCACGAGTGTATAAATAGATTCTCTATGTGGAGTTAGTCTTCGCCTGTCTTCCTCACTGATAGGTATATATCCTCTAACAACATTATGTGTCGCTTGGACGATCGAATGTACTTGTTCTGGAGATGCCGTTTCGAGGAGAAATTGACGTAAGGCGCTATGTAGACGCCTTAAAACCGGTTTTTGCCGTGAAAATATAAGTGACGGCCGTCGACGGGAGTACAAACACCCAGGATAAAAACACGGTGGTTTGAAATATCTTCTAGTTAATCTACAAAGCAGTAGATTCTACTACACAGAAATCTCCTCTTTCCATGTTGCTTGTATTTATTTCATATAGATGTTGAATTTCTTTCTTAGCTTGAGCTGCGAACAGAGTTATTACACCGATGACCGAACGTCGATTTTCCAGTTAAATTTGCCCTATAAATTCCATACTCCTTCGCTTTGCTTTTCGTAGTTTTATGGATATTGAGCCGATTTTCTTTGGGATTTTCACCGGCAAGCGAAGCAGGTCGTAAAACATCTGGAAAACAGAAACAAGCTTTGCACGCGTTTATCCCATTCATTTAACACGTTTCAAGAACTTGTATAAACTCTTCTGAGAAATTCTAGTCTCTCCTCCTTTTCACTTTCCTTCCGTTACTGCAAAGATATGAGTTGAAATAAGCATCAGTCGTTCAAAACAGAAGCGAAATATTGCCAGAAATGTCGGATTGTTTCGGTGATTATTAATATACTAGCTGAAAAAGCCAATAAAGTGACAAATGGGAAAGAACCCAGCAAACTTGTCATTTTCATTGATCTAGACAAATCGTGAAGTACTTAGCTGTGTATATCTAAATACAAGTGATTGCTCAAGGTTTCTTGTAAGGAATATTGCAAGTACCGTTCTATGGAATACGTTTGTGACGTAACGCGCGCGCATTTTAAAACGTCACAATAGAGTGTGTCTGCTTGAAAGTTTGTGCAACAAAAAATCGCGATGACAATGCGCTCGGAGCCGGTTTTGTACGCTCCCGCCTCTATCAGTTCGCCTTCTAACTTGCATGGCCAAGGATGCCTGTGAGGATTACAAATGTAGGCGAGCAAGACTACTTAAAGAATGCTCGGTTCAAGTCTATTTTCTTTTAGATTTACGGCTGGACCGCCGTAGGGCACTGACACTTTTGCCCTCTATTTCAGATGAAGAACTATGGTGAGGAACTTTGAGCTTAAGCAGATGAGAATTTTGTGGCTGAGTTATAATATAACTGAAGGTTGGATGAGAAAATTAAGTACAGAATGTCTTACGGCTTGTTCGCGATGGTTTATGGTGCGCTATGTAGACGCCTTAAAACCGGTTTTTGCCGTAAAAATAAAAGTGATGGCCGTCAACGGGAGTACAAACACCCAGGATAAAAACACGGTGGTTTGAAATATCTTCTAGTTAATCTGCAAAGCAGTAGATTCTACTACACAGAAATCTCCTCTTTACCTGTTGCTCTTATTTATTTCATATAGATGTTGAATTTGTTTCTTAGCTTGAGCTGCGAACAGAGTTATTACACCGATGACCGAACGTCGATTTTCCAGTTAAATTTGCCCTATAAATTCCTTACTCCTTCGCTTTGCTTTTTGTAGTTTTATGGATATTGAGCCGATTTTCTTTGGGATTTTCACCGACAAGCGAAGCAGGTCGTAAAACATCTGGAAAACAGAAACAAGCTTTGTACGCGTTTATCCCATACATTTAACACATTTCAAGAACTTTTATAAACTCTTCTGAGAAATTATAGTCTCTCCTCCTTTTCACTTTCCTGCCGTTACTGCAAAGATATGAGTTGAAATAAGCATCACTGGTTTAAAACAGAAGCAAAATATTGCCAGAAATGTCGGATTGTTTCGGTGATTATTAATATACTAGCTGAGAAAGCCAATAAAGTGACAAATGGGAAGCAACCCAGCAAACTTGTCATTTTCATTGATCTAGACAAATCTCGAAGTACTTAGCTGTGTATATCTAAATACAAGTGATTGCTCAAGGTTTCTTGTAAGGAATATTGCAAGTACTGTTCTATGGAATACGTTGGTGCCGTAACGCGCGCGCTTAAAAACGTCACAATAGAGTGTGGCTGCTTGCAAGGTTGTGCAACAAAAAATCGCGATGACAATGCGCTCGGAGCCGGTTTTGTACGCTCCTGCCTCTATCAGTTCGCCTTCTAACTTGCATGGACAAGGATGCCTGTGAGGATTACAAATGTACGTGAGCAAGGCTACTTAAAGAACGCTCGGTTCAACTCTATTTTCTTACAGATTTACGGCTGGACCGCCGTAGGTCGCTGACACTTTTGCCCTCTATTTCAGATGAAGAACTAAGGTGAGGAACTTTGTGCTTAAGCACGTGAGACTTTTGTGGCTGAATTATAATATAACTAAAGGTTGGATGAGAAAATTAAGTACCGAATGTCTTACGGCCTGTTCGCGATGGTTTATGGTGCGCTATGTAGACACCTTAAAACCGGTTTTTGCCGTCAAAATATAAGTGATGGCCTTCGACGGGAGTACTTGTATTTATTTCATATAGATGTTGAATTTCTATCTTAGCTTGAGCTGCGAACAGAGTTATTACACCGATCACAGAACGTCCATTTTCCAGTTAAATTTGCCCTATAAATTCCTTACTCCTTCGCTTTGCTTTTCGTAGTTTAACGGATATTGAGCCGATTTTCTTTGGGATTTTCACCGGGAAACAACCCAGCAAACTTGTCACTATTAAGCGCGCGTGTTACGTCACCAACGTGTTCCATAGAACAGTACTTGCAATATTCCTTACATGTATGGGATAAACGCGTGCAAGGCTTGTTTCTGTTTTCCAGATGTTTTACGACCTGCTTCGCTTAAAGAAAATCGGCTCAATATCCCTTAAACTACGAAAAGCAAAGCGAAGGAGTAAGGAATTTATAGGCCAAATTTAACTGGAAAATCGACGTTCGGTGATCGGTGTAATAACTCTGTTCGCAGCTCAAGCTAAGAAAGAAATTCAACATCTATATGAAATAAATACAAGCAACAGGGAAAGAGGAGATTTCTGTGTAGTAGAATCTACTGCTTTTCATATTAACTAGAATATATTTCAAACCACCGTGTTTTTATCCTGGGTTTCTGTACTCCCGTCGACGGCCATCACTTATATTTTTACGGCAAAAACCGGTTTTAAGGCGTCTACATAGCGCACCATAAACCATCGCGAACAGGCCGTAAGACATTCGGTACTGAATTTTCTCATCCAACCTTTAGTTATATTATAATTCAGCCACAAAATTCTCATGTGCATAAGAACAAAGTTCCTCACCTTAGTTCTTCATCTGAAATAGAGGGCAAAAGTGTCAGCGCCCTACTGCGTTCCAGCCGGAAATCTAAAATAAAATAGAGTTGAACCGAGCGTTCTTTAAGTAGCCTTGCTCATCTACATTTGTAATCCTCACAGGCTTCCTTGTCCATGCATGTTAGAAGGCGAACTGTTAGAGGCCGGAGCGTACAAAACCGGCTCCGAGCGCATTGTCATCGCGATTTTTCTTTGCACAACCTTGCAAGCACCCACACTCTATTGTGACGTTATTAAGCGCGCGCGTTACGTCACGAACGTATTCCATAGAACAGTACTTGCAATATTGCTTACAAGAAACCTTGAGCAATCACTTGTATTTAGATATACACAGCTAAGTACTTCAAGATTTGTCTAGATCAATGAAAATGAGAAGTTTGCTGGGTTGTTTCCCATTTGTCACTTTATTGGCTTTCTCAGCTAGTATATTAATAATCACCGAAACAATCCGAGATTTCTGGCAATATTTTGCTTCTGTTTTGAACGACTGATGCTTATTTCAACTCATATCTTTGTAGTAAGGGAAGGAAAGTGAAATGGAGGAGAGATTTAAATTTCTCAGAAGAGTTTATAAAAGTTCTTGAAACGTGTTAATGTATGGGATAAACGCGTGCAAAGCTTGTTTGTGTTTTCCAGATGTTTTACGACCTGCGTGCTTTGCTTGCCGCTGAAAATCCCAAAGAAAATCGGTTCCATATCCCTTAAACTACGAAAAGCAAAGCGAAGGAGTAAATAATTTACAGGGAAAATTTAACTGGAAAATCGACGTTCGGTGATCGGTGTAATAACTCTGTTCGCAGCTTAAGCTAAGAAAGAAATTCAACATCTATCTGAAATAGATACAAGCACTCACTATAGGGCAAATACGGCATCCTGATTGGTCGAGAGAAGGGGTGGAGCTCTGACATCACAGAGGTTTATGGGGCAAAGCCGGCCTCCGGATTGGTCGAGACAGCCGGCCTCCCGAGTGGTTGGATTTATAGGGCAAAGCCGGCCTCCGGAGTGGTCGAGCCATTTATAGGGCAAGGCCGGCCTCTGGAGTCGTGAAAATTAAGCCGTCCCAGCGCGCGGGGGATTGGTGGAAAGGTGAAGCACTCAGGGAGTATAAAAAAGTGAACCCTATTAGACATTTTAGTTTTAAACGATGAACCCTACTTTCTTTCGTGGGTGCTACGCTCAAATCGTGAAAGGATTGGCCCGAACTCCAGAGTGTGTGTACAAGTGTGGGCAAACGCTCAATTACAAGTCCCAACCGCCGATATTGGGGTGTGGTTTTTTATTTTTCGGGCAAGGAAATTCCTTTGGTGAAAGCGGCGATCCCGGACGGTGTTTCGCAGACCACGTTTCCGAAGTGCGACCATAATTTGTGGATGAAAGTTGGGGTGAGCCGAAGCGAGAAAATTCCTAACCGCGTGTTTTTTTACGTGTGCGGCGCCAACGCCTAATCCCAAGTGTGTGTTCCCTATTGGATTTATGTGGCCGGGATCCCCCGCGACGGATACTGTTGCCGGACCGCCTCCCCCCAAGAAAGCTCAATACTACGCTTCATCATGAACACCACAGGTCCCCCAAAACCCTCCACCCGTTGCTGGTGGGGAAAGTTCCGCCAGAAGCTTAACCCTCGACAGACAGAGTATGTGACGGAATTGGACCGGTACTTTGAATTGATGCTGAGCGAGGAGAAGGAAGTACAAGACATCCTATTCGTGCATGAGGATATGGTGCAAGTGCACTACCAAGCCGCCGCACAGCACATCGACTCGAACCCCAACACCAACGTCGTGTTCGCGGCCTACACGACGGCCCATGCGCGCCTGAAATTATTTTCTTACCTACATCTATTGAAGGAACGTGTCGTTTACCATGACACCGACAACAGGCCGATTTCTAGGCGATTTGACCAACGAACTAAAGGAGGGAGAACATATTGTACGCTTTGCCTGCACAGGCCCCAAGAGTTATGGGTACGAGACGAGCCGGGCCGCGCGGTCTGCAAAGTGAAAGGGTTACGCCTCAACGTGCGCAATAGAACGGTGGTGAATTTAGAGACCATGGTCGCCATGGTGCAAGGACAAGGGGAGCCTACACGAAAGGTAGTGACGCCGCACGCCATCCACCGCAATGTCCAAGACAGGACTCTGCACACCCGACCAGAGACCAATACGTTTAAGATGGTCTACGACAAGAGGGTTCTGCGCGGCTACCAGAGTTGTCCTTATGGCTACTAAGACAAAGAGACCAGAGAAGAAATCCTTTTATTGTAAAACAAAAAGGAATTAAAACCCGTTGTGTTTTTGTACAAAGGCTGGTCTGTTTTAAGTCTTTTTCTTCAGTTGTCGGACGTTCCACCGGCTGATGCTCTTTCCTTTACACTTGCCCGAAGTCGTGGTCGTTCGGATAGTTGTTTCGGTACGGCCATCTTTAGATTTGCGCGACGTTATCTTGTGGACCGTTTGCGTTCCCCTTTCTTCCTCCTTTTCTTCCTCCTTTTCCTCCTCCTCAATTGGTTCGCTTGGGCGACACGTTGTTGCCAGGGAGCTTGTCCCATCCCCGAGGCTCTCACCAGTGTTCGTGCCATGGCGACAATGAAGGAGGGCTTAAAAAGGACGCCAATTTAAAAGCGGTTTTACCACTTGGATCCCTCCAAAGGAGAGTCTGCGGCTGGTTCTGGAGGGGGTAGGGGAGGCTTTGGAAGGGGTCCTGGGAAACGGGGTTTCCTCTTTGAAGTAGGGTTCCTCTTGGAACGCCCTGGAGGGAGCCAGTTTAGAGCGGACGGTGAACTCTTTCTTCTTGAAGATCAGATCCCGGGGTCGGCAGTTTTTCTTCCGCTAAAAATAGCATAAAATCGCGGTAGCCGGGGGACGTACGGGTGGAAGAAGGATGCATGGCCTCTTTAATCAGATCGGCAATTTGACTGCCCGGAAAGGTTTGACCGTAGAGTTTCACTTCCCCTTGAGCATTCCAGGAAATTTCTGGGCCCCTTTCAGCTTCAACAGATTGACCAGCACCGACGCTAAAGGTTTGCTGGAAGGAGGGACGCGGCGCAAAGCGCCCTTTTCGCTCTGCGTTAAAACTTTAGCCGCCACGGCCATGAAGGGACTAGGAACAATGTCTTCGCGGCACCGTACGTATTTTTGTATCAAATCTTGAAACTGGGCCGCACTCTCCGGTTTCCTTGAATAATCTAGGACCCCTGAGCCATTGCCGCTTGGTACTGACCGAGCACTTTGACCCCTTTGGTCGTGTCCACACGAAGCTGTTGTTCCAACCACCGCATGGATTCTTCCGGCACCAAGACCATGCGCATAGGGTTCTTCCTCGTGGAGGCCTCGGGCTCTTTCATCGCTTTTTTCGTTTGGGCGGGTGTCTTTGCACTTCCCATCGCGTCACCGAAATGCCTGTCGGGGCTGGGTCAGAGGGGCTGTACTGTTTCTTCGCCCGTTTCGTTTTACCTTTCTGGGTTTTCTTCTTCTGCTGCAACGTCTTATACTTTCTCTGGATTTGCTTAGCCGCCCGTAGTGCTCTGCTGGCCTTTTGTCCCGTCACGGGTTTGCAGTACCTTTTTCGAACGCCGGCCAAAAATAGCCGCCACCGGGCCGGCTCAATGCCCGCGGGTACAGGCAAGTTGCGGATTTCTTTTACCATAAGTACCCAATAGAAGGAGTACTAAGCTTGATCCAGAGCTTTCTTGACCCCGTAGCCCACACCTCCACTGATGGATCCGGCCGCCGCGGCTTTGGCAGCAAAAACGGATGCGGTAATGAGGGCTGCGGTAGTGAAAATGAACTCCCCTCGCTGTCCCGCCGCCTTTTTAAGCTTGGCTTTCTGCAACGCCGTCGAGGTGGAGCGCAAAATCGTTTGCCTCACGGCAGGCAGAAGGGCCTTGTTAGCTATGTTTCGAAGTTTCGCCTTGTTGGGCGCCTACTGGAAAGGTCCCTAGCAAGGCGTTGTGCACCACTTCGCTGACGGCATTGATTTGATTTTTGCTAGCGGCCCGGATGAGTTTCTTTTTCTGGTTGAGATCCCCTTGGGCAAATTGTCGGATGAACGCCGCTTGGCGTTGAAGCAGGGGGAAGCCATCACCACAACTGAACTGTTTCCCTTGGGGGCCTAGACTATAAAGTTAATCCAATCCACTTTGTTCAGGACCTCTTCGACACGGCTGTTCAAAGTCTTTCGGGAGCGCCGTAAAGCACCCCCGCGTTGCCCCTTTCCTGGAAAGGGGGGATGGAATGTTTTTTTTTCTTGGGCCTCTTCCACACCGCCCCACGAAGCTCTTGGGACGGGGATCTTCCCTCTGGCTTTTTCGCCGCGGTGGTAACCTTCTCCTTCTTCGCCTTTGAGCCTCCTAGTTGATCTCCTAGTTGACGGTATAGCTTTTTATAGGAGAAACTAGGATCCAAAGCCTTGGGTATTTTTGTTAAGACCTTAAACAGGTCCGTAAAGGCTCCCGCTCCCTTTTTATCCTCCTCCAGCAGGTAAGCGTGATGCTGTTTCCCCTCCTCGGAGAAAATGTTGGTGCGCAACCGGATTGGCGGTGGGGTTCTGGGGTGCAGGTCGAAGAGGAGGTAGCCAAAAGGGCGTTGTGTGGCATCCTGGTAGGCCCGCATCACCGCCGGCACTTGCCCCGGAAAGGCCTGCTCGGCCAATTTCCGGACTTGGAACGAATCATGGGCGTTTTTAAATGCGCGTTGATGGAAATGGTGCGCGCGTACTTGCCCGGGGGGGGAAATGTTCTGTGTCAGGTACAGCACCGAAATGTTGTGATGGTGCGAGCCTTTCGTGAACAGGTCTACCACCCGCTCATCCTTGGAGCCTTCTTTCAACACATCGTCCAGGATCAAGAGACCCGGCTGGCCGCGAAAGGGTGCGTACAGGTTGTCGGGAAGCTCGGCTACAAATGTCAACCCCAATTGTTTTTGCATGGCGGTGAAACGGGGTTGCCAGGCGCTGCCATAGCAATACACGATCGTGAGGGGCGGGCGGGTGAAATGGGATTTGGCATGGTGCAGGAGTCTTTCGGTGAACACCGTTTTTCCCGATTGACTCTGCCCGGTGATCAAGATATTGCATGGCGCTTGGAAACGGACATCCATCGCGCCTCTGCTGTTGATTTCGTACGCGGCGTCAAACTCGCAGTTCACGTACACCGATAGGGTCTTGGTCACGCCTGCTGCAAACTGAAGCCGGATCCCCACCGGCCCGTACTGTTGTATGTTCATGTCAGAGGCGTTGCCGCTGCCGTCCGGGGTGAAGTCAAAACACAGGATGGCGAACCCAGTATCCCAATCGGTACGGGTAATGTCAATACCATGGTTGGAGTGCATGTTGCCCCGGGCCAGGAACAAGGTATTGTAACCGTCCAGTGTTTTTCCATTCGCAAATTC
This sequence comes from Actinernus sp. WN-2022, assembly GCA_030867875.1. Taxonomy (NCBI): domain Eukaryota; kingdom Metazoa; phylum Cnidaria; class Anthozoa; order Actiniaria; family Actinernidae; genus Actinernus; species Actinernus sp. WN-2022. The sequence continues at coordinate 123,006,117 of JAOWCC010000577.1, forward strand.
GAGGCGGGAGAAGGGCGTGGGGGTGCAGTCCACCGTCATCGTCGCTCTGGTCATCCCAAACCTCTCAAGCATGTTAAGGCCTGGTTCATTTAAAGGAAAATAGATTTACGTTAAAAAATGTTTTCTGACAGAAATGACAGTTTAAACTAAATCTAATTACACCATAATACTAATATCAACTTCCTTAAATTTTATAAGTGGGTGGTTGTTGTATCACATGATCGATGACGTCATAAATATATAAAATCGTTTAAGTGAAATGCGGCTACGACGATAACATATGAATATAAAGTAACCCTGCTAAAACATTACTCCTCCCGCAGTGTTTCAGACCACACTTAGAAAACATGACTATCATATAAAGATAAAGAGATATTAAGGGTACAAAAAGTCACGTGACCTATTTTTCATATGTTCGCCTTAATTACTCGTTGACGAACATTGTAGTCATCTTTTCTAAGCTGATTTAGGTAAAAGGCTTCAACCTTAACTAAACCTATCCACTCATCATACTAGCTCTTTCAAACTCGGAGCCGCGTTTTTGATTTACTTATTTCGTGTTCTAAGTCACGTGACAGACCACGTGACACGTTTTACTACACACAAACCACTCGTAATAGTAGAAAATGGCGATACCTATTATCGTGAGAAACTTGGCGTACTTACCATGCTCGGCTGTGCTGAAATAAGGAAAACAGTTTTTACCCGAAATTTGATCCCTGAACCAGGCCTTAACATGCTTGAGCTTCGAAAATGGAAAGGGTTCTTTTTCAGATCTCCCAAACTACCGCGACTCTCCATACGCATGCGCCGGGGTATGCGGCCGCCAAGGAAATCCTTTTTCTTAAAGGTGGTATCCCCTGGGAAACGGTGAACATCCGTTCTTCTTCGCTGTTGTAAGGGTAGAGGACGGGTTGGGTCACCAGTTTCAATTCTGTGTTCTTCATGAATTCCTTGTTGCAGACGCTGACGCGGCGGAAGAAGATGACCCGTTTAAGAACGATTTTGGCGGCAGCCACTTCCGCCTCAGCTTTGTCCCCCATGAGGGAGAAGGCGGTACTGGAAGGGGTGAGCCTGAATTCTACTGGAACCCCGTTGAGGAGCAGTTTGTTGGAGTAGGCTGCGTCAATGTCAAACATACCGGTCAGTTCCACCACTTTGCTTTCCACGACGTAGGCCGCCCGCGAAACCAACCCTGTGTTGGCCCCGGTGACGTGAAAAATATCCATGGAGCCCGCCTTGTCTTTATAGTACAGTCCCGAGGTCAGGTAGTATTTCTTAGCGTCCGGGGTAAAGTTGAGCAGGGTGTTGAAGAGGGCTTTGTAGGGGTAGGTTTTGGTGCTCATGGTCATCCATTTCCCGTTCAGGGCCATATCTATTTGTGACCAGAGGGAATGAAACCAATTGTTGACCGGGCCCAAATTCAAATCGGCGGTCAAATCTTCTCGATTGGCTTTCACGATCTTGGCGGTCACCTTGAAGTAACTTCTAGACAGCACGGTGTAATAGGGACTGGCAGGGACGTAAAATTCCACGGGCGCCCCGGGCAAGAGGGCCGATTTGGGGGCATGACCAATAGCCTCTTTCTTCGACCGCTTGGGCCAATTCCTTCCCGAAAAAATCCAAATGGGTATTGTAGCCGCCCAACATGTGCGGGAGGGGTGGCTTGCCCATACCCGCGACCATGGCCATGGTGTCAATAATCGTCGTCAAAGATATCTCTCTCTACACGTGCACGCTTGACGGGTGTCGAGGGAATGAAGGGTGGGGTCTGTTTTTTCTTTCTTTTATTCTTATTGCCCGTGACCGTAGGCTTCCCCATCAATGGTGGCACAGCGCGGCCGCATCCATGTTCGTGAATTCAACAAAGACCATGTGCCGCAGCATAGCTTTCAACGCCACTAACTCTTCGAGGCCCACATCAAGGGAGACCCAATACCACAAACACCCCGTCAACATGTCTTGCATTTCTTTCAGATACTTCTTCTCCAACAAGCTCTTCAAGACAGGGAACTCCTTTTTCATCACATTGTCTAGGTTCTACCTACTCCAATCCTCCCGTTCGTCCAACAGTTCTCTGTAGAGTTGGGTCAAGAGGCAAACACACACCCTCCTCAAATCCTCCTGGTACTTGAAAATTAGCACGTTGTTCTCGTCGTACTTAATCGCCCACGCATCCTCACTGTTCCAGCAAGGAATCTTCAAGGTCAAGCCTTTGCGTTTGGCCTCCCGTTGGGCCGCTTGCTGCACCCGCTGGAAACAATCCTCAACTCGGTGTTCATTATTTTTACCCTCTGCAAGAATCCCCCAAACAAACGCGCCATGTCGTCCGTCCTTTTTCCCACAGTTTGCCTTGCCAAGCTTGCAAAACACCGTACGCCTGGTCGGCGGAGAGTTGCTTTAGGCTGACCAATCTCTCGTCTCTCATCTCTTCCGGCACGGCCACCGTACACATCTGCCCCAAAAAAGGCAGAAATTATTTCAGGTGCTTCACCTCGAAACCTTCACGAGCGATCTGCCAAGCCTCGGCGAATCCTTCTTTCGGCCGGATTCGTTTCCACTGAGGGATGGTCACGGATACCAAAACTACGTACAAATGTTGGGTCAAAGCTTTAAATTGTCCGCGACTCACTTTCTCCACCTCGTCCGCCGCTAGGAATTTCATTGTGTTGACCATCTTCCCAAAGGAACCAAACCTTTCGGTACTCCTGATGGAGCATAGACACCACCGCCAATAACCAAAACAACATGGCTACAAATCCACGTGCACACGCTCTCACTTTTTTATACTTCCTGGGTGCTTCACCTTTCCACCAATCCCCCGCGCGCTGGGGCGGCCTAATTTCCACCACTCCGGAAGCCGGCTTTGCCCTATAAATTCGACCCTCCGGAGGCCGGCTGTCTCGACCAATCCGGAGGCCGGCTTTGCCCCATAACCCTCTGTGATGTCATAGCTCCGCCCCTTCTCTCGACCAATCAGGAGGCCATATTGGCCCTATAGTGAGTGCTCTAACTACTAACGGATATTGAGCCGATTTTTTTGGGATTTTCACCGGCAAGCGAAGCAGGTCGTAAAACATCTGCTAAACAGAAACAAACTTTGCACGGGTTTATCCCATACATTTAACACGTTTCAAGAAGTTTCATAAACTCTTTTGAGAAATTTTATCTTTATTCCTTTTCACTTTCCTTCCGTTACTGCAAAGATATGAGTTGAAAAAAGCAACTGTCGTTCAAAACGGAAGCAAAATATTGCCAGAAATGTCGGATTGTTTCGGTGATTATTAATATACTAGCTGAGAAAGCCAATAAAGTGACAAATGGGAAACAACCCAGCAAACTTGTCATTTTCATTGATCTAGACAAATTTGAAGTACTTAAGCTGTGTATATCTAAATGCAAGTGATTGTTCAAGGTTTCTTATAAGGAATATTACAAGTACTGTTCTATGGAATACGTTGGAATACGTTGGTGATGTGCAAAGAAACATCGCGATGAAATAAGGGTTTATATATTGGGCCAGGTACGTCCGTTTTTGAGCTCCGGCGAAAATGGACTTTCTTCACCGGTTTAAAGCTATATAACTTCTCTTTGACCAAAAGTTTGGAAGTACAAGTTCCTCAAGCACAATGGGTAAAGCAACTCGTTTAGTTATTGGTCTTCTTGCTATTATGTTCTTAAACAGTCCAAACAATCCAGCACTTGGCTTCGTCACCAGAAACACTGCTCTTTCTCTAAGAAATTTCAATCCTTATCTCAGGAAGTGCTTTCTGAAGCAAAGAATTAAGTACACAGCAAAATCAACGGCCTCGTTTAATGCGGCGATAGTTATGTTGACAAGAAGTGGAGTAAATCTGCTCAATCCTGGTCCAAACCAACGCGAATTTACGGAGGCAAGGAACTTGCGGGAACAATCCCCGAACGCTATACCAACGACCACAGCCACTCGTCTCAGCAAGCCATGGATAATTCATATTAACAGCAGAAATATTGTGCCTCATATCGATGAATTAAGACTGATATTTAGAGACTCTTTTCCTTCAGTCATTGCTATTACAGAAACATGGTTGGATGATTCCGTCGCAGATTCTGAAGTCGCAATCACTAATTATTCAGTACATCGTCTTGACCGAAGGAAAAATCGCCGCGGTGGAGGAGTAGCGCTGTATGTATTGGAAGGCTTAAAGTATACTAGAAGAAAGGATTTAGAAGAGGAATCGGAAGCAATTTGGATTCAAGTTCAACTATGCAATACCACATTTTTAATTGGATGTGTTTATAGAGCCCCTGACGAATCCCTTGAAGTTTTTGACTATATGGACGACGTGTTAAGATATGCTACCCGAAACAAATTTGAAGTCATTATTTTAGGTGATCTCAACTGTGACTGTCTTAACACTGTCCTTAAACAAACAGTGAGACTACAAGAATTTCTCATGGCTAATGAACTCGAACAGCTAATTAAAGAACCGTCTCGTGTAACACGCAACACAAAAACTCTTATTGATGTACTAATCACTTCTACTCTGGATCTATTCAAGACAGCAGGAGCACTCAATACAACTTTAAGCGATCACTATTCCATATATGGAACTATGAAAGGTCCAGGAATTCATATAAATAATCATCGGATAATAACAACGCGGTCTTGGAGCGATAATAGCATTAAATACTTTGTAGCTGACTTGCAAAATGCTCCTTGGAGTCTACTTGACTCTTATAATGACGTCGATAACATGTGTTTTGTTTGGGAGTCACTTTTTAAATCCTTAATTGATAGTCATTTCCCACTGAAACGAAAACGATTACGTAAGCAGACGCACCCTTGGCTTGATAACACTGTTCTTCGTTTAATGAGAGCACGTGATCAAGTGCATAAAAAGGCAATTAAATCTGGTTCACCTGCGGATTGGGAAGAGTACAGACACCTCCGTAACCAAGTGACGAGTATGAATAGAAAGAAAAGGAGGGACTATTTCTCTAACAAATTAGAAGAAAATCGAGCAAACCCCAAAGCTTACTGGAATACCTTACCCAAAATTCTCTCAACAAAAAGCAAACTTACTGAAATTGACAAGCTGGTGGTGGACGGTAAAGAACTGTGCGACAAGCAAGACATGCTTGTCGAGTACTTCACAACTATAGCCTCTTCGCTTCTAGCCGACCGGCCATTCCCGGATGTACAGCCATCTGGGCTTCCAAACACCTCATCTCACATCTTCAAGTTTCGCACTTTGCACGAGACAGACGTGTTTAAGGCATTGAGAACGATGGATCCAACTAAAGCCACTGGTGCAGACAAGATTCCTGCTAAAGCGCTGAAAATCGCCGCACCCAACATCAGCCAAGTATTAACTAAGGTATTCAATGCATCCTTTAGCAGTGGTAACTACCCTTCTTTGTGGAATGTGGCAAGAGTAACACCTATGTTTAAGGGAGGGTCTAAAACTGAACGTGACAATCAAAGACCCATATCAGTACTTCCGTGCATTTCCAAATTCTTGAATCTTTTGCTAATTCAGATTTCCAAGAATTTGCGCACGAGGTTGGACTTATCAAACAACACCAATTTGCATATGTGAAACACTCATCAACCACAGTGGCTCTTATTAAAGCTGTTGATTCGTGGAAAATAGCCATTGATAGAGGCGAGAAAGTGGATTTCTAGATCTTAGGAAAGCCTTTGACGTCATTGACCATAACGTCCTCCTGCAGAGGCTTGCGCAACATGGTGTGAAGGACAACGAACATGACTGGTTTAAGAGCTATCTCTCTGAGAGGCTTCAGTTTGTTTCGTGTAACGGAACTGACTCCAAACAGCGGAAGATCACCTACGGAGTCCCCGAAGGCTCTGTCCTTGGACCGACTCTATTTAACATACATATAAATGGGATCTCCGACGCTTGTCAAAGCAGTGACGTTGTGCTGTATGCTGATGACACAGAAATTCACGCAAGCTCGATAGATGTTAATGTAGCTGAACAGTGCGTCAATCAAGACCTTAGTCGCATAGACGCTTGGCTAAACCGTAACGGTCTCATTAGTAATCACAAGAAGTCTGAGGCAATGATGATTGGATCTAGACATTCAGTAGCTAATACACGCCTCCTACAGATTACTCTCGATGGAAAGCTATATAAACAATCTGAACATTTTAAATACTTAGGAGTCTATATTGATGGCTGTCTAAATTGGAACAAACACATCTCTTATATATCATCAAGAATTTATCCCAAGCTTAAAATGCTTAATAGAATTTCATCATTCCTTAGTCGTAGCGTATTGTTAAGAATCTATAAGCAAACAGTACTACCTATTCTAGATTACAGCTGTATTATATGGGGTGATTGCGGTAAAGGCAATTCACAGCGCTTAGAGAGACTGCAAAACCAGGCTATGCGGATTATTCTTGCCGCTAATCGTAAGACGTGTTCACAAGACATGCGTGCCAAGCTCTGTTTGTTATCTCTTAACAGTAGCAGGCGCTTCTTAAGGCTCCAGTTCGTGTATAAAATTGTACATAACATTAACTGTCCGCATCAGCTAGAAGGGTACCTTTGTTAAAAGATCAGAAATGCATAATAGACATCTTAGGGACTCCACACTTTTACATGTTATAGCCACGAAAACGAAAATGGGCCAATTGTCTTTTAAATGCGCAGCCGCAAGAGAATGGAATGACTTACCTAGAGAGCTTCGGGAGTTACAAACACTATCAACTTTTAAGGCTGGCGTTTTCAAGCACTTTTTAGAACTTGATGACAACAATCATCAATGTAGTTTACGATAATTTTTTAGATATCCTTTTTAAGCTTTGTACAGTTATATGTAATTTTTATTATTATAATATTATTCATTCATACATTTATTATTATACTATTATATATTGAGATTGTTTAGATACATTATCTATAATACTGGTCACCGGTTGATACCAGCTAATCATTTTCGATTAACTGATCGGTCTTTACAGTTTAAATAAAGTTATTATTATTATTATTAGTAGTAGTAGTATGAGAATGCGTTCGCAGCCGGTTTTGTACGCTCCGGCCTCTATCAGTTCGCCTTCTAAAATACATGGACAAGGCTGCCTGTAACTATTACAAATGTAGGGAGCAAGGCTACTTAGGAAGCGCTCGGTTCAGCTCATTTCATTTAGATTTACGGCTAGACCACCGTAGGGCGCTGATGCTTTTCTAGTCTATTTCAAATGAAGAAGTAAGGTGAGGATATTTTGTGCTTAACCACATGAAGAATTTGTGGCTGAATTATAATATAACTAAAGGTTGGATGAAAAATTTGAGTACCGAATCGCGAATATCTTAGTGCCTGTTTGCGATGGTTTATGGTTCGCTATGTAGACGCCTTAAAACCGGTTTTTGCTGTAAAAATATAAGCGATGGCCGTCGGCGGGAGAACAAACAACCAGGGTAAAAACACGGTGGTTTGAAATATCTTCTAGTTAATCTGCAAAGCAGTAGATTCTACTACACAGAAATCTCCTCTCATTAAATGAAGTGGAAATTGAAGTGGAATCTCATTAAATGAAGTGGGTTACATTATCTATTGTCATTTCTCATAGATTACGTTATCTATTGTTTGAAGCTCATGAATAAAGTGGTGGGCTCATGAATAAAGTGTGGTGCCCTCATGAATAAAATGCTGCGCTCTCATGAATAAAGTGCGGCGCTCTCATGAATAAAATAGGGTGAATAAATTATATATTTTCCTTTGGATGAGGTCATGGTTATATCCGGGCATGTTTTGGGCAAATAGAATGCAAGCAACCGTGGACGACGATCCTGCTGGTGTACGTTGGATCAGTAATTGATCTAATCGGCTGAACACATAAAACTAAAAATAGCAAAGCCGACACAACGTACATTTTAGAGGTTTATAACGATATTTCGGCTTGCCAAACCAGCCTTCTTCAGGTAATATGAAGAAATGTTATTACATTGGCGAACGTGACTAACTAGAAATATGGGTTACGAAATATAGGCAAAGCCTATTGTTTGGAGGCGCTATAAAGCTAGTACCGATCGCTCTCAAATCCATTCAAGAAATTGAACAGCAACAAGATGGATCAATTTACTATGTTATTTTTTGGTGCGCGCTCATTAATTCAATGACGTCACGGTTCTATTGTCTTGGACTCATTAATAAAGTGGGGGTGAATAAATTATATTTTGTCTGGGGCTCATGAATAAAATGCGGCGCTCTCATGAATAAAGTGCGGCGCTCTCATGAATAAAATGGGAGTGAAGAAATTATCTTTTGTCTTTCCGCATGAACAAAGTGTGGTGGTTTCTCATTAGCTATTGTTCCTTTGGATGAGGTCATCGATCTATTCGGGCATGTTTGGGCAAAGCCTATTGTTTGGAGCAGCTATAAAGCTAGAATCGATCGGCCCAGAATCCAACCAGCGGAACACTAGCTACGGGGAAAGAATAGAGCTTGAAGAGAAGAGTCATGTACTCTTACCTCATGGCTCTGGATTGCATTTTTCTTTCCCTCAATACATTCGAAGTTGAATGAAAAAAGTAATAACTATCTCGCAATATCTAAACCCCTTTGTAGCGTAAATAGTAAGAACAAACTACTCGTGATAGGCTCTAAACTGTCTTTATTATTTTCCTTTACAGTTAATAACTCGTAAGATAATTGTATACAAAATCCTGTATGGTTCATTAGATCAACTCTGCTATTGTTCTTAGGGATTAGCGATAACTGAAGGGCCTATTGTTTTGAGGAAAACTCTTGAGATGCAAATTCTTCTCTAAAACTGAACTATAATTACCATACGAATAAAAACAAACCACCAGATAAATTAAACAAAGTTTATTCAATCTCAAAAACACCAATTTACAGTTCGTTTTCCGTATAGTCGCGGAGTTGATAACTTTCTTATTTCTCAGTTCTTGGGTTGATATAATGTACCGTGTTACAAGATTACACTGATTTATGTTTCATTGATTTTTTTCTAGTTGACAAATGCTGCTTATACTGATTGCTTATATTAAAACGATATCTTTAACAAATGTCGATTAGCTGATTTAGCTAAGGTCTCTCAGTTAGACAAACATTATAAGCAGGATTCCTAACCAACATATTTTCCATTATCAACAACTGGATTTACATTCCTCGACAAAAACTTTCTTTTTTGAAGTTTCGCTTCTTGTAAATTTGGTTTACGTTCTTGAGTTGATAATCTATGGACTTGTGCCAAGTGGTTGGATAATTTAACAAGTTACTTTGATCCACAATTAGGTACAGGGCAGTTTTTCAAAGTCCGATTTTCCATGTTCACTGGTTGAAAGTTAGTATCAAATAGCACAAATCTACTTGATCGTCCCTTTTATCTCCTTTCATCCCTTTTGTCGCCTTTCCACTTCAAAAAAGGGCATCGGGATTTTTTTACAAACGCGTTGACTCATGTGAATCAATTCAAGACCAAGATAAAATTAATTCAAAAAATAAAATAAAAACTGCAAATTTTATCGATTTTCGAGGGACAAAAGGGACAATCCAAAGACACGTTCTTTCATCAATAATGTATTTATAATATAGTACTTACAGGTATTTACAAACTCATCATGGTACTTACAGCTATTAACAAAGTCATTTTTTTCCCAATGAACCGCAAGTTGTTTATGTGAAATGGATATAAACTATGTATCTAAGTAAAAAAGCATGAACATCACCAAGTAGCTTCTGTACGTTATATTTAACGTACATGTTATTGTACATCCCGTATTATCAAAAAATGAAACCACAAGACTGTATGATCTTAAATGTATTTTATTGAAGTCAATGTAAATTTAAAACATAAACCGTCTTTACACAAAACAATTGAGTTGTTTCTTAATTCTAATTTACAAATACTACAAATTACATGGTACATCTACTGAGCATTGTCCTCGTACATCCCCCTAAGTCGTTTGGTTACTACATCTGAAAGAACTTCCATCCACTCTGAGTACGCTGATTTTTTCTCATAATCACTTTTATCAGTATAACACCTCAATTATGTGCTCGTTGGTGGAGGAATCATTTCTTTTGTAAAATCAGTAAACCTCAAAAGTATCTTGTTTTCGTCGATATGTTCAAAAGCTCTTTCGTAATACTCAAAACATTTTCGCATAGGGTAGAGTCTTTTACAGGTATGACCCCCTTCTCCCCTGTGACATTGAATACAGTCTGCCTTAATTATTAGTGTTTGTATCGAGGTAACTACAGGTTCTGTGTAGACTTCCAGTAGCGACTTTTGCAAGAACAGTTGACGTTCTGTCACTCCAACAAGGCTCTCTGATAAGGTAGATTCTTCCATGTCCAACAATTCTTGATGCGAGCCCCACGCTGAGTCATCCTCTTCAGTTGGGAGGTGCTTCAGTTGTCCATTGTTTTCGTTTTTTTTTATACCACATGTGCGCATAGTCTGTGTTTATGTAAGTGCTTAAAAACTGTTCATCAGTTCCAATAACTGAGTACAATATCATATTAGTTCCTTTGAAAACCGCTTCCTCAACTACTGGGATTTTCTGGGCTCGTTGTAAATCACTACTACCATCCTTTTCAATGTGAGCGGTCTCCCATAGACCTTGTTGACCATTATTTTCATAAAACAGAAAGGCATACGCTGAATTAACCAAACTTCCTACAAACTTTTCTTTGGTGTCTTCAATTTGGTATAGACAAAGGGCAGTGCCTTTGAAAATGGCAATCTTGGTAATAGCATAACCTCTCATCATGGTCGCTCTCTTTTCCCCTGCTCCGGTCTGTATTGCCTCTTGAGTGGACTCCTAAGAAAAGAAAACGATACCGAGAATTGAGTTAGAATGGTATGGTGTAAGATTAGAACTGAACCATCGGGTGGAACATCCTGAACTTCGCCCAAATCATTCTGAATGGACAGAAAAGAATTCAAATGAATTTCAAGCTTAACTTTGGACAACTTTACGTGATCATAGCACTTCCCTCCGTTTCCAGCTCTTTTTCCCAGTCATTCCAAGGCTCTAGAATTTCAGAAGGCATATCGAAGGATGCCTGCAATAAGTGAAAAATCAATAGGTTAGGTATCCGATCGTTTCACCCCCCAAATCTGGAAACCGAACTGTCAGAAAAGACCCAGTCAGTGTTAAAACATACCTATTCAGGAAACGTTAGTGACATCAATCGGTCCACCGCGTCAGGAATTTGATCAGATGGAATATCGTTGTTGTTGATAAAATGTTCAAACTCTTCCAAACTAGTAAATTGATCCATCTTATTGCTGCTCAATTTCTTGAATGGATTTGGAGGCGGCCGCTTCTGGCTTTATGTCCGCTTCAAACAATAGGCTTTGCCCAAACATGCCTGAATAGATCGATGACCACATCCAAAGGAACAATAGATAATGAAAACCACTTCATTTAATGAGATTCCACTTCAATTTCCACTTCATTTTATTCATGAGCTTGAAACAATAGATAATGTGATCCACTTCATTTAATGAGATTCCACTTCAATTTCCACTTCATTTTATTCATGAGCTTGAAACAATAGATAATGTAATCCACTTCATTTAATGAGATTCCACTTCAATTTCCACTTCATTTTATTCATGAGCTTGAAACAATAGAATCGTGACGTCATGTGAATTAATGGTTCCACTTCCTAAACATTAGCATAACACCCCGAAAATTAGCATAACACCCCAAAAATCAGGATAATTCCATCCCTCCTATACTACTATACTATACTACTTTTGTCGCCTCTCGTCCCGCTTTTTCTTTTTTTATCCCTCTTTTTTTTATTTAAAAACGAAAAAAAGAGGGACAAAAGGCGACAAAAGGGATGAAAGAGTTTACTGACAAGAGACGTGTCCACGTTCGGATATAGTTATCTCCGTTCATCCCGCTTTCATCTCTTTTGTGGCCTCTCGTCCCGCTTTTTTTCTTTTTTATCCCACTTTTTTTATTTAAAAACGAAAAAAAGAGGGACGAAAGGCGACAAAAGGGATAAAAGGGTTTACTGACAAGAGACGTGTCCACGTTCGGATATAGTTATCTCCGTTCATCCTTTTCATCCCTTTTGTGGCCTCTCGTCCCGCTTTTTTCTTTTTTCTCCCTCTTTTTTTATTTCAAAACGAAAAAAAGAGGGACGAAAGGCGACAAAAGGGATGAAAGGGTTTACTGACAAGAGACGTGTCCACGTTCGGATATAGTTATCTCCGTTCATCCTTTTCATCCCTTTTGTCGCCTCTCGTCCCGCTTTTTCTTGTTGAATAAACAATTCCAAAAACAACCTATTCCGGAACAGAGTGTTCCCGAGATGAACAATACATTTGTACCTTTTAGAAATAAGTTTTATTAAGTCGATTTCTATTAATAAATGTCGTTAAAAATATTCTTCCTCTTGTCATCGTTTTAATATAAGCAATCAGTAAGCAGCATTTGTCAACAAGAAAAAAATCAATGAAACATAAATTAGTGTAATCTTGTAACACGGTACATTATATCAACCCAAGAACTGAGAAATAAGAAAGTTATCAAATCCGCGACTATAAGGAAAACGAACTGTAAATTGGTGTTTTTGAGATTGAATAAACTTTGTTTAATTTATCTGGTGGTTTGTTTTTATTCGTATGGTAATTATAGTTCAGTTTTAGAGAAGAATTTGCATCTCAAGAGTTTTCCTCAAAACAATAGGCCCTTCAGTTATCGCTAATCCCTAAGAACAATAGCAGAGTTGATCTAATGAACCATACCGGATTTTGTATACAATTATCTTATGAGTTATTAATTGTAAAGGAAAATAGACCTATGCCGAGTAGTTTGTTCTTACTATTTACGCTACAAAGGGGTTTAGATATTGCGAGTCTGAGAAATAAGAAAGTTATCAACTCCGCGACTATAAGGAAAACGAACATGCTACACTTCTCAGCAGGGTAAAGCGAGCTACTGCTTTAGTCGATGCCATGTCGAAATCATTCGTATATAGTGGATTTGTTAGTACTTATTAAGAAATATTTACATAAATACAATACCTTAATTAATACAAAGACACAATTCAGTATCACATCATGGCTTTATTTTTTACATAGCATTTCTAAAAGAGACTTGACCGCCAAGTGCCGTTACAGGTATTACAAATAGTTCCATAGTAACACAGAGTTCTCTTGCATACTGAGCACTGTTTGAGCTGAGTCAAAGGTGGCTTTCCACCAAAAGTAACATTTGGTATCTCTTCTTGCTGAATGTCATAAGGGTCTATATCCCCTGCTTCGGTTATCATGGACGAAATTTCCACTATTTCACCTGGTTCCTCCTTTATGACGGAGTTATAACACCCATCACATTGGTTACTTCCATAAAAGTTCGTTTTCTTGCACACATGGCAGAAAGGTATGGGTCCATCCTGAAAATTCGTGTGGCTTGTGGTCTTCAGGATAGCATTCTGTTTCTGAATTGTTGGACGAAACGCTTCCATGTTGACGTCATTTGATATTTCAGTCTGTCGTGGGTTCTTGGGTTCAAAGGCTTCATAGTCCGGATCCTCTGGGTTTTCGGATATGGTTTCAATAAGATCATCCATCTCCTTCACAATGTCTTTGAGGTTGATCCACTCGTCGACTGTCAAAGCAATTTCCTCCTTGGTGGGAAATTTCTTGTTTTGACCTTGAATGTACTTTCGAATGTGAACTCTCATATCATCTTGCCGTGGAAAATGTTAGCGCTGGCATGATAACCTCGAGATCCTAGCTTGTAGATCACTTCCATCTTGTTGTTTTTGGCTTTGCCCAAACATGCCGGAATAGATCGATGACCTCATCCAAAGGAACAATAGATCATGAGAAACCACCACACTTCATTCATGAGCCCCAGACAAAAGATAATTTATTCGCCCCATTTTATTCATGAGAGCGCCACACTTTATTCATGCGGAAAGACAAAAGATAATTTATTCACCCCCATTTTATTCATGAGAGCGTCGCACTTTATTCATGAGAGCGCCGCATTTTATTCATGAGCCCCAGACAAAAGATAATTTATTCACCCCCATTTTATTCATGAGCGCACCACTTTATTCATGTGTCCAAGACAATAGAACCGTGACGTCATTCAATTAATGAGCGCGCACCAAAAAGTAACATAGTAAATTGATCCATCTTGTTGCTGTTCAATTTCTTGAATGGATTTGGGAGCGATCGGTTCTAGCTTTATAGCGCCTCTAAACAATAGGCTTTGCCCAAACATGCCCGAATAGAACCATGACCTCATCCAAAGGAACAAAAGATAATTTATTCACCCCCATTTTATTCATGAGAGCGCCGCACTTTATTCATGAGAGCGCCGCATTTTATTCATGAGAGCACCACACTTTATTCATGAGCCCACCACTTTATTCATGAGCTTCAAACAATAGATGACGTAATCTATGAGAAAAGACAATAGATAATGTAATCCACTTCATTTAATGAGATTCCACTTCAATTTCCTCTTCATTTAATGAGATTCCACTTCAAAAAAGGTGGTAATTCCATGCCTCTCCTACTACTGATGACCGAACGTGGATTTTCCAGTTAAATTTGCCGTATAAATTCCTTAGTCCTTCGCTTTGGTTTTCGTAGTTTAAGGGGTATTGAGTCGATTTTCTTTGGGATTTTCACCGGCAAGCGAAGCAGGTCGTAAAATATCTGCAAAACTTTGCACGGGTTTATCCCATACATTTAACACGTTTCAAGAAGTTTTATAAACTCTTCTGAGAAATTTTAGTCTCTACTCCTTTTCACTTTCCTTCCGTTTCTGCAAAGATATGTGTTGAAAAAAGCATCAGTCGTTCAAAACAAAAGCAAATATTGCCAGAAATGTCGAATTGTTTCGGTGATTATTAATATACTAGCTGAGAAAGCCAATAAAGTGACAAATGGGAAACAACCCAGCAAACTTGTCACTTTCATTGATCTAGACAAATTTGAAGTACTTAGCTATGTATATCTAAATACAAGTGATTGTTCAAGGTTTCTTGTAAGGAATATTGCAAGTACTGTACTATGGAATACGTTGGTGACGTAACGCGCGCGCTTAATAACTTCACAATAGAGTGTGGCTGCTTGCAAGGTTGTGCAAAGAAACATCGCGACGAGAATGCGCTCGGAGCCGGTTTTGTACGCTCCGGCCTCTATCAGTCCGCCTTCTAAAATGCATGGACAAGGATGCCTGTAAGGATTACAAATGTAGGGAGCAAGGCTACTTAGGAAACGCTCGGTTCAACTCTGTCAGAGCTCATTTCATTTAGAATTACGGCTGGACCGCCGTAGGGCGCTGATGCTTTTCTACTCTATTTCAGATGAAGAACATCGGGCAGAATCAGGCGACAATACTTAGTCACGTGACACGAGCTAACGCGCTGGATTTAAATTTCTGCTCCAGCGCACATGCCAACTGACTCAAAGTGGTCTATGCCCTGAAAATATTGCCGATTTTGAGCTTTAAAAACTGATATCCACAAAAATTTTAAAGAAGGGATGTTACGCTGCAATTTCGGCTAATTTGGGGATAGATTAAGTGAAATCTTCTGCCATTAAATAAAGGCTGAACTTTGGGTTATTTCAGGTAGAAAACGTATGGAAAGTGTTCTCATTTGCTATTCAGTACTTATTTTCTCACGAAGTCTAAAATCAGTAAATTGTAAAAACGGGAAAATATTATTTTATAACTTATCTGTTATCGAGCGTTCTTTTATCGAAATCCGTTGAATATTTCTGCCATTAAAGTTGAAAAATCTTTCTAGCAGTCAAAATATCCTCAATTCTTGCATATTAATCGACCTTTCGAAACTCCCAGGAGACCGGTGAGCTAACCAAAGCTCCGCCTCCTGTGTTAAAACAGAAGATACCGAAACAAAGGAGCGGCAGTGAAAACCTAATTAGTGAAAGCTAATTTCAAGCGCATCACAAACACATGTATAAACGAATTTGTAAAATCTTGTGCTTTAAAATATGAGCCGTTTCTCTCGTGTTTCTGTCTGCTCTAGAAGTCGAACTCTATAGAAAGTTGTCGTCATCACCGACTCGGAACCGGCTTAGGGCGCGGACGATTGACCGTATTCCGGAATACGAATAGATGGAATAGTCTATGGCAATCACTGGTTCAGGTACATTTTGCACTGTAAGCTACTAAAGTTTGCTGAAATGTGATATTCAGGATACATCTTGTATTCCATGGACTCAAAATTCCCGAAATAAGCGATTTGTAGTGATCATTCTGTATATTCTTAATCCGGAATACGGTCAAGCGAACGCACCCTTAAAGTGTGAAGGACTGCGGCACTGTTTGGAGTTCAAACAAGAAAAAACTCAAAGAACAGCATAAAAACCAATAACTCGTCCGAAACAAAATGAAGAAACGGATATTTTTAATGCTGAGCTTTAAAATGAGACATTTCTCGTGTTTCTTTCTTTTCTAGAAGTCGCGCTCTTAAAAATGAAACTTGCTGTCGTCTCAACTCTCAACCGACTACAAGGAGAGCGGCACTGTTTGGAGTTCAAACGAGAAAAAACTCAAAGAACAGTATAAAATGTGATAGCACGTCAAAAACAAATGAAGAGACGGTGATTTTAATCTTGAGCTTTAAAAAGAGACTTTTCTCCTGCTCTAGAAGTCGAAGTCCAGTTGTCATCTTTGAAACTAGTTGTCATCTTTACCGGCTAAGAATCGCCGCGAGCCGCGCTCGCTACTAGAAGTCAAACTACCAAGTTGTTGTATTAATTCGAAGTGTGAAGGAAAGGAGGCACTATATCTTCGAACTTACTTATAAGTAAATTGAAAACTAGCGTAGCCTTTAAAACAAACTTAATCGAGAGTCCCAGCACACTTTTCCAGTGCGGACTCATTTTCACTGGTATGTGCTTCTCAAAGTTTGTGACACTTTTCATCTATCGATATAACAAGATTAGGATAATTACCAACTGGTCGTTAACTGCGGAAGAGGTATAATGACGTCTCCTTAACGAGCGTAGTGAGTTCATTGTCCCATAACGGAGAGTGAACAACAGTGATTGACATGTGCTAAATGTGATGTGGGAGTAGGGTATTCCCACACAGATTATCAATAGCCAATCACAATCGCCTTATTGAATAATTAATTGTATTATTCTTAATTATGCCGACCTCGCTTTAACCTAACAGCCGTAAGTACATGTCGCCGAAAACAATACCATTCTGCGCGATGATGTTAACGATAAGCTAAAGAAAGCAAATATAGTGTCAAATGGGAAAAAACCTAGCAAACATGGCATTTTCATTGATCAACAGAAATCTTGCATTACGTAGCTTTGTATATCTAAATACAAGTGATTGTTCAAGGTTTCTTGTAAGGAATATTTCAAGCGCAGTTCTATGGAATACTAAGTGACTTTACGCGCGCGGTTAATAACGTCACAATCGTCGAATGTGTCTGCTTGCAACTTGTTGTGAAACAAATCGCGTCGACAATGCGCTCGGAGCAGTTTGTGCACTCCCGCCTCTAATAGTTCGCCTTCTAAACACATAAAGATAAGATAGGCTTTATTTATCCACGTGATATTACTGACCCTAAAAAGGCTCGTTACAAAAATGTACGTGTATCTACAATAGTAATACAAACTACAATAAATCTACAAAGCATCATTAAGGGAAACTATGGAAGAATGGTTCAAGAGAAATTTCAACAGTATCATTATAAAAACTACGATAATATATATATGAATGGAGTCATAAGCTGGCTAGCACTAGCTAGAGCACTGGATACAGCGGCACTCGTCTTGGCCTAGTTTAAGTTTCTTAAGCTTTGCAGCAACGTTTTTAAGATTAGGAGCCTCCCTGACATGAATAGGTAGTTTGTTCCAGAGTCGGCATGCAATATACGAAAAAGATCTGTGTTTGAAACTAGTATTGGGGGCCGGCTGAGTAAGTCTACTTCCATTTCCACGGAGATTGTAAGTACAGTTTTTGATTCTAAACTTATTACTTATATAGTTAGGATAACCTTTATAAGTAAGTGTAAAAGCTTGCGCACAGCGCCTATGCTTAATAGATTCTAGTTATACTGTGGCAAAATCTGTTCATATCTAATAGACTTGGGTATCTTAAAAAGAGTTCTGAGTACATAATAGTTAGTATGCTCTAACAGTCCTTTTTGAACGAGGGATTGATATTACTAGATTTCCACTCGCTAATCCAGCATGATTGTTCAAGGCAGTAATTAATCAGGAGAGCCAATGGTGACGCCAGAGCAGGGGCCGAAGCTTTCAGGAACTTGGAGGGAATGTTGTTTGCACCAGTAGCCTTGGAGCCATTTAGAACCATTAGCAATGTAATCAGAAGACACAGGCTGGAAACTAAATGTTTTCTCTTAATCTTTCATTATTTCATTTATAAGGCCTATACTACGGTGATTGCCAAAGTCAGATTCCGTGAGATCTAAAGGATGGTTCAGTCCAGATTCAGCGAAGTAGTTGTTAAATATCTCCGCGACTTCTTGGAGGTTGCTACGGTTTTTACGAAAGGCTCTGTGCAATCGACCACGGCGAGAGATTTCACGCTTTATCTCAGGTGTAATCCACGGCAGTTGGTCTCGCCACACGCGTATCCTTTTTACAGGCGCATGTATGTCAAGCACCTCATTGTACATGCCTTTCCATTGGGACCACACATCATCGACACTCTCGAATATGTACGCACTCTCCCACGGGACATTCTTGAGATCACAAATGAATGATTCATTATCAAAGTTTTTCATGCTTCGATATGAAATTAACTTTGGGGGTGGTTTCGGGAGCCTCTGCTTACGCTCAGTGTATATTAAATCATGATCGCTTATTCCCAACTGAAGAGAACCACTTTTAGCGTAGTGACTTGGATGGCTAGAAAGAATCAGGTCTAGTAACGTAGCTGTAGACCGAGTAACTCTGGTGGGATCTTCAATTGAATTTGTTAGCTGGAACTGGTCACACACTTCTATAAATTTTTCGACATCACTGTTATATGTATTCAGGTCGTAATTTAGGTCACCAATCACAACTACTTCCTTTCTTGAGTTATACATCAGTTCAAGGGCGAGGCCAGTTCGAGGCCAGTGAGTTCAGAAAATCTGCAGGCTTACATTTACCAGGTGAACGGTAACATGCACAAACCATAAAATAGACACCATTGTTCCCTTTAACATTCGAGATACAATGATTCCACATTAACTGGTTCAAGTTGCGTCTTCTTATCACTGTTACGTTAGATCTCACATACGCCATAATTCCTCCCTCGTTTCTAGTCCTGTCCCTTCGTATTATCCGGCGGTAGCCAGGGTGATCTAGTAGATTATTACTGATGGCGCTGTTCAATTTGGTTTCAGCAAGAAACAATATATCAAATGAACATTCGTCTAGGATGAATTTAACTTCATCAGCCTTGTTTATAAGAGCGTTCACATTTAGATGGGCTATAGTTAAGTTAAACTTGTAGTGAGATCGAATGTTTTCCTAATACCATATATGTCGCCGAGTTGGGCTCATCAGCGATTTCATGATCTTGAGGGCCGCCATCTTGGTTGTTATTACTTTCTCCGCTGTCTTGAAATAATTCAAGGGCATCCGCAACCTCAACTCCAGCAAATGGCAGAGCAGATCTTATTACACAAGAAGGACAGACCCACTGATAGTTAGAAACTGCTGAGATTTCACGATATGCCACAGAAGTGACTTCTCCGCACTTAATATGAGAATAAAGACAACACGTGGAACAGCTCGGTGAGTTCTTGCCACTGGCTTGCCACACACAGAACAGGGCTTCTTAATATCACCCGGGTTCACCTAAGGAGCTCGATGTTAAATGCAGCAGAGGAGTTAGGATAATAGGACATTCTTCCTTTGAGGTATTTCCGCGGCTTTCGAAAATTTGAATCAGCATTCAAGGTCGTCTCCAATAATTTAAGCTGCAAAAACTTGCCATGTAAAATTACCAGCGAACAGTTCCTGCCGGTCTTCGAACAGTCCAAACTGAAGTCTCCGATCTTGGAAGAAGGACTCAGTGTAAAATTGATGAATTGGTTGACCAGGAAGGACGTGAAAAGTAACAAAGTCGCAGAGCACCAAACGCTCGACCGACCCGCCATTATGCTAATTTCAAATTCCATGGACAAGGATGCCTGTGAGTATTAGGAGAGCCAGGCTAATTAGCGAATGCTTAGTTCAACTATTTCCTGTCGCATTTGGCTTTCATTCATGGCTGGAACGCCGAAAGACGCTGTTGTTATTTTACGCTTTTGCAGATGAAGAAATAAGGTGAGAAAACTTTGTTGTAACGAGATGAATAATTTATGGCTGAATGATAGTATAACTAAAGGTTGGATTCCAATTGAGTGCTGAATGTCATAGTTATAGCTGTTTGCAGTGGTTTATGGTGCGCTATCTATACACCCTAAAACCGGTCTTTGCCGTAAGTGATGGTCTGTGCACTGGAGAACAAATGCCTAGGATGACAACACGGTGGATTGAAATATCGTTTACTGAGCTGATCTGCAATGCAGTAGAAACTACTACACATACATTCCCTCTTCCTCTTTCCCTGTTGCTTGTATTAATTTCTTATAGATGTTGATTTGTTTTCTTAGTTTGAGCGGCGAACAGAGTCGTTACAGCGATTAACGAATAACCATTGTCGTGTTAAATTTGCTAATTTGCCGATATAAATACCGAATCCGTCTCTTTGCTTTTCGTAGCTTTACGAATAGTTAGCCGGTTTTCCTTGCCGTTTCCATCGGAAGGGGAAACGAGCCATAAAACATATGGGAAACAGAAAAAAAGCATTCGACGTGCAATGACATAGAGTTAATATTTTTCAGGAAGTTTATAAAGTCTGGTGTCAAAGAGCATCTCTACTCTTTTTCATTTTCCTTCATTACTGCAAAGATATGAGTTGAAAAAAACATCACTTGTTCAAAACATCTGTTGGAAAAAATAATATCCTCTATGATAGAGCAAAGCTTAAGAAAGCCAATAGAATGGGAAATGTAAACAGCGGCGAACATGAGCATTACACCGGTGACGGAATATCCATTGTCTTCTTTAATTTGCTGATTTGACGATATAAATACCCGAGTCCGTCGTTTTGGTTTTCGTAGCTTTACGGATATTGGAACAGTTTTGCTTGAGATTTTCATCGGAAAGCGAAACGGGATGTAAAACATCTGGAAAACAGAAACAAACTTGTTGGCATTGATGATCATCCAGACGACCTTGAATCATTAACGCCAAATCAGTTCTTGTCGCTCCATCCCAACCCTAGCCTGCCTCCTGGTGTTTTCATTAACGCAGACAAGTATGGCAAACATTGGCGACAAGCACAATGGTTAGCAATCGCATTTTGGAAGCGTTGGATACGAGAGTATTTACCCATGCTGCAAGAACGTCAGAAATGGAGGAAAACGAGACGAAATCTGAGAATAAAATATATTTTCCTAGTCGTAGACAGCAGATTTCCACGTGGACAATGGCCGATAGCAGTCGTAGACGAAGTGTTCCACGATAGACACGATGGGACAGTGCGTCAAGTCATTGTTAGAACCTCGAGGATACGACTTCGAAGGGACGTCAGGAAACTATGTCTCCTTCAGTTGAAGGGCACTCAGATGACGAGGGCAGCTTGGACCATGAAACTACATAGCTGCGAGGGAGCTGATGGAGCGGTAAATAAGTCAACGGCGTAATTAAAGATGCGATTAGCAATGATGAAATCCGAAAAACTAATGTTCAGCATGGACAAGACGTGCACCAAGAAGAAGTACTAGAAGGACTATGATGAACTTATGACATAGGTCATATTTAAATACATAATTGATCGTTCTAAGATTGTTTGACCTTGTAATGTAGATAGGTATAGTTAAGTACTTTGATAGGGGTCGGGATATGTAAGGTCAAATAATAGCCTAATTATCATTTATCTATTTATTTCATTGTATGCATTCCTCTCTAGGAATTTTGTTTGGTCGATCCTTTATCATTTAAGTACATAGTAAACCGTAGCGGTCACTTATAAGTTAGCATTTTCAGTCGCCTTCGTCCTTGGGAAGCTTGTCGACCTCTTTTTTGCCTTTTTTGCAGCGGGCTTTGTGTTTCAACACTAGTACTACTGCTACTGCTGTTTCTGTTTTTCTCTTCGTGAAACCTGCAGATAGTACTGAGTGATTTCATAGAGAATCCAGTGCATGGATTGCGAAAATTGTGCGCACACTTAGGATCCATCACAACGTAGGACAAAGGGACACTAACAACCGCAGAATTGGAGGCCCAAAATCATGCAGTTCTGGGAGAAGTGGGCTTAGCGTGAGGGTATGCAAGAGGCGCGATGTCAAGAAGATCGCTTGCAGCCCAACCTACAGCTTAAAGTGCCTTACGCTCAATGTTTTTCATTTATTGAATCTATATCAAGTAAATGGTGAAAACAATCCCACGAGTAGTAGTATATGCATGGTTCGATCCGGGCTGGGGAGGGTGCGCAAGGGTTGAGGGTGCGCAATGAATAATTATTAAGTTAATGGCGGGTATGATGAATATTAATAAGTTAATTGGGAGGATGATCAAAATTTTTGGACAAGTCTGAACAAGCCTATTGTGTATTAACAATACTCACTGACGCCACAAGAGTTTGACTTCACATACATTTAACATCACAATACCCCTCTGACCTCCTAATAGACCCTGCTGTTTGAAGTATACTGGTTTCAAGCAACTTCTTCCAACGCTCACTCGAATCAGTTTGAACTTGGTTCAGCTCGTAAATCGTTGCTCTCGCGATTTATCGAACTATGGCCAACGTGAACAAAAGAATCATAGCGAACGAGGTAGAGAGAGACAAGAATTAGTGATCAAGATGCTTCGCGCGCGCGCGCGCGCGCGCTCAAGCATGTTAAGGCCTGGTTCAGGGATCAAATAGGTAGGTAGGAACATTTGCCATAGGGCTTGCTTTTTCAGCCAAACCTTCGCGATAGCCTCTGACACTCCCACAGCAGTTGCTAGCTTACCCACAGCAGCGTGGCCTTTCCAGTATCCCTCAGGGCCATAGTAGGTATTCGCAAGTCGAATAGATATATATCTCAAGCATGTTAAGGCCTGGTTCAGGGGTCAAATTTCGGGTAAAAACTGTTTTCCTTATTTCAGCACAGCCGAGTATGGTAAGTACGCCAAGTTTCTCACGATAATAGGTATCGCCATTCTTGACTACCTTAAGTGGTTTGTGTGTAGTAAACCGTGTCACGTGGTCTGTCACGTGACTGAGAACACGAAATCAGTAAATCAAAAACGCGGCTCCGAGTTTAAAACAGTGAGGATGATGAGTGGATATGTTTAGTTAAGGTTGAAGCCTTTTACCTAAATCAGCTTAGAAAAGATGACTACGATGTTTTGATAACGAATAATTAAGGCGAACATATGCAAAACAGGTCACGTGACTTTTTGTACCCTCAATATCACCTTATCTTTACATGATGGTCATGTTTTCTAAGCGTGATCTGAAATACTGCGGGAGTAATGTTTTAGCAGGGTTACTTTATATTCATATGTTATCGTCGCAGCCGCATTTCACTTAAACGATTATATATAATTATGACGTCATCGATCACGTGATGCGACAACCATCCAATTAACAAATTTAAGGAAGATGATATTAGTATTACGGTGTAATTAGATTTTGTTTAAACTGTTATTTCTGTCAGAAAACATTTTTTAACGTACATCTATTTTCCGTTAAATGAACCAGGCCTTAACATGCTTGAATCAACTGATTTCCCAAATATTTACGACTTATTCTACTCTGGCTTCTGTGAAGAAAATATCAACCAAGAGAGAATCGGAGACTGTGATGGTTGCGCCTACAATCAACCAAGCAAAAGAAGACACCAGTGTTTGAAAGAGTGTTGGAACTTCTTCTACGACAGCGCAATAGATCAAGTCGATTTGAACAAAGCACCATTTAGTAGAAGTCAAGAACCTATTCGACTTCCTTGTTTGGAAAAGGAGCTGGAATTTATGTACCTGTGAAATCTGAGGGTGAGAAGGCCCACCCTTATTACAGCCACAACCTCTATCAAGACTATGAAATGTAAAGTAAAGCAACGACATTAGACTGTATACCTGTGTTGTGTTTCCTTTTCTGAGAGGGAAAAGCGAAGGTCGGTGTCAGTTCGAGATGAGGCAGTGGACAAACCTTTTAGAAAATCAGCAGCAACAAGGAATGGAAACACACTTCCATACCTTGCGAACTCCGCTCAAATAATCCTGCTAGAACAGTTCTTGCATGAACTACTTCACGTGAAAGAAATCCCACCATCACGGAGGACACGAAGAAATGAACGGTTATCAAAACCTAACACGCGAAACCTTCAACCTGCCGATGCCTAACTTCACAGGAGCGCAAATAACGACGCATGCACCTAGAAGGGTGCTGCCGAGGCTCTCAAATCCTGACCCTGTTTAAGTCAGGACATTTAGAAAATCGCATATCCTGTTAGGAGCCCATAACCAGGAGCGGACTGGGCCTACATGTATGTCACAGCGTTTTCACAAGTTAGGTTATTTTTAGAACGGTTTCCCGCTTTTCTTGGGTTGCAATCATTCCTAAGGGAATAAAATTACAAATGCGTAGTACCCATGTTGTTGGTATAACAAAAGTAGCTCGTGAGGCATCTTTTGTTCCGACACTGGTGCAATGCACACTAATTGGAGGGGAAAATTATCTAAAAATAGCCCAACTTGTGAAAACGCTCCTGGTTATGCAAAGGCACCTGACCCTGTATAATCACAGGCAGACCTGACCCTGTATAATCACAGGCAGCCCAATCTATGGGTTTGTGAAAATAGAAGATATGTATGAGGTTTTATAAATCCTTTCAAATTGCCGTACAATGTATAAATAAACATACCTTTTCGATTCCATGTTGTTTCCTTTGTGGTTTTGCTTCTCTTGGCGCACGGTCGGTGGGTCGGTCGGGCAATTAAAATATTACTCTCATGCTATACGTATGGTGCCGCGCGGGAGCACCGCTATTAAAACGGCAAAAAGGCTAAATACTTATGAATATGCAGTTGTTTTCAACGAATTTTTAACGCGTTTGTGCGTAAGTGTCAAAGTGTGCATATGTACAATATATGTATCCATGGTGTATGTATATGTGTACCCGTTGTGAACTACCGTTAAGTGACATGTATTTCCGCATGTATTTTGCTGATAGTTTGTGTATTCGACAAGTCTGTGTAAATTCACTTATCTTACATCACATACCTTTTCACACATATTGACATCTTGTTGAAATTAATCAATGTATTACTTACTTGTTAATTAGTTCAGACACGAGCACATCAGCTATGCTGTACAACCCACCTGTCAACTCAATCGTGTTTAAATAAATAGTATTATCCTATAAATATCATATTTCAGCCAATCAGAGCTCAGCTTTACTATGCATGCAATACTTAAGATATAGAGCAGATTTCGTATGAGTGGGACACACTACAGCACTGACTACAGCACAGTTACCGTACGGCATGCCGTGACGTTGAAATGGTTTCCCATTTCTTTTGTCCTGCTGATCCAATCAAATTACATATATACGGCACGGCACCGCACGGTTACGGACATGCCGTAGTTTGTCCCACTCATACGAAATCTGCTCTAGAAAACGTTTACTGTGTTGACATAGCCTGATGCAAACACTCGGGTAAGTTTCAGGGAGAATTCTCAAGTTTTTGTGTAAACCCTCGACAGAATAAACGTTTTCTATTTCTTTTATAAAATAGACACAAGATCAAGCGCAAAACGATTTTTAAAATCTTTTCGTAAATGCCAAACGCGAAATTCTCCATACATTGTAAAATGTCAATCATGTTAACGTTGGCCGTGTTTGCTCTGCGTGCGAATCGGCATGGACAATAATAATAATATTACTTATATTGCACATTTCCTATAAAAATACTCAAATGCACATTACAATTCTTACATTCATCATATAAATATAAATAATCGAAGTCTATAATAATAATACATAAGTTTTAGGAGCATTATACAGCGCTCAATGCTCTTACAATATCAATGATAGTAATAACCTAAAAATAATAAAAACAATCTACTTACACGTGTTCTAGTAATATCGAGCAGGCTATTTAAAAAGAAAAGTATTTAACTTAGATTTAAATACATTAACAGTGTCGGCACTCCTAATGTTAGACGGAAGAGAGTTCCAAAGTCTTGGACCGCAGATCGAGAACGCTCTATCACCATAATACAAAGTATTTGACTTTGGTATGGACAACAAGTTATAACTAGAGGATCTTAAAGTACGGGCTGGCTTATATCTCTGTAGCAGATCAGAAATATAATCTGGGACCAGACTATGGAGAGCTTTAAACGTTATAACTAATTGCGTTCGACGAAGGAGAACGCCATCCTAATCTGGTATCCGTTGGGCTCCCTGTGTCTCACATGCAAGATAATTTTGGTGTCGCCGTGTATCTTTTATTCGCCATTTTGAATAAATTAGCCTTGTTCTGGCGTGTGAAAATACGCACGCGGTCGTTTGGAGTCGTTTCGTTTGTTGCGCTGTGGTTCACTCGGTAAATAATATAATATTTCTTCAATCAATTGCAATGTTGTCTAAAAAGTACGTAGGAGCCTGAGAAAAGTCCATTCTCGAGCTACAACAAGCATACACAGTCAGTATTACAGCCCAAAATATTTTCCTCCCTTGTTATACAAATTGTATAACTTATTGGTGAAAACATTCAAAACTTTACACCTACAATAGAGTCAGTCTGTTAATATCAACAGTGTAGTCCAGAAAACTGAAGCAATCTTTCAGTCTCCAAAGGGTTATGTTTGTTTTACCACAGGTAACCAAAAACATTATGTCGAACGCACTTTAATAATCTATGATTACTTCTAGTTCTAGATCTAGCTGGAGCCAGTGGAGTTGATGGAGTACAGGGGTGAAAAAGAGAAAGTACTAGTGTGATTTTACGCTCCAAAAACTAACTTTTTAAAAGACAAAAATGCAAAATAATAGGAAAAGCTCAAAGTATTGATTCATATCGGGCTAGACATGCAACGAAAATCGTACAGAATTACGAAAATCGACACCGGAAAAGGCTGAGAATTCAAATACGAACTAGACAGCCGAAAAGCATTAAGCATTACAGAAAAGAGAATTTCAGAAAAGAGATTTTTTCCTGCCTGGAAAAAGTGTTCCTGTTTTGGCCATGATATTCTGGGACTGAGGAATCTCTTGCTGAGTATTTGGAGCCAGTATTTGAAGTTTATGGCTTGGAATTGCTCATTTATGTAAATTTAATTTTATAAGCTTTTAAATCTAGCTTTTCGATAAATAACTGAAATAAAATGAATAAACTTACCTGGTGTCTATAATGCATCAATCAGCGGCTTCCCCCTGGGGCCGACCCCCGGGGAACCCACGGGAACTCAGGGGCATTTGTCACGATTTGTCAGCTCCATGTTGCCCGAGGGTGTGGGGGAAAACAACACTTTTGCTACCGGTGGTTTAACCCAGGGGACGGATTCTGGGGATTTGTAATATCAGGTAAGCGGTTTACCCAATCCGTTATTCCCGGATATACATATTGTGATCTTCTATAGTTTCATGATCCAGTGTGACAAACGAGGGCCCAGCTTCTTCATCTGGTACCATGGCCCCTGTGTAAAGATTAGCAAGAAGAGGGGCGAGCAACTGCCATCATTTGCGTGCTACTACTGCAAAGATCTATAGGTGATATGTAACTGATATTTGTTAACGTATATTACAGGGACCCATTATATTTGCCCCAGAGGGAGGGGATTTGTCAAAATTCTCCTGCCCCATACCCAGGGGGATTAGATGAGGTTTGAATGGGCGTTTGGACAAAATCCCCCAGGGTCCCCGGGGGTCGGCCCCAGGGGGAAGCCGCTGATTGATGCATAATATGTGTTAGTGTTAGCTCTGACTTAGTGTTCTTGGTTATTAGCACTTTGTACGTTTTCTGAATGGTTGTAGTACACGTAGTTTATTAACATTTTTTCTTCTAAAGAATCTGAACTAAATATTTAAACTTTTAAAACGTTACCTGAAATAGTGTATTGTGTTGCGTGTTTCGTGGAGATTGCTTGAGTTGCTGTCCAGGTTAACTCTTTTTCTCCGTAGGTGCTTCTGAATAACGTTCCTTTAGAAAACTAGTTACATGTGTTTTTGGGTTAGGGTGATTTTCAGTTATTTTCCCTTTTTTTTTTGGCAGAAAAAAGCAAAAACTACAATGTATGACGTTATTGCCATGTTTACATAGCCTCGTGCAAACACGGCTTTCAATCAATCAGAGCGCGCGTTTACTTTGGGTTATTTTATAAAGCTAAGGGCGGTATCTCATGGTTTTTCTATGAAATACAGAGCGGTATTTCATGGCTAGATCAGGCCAACCAAATTTACGGCAATGACCATTATAGAATATAGTAATTTTATATTGTTATTATTATTGTTATCGTTAAAGGCTCGTTGCATGTATACCAAATAATACAAATTTCTCGTGAAATATTCGCGGGTGTTCCATAGAAAACCATGAAATAACCAGTAATTATTATTATTGTTATTAATAATGCACCAGTTCATTTATTCAGGGATCGTAAGATCCGTGATTTTTGAAATCAAAATGCACGCGCTATTATATTCCAATCAGCGTGCGCGAAACGTTTAGCCAATCAGCGGCCGAATCCCATCTTGAAACTCGGAAAAACCATATCGTGGGAACTATACGGGGATGATCCGCTGCACAGCACACAGCGGTCAAACGTCTGCGCATGCGTCAAAAATCTTGCAACAACAACAATTCAAAGCGAGCCGGCGTCGTCATCAACCTCGTTCCCAGGGGTCTTTACGCGCCTAATCAAAGATGGCGTCGAAAGTACCCCTGGTACAGGCTGGTCATGTGACCCAAAAATATGCCCAATATGTGGGCATATTTTGATGAGCATCCGCCATCTTGGATTCATCATCGCTGAAAAACGGTTAGCGGTTAAAGTGTGATCCCAATGAATTCCAACCGTACATTATTCTACTTGTACCCAGTTGCGAAGTGAGTATAATAAAAGGCAAAAACGCTAAGTTCTGATGAATTTGTAGTTGTTTTCAACGAATTTTGAACGCGCAATGCGAAAGACGACATCACCAGTTTATTTTTCAAAGCAAAAATGCACGCGCTATTTGAAATTCTCCAATCAGCGCGCGCTTAACGTCTAGCCAATCGGTGGCCGAATCCAACCAGCCTGTACCAGGGGTACTTTCGACGCCATTTTTGATTAGGCGCGTAAAGACCCCTGGGAACGAGGTTGCGTCGTCATAGCCTCCTCCACAGCCGTGTCCAGTGTTCAGGGGGACTGAACACTGGACACGGCTGTGGAGGAGGCTAGCGTCGTCACTCTTCACACACCCGTGTTCAAACCTTGAGAACTTTTTTGGTAAATTACGAAAAAATTTGGTTAACTCACAGTTTGAAGTTTGTTCAATTTCCCGTCGACTGTGAAAATAAAAAGCTTAACTTTCACGTATTTTTCTTAACTTTGGGGGGTAGAAGTTCACTGTAATATGTTTTAATGTAAATTTTGCGCGGAAAATCCCACCAGACTGACCGTAATACGCACGCGCAGACGTTTGACCGCTGTGTGAGTTCCCAGTACCAGTACTATAGTATCTCCAGAATAATTTCGATGAAAAATTAAAGAAAAGTAATTTAACTTAACCAAAAAGCCTAGCAAACAACCTCGTTCCCAGGGGTCTTTACGCGCCTAATCAAAGATGGCGTCGAAAGTACCCCTGGTACAGGCTGGTCATGTGACCCAAAAATATGCCCAATATGTGGGCATATTTTGAGGAGCATCCGCCATCTTGGATTCATCATCGCTGAAGAACGGTTAGCGGTTGAAGTGTGATCCCAATGAATTCCAACCGTACATTATTCTACTTGTACCCAGTTGCGAAGTGAGTATAATAAAAGGCAAAAACGCTAAGTTCTGATGAATTTGTAGTTGTTTTCAACGAATTTTGAACGCGCAATGCGAAAGACGACATCACCAGTTTATTTTTCGAATCAAAAATGCACGCGCTATTTGAAATTCTCCAATCAGCGCGCGCGAAACGTCTAGCCAATCAATGGCCGAATCCAACTAGCCTGTACCAGGGGTACTTTCGACGCCATCTTTGATTAGGCGCGTAAAGACCCCTGGGAACGAGGTTGCCTAGCAAAGACCCCTGGGAACGAGTGCATCGGCCGAGCGGGGACTGTGAAAGAGTGTACCGTTCTGTCGACCGAGAACGAAGAAGGAAGCTCTCTGAAAACTTCTCAAATATGAACAGATTTCGAAGTCTTCTGCTCGACATTGCCCAGAATCTTACATCAGATGATGTCAGGGATATCAAATTTGCCTGTACGGACGTTATACCGGCGGGGAGAGCCGAACATATCACCAGGCCACACGAACTGTTTTTAGAGCTAGAGAGAATGAACCAACTATCGGAAAGCAACCGAGACTTTTTAGGTACAATTTTGGTTCGAATTGGAAGAAGTGACATGAGAAATAAACTACTTGAGATATCAGGTGAGAGTATAAATAGTGTGCCTGCCTGTATTAAAAGCGTACCTCAATATGATTCAGAAAAACTATAAAGTAGCTTATAGTTATAGTTATAAACTTAATCATTAAGCTTCAATTATTATTAACTGTTCAATCTAGTGGTCTCCAAAAAAAAGAGTTCTACACTTACATTTACACTTGCTTAGCTTAGCAGATGCCACGGTGGTGCAGTTGCAATATTCTGAATCTGATTCAAAACTGTCAAATGCCTGGGGGTGGGGATTTCAAATGCCATGCTACTGCCATGTCAAACTAAATTAAACTGGGCCCGACTGTAGCACAGCAGTGGCACGATTTGGTTTCAGACGTCAAATTCAATTTGTTAGTAAAAATTATTTGATTATTATGCACTTGTCATCGTCTTCCTGGGATTGCTGGGAGGGGGGGGGGGGGGGTACCCTGGGCTGTGGTAGGTGGGGAAATTGGGGACTTTGTGCCCTTAGGGTAGGGGAAAATGTGGGGACTTTGCTTACAATATTTTTCATGGAAATACATGTATAATTTTAATTGTGGGCAAGCTGTATGCATATGAGGCACATTGCGAATTGATGGCAACGAGTCACACTTTCAATCAAAGATGGCGCCTTTCTAAGGTGTTGAAATGATTATGTGCATTAAACCTGTGAGTTTTGTGCATAAGATAGGCCATCTGTCAAACTAGAGTATTGGTTGGCTGTTCCTTTCATTAGTTTTATATTT
Organism: Actinernus sp. WN-2022; assembly: GCA_030867875.1. Lineage (NCBI taxonomy): Eukaryota > Metazoa > Cnidaria > Anthozoa > Actiniaria > Actinernidae > Actinernus > Actinernus sp. WN-2022. The sequence continues at coordinate 123,037,487 of JAOWCC010000577.1, forward strand.
TTTATTTCAATTAAAGAACATGACTTCTGCATGTGCTTTAAGTTAGCATAATGATTTTTATTAGAACTTCGTCAGGGTTTTCAATAGAAGCCGGTGGCCGGCGAATATCGGCGGGTATTTTACATGAAATCGCCGCCTACTTTGATTGAAAAATTTCCCAAAAATTAGGGAAAACGTGAGATATTTGCGCCAATGGCGCTCGATGCTTGCCGCCTACTCTTCAAGTTTTGCCACTTACTTCAAATGTTATTGAAAACCCTGCTTCGTTTGTAGTCAGTTTTGTTGCATGGGTTAGCTCCTGTTTGTGGCTTGCCTTGCCCCACTAATTATGTGCTTTGCATTACAAAATTAGCAAAGTCCCCACATTTGCCCGGGGTCCCCCCCTCAGGGAAGCTGCCAATGACAAGTGCATTATAAGCTTAATTTATTTATAAATTTTGAATTGAGTTCAAGGATACGGCAGTAGCGTACCATTTGAAGTCATGTTGTACCACATTGTGCCACATGGCAGAGTGAAGCTTTATTGAAGCTGCTGTATTTAATGGTTTCAAACCAGCCACCACCATATTTAATTGACGAATTTAGTTTGACACAGCATTGGCACAGTGTCTGTAACAGGCTTAACTAACTTACATGTATATCAATTATTTTTCTCTTTTGCATTCTGTAAGGTTACTAACAGACTATTAATTCAAATCACAAATCAGAAAAAAGAAGTAACTGAAAGTGTTCATTCTGCTCAATGTACATATTACAAACCAGATTATTATATGTATGTACTACATGTACATGTATGAGTGTTATTTTATTATCTAATTTTTTTTATCCATTGTTTGCTGGGCCAATTTAAAAAATTTTTTTTTTAGGGGGGGGGTGGTGGACAAATTGTAACTTTTAAAAGGGGGGTACATTTTTTAGCTATTCCAGGGGGAGGGTAGAACATTTTAAAAGCAAGGAGGTCTATGGAGGGGATTCAAAGTAGTAGGGCATACTACTGTAGATCTACATTTAAGTCAATAAACATTGGCTTACATTGTACAGTCAAGTCATTCTCTGTACTAGTCTCTTTCTTTTATAATGTAGTTGCCACTCTAAGATCATTGCTAGATATTTTAGTAACAAAGAGATGATAGAATACTTATTATTGTATGTGAAGTAGATATAACTCTGGCTTCAGGAAGTTTAACACAAAGTGTTTTCAACATGTACATGTACTTTAACTTTTGCCTAAAATTGTAGGAAGTACCATTCAAGAGGACTTATACAATCCATGTACATGTAGATTTTCAAAATTTTCCAGGGCGACATACAATGTACATGTACCCAGACCTTCATACATGTAGATTAGTACACCTTCCAGTGCACAATGATTATGCTCCAAACTTAGTCATACAATGCAATAACATCTAGTTATACTGATGATGTACATGTATATGTAAATTAGGAAAAGACTGTATATATTTATTAATGTGATCACAGATTGTGCATGATACCATTTTAATATTGATACTATTAGGTTCAATTAACAATATTTTAAATACATTTTGAAGTATGTTTACACCAACAAATGGTTACTCGAAATGCACTTTCAACAAAGAAACATTTAGCACATAAACCAGCCCTTACAATATAATAGGCCATATTTATATAGCGCCATATTCCACAGTCTCATGGCACTTTACATTTTACTGACATATCCCATCAGTGAATTTTTCGGACTGCTATTACAGTGTTAAATGGCTGCCACGCAGTTCACAATGTTGAGTGTGTGGTTATAGTACAATGGCTAGGCTGCTGTACCAGGTGACAATCCCCTTCTCTTTTTCGAGTAGTACAACAGGTCCTTTCACGTCCCCTTCAAATACTGATTACAAGTAGAAGGAGACAAGGCCAATGGCTTATGAACGTCCCTGCCCAAGGACGCGGCCGGGTTCGAACCCCCGACCTCCCGCATTCTACACTGTGCTCTACCAACTGAGCTAACCAGGGAGGCTGTATAGACAAGACAAGACCATTTTTATTGCAAAACCTTGTGACAAGGTGTTACATCAGTTTGGGCTCCAATAGATTATATAGCTTTTCTAATTTTAAAGTTTTCGAAAATTTAGCTACATGTACACATATGAGAGCTTTAAATATGCTTTGTTGGGGCTATTAAGTCTGCAAACTATATTTTCCTCTTTTGTTGAAGTTTTCTATTTTCCAAATAAAGATTATATTCAATTAAAAAGTGTTTTTCGTCTATCAGTTGCAAGATTGACAATATTATTGGGGCATTTTCTAAATTCCAGGCTGACATACTGTACTTTTTATTATATACAGTATAGAAGCCACGTCCAATATCAAGAATATGGTTGCTAATTCTAAGTTTGGTTAGGGCTCTTCAATGTTCTGTGTTTTTAACTTCCGATAAATACATGTAGTTCTCAAATTTATAATCACTTTTGAATTCTTGGTATATTATTAATTTGTTTCTACCGGCCGATCTACATACATAATTTTATGTACATGTATTACTGCCGTTGAAAAGGCTTCATCTCCAATTTTGTACGTTGTACATGTAGTTCTGTCTCTTATCCTCTGTTCAAAAGCTTTTGAAAATCATTTTAATTCTACAGTATGTCATCAAAAATTGCATTTTGCACCAAAATATTTTTTTTGGGGGGGAGGGGGGGTACTTTTAACCATTACTGGGGGGGGGGGGGATCAATTATTTTTATTTTTATCTTTGGGGGATCTGTGAGACAACAATTAAACTAATGAAATTCAAATCCCTCCAATCCAAAATTCCCTTGTAATATTAGGACCAGATCCACAATAGAATCTTAGATGTTCCTTATTATTGATGTACATGTATACATATCAGTATAATATTATGTATAATTGTACAGTTTGTGCTTGGGATGAAAAAAACATGCCTTAATTCTTGAACTTGCTTAGTACTGTAATTTAACATTCATGTAGCAATGTTTGCCCTGTTAAAAATTAACATAGTATATTTAAGTCATGATCCAGAACCACAATGAACTGACTCTGTCTCTTACAGTTTATATAACCCTAATTATCATAACAACAGCTCTCCAGGCCTCTTGTCCATCTAGGAACTTATTTCTCTTTGCACTACCAGTTCATTACATTCATTGTCTGTTACAAGAGAAATACATTTCATACAAATGTAGACACTTTAATATACATGTAACCTTCATACTTTGATTAATAGTAGAAAAAAGTAGAAAGTGTTACTCACCAGGAGCCGGGGTGGCGCAGTGGTTAAGCGCTTCGCCCCTCACCTCTGTGGCCCAGGTTTGATTCCTGGACATGGCGCCATACATTGTATGTGAGTTGAGTTTGTTGGAATCTCACCCTTGCTCCAAGGATTTTTCTTTGGGTCCTCCGGTTTTGCACCCTCCACAAAAACCAACATGCTAAATTTCAATTTGATCTGTGGATTAGCCGGGTCCTGGCTTTGATCAGCCCCTTTGGTTGTTTCAGGATTTTTTTTAGAAATTCAGAGTAAGCTTTTTTCCCACTCATTAATATAATATATACATTTATCATACTGTAGTATACATGTATTTCCTAATACTACATACAGTACAATGTACATTGTACATAGTGAATTATATAATTATGTATAATGTTACTGACACAGTATCATTTTCCTTGTTCAATTTAGATACCGCTGGAAATGTTCAGCAAAGTAAGTACTGATTATTAATATAAAATGATGGTTTTATAGATGTTGATAAATGTTTTTCTGTTGTCAAATTATTTTATTTTGTAGTTCGGTATATGTTGTGGTTTCAAAATTTTTTTGGGTATGAGATTTCTCATACCAGTTTCAAATTTTCATACTGGTTTATTTTTTTTCAATCCAAGATTCTAAAAAGGGATTTAAAATTTTTGGAGATTCATATTTTTTTTTTGGGGGGGGGGGGGGGGGGGATTTAAAAAGAAAAAAAATCACCCACTCCTCCCCTACAAAATATTTTTGACAACCCACCCCTCCCCTCTACTTTCTCCCCTCCCTTCCTATTTCCATCTCCTTTTTTCCTTGTCCCCCCTGATCACTTTCCTTAGCCTGCTCTACTACTTACTTACCACTTACCTTGATGGTCACCCATCCACTTACATTGTGTACTAACCTCGCCCGGTCGGGCTTAACTTCAGCTTCTCGATGATCCAGTCATCTAACGCAATGTGCCAGAGAAGCACTTGTTGATTTGAACACCATCATTTATTGTATAAGTACATGTACATATACCTAAGCATGTAAAAAAGCTCAAAATCAGAAGTAACTATTAAATTAAAACAACTTTGAATTAATTTCTAATAAACTAGGACCTGAAACAACCATAGCTCTAGGCTGATCAAAGTCTCAAGCCAGCTAATCCACATATCGAATTGGAATTTAATGTAGAGGGAGAAAACTGGAGAACCCGAGAAAAACCTGTAGCTGAAGTCAAATAAAAGAAGTTCAAGTTTTATTAATGCAACACATAACCTCACCCAAACCCAAAGGTAATTGTTACTTTTTACTGCATTACTCATAAACACATGAATCATTTTTCATTTTTCATTTTTAATACCAAAATACAATAGCTTACCCAATAATAAAAACTCTAACCGGTCAGTAAATGTAAGTTCCCAGTAAACCAAATCCTGATCTCAGGGTGTTTAGAGCTAGTCACTAAATAACAGAGACTAATAATTATTGTTGAATGACCTGCGTGAGAACTAATACAAATCCTAACCCTACATTTAAGAACACCCTAACCGTCCACAATGGGTGCTCACTAATTTAGGGTGTTTAATTAGAGCTAGTCACTAAATAACAAAGACAGTAATCCTTCAATGGCCTGCATGAGAACTAATACAAATCCTAACCCTACATTTAAAAACACCCTAACCATCCACAACGGGTGCTCACTAATTTTAGGTGTTTAGAGGTAGTCACTAATTTAGGGTTAAGTCACTAAACAACCCTTCAATAGTCATACATGTATGAACTAATCGAAACCTTAACGTAACCCAACATACAAAAAAAACTAAAGTACTAAAGAAATCAACAACACAAACAAGAAAAGCAGGGTTTTCAATAGAAGCCGACAGCCGGCGAATCTCGCCGGGTATTTTACATGAAATCGCTGCCTACTTTGATTGAAAAATTCCCAAAAAATTATATATTTGCGCCATGCAATGCCGCTCGATGCTCGCCGCCTACTCTTCAAGTTTTGCCACTTACAGTACAGCCGTAAAATAATGCACGCGCAAGAACTTCTTTTTGCGTCCGCAAGCCAACAGGTTCTTGCGTGCCGCATGCGCTTGAAATTACTGAACTAACGCAAGAACTTAAGAGCCGCAAGAAGTTCTTTCCGCAAGAAGATCAACCCGCAAGAAGTTCATTCCGCAAGAAGATCAACCCGCAAGAAGATGCAAGAAGGTATACTTTAAGAAGACCCGCAAGAATGCTGAAGAACACGCAAGACGTGGCATATGAGAACATGTTTGTGTGTATGTGAGATCGCTAATAAGAAACGGAACCTTTGAGAACCATGAAAGTTTACTAATATCTTAAACTTTTTGAGAGATTAAACACCGCGTTCTACGGCAAACGGGAAACGTCAGCCCGCCGTCAAAATACGAAATAAATATATAAGAAAAGTGGAAAAGAATTCCAACGTAAACAACAAACGCGGATCTACTCGACCTTACGTAAAAACTGAAAATGTCAAGCAGCAAACGCGCGAAAATTGTGGTCATGTTTTCATTTATGCCGTTCGCGGGAAGGAGCTAATACTTCGATACCCGCAGACTTGAATATTTTATTAACTCGTCACAAAGAAACTGAAATCAAAACTCCAGAAGATTCGGTACGATCTCATGCAAATTTGCAAATTACCGTGTATTAATAAGACAACAAATTAAAATATCCAAAAAGCTTATTCACCAGTGTATCGATTTGACAGAATAGACTCAAGCCAGTTTTCACATCAGGTGGAAACTATTCAGATCCGTAAGTAAAATGAAACTTTCAAAACATTTGGTTTGGTAGGAAGACATTTTTAGTGCGATCTCAAAGCAAAACAAACACTGCGGAGCTCATTGATTATTCAAATCAGTTCGCGGAAAATGTCACACATTCAAGACTCGGACTTTGAAAACGGAGCCACATTAGATAAAAAAATGAACTCCAGAATATTTATTTGGTAGAATTAATCATTTTCCAGTAAAGCTGAGAAGCTTGTGTTGCATTTTCAACTACAACGCAATAAAATCACACTTTCCTCAAAGTTCGCGGTACTCTTGATCTTGTGTCAAAAACCAGACAATCATTCTCCACGGCTGAAAGCGCACGTGAACTCGGAGAATCGTTGTATCACCGAAAAGCTGGCTTCTTGAATTGAAAACATATGCAATAGATGACTTTTAAAAATATTGAATGATTGACGGATCTATTAATCTACAAAAGCTAAAGTTTATCAGATGAAATAAAAACACCGAACTAACGATAGGACGGTGTTTAGTAACGCAATCCCACACAACCTTTCTTTTGGCGACCCTGCGATAATTATTAATTTGGTCAATGGTGAGCCATTCATTATAACGTTTTGGTAGCCATTCGATAGTCAAGACCATCAAGGAACATTCATTATGGATTTGAAGACTGATAGCTTCAAAAGCTTAGTTTAATACCGCCGTTTCATTGCTGCACGATAGCGTGAGACGTACATTCCCGCCGCGCCAGATTTTTGCCGCTCATCGTGATTTGCAGTTATAATACTATCAGTAAATGAATATCCTGGAACTCGCGGTATCTCAAACAATTTTTCCCTTCCCTTGAGTGTATCAATATTTATTCTACTTGCCTGCTAAAACAGCCGAGTGCTTTGAGATACATATATTTGCTTTTCGATTATCGTACTCTAGAAAACCTTTAGATTCAAGAGGGAAATAACAGGCGAACGTCGATATCTGAAGTTAGAAACATAAATCTTAGCGTACGAAAACAGCCGCGTCTTCCCGAGCTCAAAGAAGCGACCAGTTCTTGCGTTAAGACTTCAACTTCTTGCGTTTCATCTTCTTGCGGATAAGCTCAAAATATTTAGTTCTTGCGCTTCAGCCTGAACTTCTTGCGGTTCAGTAGTTCTTGCGTCTAAAGCGCAAAAAGTTGGTTTAGGCCTTCTTGCGGCAGCTTGCGTGTTCTTGCGTCGCAAGAAGTTGCTTGCGCCACTTCTTGCGCGTGCATTATTTTACGGCTGTACTGTACTTCAAATGTTATTGAAAACCCTGGATAAGGTATTTTTATTGCCAAGTACTTTGGTAGAACTTGATAATTATGTTCTTACTTCAATGCCACCCTCGATCAACCTACATGTACTAAACACAAGGACCTATGAAAAAGTTATACTGTCTAGTTTAGAATTTTGAAAATTTGAAACCAGTATGAAAATTTGAAACCAGTATGAAAACATATACATGTATGTTGCAGGCCAAAAAATAGTTCAGGTTCAATTTGTCCATTCTGGGTTATTTTTCAACATACATGTATGTAGGTTATTTGTTCAACCTATATGTAGCTTATTTCCAAACCAACTCGTGGATACAGGGCTCTAAATTAAGGGGGGAAAAGAGGCATAATTTTACGCCCAGCTTAAAATTTTTAGGCGTAATTCTACAAAATTTAGGCGTAGAGTAGTATAGTCGGCGTCAGTTAAATACCACTTTTTCTTGTACAACAAAACTCAAAAGGTTGTGAATGTTATGGACGCCTTGTTTTCTTGCACAAGGGGCGTCATAAAGTGAATTCAGAAATCCACTTCATAACGCCCCTTGTGCAAGAAAAAAGGCGTCCATAACATTCACAACCTTTTGAGTTTTGTTGCACAAGAAAAAGTTGTATTTAACTGACGCCGACTATACTACTATGGGGTAACTAAGGGTCATTCAAAGTGTCACTAGACATTCTTGTACGTAAAATCCAACTTGATAATCCTATTAGAGATATGATTACATATAGTTATATCGACATCGATTGCTTGTACGTAAAATCCAACTTGATAATCCTATTAGAGATATAATTACATATAATTATATCGCTGCAACGTCCTTACACATAAAATCCAAATTCGAGTACCTGTTAAAGCTATCCTAACACATAGTTATATCGAAGGGAGAATGGTGAGACCACGTAGTGAACCACTTCCACGGAGTCTAGCTCGAGAGGCAGGTGCCATTCTAGAGGAGAGAGATGGAATGCTCGAGGGGATGGAGATAGGTCGCCGTACTATCCGATGGCGCTTCTTCCAAGGTGTGGCAGGAGACTTGACTCCTAGGATCATGGAAAAGTTAGTTGCAAAGGTAACCACCAGCTTCTACCTACGCTATAGCTACACCTATCGCATTCGCAATGTCAATGACGGACGCGTGATTCTATTCTCCAAGACTGTCCCAGGCTCTCCATGGGTGAACATCCTAGAAGATGCAGAAGAGTGGATCAATAGCAAGGAGACAGCTCGATTGAATCCCGACAACATCACTCGACCAAATACCCAATGGGCCTTCGTTCGTTGGATCTACGTAGATGTCAAAGTCGTGATCGATCGTCAGCTTTTGTTGGGAACAGGTCCACTGCCCCAATGGCTTCGCCTTAAGAAAGGAATGCTTGCCCTTGATCGATATGGCGACAACCTATGTCTTTGGCGCTGCCTTGCCATGCATGAAGGAGCAAGAGTAGATAGGTGTTGCGTCAAAGCTCGAAAACTTGCCCAGAACTTCTATCGCCTGACAGCACCCACACAAGACGTTCCCAGAACTTCCTTAGACCAGCTGGAGGAAGTCGAGTTACACTTTGGAATCGGTATTCGGGTGTATGAACCCACGGAGGACGGCGCTTGGCATCTGACGCGACATGCAGCTCACTACAAGCATACGATGACGATTGGGATATACGACGGACATGCCTTCTACATCAAGAACATCAACAAGCTAGGGCACATCTACGTATGTAACGATTGTAAGCAACGGTTCACGAAAGCCTCAGACCTTCACCGTCATGCAGATCGTTGCAGGCGTGGCGAAACAAAGATCGTTTGCCCCGGAAAAGTAATCACAGTACCCCAGTCGGCATACGAAAAAGCCTTCTGGCCAGAGAGCACAGCCAGCAAAGTCGCTTTATGCTGGTTGGAACGCGAAACCAAAAGGATTGGACAACACATTCATCATGCAGCTTGTGGGCATGGTGGAGAGCATTGGATCGAAGGAGCGCCGGTCGACGGCTACGAACCTATTTCGAAAACCATCTTTCAATTTCATGGATGCTATTTCCATGGCTGCCCGAAATGCTTCCCTAGGGAAAGGAGGCTCTATCTCAAGACCTGTGAAAGAACGGCAAAGCTACAAGGAGCTGGTTATACAGTAGTGGAAGCTTGGGGTTGCTCTACAAAGAAGAAAAACAAACCGGTCCCCACACCAACACAAACTGTCTACCCACACTTCATAGTTTACGATTTCGAAGCCTATCTCGATACAACGAAAGGAAGACAACCAACAGACCACCTGACCATCGAAAACGTCCATGTCCCAATATCAGTATCAATTGCCGACACATATAATCGAAAGTCAACCCACATCTGTCGACGCAATCCAAAAGAACTCATCGAAGCCTTCGTCGAAGAACTCCAGCGAAGAGCGAAAGCGATCCAAGAAGTCATTGCAGAACAGTTCTGCCCCAAGACACCTGAATTCTCTTTTGACACCCTACCAAAGAAACAACAAGCGAAGATCGACGAATGGATCCGCCAAGTTCCAGTAGTGGGATTCAACTCTGGCAGGTACGATCTTAATCTGATCAGGGAGCACTTCGTAGGAATCATTGCCGACACCTGTTCAAAGATCCTGGTAGCAAAGAAAGCCAATTCCACTATGTTCCTATTGACCCCAGATTTCCGTTTCCTTGATGTGATCAACTACCTTGGACCTGGAACTTCTTATGAACGTTGGATCAAGGCATATGGATGCGAATCGCAAAAGAGTTTCTTCCCATATGAGTGGTTCGATTCTCCAGACAAGTTGGATCACATTGGATTACCAGACTATCCAGAGTGGGGTTCGAAGTTGAAAAGAGAACATCTACTATCTATGTCAGAGTTCGAAGACTGTGAGTGCACCTTTCTCGACAAAGGAATGGAAACCTTTGCAGACTGGCTACGATACTACAACGACCTAGATGTAGTTCCATTCCTAGAGGCACTCGAAAAGATGCGAGATTTCTATCACGAGAAAGGAGTAGACATGCTGAAAGACGCAGTGTCCATTCCAGGAGTCTCACTACAGTTCCTACTTCGAGGTAGTGTAGAAAGGGGAGCTGAGATGTACGCTCCAAGTAAGGAAGCCTACCGCATGCTGAAAGACGCTGTCGTGGGAGGTCCAAGCATAGTGTTCACCAGACTCCACGAAGCAGGAGTGACTAAGATTCGTAGTCATCAGGGAGGAACTAAGACTTGTCGTAAGATTCTTGGATACGATGCCAACGCCCTATATCTTTCTACCATGGAATTCGAAATGCCTTGTGGAAAAGAAAAGGTTGTGCACTATGACGATCCAGGTCCAGCCACCGAAGGATTCGTTGAATGTCTACTTGGTGGAACGTGGTTTGGATATGCAGAAGTAGACATCGAGATACCAAAGAAATTGTGGAAGGAATTTGAGGAGATGCCCACCCTTCTTCTACAACAAGAAAATCCCCAAAGAAGCAATCCCTCCAGAAATGTTGGCCTACCTCACAAAGACAGGTAGAAAGCTCAGCGAGGAAAAGAAGTTAGTTGGAAGTCTCTCTGGAAAGAAGTTGCTACTCTATGCTCTTCTACTTTGGTATGTAGATCACGGCGCAGTGATCACTGCTGTCTACCGCACGATAGATTACGGAACCCAAAGAAATCTTCGGATGGTTCGCTGGACCAAGTCCACTGAGGCACGTCGTATGGGAGATGAAGAATAAAGGTGAGGCTTTGCTGGCAGATGTGTTCCAAGCTGCTAGGAAACAGCGCCTATGGAAAGTTGCTCGAAGACTTGGGACGCCAAACAAAGGTCACCTATACAAAAGATGAGAAGGTTGTGGACAAAGCATTGCGAAGTGTTTGGTTCGACGACCTGGAAGAGATTGTGATGCATATGAACTCGAGAGCCGAAAGGATCAGATCCAAATCAAACGCCCTTTCCAAGTAGGTATCGCTGTGTACCAGCTCGCAAAGCTGCGTATGCTTGAGTTCTACTATGACTCATCGACAAGTACATTGATCGCAATGATATCGAATATATACAGATGGACACAGACATTGCCTACATTGCCATCCATCGGGAAATAGCCTCGATGAGGTTGTAAGACCGGAACTGCGAGAAGATTTCGAAGCCGAAAGCAATGAATGGCTAGCTTGGGACGAATGGAGCAGTCGTACACCAGGACTCTTCAAACTCGAATTCGAAGGACAGCGCGCCATTGCCCTATGCTCGAAAGCCTACTACGTCGATACAGGTGGCAGCAAGAAGTATTCCGCTAAAGGTATGTCTAGACGGCACAACGACATTTCGTGGGAACGATTCAAAGCAGCCCTCCAGGGTAGTATCGACATGGCAAATAACCGAGGCTTCCGACTATCGCCAGAAGGCATAGCAACCTACAAACAACGGAAGCTTGGGCTATCGGCTTACTACGACAAAAGACGCGTTCTTCCCGATGGAATCCACACCGAGCCAATAGAGTACGCTGTTTAGCGTCTAGGTACAAACAGAATTCCTTTTGGTGGTAGTTCTGTATCCCTAGAACGACTTGTAGCTCTTCACGAACGAATCCACGTTTGGGTGCGTCCTTCTCCTTCGCAAGGTAGTAAAGCACAGGCTGTCCCGAAGATACTACACTTCGTGAAATGGTGTATATTTGCAAACTCCACACAGGATCAGTAGCTCTACGTTTTTCACCTCCTTCCAATTCTCCTGGTGCATAAAGATATCGAACTAGAACGTCGAATGGTAGACGCTCTTCTCTCAATCCAACCGTGCGCGAATATGTAGGAGTCTTCAGATCTACTTGTTGCGCCACTACAGAATTCGAAGGCTCTTTACCAGTCAACCGAGTCACCTCACTGTTCATGGCTTTGATAACCATTGGTAAACGAATTACCCATTCTCTACTACGCTCATCTGATCCTTCCGAAGTAAGCACCATCTCTTGTGCATATTGATATCCAAACAATCTCTCAGCTAGAGTCCTATTTGCTCTTTCAACAAAACTTTGCGCTCTATGATTACCAGCCTCACCTCGTTGAACTTTCGTACCATGTAGTTCTAGCGTTTCAGACATACGTCCCATGAATTCTCTACCAGGATCTACTTGCAAAGTCTTTGGCCATTCTAGTGGACTACGTTTATAGATTCGTTCGAATGCCGCAGCAACTTCACCACTATCTTTAGATGCCAAAGGTTCGGCTTCTTTGTATCGAGAAGCTACGTCGATTACTACCAATGCGTACTTGTATAGCTTCCGTCCACGCCCAGGTCGATCGTGTGGTAGAAATATCAAATCAGCTTGGTGGACTTCATTTGGTTTCGATACAGTCCAATGTGGTCGTGGAATGTGTTTTGGTGGTGGTAGATATATTTGCCACATAGATTGCTTTTCCAACCAACTCCTAGCCACGTCTTCTGATGCTTTCGCTGCTACCGATAGCTTGCCAATTGCAGTGTGACCTTTCCAATAGCCCATAGGCCCCATAGAAGATATTCGCAAGTTTAGAATCCATCATACATCTATACATTCTAACCTTCAACAGATGAAAAAAAAAAAAGGAAGAATAAAGAAAGTCGTTGCGTGACCCTCTTCATTCTTCCTTTTTTTTTTTAGTAGTAGCTTAGTAGTAGCTTAAGTAGCTTACTAGTAGCTTAGGTAACTTACTAGTAGCTTGCTAGTAGCTTAGGGCAACTCACCAGTAGCTTAGGGTAACTTACTAGTAGCTTACTAGTAGCTTAGGGCAACTCACCAGTAGCTTAGGGTAACTTACTAGTAGCTTAGGTAACTTACTAGTAGCTAGTAGTAGTATCTATATCCATTTACTAATAGCGTATCCAACACCTAGCATTCCACCACCAACGTAGAGCAACTCACCAGTCTTCTGATTGTTTGAGGGTTTGTAGTAGTCAGATAAGCGGGGTTCTTTCATCTCTTTGAGCCGTCTTAGCTCTTTACGTAACTTATCGGATCGCACTAAGGCTTCGTTGGTATCTCTTTGATCGTTGTGTGCTTTGCGTTCAAGACCTTCCTGCTCTTGTGCATAGTCATATAAGCTTTGACGTTTGATTCTATACGCTTTCATTTCACGTTCTAGTTTTTTCGGTGGCCCTATCGTGTCTCTCTCGTTCTGCATCTACATCACCATCTTTTCCAAGCATTCTAGCTAGTATGCCACCACCAGTAAATGCCGTTGCATTCAATATAGCCCCGAGGAGGGCCATTCCAATTGCTGCCGCCATTATGGTATGATCTTTTGTTTCTCAAGATTTAGGTTTGGGCTTTTCTTTCTTTCTCAAGTTGTTTCTCAAGATATTCCTTTGCGTATAAGCTACCAAGTATCACGGCAGTCCACTTTGCGTAATTCGCTAGGGAAGAAGAAGGATCGCTAAGCATAGATTCCTTGGTAGTCTTTTTTACGATCCACCCAATACCAGCAGCGAGTCCAACGATTTTGACTGCATCGGTTGCCGTCTTCGTCAATTCCTTCTCCATCTAGATATATACTACTATGATCTCGAGTCTTTAAGTGTTACTCCATGTCTAGTGCCGTTGGCTTTGCCGGAGCTGCAGGTTGTGTCGTGCTAACGGTGGCAACACGCTTATTACCATCTACATACTTCTTGTACTTTGCGAGACACGATAGGGCCACCGAAAAACTAGAACGTGAAATGAAAGCGTATAGAATCAAACGTCAAAGCTTATATGACTATGCACAAGAGCAGGAAGGTCTTGAACGCAAAGCACACAACGATCAAAGAGATACCAACGAAGCCTTAGTGCGATCCGATAAGTTACGTAAAGAGCTAAGACGGCTCAAAGAGATGAAAGAACCCCGCTTATCTGACTACTACAAACCCTCAAACAATCAGAAGACTGGTGAGTTGCTCTACGTTGGTGGTGGAATGCTAGGTGTTGGATACGCTATTAGTAAATGGATATAGATACTACTACTAGCTACTAGTAAGTTACCTAAGCTACTAGTAAGTTACCCTAAGCTACTGGTGAGTTGCCCTAAGCTACTAGTAAGCTACTAGTAAGTTACCCTAAGCTACTGGTGAGTTGCCCTAAGCTACTAGCAAGCTACTAGTAAGTTACCCTAAGCTACTGGTGAGTTGCCCTAAGCTACTAGCAAGCTACTAGTAAGTTACCTAAGCTACTAGTAAGCTACTTAAGCTACTACTAAGCTACTACTAAAAAAAAAAAGGAAGAATGAAGAGGGTCACGCAACGACTTTCTTTATTCTTCCTTTTTTTTTTTTTCATCTGTTGAAGGTTAGAATGTATAGATGTATGATGGATTCTAAACTTGCGAATATCTTCTATGGGCCTATGGGCTATTGGAAAGGTCACACTGCAATTGGCAAGCTATCGGTAGCAGCGAAAGCATCAGAAGACGTGGCTAGGAGTTGGTTGGAAAAGCAATCTATGTGGCAAATATATCTACCACCACCAAAACACATTCCACGACCACATTGGTCTGTATCGAAACCAAATGAAGTCCACCAAGCTGATTTGATATTTCTACCACACGATCGACCTGGGCGTGGACGGAAGCTATACAAGTACGCATTGGTAGTAATCGACGTAGCTTCTCGATACAAAGAAGCCGAACCTTTGGCATCTAAAGATAGTGGTGAAGTTGCTGCGGCATTCGAACGAATCTATAAACGTAGTCCACTAGAATGGCCAAAGACTTTGCAAGTAGATCCTGGTAGAGAATTCATGGGACGTATGTCTGAAACGCTAGAACTACATGGTACGAAAGTTCAACGAGGTGAGGCTGGTAATCATAGAGCGCAAAGTTTTGTTGAAAGAGCAAATAGGACTCTAGCTGAGAGATTGTTTGGATATCAATATGCACAAGAGATGGTGCTTACTTCGGAAGGATCAGATGAGCGTAGTAGAGAATGGGTAATTCGTTTACCAATGGTTATCAAAGCCATGAACAGTGAGGTGACTCGGTTGACTGGTAAAGAGCCTTCGAATTCTGTAGTGGCGCAACAAGTAGATCTGAAGACTCCTACATATTCGCGCACGGTTGGATTGAGAGAAGAGCGTCTACCATTCGACGTTCTAGTTCGATATCTTTATGCACCAGGAGAATTGGAAGGAGGTGAAAAACGTAGAGCTACTGATCCTGTGTGGAGTTTGCAAATATACACCATTTCACGAAGTGTAGTATCTTCGGGACAGCCTGTGCTTTACTACCTTGCGAAGGAGAAGGACGCACCCAAACGTGGATTCGTTCGTGAAGAGCTACAAGTCGTTCCTAGGGATACAGAACTACCACCAAAAGGAATTCTGTTTGTACCTAGACGCTAAACAGCGTACTCTATTGGCTCGGTGTGGATTCCATCGGGAAGAACGCGTCTTTTGTCGTAGTAAGCCGATAGCCCAAGCTTCCGTTGTTTGTAGGTTGCTATGCCTTCTGGCGATAGTCGGAAGCCTCGGTTATTTGCCATGTCGATACTACCCTGGAGGGCTGCTTTGAATCGTTCCCACGAAATGTCGTTGTGCCGTCTAGACATACCTTTAGCGGAATACTTCTTGCTGCCACCTGTATCGACGTAGTAGGCTTTCGAGCATAGGGCAATGGCGCGCTGTCCTTCGAATTCGAGTTTGAAGAGTCCTGGTGTACGACTGCTCCATTCGTCCCAAGCTAGCCATTCATTCCTTTCGGCTTCGAAATCTTCTCGCAGTTCCGGTCTTACAACCTCATCGAGGCTATTTCCCGAGATGGCAATGTAGGCACTGTCTGTGTCCATCTGTATATATTCGAAATCATTGCGATCAATGTACTTGTCGATGAAGTCATAGTAGAACTCAAGCATACGCAGCTTTGCGAGCTGGTACACAGCGATACCTACTTGGAAAGGGCGTTTGATTTGGATCTGATCCTTTCGGCTCTCGAGTTCATATGCATCACCAATCTCTTCCAGGTCTTCGAACCAAACACTTCGCAATGCTTTGTCCACAACCTTCTCATCTTTTGTATAGGTGACCTTTGTTTGGCGTCCCAAGTCTTCGAGCAACTTTCCATAGGCGCTGTTTCCTAGCAGCTTGAACACATCTGCCAGCAAAGGCCTCACCTTTATCTTCATCTCCCATACGACGTGCCTCAGTGACTTGGTCCACGAACCATCCGAAGATTTCTTTGGGTTCGTAATCTATCGTGCGGTAGACAGCAGTGATCACTGCGCCGTGATCTACATACCAAAGTAGAAGAGGAGCATAGAGTAGCAACTTCTTTCCAGAGAGACTTCCAACTAACTTCTTTCCTCGCTGAGCTTTCTACCTGTCTTTGTGAGGTAGGCCAACATTTCTGGAGGGATTGCTTCTTTGGGGATTTTCTTGTTGTAGAAGAAGGGTGGCATCTCCTCAAATTCCTTCCACAATTTCTTTGGTATCTCGATGTCTACTTCTGCATATCCAAACCACGTTCCACCAAGTAGACATTCAACGAATCCTTCGGTGGCTGGACCTGGATCGTCATAGTGCACAACCTTTTCTTTTCCACAAGGCATTTCGAATTCCATGGTAGAAAGATATAGGGCGTTGGCATCGTATCCAAGAATCTTACGACAAGTCTTAGTTCCTCCCTGATGACTACGAATCTTAGTCACTCCTGCTTCGTGGAGTCTGGTGAACACTATGCTTGGACCTCCCACGACAGCGTCTTTCAGCATGCGGTAGGCTTCCTTACTTGGAGCGTACATCTCAGCTCCCCTTTCTACACTACCTCGAAGTAGGAACTGTAGTGAGACTCCTGGAATGGACACTGCGTCTTTCAGCATGTCTACTCCTTTCTCGTGATAGAAATCTCGCATCTTTTCGAGTGCCTCTAGGAATGGAACTACATCTAGGTCGTTGTAGTATCGTAGCCAGTCTGCAAAGGTTTCCATTCCTTTGTCGAGAAAGGTGCACTCACAGTCTTCGAACTCTGACATAGATAGTAGATGTTCTCTTTTCAACTTCGAACCCCACTCTGGATAGTCTGGTAATCCAATGTGATCCAACTTGTCTGGAGAATCGAACCACTCATATGGGAAGAAACTCTTTTGCGATTCGCATCCATATGCCTTGATCCAACGTTCATAAGAAGTTCCAGGTCCAAGGTAGTTGATCACATCAAGGAAACGGAAATCTGGGGTCAATAGGAACATAGTGGAATTGGCTTTCTTTGCTACCAGGATCTTTGAACAGGTGTCGGCAATGATTCCTACGAAGTGCTCCCTGATCAGATTAAGATCGTACCTGCCAGAGTTGAATCCCACTACTGGAACTTGGCGGATCCATTCGTCGATCTTCGCTTGTTGTTTCTTTGGTAGGGTGTCAAAAGAGAATTCAGGTGTCTTGGGGCAGAACTGTTCTGCAATGACTTCTTGGATCGCTTTCGCTCTTCGCTGGAGTTCTTCGACGAAGGCTTCGATGAGTTCTTTTGGATTGCGTCGACAGATGTGGGTTGACTTTCGATTGTATGTGTCGGCAATTGATACTGATATTGGGACATGGACGTTTTCGATGGTCAGGTGGTCTGTTGGTTGTCTTCCTTTCGTTGTATCGAGATAGGCTTCGAAATCGTAAACTATGAAGTGTGGGTAGACAGTTTGTGTTGGTGTGGGGACCGGTTTGTTTTTCTTCTTTGTAGAGCAACCCCAAGCTTCCACTACTGTATAACCAGCTCCTTGTAGCTTTGCCGTTCTTTCACAGGTCTTGAGATAGAGCCTCCTTTCCCTAGGGAAGCATTTCGGGCAGCCATGGAAATAGCATCCATGAAATTGAAAGATGGTTTTCGAAATAGGTTCGTAGCCGTCGACCGGCGCTCCTTCGATCCAATGCTCTCCACCATGCCCACAAGCTGCATGATGAATGTGTTGTCCAATCCTTTTGGTTTCGCGTTCCAACCAGCATAAAGCGACTTTGCTGGCTGTGCTCTCTGGCCAGAAGGCTTTTTCGTATGCCGACTGGGGTACTGTGATTACTTTTCCGGGGCAAACGATCTTTGTTTCGCCACGCCTGCAACGATCTGCATGACGGTGAAGGTCTGAGGCTTTCGTGAACCGTTGCTTACAATCGTTACATACGTAGATGTGCCCTAGCTTGTTGATGTTCTTGATGTAGAAGGCATGTCCGTCGTATATCCCAATCGTCATCGTATGCTTGTAGTGAGCTGCATGTCGCGTCAGATGCCAAGCGCCGTCCTCCGTGGGTTCATACACCCGAATACCGATTCCAAAGTGTAACTCGACTTCCTCCAGCTGGTCTAAGGAAGTTCTGGGAACGTCTTGTGTGGGTGCTGTCAGGCGATAGAAGTTCTGGGCAAGTTTTCGAGCTTTGACGCAACACCTATCTACTCTTGCTCCTTCATGCATGGCAAGGCAGCGCCAAAGACATAGGTTGTCGCCATATCGATCAAGGGCAAGCATTCCTTTCTTAAGGCGAAGCCATTGGGGCAGTGGACCTGTTCCCAACAAAAGCTGACGATCGATCACGACTTTGACATCTACGTAGATCCAACGAACGAAGGCCCATTGGGTATTTGGTCGAGTGATGTTGTCGGGATTCAATCGAGCTGTCTCCTTGCTATTGATCCACTCTTCTGCATCTTCTAGGATGTTCACCCATGGAGAGCCTGGGACAGTCTTGGAGAATAGAATCACGCGTCCGTCATTGACATTGCGAATGCGATAGGTGTAGCTATAGCGTAGGTAGAAGCTGGTGGTTACCTTTGCAACTAACTTTTCCATGATCCTAGGAGTCAAGTCTCCTGCCACACCTTGGAAGAAGCGCCATCGGATAGTACGGCGACCTATCTCCATCCCCTCGAGCATTCCATCTCTCTCCTCTAGAATGGCACCTGCCTCTCGAGCTAGACTCCGTGGAAGTGGTTCACTACGTGGTCTCACCATTCTCCCTTCGATATAACTATGTGTTAGGATAGCTTTAACAGGTACTCGAATTTGGATTTTATGTGTAAGGACGTTGCAGCGATATAATTATATGTAATTATATCTCTAATAGGATTATCAAGTTGGATTTTACGTACAAGCAATCGATGTCGATATAACTATATGTAATCATATCTCTAATAGGATTATCAAGTTGGATTTTACGTACAAGAATGTCTAGTGACACTTTGAATGACCCTTAGTTACCCCATAGTAGTATAGTCGGCGTCAGTTAAATACCACTTTTTCTTGTGCAACAAAACTCAAAAGGTTGTGAATGTTATGGACGCCTTTTTTCTTGCACAAGGGGCGTTATGAAGTGGATTTCTGAATTCACTTTATGACGCCCCTTGTGCAAGAAAACAAGGCGTCCATAACATTCACAACCTTTTGAGTTTTGTTGTACAAGAAAAAGTGGTATTTAACTGACGCCGACTATACTACTCGTAGATAATTGTGCATTTATTTAGTAGCTGAAATTTGTATCTCATAGGAAAAGGGTAAAATTTGTTTTTTTTAATGTTGCAAATCATTTGCTTTTTTTGTAAATAAATAAACATTCGACTTTAAACTCATTGAGTTCAATATCGCTTTTTTAAACAAGACAGAGAAAGACAAAAGCATGGCAGCCTTTTTTCCATGCGGTCACGCAAAGTTTCGCAGGAAGCCATGCAAGTGTTTAAGTGTAACGTACATGTCTAGGAGGCTGTTAAAACAGATCTATCGTGCCGGCTTTGAGACAAATAGAGCGGCAAGCAGAGACGATTTCTCTCATCTTTCTACAAAACGTTGTTTGCATTTTACTACCATTTGCAAGCAAGCGTTTAGTGTAAACTTTTTTGTCTGTTGTTTCAAGTTTGAAACGCATAGTTTACTAATTACGTGGCGACGTTTGGCGTGTGAAGTCTGAACTTTTAACTGCAACATGTCAAAGTTTGACAGGTCCTGTAATGTAAACTATTTTCCCACGCGAAACAAGTTGTTTTGCATGACAAAAGGCTATGTTTTGCATGACAAAACCTATAGATAGGAGCTGTCAAACTTTGAAATTTTGCAGTTGAAAGTTCAGACTTCACACGCCAAACGTCGCCGCGTAATTAGTAAACTATGCGTTTCAAACTTGAAACAACAGACAAAAAAGTTTACACTAAATGCTTGCTTGCAAATGGTAATTTTTTCAAAAAAATCATAGTTTTAGAGATTTGGAAATAAGACTTGTCTTCCGATAATTTTTACCTTTGCCTAAGTGGAAAACGTTAGGCGTAAAACGAAAAAATCTAGGCGTATTTACGCCCGTATCGGGCGCAATTTTGAGCCCTGGGATAGTTGGTGAGCTATTTTGACATATACTAAAACTCATGTGACTGATGACGTCATTGTTATGTCATCACCACTAAGTGAATCGTGGGGAAACAATACCTTTAAACTGTCTGCAGGCATTAGAAATGAGGGAGATATGGGCATGTACTTAAAATCATGTGACCATGCAATGACATCATCATTATGTCATCACCACTAGGTGCTTGATATGATAGGGATCCACTACCATGTCTGTCAGGTTTGAGTATGCTGGCATTAGAAATGAGGAAGATATGGGCATGTACTTAAAATCATGTGACCAATGACATCATTGTTACATCATCACTACTACATGTAGGTGTTTGATAGGGACCTACAGTACTACCATGTCTGTCAGGTTAGAGAGTGCTGGCATTAGAAATGAGGGAGATATTAGCATGTACTTAAGATCATGTGACCGATGATGTCATCATTATGTCATTGGCCGTTTTTATACTAGAGATGTCTAAGTCGTCTGGAGAGCGCTTAGACGTCTAAGACGTCTAGTGTAAAAACGGGAAATAAGACAGACAGAGTTAAATTTATCTTCGTCTGCTAAGTGTGACCGAACAACGCACTTACATTGTAGCAGACGTCTAAGCCGTCTAAGACGTGTAGTATAAAAACGAGACGCACAAACCATGGATGCACTTAGCCAGTCAGGGCTTATTGGAAAACGATTTATGAAAGCGGTAACCATTTCTCTACCATGAGTTGTTCATCTGGGTTTCCTTCTTGTCATGCATTTTGGCTTATGGGCACATTACACAAGACAAACGAGTTTTCGCCAGTTCCGTATCCTCGTCCATATTCTCTAGAAGACACTTTTTTCAATCATTTTCTTTCTCTCAGTTCTCATCGACTCTGTGAAAGACTTCCTGAACTGCAGCGATGGCTCCGCCATTATCAGTGACATTCACAATCATTTTGCGCCAGTCGTCTGGTAGTATCCAGACTCTTCCGAGAATAGTACCCAGTTTCTTTTTAAGAAAATCGTGGTATTTTATGTGTCGCAGTCCAAACTTATGCATCCCGTTTTTATATCGGTCCGACGTTTAATGCATCTCAGAGACATCTTAGACGTCTGTAGTATAAAAACGGCCGTTACCAATAAGTGATTGATTGGGACCCACTACCATGTCTGTCCAGGTTTGAAGTGTCTGGCATTAGAAGGGCACCGTCAACACATCTTCTCCAGCATGACTAAATCTTTCTTGGACGCATACCATAAACATCCGTCAATATATCTTCGGAAAATCAAACGTCATTCGGAAAGTCAACAGCGAGTCCTCGATCCACAGAAAAAATATATGAATAAATTAGCTTGCACCGCCTAACCCCAATACTCGTTCTACGCTTGGTCACACCACAAGGAGTTTATTTTTAGTGGGCATAAACTAGAAATAATTAAGCTAGCTTTTCATCTTGTACCTCGTACTATTATTATATCCCCTTCTTTCCCTTTTCTTTGTCTCTCCTTGGTCCTGACTACTTCCCCTTCCTCAGTATTCTCTGTCCCACCCTCTTTACTCTACCCCACCCTAATCCTGCAAGATGCCGGTGGGACGAAGTGACATAAAAATGTCATTACAAGATGGCGGCGCCCAGGTCTTCGTGGGGCCAACTTTGAGGGGCTTGTTCTCAACTCTGAAAAACTTTTATCAAATTTTAATACATTTTCTGAACATTATAAGTACATCTGAAAAATGCTTTTGAGCCCAAATGTTTTTTTCACTCGGGTATCCCTTTAAATAAGATACATTTCTGGTTTTGACCCCTTTTACCAGATATATCTCATATCAAATAAATTACTGTCTATCTGTTGTGATAACTGATGTGTTTCACATTAACTACATGCAATAATCTGATTTAAGGTGCAGGAATCTCCCATCCAGTGTGAGGGGAGGGGGATTGGGGGGAGGAGGGATCCCCCTTATCTCAACCCCACCCCGAACCCCCCAAATAACCATAATTGCAAATGAATGGTACAAAAACATATTTTAAAAATAATTTTATGATTGAATTACAGATATGACTTTTTTACAGTTGTTCAAAACAATAAACTGCTGCCCATACCCTTACCTTTTGCTTTATAATAATTGTGGGACCTGTATGTAAACCCCTAAGATAGTGTGATTTAATAATCACCAGGTAACGTTTTTATTCCAGTTCCACAGGGTGTTAGAAATCCTATGTTTGTCAGAACTTCAGTCACAGATGATTTGATCTCTTCAATTGCTGAGGATGTCAGTATTCACTGGAAAGTTCTGGGGAGAAAACTTCAACTTGGGGAGACAATAATTCAAAACATAGACAATGATAACCGTAGAACATTAGAAAAAGCCACTCAAGTACTTCATAGCTGGAAACGGAGAAGTGACAATGCAACTGTTCAAGCTCTGATTGATGCTTTAACAAAATCAGGAAGGAGAGATCTTGCTGAGAAAGTTGAAGGTACATGTATGTATACAATCATGTACAATGTAGATCCATTAGAAATAATGTGACAAACTTTAAATATTTAGCAAAAAGGTATTAAAATATTATTAACAAGAAGCTGCACACAGCTTTACAGTGTAACTCGGGCCATAATTTTTATGGAAGTTCAACAGACAACATGTTGAAGAAGAAAATAGCTTATTATATCATAGGGAAATCTCCATTTGCCCAATGAGCTAATAGCTTAATCTTTTATTTTAGGCATTAAATTTGCAGGCATCCCAGACCTCCTATATTTCCTATATATCCTATAATTTGTATAGGATCCTATAAAGAGCCTATATTTCAAGAAATCCTCCTATATTTGTACATGTTGTGGTTGGAAAATTTTTTTGGTTCAAAATTTTTAAACTAGTTCAAAATTTTTACACCAGTTCAATTTTGAAAACTGGTTTATCTTTTTCAAAAGAAAAAAAAATCTACCCACCCCTCCCCTGCAAAAAAAAAAGCCAACCTACATGTATTCCATTCCATTTTTTCCCTTGCCCCCCTACCTACTTACCTTACTGTACCACTTACTTACCACTTTCCTTGGCGGTCACCCATCCACTCACTAACCCTGCCCGATCAGGCTTAACTTCAGCTACTCGATGATCCACTCGCCTAACGCAATGCGCCACAGAAGCAATCGTTGATTTGAACACCACCGTATATTCTATAAGTGCTAGTCGTTGAAGCCAGTCCCTCTCATTATACTAATTTGTTTCCAGTCTCTTAAATTTATATGCGAATGCGCACCGGATTCTTCAAAGATGGCCGATGAACCGTGCGTAAGTAAAGAGGCCTTCTATGATGCCATAAACGACTTATAATCCAAACAAAAAAAAAAACATTTAAAAACACCCTAACCGTCAACAATGGGTGCTCACTAATTTAGGGTGTTTAGAGCTATAGTCACTACACTTAGAACTAGATTACTGAACAACTCAGAATAATAATGCTTCTTCAATGGTCCCGTGAACTAATACAAACCCTACCCCTACATTTAAAAATACCCTAACCGTCAACAACGGATGCTCACTAATTTAGGGTGTTTAGAGCTATAGTCACTACACTTAGAACTAGATCACTGAACAACTCAGAATAATAATGCTTCTTCGATGGTCCCGTGAACTAATACAAACCCTACCCCTACATTTAAAAATACCCTAACCGTCAACAACGGATGCTCACTAATTTAGGGTGTTTAGAGCTATAGTCACTACACTTAGAACTAGATCACTGAACAACTCAGAATAATAATGCTTCTTCGATGGTCCTGTGAACTAATACAAACCCTACCCCTACATTTAAAAATACCCTAACCGTCAACAACGGATGCTCACTCATTTAGGGTGTTTAGAGCTACATGTAGTCACTAATAATTTTGGGTCGCCTCGCAGCGCCCGTAAGATTTGCTCCAATTTGCTACTACCTTCACCGACAAACAATAGAACAAACATTAATAGAACGAAGCAAACAATAACATCTACATGTAGTAGTCACTAATTTAGGATCCTAAATCCAGCATTTAAAATAACCCTAACATCAGTTAACATAACTTCCCTTTTAGAATGTTAAAAAATAAACTGGTTTTAAAATTTTGAACTGGTGTAAAAAAATTTGAACTAGTGTAAAAATTTTGAACTGGTGTAAAAAAAATTGAACTAGTGTAAAAAATTTGAACTGGTGTAAAAAAAATTGAACTAGTGTAAAAATTTTGAACTGTTTAAAAAAAATTGAACTGGTTTAAAAAAAATTTTGAACCAAAAATTTTTTGAGCCACAACATATACATGTACATGTAAATATCAATTGGTATAAAGTGCTTTCCATCATTTCTAAGATCCGTCAAATAGCAGTCTTAAAGAGACTGAATCAGATCAACAGATCTTGCTTCTTTAGTCTTTGATAACATAGAAGACCTGATAATGGGCTGATAACTATCAAAGCAGTTGTATTTATTTAGGATCTTCCCCTCTTCAATGAAATCTTGAACTGAGCCTAATGGCCAGTACAAATAGCTGACATATCAGACTCTTACCGATCCCCGATCCAGTAGAATGGCAGAAACATCTTTATGATTAATTAAACAGTTCACTGCTGCTTCTTCTGATTTCAAGCTGTGAAAATCATAGTGTACACTTTATAACAGAATCTGCCACTCAAAATCCCAATTTCAGCCATATCAGTCACATGATCCATGCAAGATTGATCTCTCGATTGGCACTTTTAGCCAATAGGAGAGCTGCATCCATGACGAACACAGGTAACTCTAAAAGGCATGCTTTGCATGCAGGCTCTTATTTCATTATCTCCCCTCACCCTGCTTCCCTTTTCTTGACCATGCACCACAGGTAGCCCAATCCAAAAACAAATTAGCAAAAAAACAAAAACAAGAGCTGCTCACAGGCTAACAACATGGCTGCTCATTCTGTAAATAGTACTTTTAATTAAAAAGCTTTCATTCATTTGCTTTCTTCATCGTCATGAATTATATTTGTTTGTGAGTTGTACAAATGTATGTACTGTGCAGTATGTATTGACACCACAAAAGAGTGATGACTGATCTGTGTTGTTTTTATAAACTACAGAAATTATGAGTAGAGAACAAGTTTCTCAAACAGAAAATGAACCAACAGAGGGGTATGATACCCAGCCAACAGGTCAGTGGCATCGTGTGAAGTTTAACTGACTTTCTTTCCTGATAATGATGATGATGGTATTAAAATAATATATTTATTTAAACATGGTATTGAATTTACTGCAGCTTATGAATCTGATGTGGCCATGATTATACAAAGGAACAATGTATGATAACATACCAATGGGTAAATGTACTCATGGATGGTTTTGTTAAATCATAGAAAGTGGAGTTACAATGTAGGTGTTTCAGCTACATATAAGTAACAAACCGCAGAGTAGTAAACCAACTGAAACAGTCAAATTGTAAAACTTGTTTGGGAATTCCTGCCAGATTTGTGATACATGTATTAGTCACAAACAGTATGGTTTTACTACCAACATAACCATAAGCACTAGCAACATTCATGTACACACCTCTCACAGGAAAACGTACACTAACGGATATCCGTCAAATGGGCCAGACCGTTCGTCACCCGTTAGGTATCCATTTAAACAGTTTGAGAAATCGTTAGAAGTGTTAGAACAACCGTTAGAAATTTTGTCCATGCCCTTTGAAAGGTTTGAGAAAGCGTTAGAAGCGTTAGAACACCCGTTAGAAATTTTGAGCATGCCGTTTGAACGGTTTGAGAAATCATTAGAAGCGTTAGAACAAGCGTTAGAAATTCTGTCCATGGCGTTTGACTAATATATTCATCCGTTAGATAAACATTTCCATCTGTTAGATCCAAACCTTCATCCGTTACATCCAAACCTTCATCCGATCCGTTAGATCAAAACATTCATCCGTTACATCAAAACCTTCATCTGTTAGATCAATCAAAACATTCATCCATTGGGCGTTTAAATAGTTTGACGATCACCATTTGGTTTCGGCGATCATCTGTTAGCTACATACAAGTCACACAACGAGTTTAGAAACTCGGATTATACGCGATCGCCTTTATATGCTTTTCCGAATGCTATAAAACGAGACACATGCCAACATACCTGCAGGTTTAGATGTTTTATTAACCCCTCACAATGTGATGAAGTAAAAAAGCTGAAATCAAAACTCCAAAAGATTCGATATGGTTCGTGCGATCTGATCTCACGCTAATAACAGAAAACAAATTAAAACTGTGAATATCGAGAACTTTTAATGGACTCAAACCATTTTTCGCATCATGTGGAAACTGTTCAGATACATAAATGAAGTGGGAATTTTCAAACCGTTTGATTCTGTAAGCATCTCGATAAACTTTATTTAAAGTAAAGCCACAGGAAGAAAGTTTCTTACAAAACATCTGAAGCAAATTTGAAATTTTGCCTCCACTACACAATAATTGAGACTGATGCAGCTCTGTTACAATGTAGATACCTGGGCATGTTGGTCAACTTGAGGCCCAATTAACACATTTTATTTTATTTCACTAGTTTTTCTGTGATTCTCTTTACATCAAGTCAGTTTACATATGCAGCACCCTTAAAAACCACACTGTTAGAAAAAGAATGGGAATGTGTACCTAACCCAATACAATGCTGCTACCTGTGAAGTAACATGTTAATACGAAATGAGTGGCCATGATTTAAAGATAACTTATTGCTCAATGATTTCCTTTGTTTTGCTTCATGAATTATTAATGAGTGTAATAAGTACTATTTTGAACACAAATTGTAGTGTTTTATCGGGGGTTCCAAATATTGAGAAAACAAATGAAACCCGAGAAGCATTTTATTGTTTTCAAAATATTTGGAATCCCCTGATGAAACATGAACAATGAGTTGTTTGAAATGACTTCTCGTGCGAATGGCTAAATCGAAAATTTACATAATTGCTTCTTTTCAAACATCATTAGCAAGTATTGTTTGACTGTTGTATATAATTATTCTTATTATAAGGTTTTGTGTTAACTAAAAGTTCTGTTAATTACCAATAAAGCAATTCACGGATTAGTTCCAGTTCATCTTAGTAAATAATATTAATTTTCTTAATATTAAGTCCTCTTCTTACGATCTTAGATCATCTAATAGTCTTCTCCTTAATGTCCCTACCATTAGAAATAAATCAACACTTGGTGATAAAGCATGTGTTGTTGCGGCACCAAAGCTGTGGAACTCTCTGCCAAAGAAACTAATTGCCATCTAGAATCTGTTGAGACTTTTAAACGTCATCTGAAGACTCACTTTTGTAGATTAGCATATAACTAGACATTTAATACCTTCTATTGTACACTGTAAATGCCATTTTATTGTTATTGCATGGTTATACATGTACTTATTAATTTTAGACTTTTTATAGATTAGAAATAAATCAACACTTGGTGATAAAGCATGTGTTGTTGCGGCACCAAAGCTGTGGAACTCTCTGCCAAAGAAACTAATTGCCATCTAGAATCTGTTGAGACTTTTAAACGTCATCTGAAGACTCACTTTTGTAGATTAGCATATAACTAGACATTTAATACCTTCTATTGTACACTGTAAATGCCATTTTATTGTTATTGCATGGTTATACATGTACTTATTAATTTTAGACTTTTTATAGATTGTTTTAGGAAACACTTAAGATTTCTATTCTGATTAGATTTTTATTTTAAGACCCGTTAGTACTAATGTCATGCGCATTTGATCATTTCTATGTAATCTGCACAATATAAATTAATATTATTATTTAATTATTATTTTATGCTTTAATGTTGGTAGTTGTCCATGGTAGGGTCAAGGCTTTCGACATGAGACCACTACAAACAAATCTCCCCCCAGTGCAGCCTAATAGAAGACCCCCACAACCAGCAGAGCATGATGGTCCTGTACACATTAGGGAAGCGGCTTCCTTGCAACAGGCTGACATTAGTGAAGCAAGAGAGTTGAGAGAACCTCACGAAGAAATGGCAGAAAGGCCAGATAGTGTAAGAGCTATAGTATAAGATAAATAGTTTTCAACAAAAGGAGTATATGAACATGTTTACATGTACACGTATACAAGCCTATGGCAGGTAGTATGCTTGTTTGTTTTTTCAACCGTATACATCCTTATTTTCACAAGTCTGTAGTAGAATGCACACAATTTCACATTGTTGCAAAATCTACTAAAAATAATTAATAACCGTACTTACTAATGTAATAAAATTATTGCACTGTTCTCATGAATACTCAAATGAGTTTTGATAGCAGCTTAAAAAAGTCAACTGTCACTGACAGTGATTTGTAGTATTTCTTTCTCATTTACAGGGGGTGCAGACTAACACTAGATTACCCATCCCTGACTCGGAAGGTAAGATGAAGCTGGACAGGATAGGCAGCTATCTTGATCCCAAAAAGTACATCATATCTGACCTTCTTGGGACAGGAGGTTTTGCAAAGGTATGTGCTACATTGAGATCTGCAACTTCTGGATGGATGTTTTTATTAGCAAGTAATCATATGGCTTTCTCATGCAATTCTGGGTTAATTTGAACTTGTGAGATTTTTCAAAGAGCTCATTATTTTCACCTTGCGGGCTCATGCAATTTTGAAACTCACTCGTTCAATTTAATCCTGAATTGCACTCGAACCCATGTGATTAGTATAGGAAATCATATGGTTTTGAGTGCAACTCAGGATAAATTCAAACGAGTAGGTTTTCTAAGAGTATCAAAATTTCACTAGCCCACAGGGCGAGTGATTTTAATAAATATGCTTATGCTCAGCTAATCAGAATTGAGTATTTTTGTATCTATAATTATTATTATTACCTATGCCATAATAGCAGAGGATAACTCACTCCACTTGCCACCTGCAGAGGAGATGTGCAACTGTGCCCAGGCCCCCATTTTTCATACTGGAACTTCACATTTAGAACATTGAAAAAGACAAACTATTATGTTAATTGAGGTGATGCTTTCCACCGAAAATAAGAGGTTATTACGTGGAAAGTTGTGTAATACGTGTATTTTTATGAGTCAGTTTATTTTTTCATGCCTGAAAGGCGAAAAAAAATATAATTGATGAGTAAACATCAATTCCCAGCCTTTAACTACACAACTTTCCATGCAATGGATTGTTTATTATATGACAGCTACAATGTAACACGAAAAAAAAAGAATATATTTTTGCTTACATGTACATAATATTGTATTGTATTGTATTGTATTTATTTGTCACTCACAACGTTACATTTAATATTACAGTTACACAGAAATATAGATAGATAGTTTACAAATATAGATAGTTTACAAATATTTAATATATAAAAGAACTAGAATAAACTAGAAATTAACGCTTGAGAGTGACAAGGAAGCCTCTGAGAAACTATGTAAGCTTATTTGAAGAGGCTTCCTTGCGGCAGTCATGAAAAATAATTATGTATTTTATTATTTTTTATATTATCACACAAGAGAAAAAGCATATTGAATTATAAATGAGAATATATTAAGATCAATGATAAAAGCAAAAGAACAGACAAAAATTATAGTATCTGGTTAAGTAAATATTGTTTCAGAGATTTTTTAAAGCTAACGAGACTTGAAGATTGAACTATGTCGAGGGGAAGAGAATTCCACATTTTTGGACCTTGAAAGAGGACAGTAAATTGCTTGATATTAGTTCGGCAGGGATGCGATCTGTAGTTAGAGGAGTTTCGTGTTTGGTACATGTACCTATGAATTTGTTGATTAGTCAAGAATATATCATTAAAGTAGGCAGGAAGAAGTTGATTATGATAAGAATACATGAAGCATGCAATCATAAGAGAATTTATTTTAAAGACATCAAGGATTTTTAGGGAGTAGAATAAAGGAGCAGTATGTGCGAGGTAATCAGCATTAGAAATTATTCGTACAGCACGTTTCTGAAGAATAAATATGCGATTTAGATTTGTAGGGTATGTGGATGACCAGGCAATGTTGCAGTAATTGATATAAGGATAAACTAAAGTATAATACAAACTTAAGCGAGACTTAGAAGATAAGAAATAACGTGATCTTGATATTATGCCAATTGATTTTGCCATTTTTTTCGATACAAAACCTATATGATTCTTCCAAGTAAAATGTTGATCGATGAAAACACCAAGGAATTTAGTAACTTCTACTCTATTAATAATATGGTTTTCAATAAAAATGCTTTTGTTTAAATGTACTCTATTTTGTCTGGGCGTAAATACCATATAGTTTGTCTTTTTCAAGTTTACAGAGAGTTTGTTTGCTTTTAGCCATGTGGCTATTTTTATTAACTCGCTATTTAAAGTATCAAAAACATGATTGAGATCTTTGTTAGAGCAAAAAATGCTTGTATCATCCGCAAAAAGAAGAGATTCAGTTAAATTGGAAGCATTAGGAAGATCATTAATGTACAAAATAAAGAGTAGAGGACCAAGAATTGATCCTTGAGGAACACCGCACTTTATAGTTTCTAGATTTGAGGTACATGTATGGCATCCGAACTGAACAAATTGTTTTCGATCCGTTAAATAACTTTTCATACATTCAAATGCATTTCCACGAATTCCATAATGATAAAGTTTGTCAAGTAAGATTTGGTGGTCTATGGTATCGAAAGCTTTCGACAAATCAAGAAATATACCTACTGTAATTTCATTTTGATCAATTGCCGAGGCGATTTTGTTAATTAAGGTAATAAGTGCTAATGAGAGCAGAAACTATCAGCCTTTTTTTAAGCCAAATGTTGGGGATGTTCATGCTGAAAAAACTGATCTGTTTTCGCATTTTAAGAGTTGATTGGCTATTTCTCAAACAATCCATTTTGATTGGCTTGTGCGCTTACAAAACCTTTTGAGTGTTGAATAAATCTGTGCAAACCTGTTCGTGACCCATGTAATATAATACCCTTGCATGTTTACACCCATATTTGCACTCGAAAACACCAAGTCTTATAATACGTAGAGGACATCGCATGAATGTGAGTGCTACATGTATATGGGATTTATGAGTGATATATATGATAGTAATATTTTTAAAGTTCTCTTTTTGCCTACATTTGTATAAATCAAGTATAGCACGAGTAGTTCATGTGATATTTTTTTTATAATAATTATACTGAGCTGAGAGCATATTGACTGTGCACTCCATAACCTTTAGATGCACTCTTTATTGACCAATCAGAATCAAGATATTTTGTTATGTAAATGACTGTATGTTATACATGTAATTGACAATTAGACCTGCAGCCTGAATTGGCTATGAGTCAATAGCCCATGAGTCACAGCCGAATGGGCTATTTAATTCGTAGCCCATGAGGGCAAGAGTTCTAATTGTTTTAGTATAAACTAACTAGTTGGACAGTAGAAAATAATAGAAAGAAACAAACAAATAGAAGTTGATTTTTTTTTTATTTCGTGAAAATGCGTGCGGTTTTTCTCTACCATGGACTATCACAAATAGACCTACATGTATAGTAGGGTAGCTAAGCCAATCAGAATGCAGGATTTGTAATAGTCCAATAGTTGGTTTATACTAATTCATGGTAGCACGTGGGTGGAATTCAGATCTACATGTCTTCATTTTAGTTATTTCTACAGCGTGCATGTACTTTAATGTACATGTACAATGTATCATTTCTAGTTTTGAATACTCGTGTATTTTAGGTATATTTGTGCATAAAGCGGGAGACAAATGAAACGTTAGCTGTAAAACTGGTGGATTTGGGAGACAACGACGCCCTCACACACAAGGTGCATTTTTAAAGATTAGAAATACTGAATATGATGTCTATATAGCTATCGTAGTAGCGCATTACCAGGGGGATTGAATATCCTGTGAGTGGTTTCATAGAATTTCTGTGATATTGAAATAGCTTTTGGTTGTGTTTGCATTTTTTATAAAATCGTCCTTGATGCATATGCAACCACAGGTAATGTACATTGTACCCTAAGCTCTCTCCAAATTAAACCTATATATGTAAAGATTTTGCAATCAATGGAAATGTCTAATTATGACAACTAAACGTTCCCAAAGGAAATCGAAAGTTTGTGCATACCAAATAAAGAAAAGTGTAGAAGTTGATTTACTTTGCATGGTACATTTTTCTCATGTAAACACTTTCAAGTGTTTGTCTACCCTGGTAGAGCCACTTTGTAGTTCGTCTCTCTTTCTCTGAGAAACGGAGAAAACCTCTGGAAAACCAAGGTAGTGCATGTCCATCTGGAAAATAAAATCACAGATAGCTGTGTGTGTTATTATGTTATTATTATAATTATTTATTAGTTTGTTACACCCAACCTCGAATAGCAAATCATTGCTATACGCTGGGGTACAATTTTATTGTAATCATTTATTATAAAGAAATAAGGTGTGATAAAAAACGAGTGTGACTCCAAGATTGCGACCAGTAGAATTGATGTGTTTGAGACACTCAAATTGTGTCCCTAGTGGCTCTTCTTGAAGGAATCACCCGATTCCATTACGATTGCCATTGCCATTTGAGGTACTAATATATATATATTTGTATACGTGTACATGTAACTCTTCTTTTGTAGCAAACAGAAGCACTTGAACAAGAAATCAACGTACTGAAATCCCTCAACAATCCCTATATTGTGAAGTACTTTGAGACAGTTACTGAGCAACACACACTGGCCATGTTTATTGAATACATGCCTGGGGTGAGTATCATGTTTGTTGAATACATGCCTGGGGTGAGTATCATGTTTGTTGAATACATGCCTGGGGTGAGTATCATGTTTGTTGAATACATGCCTGGGGTGAGTATCATGTTTGTTGAATACATGCCTGGGGTGAGTATCATGTTTGTTGAATACATGCCTGGGGTGAGTATCATGTTTGTTGAATACATGCCTGGGGTGAGTATCATGTTTATTGAATACATGCCTGGGGTGAGTATCATGTTTATTGAATACATGCCTGGGGTGAGTATCATGTTTATTGAATACATGCCTGGGGTGAGTATCATGTTTGTTGAATACATGCCTGGGGTGAGTATCATTTTTGTTGAATACATGCCTGGGATGAGTATAATGGTTATTGAATACATGCCTGGGGTGAGTACCATGTTTATTGAATACATGCCTTGGGTGAGTACCATTGTTTATTGAATACATGCCTGGGGTGAGTACCATTGTTTATTGAATACATGCCTGGGGTGAGCTTAGCCTCTGCAGTGAAAATCAGAGAAGCCAAAATCAGAACTCGCCAAGATGAGGGTACAACAGCTAATTCGAAAAGCTGAATTAGAGACTCAAGTGGAGGCAAAAAGACAGAACAGGAAGCCACTAGAAAAGAGAAGTACAGCTGTTACAACGTGAGATTGAAGAAGAATTCGGAACTTCCTCATCTGCGGCAGGGCTTTCAATAGAACCTGGCTCCTGCCAGAGCTCTGGCGGCTACTCATCCTAGTACAGTCGCCTACGCTGTCTGTTGCTGCTGATAAAGCTTCCTCCAGTAGTTGTGGAGAGATGGAGCAGGAAAAGGATGGAGCTCTGGAAAGCAGACCTGGAGGACCTACCAGGGAAACATGCTACTGCAAGTGGGACCTGGAAGAGAGTAGAAGCAGACGAGAAATGGAAGTTAGCTAAGAAACACTATCTGTCTTTCCACTGTCTGGGGAGTATGCTCAGAAGAGGTAGTGCCCTGTGAAGTAGAGCTGGTATAGGAGGTTGTGAGAAAATATACCACCCACAGCTGCACAAGATGGAGGACAGTGGAGCAAAGCTAAACCCAACCAGTTAGCCATTCATTCCCGCCATGAAAAGTGCCAGACGAACAGCAGTCTCAAAAGAGTAAGCATCAGCAAACACCTCACGTGGTCTGTGGAGCAACTATGAACCCTGCCGCTGTAAAACCCATTGGCAAAGTGGCACTTAACAGACAATACCAGTACTGCTCACTAGACAAATGCATTCCTAGATGGAGGATCGGTATCCTACAGTTAGAGAGTGTCTATTCCAAGTACACAGCGGAATGACAGCACTTGCAAGATGTGGGTATCCCGAAAGCAGTTGGGCATGGAGAGACAGATGTCCACATTGGTAGTGACTACTACCACAAACTCATTTTACTCCAACATAGTCGAAATGGGAAGTCTGGCGAGCCTATTGGGCTGAAGACCCCCCTTGGTTGGACAGTTGTGGGATGCATACCCAGCCTTACTGACAATAGTTAAATGAGCACCTACACCCACACCTGTCATGTGGAGGTCATACCTGAAGTGCGTGTTGATGAGTTGCTGAAAAAGATGTGGGATGACGAACTCTATGGACAGTTGTTCACTCCAGGAGAGGATCTCGCCATAAAGAAGGCTGAAGTGTCTAGGCAATATGTGGATAATCACTATGAAATTGCTGTCCCATGGAATGTAGAAGTGTCACCTCTACAGAGTAATCGAAGAGTGGCAGAGGATACACTCTTGTCCCTTGAAAGACACCTCAAGAAACATCCACATGTAGCAGAAATGCAAAAAGAGGTGATGCAGATGAACGTAGACAAGGGGACTTACGTAAGGAAGTTGAAAGGTGAAGATGTTGATCAGCATGGTCGAGTTGGTACTTACCTCATTTCCCAGTCGTGAAGGAGGACTGTCAATGTAGGATAGTGTACGATTCAGTGGCAAAGTATGGAGGTGTTAGCCTGAATGACACAATGTTACCAGGACCGAAACTACAGCGAGAAGTGTTTGATGTGTTTCTGTGTTTCCGGATAACTACTGTCGCGCTGGTTGCTGATCTGATGGAGATGTTTTCTCAAGTTAAAATGCCGAAGAAACACAGATGGTATCAGCACTTTGTGTGATGAAATATGGATCCTACAAGACCTACAGTAGCTTCAAAGATTGATAAGGTGGTGAGACTGATACACAGCAATTGAGCTTCTCCTTTTCTAGCGCAGTAGATCATCAGAAAGCATGTAGAAGAATACACAAGAATTCCCTCGAACAGTGCCGATCATCCTCAACCAGATGTTGGAACAGCCAGCTTTAAGATTCGCCACTGGTGCAGTAACTAAATCGAGGTTCTAGAAGACATGGCATCTGAAGAGCCCATTGCGAACGTAAACATTGAAGAATCAGAGTTGCCAGCTATAAAAGCGCTTGGAGTCCAATGGAGTGCTCAAGATGGCGTGCTTGCATTCAAGCTAAGCCCACCAGTGTTAAGTATACAAAACAAGTTTTCTTGAAGATGTGCTTGCCACGTTGTTTGAGCCATTATAGATGCTTGCTCCAATCACTATAAAGGCAAAGATGACGATCTACTTGGCTTGGGATGGGATGAGGATTTCCCAGAGAACTGAACGAAAAATGCACAGAATGGTTTCATAAGCTACTAGAGCTTGCAGAAGTCCATGTGCCATGGTGTTATCATGCAGCTGACAAGTCAAGGAGGTGAGCACAAGACCATCCGTTCACATCGTGTCGAATACATCACGTATAGCTTATGCAGCAGTCAGCTACATTTGTACTTATGTCACAATCATGAAGTTTGGGCTGTGATGGTGAGATTTGCCACTTCAAAGGCTAAGGTAGCCCCGACCAAAGCAGTAATCATCCCCATGGCAGCTGTGTTGGGCCTGAGGTTAGCAGAAAGGATATAACTTTGCTGGAGATCCCCCTTACCACTTATACCTTCTGGACAGACAGCATGGATGTCATTTATTGGATTCTGGATTCAAGGACACTTGCAACATTACAAAACCTTTGTAGTGCTCAAATCATGTATCAGAGATTCGGAAGCATATTGTAATATATGATATACCACCCACTTCCAAACAAACCCCGTTTGGCAAAGAAGCCGAGGCATGACCGCATCCAAAGCAGTGGAGGTACGTGCCCACAAAAGAAAACAGGTTTGGATGCTATCATTCTGACTCTCGATCAGGAAACTGTCTCCTCAAGAGATTCACCAAGCAGAGACATTCTGTGTGAAGCATGCTCAAGCAGAGAGATTCCCAGAAGAAATCAAGAGCCTAAAAGATGGAGGAAAGGTCAACAGGCATAGTAGTTTGAAAGCCATCAGTCCAATGTTTGATGAGGAAGGCGTATTGCGCATGGGAGGTTGATTGACAAGAACAAATCTCCTATGATGCCAGGCACCCGATAATCTTACCAAATAAGTACCGCATCGCTGGCCTATATATTCTCCTAGAAGTGCAACATCAATATTGGATCATTGACAGCCAGCACGAAGCGAAGATCTGGGACAAACAAATGCATGGTGTGCAAGAAACGATGAGCACAGACAGCCACCCAGACAATGTCATCATTGAGAGCCTTCGCCAAGTGCTGTGATAACAAGAAAGGTTACAGGCAAGAGATATGTGTGTCTGTTCATGTGCTCAGCAACCAGAGCAGTACAGAGATGGCCAGTTTGTTAAGCACTTCAGACTTCCTCGATGCATTCAGTCACATGATGGCAGCCAGAGGAAATTCGGAAGAAGTCACAAGCAATTCATGGGACCAACTTCATTGGGTCGAACCATGAGCTCAGAGATCTACTTCGCCTGATGGATCAGGTAAAGATTTCCAATGAAAGTACCAATTACTGGGGCATTAAATGGAACTGGAACCCCCACTTGGATCATACTTTGGCAGAGATTTGAGTTGCTTGTAAACATCACAAAGCAAACTCTGAAGACGATCATGGGAAACACTGGTCTTACCGATTACGAGCTCAACACTGGGACAAAAATGGTGGAGGGGCTGATGAACTACTGCCCCCTGACTTACAAGGGAGCCGACCATCGAGACGAGCCAGGGTTGACCCCAAACCATTTTATAATTGGGCAGCTAGGCATACAATAAGTGCCAAGAACAGAAATTGTTGGAGGCTAGTACAGAACTTAGTGAATACATTTTGGAGAAGATGGTGACACTCAACACAAGGAAGAAGTGAGCCTACGTATGTGACAACGTGAAGGTCAATGATGTCATCTTAGTCATCAATCAGAATGCTCCACATGGAGATTCGCCATTGGGATGTGTCAAGAGGGTGTTCCCAGGCCACGATGGATGAGTCTGTGCCATCCAAGTGAAGGTTAAGGGACACAGCTACATTGTCTCATTCTGGTAGTCAGGGTGTGCCTCTTGAACATTGACACTGCATAGAAGAGTGAGATCCTGGATCTTGAAGGGGGAAAATGTTGGAGTCAAAAAGCTCCCGGCATTATTCACAAATTGTTATCATTGGGACATACATGTAGGTATGAGTCGAGAGCACGAGGGAGTGCAGAGGGAGATCGGGTTTTTATTGTTGTAAAAAGCAGGATTTTTGAGAAAGTAGAGTTAGAAAACCAAGTACGAATTGTTGCAGTACCATACCATGTCACCCCAAAACAACACAAGAGGGCTACATGTCTGATCTTGAGTGCCCATATGCCTGGTTATCTTTGCCATTGAAAGTGGGCTTCACTGAGATACAAAGAGATGGTTAAATTCAGAGGCTTTGTGCTTTAAGTCTTATCTGTAATCTGAAAATTTATGTTTTAAACTGAATAATTACCATTTTCATCTGATAATTTATGTTTTTAACTGAGAAGAACATAGAAGAGCTGTGTGCAAAATGGGCATTTCGTGATCAGATTCTAAATTCTCCTTCAATTTCTTTGTTTTCTTAGACCTTCAGGTGTAACGTTTTAAAACGGCTAAATTAGTGTTTTGAATACTGAATATTGTGTGCTTTGCCTCCATGCTCAGGGCTCCATATGTCAGCTGGTACGTAGCCGGGGTCCCATACTGGAGGAAACTATACAGGAGTACACGTGGCAAATCCTTGTTGGTCTCCTCTATCTCCACGACAATAACATTACCCATCGTGACATCAAAGGTTTGACAGATTCATTGTTCTTTTTAAGACAGGCCTGTGTGTATGACTATTTCAATATATAAACACTGTCATACATGTACATCGTATCGTAGTCATTATGTCTTTTGAATTTGGAATGTAGACAGGGAAAGTCATCATCAAAATCCATTTATGTCAGTTAGTCTGAACTCTCACATAGTCGATTGGGTAATTTTAATAGTTGTGTATCTGAGTGGAAACACTCAGATACTGTACTGGCTTTATGTGTAACCTAAATATTATCCTTTTTATCACAAAAGGGTTTCATTAGGCCAGTTAAACTGTCCAGCGCATGCATCAAGTTTTTGATCTCTCGCATGGAAAACGAAGTAAACCACATTTGATACCAACATGGTAAGTGTTGAGCTGTGTGAATCCTCAAATGACACACTTGATACCAACATGGTACATGTAAATGTGATGAGCTGTGTGAATTCGGAAATTTGAAAATTCGATGCACGCACAGGACCGTCGAACTGGCCTATGGAAAAAAGGGCTTAAAGAAATATTTGACTCAAAATATTTTCCTAACTTCCAACTGATCGTTATAGCTTGAACCTTTGAGTCTATTGTCATAATCAAGGGCATGTGGTCTGGTACTTGTTTTGTATTGAGTATTGGAATAAACTGTGTAAAAGGTAATGTCATATATGTTACTTGTTTACAGGGGCAAACATTCTATTAGACGAACAAAAGAAATATATTAAACTAGCGGACTTCGGTATTTCAATTGCAATGGAGGTGAGGATGTGTTCATTAACTACTTGTTACACTAATTCAGCATTTCAATGCTCTGTGCAGAGTGTAGCAACTAAAATTGGTCTGAATCATAAACAACAACAACTTTATTTGTACTTTATAACAACATATA
Source organism: Actinernus sp. WN-2022 (assembly GCA_030867875.1). Taxonomy (NCBI): domain Eukaryota; kingdom Metazoa; phylum Cnidaria; class Anthozoa; order Actiniaria; family Actinernidae; genus Actinernus; species Actinernus sp. WN-2022. The sequence goes on from JAOWCC010000577.1 coordinate 123,076,817, forward strand.
GATCTCACAACACTATCAGTTTCTTAAAACTAAGCTTACAGTACTGGTAATTTAGAAATACAATGTAGCTAATGCTAATTTAGCACTAAAAAGTACTAAGCATACAAGTGCATTTCTCGAGAATAATAGCTGTTTCTGTACGATCATGCAGGACAATAATTATTGGTCCATAAAGATTCATCTGTGTACATGTGGATAATTAATTATTAACGAAATTTAAGACTTTTCGTAACTCTACACAATAATTTTGAAAGCAGCTTGGAGCTTTCATCTTCACCCAAAGACTTCGTCAGCAGTTCTACCATAATCACGTGCTGAAGGTACACGTGACCTGAGAACATTGTCCCAGATATGGCGACGTTGGTAACGCCCCCTGTCTCAGTTCAAGTCCGGCTTATTAATCCTGATGTAAATGGATTCCTCTATCCTGTGTTCTAACCACCTGGGGTCTCTGTCTAGGATCTGGACCTGGTCCATATTGATCTTATGTCCTAGACAGCCCAGATGTAAGTGTTTTGACACCTGAAGATGTTGTGCTCGGCCGCCGATGTTCCACAAGCCAAGCTTTGATGGTCCTCTCCATTTCTCCAACGTAAGCGCAGTCATAGTCTATACCATGTTTACCATGGTATTTGATGTGGTAGATTTGCCAACATACTTCCTCTTTTTTGGTCAGATCTGTGGGTGCACAGAGCGGTTGCCACAGGGTGTTAAAGGACTTAACCACACCAGGCTTGTGGTCCAGTGGATGGTTTGACTGGAAATTCATGTTATCAGGTCACGTGTAACCCCAGTACAATCTCAGGTCACATACAGCACGTGACTATGGTAGAACTGCTGACAGATTCTTTCATTGAAGAATATAGCTCCAAGCTGCTTTCAAAATTATAGTATAGAATTGCAACAAGTTGTAAATTTCATTAATAGGATAAGTATTACTGCATGTGTGACTACTGTAATTGGGGCGTTATTATTACTTAGACAATCAGAACCAGTCACACTGGGCCACTTAGACAATGAGAACCATTAACATTGCAGAATAAAACAAAGCATTCCAACTTAGGTTATTTGATCAAATCAGTATCAATAGCATTTCAACTTGCTCAAGCTTTGATCCGGTGAAAGGCAAATTTGTTGGACTAGTTTTGAAGTCTAGGTTTTTTGAATGAAGATTTGTAAGTTATAATGCTTTATTTTCGTTTTGCAATGTGTTTTAAGTTCTCGTTGTCTAAGTGGCCCCAGTTAGAGTAGTAATGTTGCAGCATAAAGGGATACCCAAATACAAAACACTTATGTTCTCAAAATGATATGTATACTGTCCTGAAAACTGAAAGAGCAATAAAAACGATTTCTTTGGCAATGCAAATACATGTATGTAGGACTTTTTTTAAAGTGTATTGTGCAATAGTTCTGATGTCACTTCAGCTACAGTACTGCTTAAAACTTTGTCACCCTTGTCACAGCTTCCACCTGTGCAGTATGCAAATTCTGTTTTAATTGAGTATCCTTCAATATCATCCTTATTGAAAGTGTTATACACAGTTCTCTCCAACACTCTTGCAATTACTGGTGTTACATTAATACCTCTGAAATCTGGGCAGTCTGTCTATAGCCTGATTTTCAGACGGTACTACGTCCTCCGCTCTCACTTCCTCCCCCTCCCCGTCTGATAGACTTTGGCAGAAACCGTGTTCCAGCCATTGTTTTCATTTTGACCAATCAGATAAGGTTTTATTTTTAGAGAACTGAGGTATGCGTGTAATGTGAAGCCAAATGGTGGACTATATGGCTTTGGAGAAAACGTGCGAAACTTTCGGCATTTCTGAATTATTTTCCGAACAGAGAAAGGCAATATTCCCCTTCGTTTCCCGGAAGGACCTTGGCCATCACAGCTGCATCTATAGGCGACGACTAGGTCGAGAATCGAGAGAGGAGACTTAGTTTAATATGTAGCCTTCTACAGCTCGCCAGAATCACGCACCTTTATGCACTGCAGAATTCTTATGTTTTACAGCTTCAAACTTATGTCGATTTCCCAGACGGGGAGCTAGGGGGAGGAAGTGAGAGCGGAGGACCTCGTACCGTCTGAAAATCAGGCTAGGCAGTCTACTGTAATGTCTTCTTTTGGCTTTTTGCTGCTGGGTTTGTGTGGAAGTGGGTGGTGTATCATATACTACAACATGCTTACTTTGCTGTAGGGTTTGGCTACGAGTACCGGTGCGTACATGACCAAGGGAATGGCTGCGTCTGTGTACTGGACCAGCCCAGAACTGTTGTCTGCAGAGCACTATGGCAAGAACACTGACATATGGTAAGCGAATCTTGCTGAATAATTCACACTGACCAACATACCAAACACTCGCTTATGTGTAAAGCTGGTTAGCTGAAGTGTTTTGTCTGTGACCATATCTTTTTAGCTTCATGTCTGTGTACACGTACAACCTCAGTCACAATAAATGAATTCGAAACAAACCGCCCTCGCACCCTCAATATTGTTTGTTTTTGGAGTTTTTAATATCGAATTTCCCCTGTCTGGAAATGATCTATGTTAACTCATTTACCAAGTAAATAGGCCAGTATAAAAGCACATGAAACGTGAACCATAAGTTGCCGCCAGCCACCATCCTTCACCACTGTGTATTATTTGACCCACTCCTCCCTTTATTATGGCAATATCACGTGGTTTCTTGAATTACATCATCACAGTTGTCAACATTTTAATAGCGTCTGATTTCCTCAGGCTAACATCGACACGCACATCATCGGCATCGGCATTCAGTGCCACATTTCTCATCTTCCACAATAATTTTTCCTGCGCATGCGCGCATCCACGAGTTAAAAAGGACGTAAAATAGTAGGTCCCACGTCGACCTTGTGTTTATCAGTTTCACCAGACTGTCACGAGTTACCGACGTTAAATAATTGCGAGGGTGAACCGTAATGTGTTTTTGTAGCTATGTTGCATACCCGTTCTGGAATACTAAAAACTATACCAAATTATATCACAATTGTTTTAGCTTTCAAGCTCGGAATTTCATTTCATTCGCTTGACATGGGGTCTTTAAAGAGTGTATATCAGGTCAAACATTTTTATCATTAATATCGATTCTACATCAAGTGAAAAGTTGAATATTTCTTGATTTGAGTGTTACATCCTTGAGTTATAGAGGTTTATATTTTTAATATATTCAAGCCGGTGACGTAAAACCGGTCATTTATTATACAAAAACATACTGGCAGAAATCAATTCTGTTATATTTGAAGTGATGTTACCAAATGTTTTGTCAAAGTCAGAAAACGGTTTCATTCACAAGAAAAAAGAATGAAAGTAAATTCCCGAATTTACGTCGCACATTAGCATACTGGAAATAGAACCTATATAACTCATAGTCGCAATATTCTACTATTCAGCTATTTACTTGATGTAGATTGATATTGATTAAAAAAATTACCTGGTATACACTTTAAACAAGGTTGCATTACGTTTAACGCCATGTGTATGACCTCTCTTCAGGAGCGTTGGTTGTACTGTGGTGGAGATGATGACTGGAAAGCCTCCTCTTCTTGATAATATGACGATTGCCCAGGCTATGTTTAGGATCAGTACACATCAAGTCACCCCACCACACACTTGCTCGCCCAACGCCAGGAATTTTCTGACATTGTGTTTCAGGTAAGAGTTGAGAGGTCTAAAGAAAAGAAACGTATGGTTAACTGTGTTATTATGATTATTGTAGGTGATAATCTTATACTTATTAATGTGATAATTATACTTATAAATGTGATTGTTCTACTTATTAATGTGATTCTACTACTTAAAAATGTGATTATTCTACTTATTAATGTGATTAGTATACTTTATATTAATGTCGAATGTATGTCGTATTGGTATTATAGTATGTAAAATATACATGTAAAATAGAAATTTAAATATTGCGCACGTTGATATAATTGGAAGGGTCAACGATTTTCGACTTTGCTGTGTGTGTACACTGTATATTGTATATATGTATGTATGTATATCTAGTATCCACACACCTTTGGTTCCCTACTACTGTACTAGTGTATCAGTTCATTTTCCGCTAGTAGAGAAAGTTTGGTAAAAATAAACAGGTTTGAACGACTGAGCGAAGTAGAAATTCAACATTGATTCGATAAAACGACACCCAAAAACAGGAAATAGGCAACCAAGTTTGGCATGAAAATATTAGATAGTAAACCACAGTAAATAGGAACGGAGTTTCATGTTTACTAAAACATATTTGTGGTTCATTGAATTCTGAAAATCCGGTTACAGAATTCACTTTGTTGATCAAAATCCGAAAGCAAATAAACCTAATGTAATACATTTGTTTCCAGACTGACTCAAACGTTGAAATAAATATGACAAGCATATCAAATGTCTAAAACTGAATTCAATTCATGATTTATGTTTTCAGATTTTATAGTCTGTTTTAAAAAGTCCTGCAAATGTCATAGAAAATATCCGACGTCATGCACAAAAGCCGCCAAACACGCTAAACAGCCTAGAACATAGAGTATTCTCTGTAAACCAAACATTTCTTCGCAGGGTACTCAAAACTATTCAAAGGTTCATAAGTAGAAAAATGTCAAGAAGGGTTAGAAGCACTTTAAACTATAGTATGTGAGTGCAAATAAAGATATACTCGCCCTACAGAGCAGGCTTAAACTGGGTTGCGGGACATGTGCTTTAGAGGTTTGTTTGTGCTCCAAACTGAAAGTGCATATGAGCCCTAGCCAGTTATCACTGATTTAAAAGTTAAAGTGGGAAACCAAATGACGACACAGAAAACAAAATTATTAGCGTCTGTCAATTTCTTTCAAAGGATCAAATTTCAATGACGTCATTTCAGTCAAAAGCCAATTCAGTTCATTTTGCTCTGTTTTTATATCATCTCCCATGCTTCGTTATCTAGGGTCTTCGTTTTTCGGGGCTTCGTTATCTAAGGTCTTCGTTTTTAGATCTTCGTTTTCTAGGGGGGGCTTCGTTATCTAGGGTCTTCGTTTTTCGGGGCTTCGTTATCTAGGGTCTTCGATCTTCGGTCTTTGTTTTCTAGGTCTAGACACCCAACAAATTACATCAGGCGTTTTCAATCGAGCATTCTTGTACATAGAGGTTACTTAAGTGCTGGCGTATGGTATTTACGTACGAGTTTGTTTTCACAAAACGAGCGAGCGAGTTTTGTGAAAACAAACAAGTGTGTAAATACCATACAAAAGCACTTTTCATCTTGTAATTTGTTTATTATATACATACTGAGATTTTTCTCCAATATGAAACCGGTTTTATTCAGGTCTTGTCATTGAACACGTACATTTGTAGCTCTCAATTTTTTGTTTTGTATTTCGTATCCGACTGAACGTAGACTAAATTTTTTCCTCGCTACAATAAAAATGGAAAGAAAATCTTACTTTCTAAACAGACATAAGCCTTGAAATAGTTCTTCAACAACAATATGGAAGTTTACATCGTCAATACATTAGTATACCTGCTTTTTCCAAGTAGTTTGCTACGAGTTTCCAGGCATCTCCACGGCTTGTAGGTTTTCTCGCTCACAGAATATTTACGATTTTTCAAATGTCGATGGTCTATGGAATCACTACACGAAGGATTGAAGGCTCGTAATCTTCGCCGTATTTTCTTTTGACACTAACAATGATTTCACATAGATTATCTCAATATCTGTTGAGTTTTAGTCAGGTTTTCAGGGATTTTGTTCTTCTTCTTTGTCTCTTTAGAAATTATGTAACTAAAGTAACTTTGCGTCGGTTTCTCTAAGTATTTTCTCTTGTGATTTTGTTTTCTTGGTTGATAATATACTCTTCAATTGACTTGGAAGTTTTAAAATCGTTAGTCGGCTGTTTAAAATCAATATTACATTATTTAAAAAGAAAGTCAAAACCTCCAACTTTCGTAGTGAATGAAAGTGGCACCTCCGATCTCAACATCCAGTTTGAAAATCCCGATATGTTTTGACAGGTGTTTTGTGATTGGACGAAACGCTTTTCGCACCTGTGAAAAATTCGTTTCGCGATTCTGATTGGCTAAGGAAAATTGTGAAGTGGAGTTTCGCATGAATGATTCCATTCGTAAATCTCAGTATGTATGTAATAAATAGAATTTGTCTACATAAGGAACGAATCTGCTTGTAAATCAGTATGTCACAAACTCGACTTACTCCACATTTCATTATGACATGGTTTAACGTGGTGAGATTCTTACAATATTTGCTAGACTTCATCTTCGGAAACATCCTCACAGAGTTTCGTTTTATTCTAAAATTTAAGAACTTAGAAAGGTGAAGCAGATTTGCTGAAGAGCGCTCTCGCATTTACGAAATACTGTACATAGATGTAATTAAAGATAAATGTGTTTGAATGGTCGTGTATGACTAATCGTGCAATAAAGCATGAAAATAACATTTTTATCGTTTAGAATGTTCTAATCGCAAGCTGATTTCATCTCAAGAACACTGACAGGAAATGGCGTTTTAATAGAATCAAATCTCAAAAGATATCCGGGGGAGTATTCCCGCCCTCGCAACATTGGAAAATGGTCACATTTTTCTTGGATCCGCGCCTGAAGTTCAACTTTCTTAGAAAGCGTTACCAACTTGACTAACGGTAGTAATTTGTTTTTCAGCTCAAAGACGTCGAGACCTTCTGCCGAAGCTCTTTTGAAGGAAAGCAGTTTCCCAATTGTTTGCCCGTGTCCTGGTCACGTTATTGAGCAGTGAGCATCTACATAAATCATACTTAGGCTTTCGTAAAATACGATCGGCAGTTGACGTCCCAGGACACGAGAAGTTATTAAGTAATGATTGGTGTGAGAAGTACGGCACCGAACGGCATTCAGATGGAGCAAGGTGTTAATTTTGTATTGTGAAAATGTTGAAACATGCCCTAAAGGTTTGTAAGACGTCTAATTTCGTCCAATTTTTCAAAATATCAAAACTACGATTTGCACTGCGGTTCCAAATGTCGTTTATAAAGCAAATCGTATGTTCGTAACCTTATCAATCGTGCCTGTTTCGTAGCTATTGTTTTTGGCTGTTCCTATATTGGTTGGAAGATAATTTGTTCATAAAAATGGAACGAAACTAAGACTTTACCACTTTTATTTCAGAACATTCATAATTATCACCCAGTGTTTTCGTAGTCTAAAACACAAACAAATCCCATGTGAGGTAGGCTCAATGCCACATAACAATGAATTTTATCGTACTTTTTACACGGATTATTACTTAAAGGAGAACTGAAGCCTAAAATCAACTTTAGCTCAATGAGTAGATCTAAACATGAAACGACTCGTACCAAAATTTATTTTACCGTGTTTTGTGTCAAAGGAAAGAAAATCTGCAAATCTTTCTCCCAACCGCCGCTAAGTACAGACGGCTCAATTCCTGTAATCTGTGACGTACAATATGTGGAATAAATTAGTTTTGTCATGTTGTTCTCGGCTTTGAATAGATGGACTAACGATTCATAATTGCGCACTATATGTGCTTCCTTTGAGCTGAAGGAGTGGTTGTTTTTCCTTGGTATGCATGACGTACGATACGCGGAAAAAGCACTGAATTGAGCCGTCACACAAACTAGTTTTATCGACCTTCAACACGAATTTCCTCTTTTTAGACGTGCACCACAAAGAAATAAGATAGCAAAACTTATTGCTTTTGAATACAAGTTTGTATAGTCGTCGGATTGATTTGGGGTTCAGTTCTCCTTTAAGCATGAAGTTCAATTGTCTACAAGATGTAATTTTGCTCCGGTTTAGTTTGAAAATTGCCGAGTCGGCATGTATGTTTGAATAGAAATGCCTCAACTGTGAAATGATATTTGACAGAGTAGCTGTCTACAGAGTAGATATCAATCCTAACCAGCATAGACCTTTATCACGCAGTGGCTATGTCGCGTCCCTGGAAAAGCTAGTGTTTGTAGCAGAAATGAACACTGCGTGTTAAAGGCCCGTTCTTAGTATGAATGTGTTACTTATAGGTAAAGAATTATAATTCGATAGCATAGTGTTTCACACGCCAAGTGAAAAAAATCAACGCACTTGGAGACCACTACCAAAAGCTGAGCCATCTGGTAGTTTTCTCAGCGCCATTTATATAAGTCTGCCAGACTCTGCGAAGTCTGCGAATTCTCGAAGAGGTATACTAAAAATATCGGTATCAAAAAACATTTTTATATCGGCTTAAGTGATTTTACTTCACCCGTGAAACAAAATCTAATAATTAGTGTCTGTCTAACCTCTTTCACGGGTTTTGTAAAATCAATCTATCTTGACATATTCTTTATTGAGCAAAAATTACCTTGGGCCGTCGTTGTGTATTGTTTTGTTGTTGTTGAATGTCCTAGGTATTTGGGACTTTGAGAGTCCTTCGATGGAGTGTCCCATAAGGGGAGCTGGGGTGGCGCAGTGGTTAAGCGCTTCGCCTCTCACCTCTGTGGCCCAGGTTCGATTCCCGGACGCGGCGGCACATGTGAGTTGAGTTTGTTGGTATCTCGCCCTTGTTCCGACTGAGGGTTTTTCTCCGGGTTCTCCGGTTTCCCCCCCTCCTCAAAAACCAACACGCTAAATTCCAATTCGATCTGTGGATTAGCCGGGACCTGGCTTTGTTCAGCCCACATGGTTGTTCGAGGTCTCGTTAGAAATTCAGATAAAGTCCCAGCATTGCGGGGATCTCTCTCTCACTTGGAGAGGTAGATGACAAGTTAATTAATCACCACCGTTCACTTTTGTGTTATGACACCACGCATCAACTCAATGATCACACACGACAGGAGTATTGTAATAATTCAAGAAGTCGTGTCTTAGAAAGTGAATTACTAGGCGGCCTGGCTAACCAATTAAACGTTTCACTGAACAACGTCCAATCGAGTCCAACATTCTCCAACCCAATGTTGGGATCGTTTGACCAACCTGTTGAACATTTTTCAGCGATGTTCATTTTTTTAAATTTTACTTGAACAGAAACGTATAAGGGAGTTGAAACGTGTTATGCCCATACTTCGCTTTAGTGCCATGCTCTGGTTTATTCAGCGAATAAAAATGACCATATATGGATAACATGACAGTCGAGTTCTGTGACAAGACTAGACTGTCACGCTAGACTATCACGCTAGACTGGACTGTATTTTCCAAAGATATTACTCTATATTAACTGAATAATCCGGAGCATGGGGCCGCTGTTACACGTTTCAACTCCCTTATATGTTTCTGAATTGAACCAATCACGAGGAAACGTAAACACAGTGGTGGAGCGGTTTTGAATTGAGTGTTGTAAAACCAAAACCAGCGAGCCAATCACAGGAGCAAGTAGAAACATCAATGAACCAATCACGAACTGAAGTAATTCACGATTGGTTTTACTTAACCAATTCATGGATAATTAACCAATCAAATTCGACAGTAATTACTTTTAGACACTCATTTGAAAACCGCTCAAACTCTCGCTATTATAACGAAAATTGATTGCGTGACGCACCAAAACAATGTTTGCTTTTAGAGCGAATTTCACATGAGTGTCGAAAGACCAAACCCACAGCCAGCCAATCATAGGAGCGAGTAATCACAAGTAACTCATAAATGGCTTCCCTGTGAGCCAATGACAAAGCAAAACCAAAACCAATTTGCGTTTCGTTTTACTTTGGATTGTGATTGGTTGGTTTATTTTTTCAGCCAATAGGAGAGCTCAGTAAACGCAAAACCAAAACACTTCCGTGTGAAAACTTCTCTAGTTTAGAACTTGATGAGCTGATAATGGCGAAACATTTTTCACCAAAGCAATCAACGCCGAATACTTTCGACACTCGATCGAAAACTGTTCTAATCAAATGTTTAATTGTTTTGACTATGTATGAAGGTACTCAGTAGAATTTTAATCAGGCGGTAGGAAAAAAGTTGGTTAATTTTTAGTAAACTGATTAAAAATTTAGAACTGTCCACTACGTGTTGGTTAAAAGGTTACGACTAACCAGCGTAATAGACCAGTTTACGGTTCATGCGCAGTTTAAGTCTTGTTTCAACTATCGGGCTATCATTGTCTAACATCTGCCTGCCAAATAAACAGAATTTTTACAACTGCGCATGATCCGTAAACTGGTCTATTGGCCGCCTTTGGCAGGAAACATCACGTGCTGATATCAATGAATTCGAATTGCGCTCGTTGACCAAAAAAAGAAGTTTTAGATAGGTCGACAATCGATTGGAGGTGGAAAATAGCATTTGCAAACGGACTTTGCTAATACCACTGCCGATCTCATACAAGTGCCTTTAATTGAATGAAGTCAGATTTTTTGCCACCAACACAACCACGTGATTGCATTGCTGCAAAAGGCACATAAAGCCCGCCGCGCTCGAGAGCTATCAGCTTAGCCAACAGCTTAACAAACGACCTCTCGTGCCCGTTGGCTAAGCTGATAGCTCTCGTTTGCGGCGGGCTTTACATTCAGTTGAGAAAAATTGTCCCGGCAGGTACTCAACAATGCAATATTAATGAATGTCCGAACATGTATATAGATAATTAAATATAGCAACTTAAGACCAGATGTCAGCCAGTTAACTTAGTTTTAATCATTGCTTGAATTCAGTCGCAAATAGTTCTGAGATTACTAGTTTCCGATTCAGATATTGGAAAATAATAAATTTCTCCCACGTGGAACACCTTTTCGATTGCTGTAGAGGAAAGACAACCATACGCCATTGTCGTAATGGCCGCCTCCTAATTTGCATAATTTGGAAGATTTTGTAAAGGTTATGAAAGTAGTGTATTATATTACATCGGAATTGACAGATTTACATTCAGTCCAAAACCATTGATGGGAAGAATGCAGTTTGTCCACACTTGTCTCAGTTGGATCGTTGCTCTATACGTAAGGTGGCGTGTACACGATACCAAAACGGGTTTCATTCCGGAAGAAGTTCATCCCGTTTCCCAGCTGTAACTATTTTTCAACTCGTGGATGCGCGCAAGCGCAGGAACGAGTTATCGGGATGGTTGGGGAAATCGTGTCACTCACTCGCTCACTCACTAAGGTGTTAGCAGCATGGAATGCAAATTGATAAGGTCATAGTAATTGAAATTTTATTTAATATGAAGATCGATGTGGAATATTAATTGCGTTGCTCAAGTCCTCATCGCCGGTTTCCTTGCCACTCGCAGTATAAAAGGTACTGCTACAGTATTTATAGGTGAGGGAGCAGTTGTGTTAAAGTGCACCTAACCCCTTTTGCAATTTTTATACATATGAAACTTTGAAAGGTTTCGAGTACTTCTGCGAAGAAAGTTTTTGGTTACAGAGAATATTCTATGTTCTAGGCTTGTTTGAAATGGTGAAAATTTGACCTTTCCTGACCCATGACCGCGTAAGAAAAAGCCTGGGTCGATTCTGGATCTTTCGTCACCTCATTAATGCATTATTCTCCATGGCGCCTTTCTATCACAAGAACATTGCTATATAGAGAATTTATACGGTCTGCGAGTTGTAAGTAAAGAAAGCAGTTATTTTAGACCAAATGCTAAACATTTATTCAACTTATTGCAAAGTCGAATGAATTAGATGACGTAAGATCCAGAATCGACCCAGGCTTTTTCTTACGCGGTCATGGATCAGGAAAGGTCAAATGTTCACCATTTCAAACAAGCCTAGAACAAAGTATTCTTTGTAAGCCAAAAATTTCTTCGCAGAAGTACTCAAAACCTTTCAAAGATTCATATGTACAAAAATCGCAAAAGGGGTTAGGTGCACTTTAACCATGTGGGAGATCTGTGTCTTCATTCATGTAGGAGATGTGTACTCGTGCGCCGATAGCGACGTAAAATATTTGTAGCTTTTCATGCCCAACTCCTTAATATTAATGCAAGGCGGCTCAAAATGTGACTGACATGGTATTGGGCCCCCATAAATCACTTCATGTCGTAACGATGACGTCATCGGTCACGTGATTTTAAGTACACAATTACTTGATTTCGTCGACTAAATTTCCACTGCCTATAAAACAAAAGTGCTGAATGTCGGCCAGTTTATAAGCACAGTTTAAAGTCACTTGGGAGTCTCTCTGAATTCGAAGTTCTGTATTCGGAATTCTCGAATGAGAAAATGAACTTAAATAATGTAATATATTCACATAGGTTCCTTGCTACGTTTAAAAAAAGTGTTTTCTTCCAGCAAGTTGACCTCCGGTCACACACTGTATACATCTGATAACACGTTTGCTTCACATTTGCCGATCATTAGCTTCCAACTGAAACTCAATTGTGCGCCACTGCCATACCGCTTTGTCACACAGAGATCCATCCTTTCTAATGCCAGGTGGTTCAAACTTTGATATACATGGTATTGGTTCCCCATAAATCACTTAGTGGTGATGTGTTGTAATGATGACGTCATCGGTCACGTGATACCCGTATCTCCCTTATTTCTGATTGAAGGCGGCTCAAAGTTTGACAAACGTGTATTGGGTCCCCATAAATCAGTGGTAATATTGTAGCGATGACGTCATCGGTCACATGATTTTAAGTAAATGCCCATATCTCCCTCATTTCTAATGCCAGGCAGCTGAAACGTTCACAGGCATGGTATTGGATCCCCATCAATCACTTGGTGGTGTTGTAACGATGACGCCATCAGTCACATGGTTTTACAGGCCACAGGCTATCGCACTGACATGTCTACCCTTGAGAACACACTAAAATACACTTTACATCCATGGTACTTCAACTAAGGATAAACTTACTATATATAGCTATTATTTCCCTTAATTCTCAGATAAAGAAAATAAACTTACCTTAAGAGTGCGTCATTGTCCTTTTGTCTCGCTGGAGTCTAGAAATGTGTTTATGGTGCATTTCTCTCAGTTTGGGTTTCTCTCTCTTCTCCCTGTCTAAAAGAGAGGGAGAAGAGAGAGAAACCCAAACCGAGAGAAATGCGCCATAAACGCATTTCTATACTCCAGAGAGACTAAAACACAACAACACACCTTTTTTAATGAACACCGCCGCCCTGTTGACAAACCTACTAATAAGTCTAAAGCAACTGCCGTGTCTCTCGACAATTATTCCTTTAGAGCTCGTTCATATCGCTCGCAAAGCATACCTTATCGATAAATGACAAACTCTTAGAGCCCAGAGGAATGAATAGAAAAGAAGAACTGTAACATAAACCTTTTCAACCGTCCTAGTTAGCCATGTTATCATATTTCTCATTTACATTTTACACCCGCGGTATCAGTCATTTATTCTCTTGGATTCTTAGATTTTTATCGCACCCACTCATGTAACGTACAGCTTCCTAGTTTATAGCCATGCATATTATCATATTTCTCATTTACTTTGTATGATCTGGTATCCGTCGTTCGCTCAGTTGGGTTCTTCGTTTTCTATCACGCCCACTCATACATCACCATTTGTAATCTTATATATTTAAAAAAAGTCTCATATTCGTGTATTTGTATCTGCAACGGTTTTTATATTTATATTTTCACAACTTGTAAACCCTGATGAAGGTTGGCCGTGCTAGCCGAAATATTGGTCAATTATAATTATTCCCAAACCGTACAAATCAGCCTTGCATCGTTCTATTATTACTTATACTTGAATACGGAATGCACAAAAAAAAGACATTGAATTCAAGTTTGATTTCAATAGTCGAAATGGGTTTAGTCACCCTCGGCACTAACTTGGATAAGGGTTTATGAAGTGAAAAATGATGTTATTGTACTCGACGACTTCAATTTCTTTCTTGGAGGACCGCTTGTTTCAGAAAATGGTTTTTCTGTCCTGCGCACTTCCTCCTGGAGTTGTTGAGCATAATGATAATCCATGTGCTCTGGCATGTCCCACGCTGACACCATATGGCGGCATTTGTCACACATAACAAAATCCTCGTCACTCATTTCTCCGCCAAGCTCTGGCCTATTACAGTTAGAAGTTCTCGTCGAAGAGGGGGGTACCTCCCCAGCCACGTTGGGTCCATTTATGGAGTCCTTTTCGGAGCCAACTTTGTTCTCATGCTGCTGGCTATTCGACTCCGAGTTAATGGCTCTTGTAAAACTGCTGCTCTGGGTTTCAGAGAGCCCATTTTCTTTATGCGTGTCTTTGTTAAAGAGAAACGCCAGGATGCTTGTTTTGGGGGTTAATTTTGCTGGATTTACAGACTGCTGTTGTACTTGGTGATATTTATAATCAGTTCGTTTCTCGACATCCTGCATGCCATCGTTTGACTGAGTTACATGCCTATTTGCATTACTGGCAAAATCCGTTTTCTCATGGCTGTAACATTGCTCCAAAGGTGCCAAATCAGGTTGTGAGGGCATCCCTATAACTAATTTCGAATAGTTCAACGTTTCCCTGTGATCCACAGGGGTAATACCCGGACAGCAGGATGCACTATCATCGTGTTGTCTTTCTATGATAACATCCAGAGAAACCGAAGCGGTGTCTTCCTTTGTTGTTTTGTTAGCTCTTGTCTCCCCAGCTGGGTTACGTTTTTCACAGCTTTCCGTACAAGTCTCGGACACCAACGCCCTTGTACTAAGGTTAGGCATCTTATTATTGCTGAAATATGAGCTGATGGAGGGGGTTAGTGAGTTGTTGGTTGTTTCAGTGAACCGGCTAGCTGACAAGTACAGATTAGTGATGGCAGGTTCCCTGTGAATGCAATCAAACATCTGTGTGAAACAAACGTCCCTGGCAAAATAACCTATTATATCTGACCTGAACTATACGATGTCCTTTTTACATGACTTCATTTATTTGTCAAAAATATTTGACCCTTTTCTTCTCTATTTTTATTTATTTAATATCCTGTATTTCCCAGTCATCAGCGCTGACTTAAAAAAACTATATTTTGTCCTATCCGCACTAGCACCACAGGCTACCCAGACTCGACGTATGTATTATCTTCAGAAATAAAAGATTGATACTGAAGTTGTGTTCGTGATTTTTCACGATTTGGGACCTTTTAAAGGGGCTATGTCATGGTACTTCGCATCGAGTAATAGCTCGGTTGGTGGTGTTAATTGGATACAAACAGTTAAACTTCTCTCCCTCAATGCTTGATTGAAAGGATTTTCAATATTTTATATACACTATTTGTTAGTCATTGTTTCATATTTGCTTTGATTTTAAGCATCCCACATGGCCGAAAGGTTCGTTAGTTCATATCAAAATCGGTGGAAATAGCTGTTTCCGGCCTGGAACGCGAATGTATAGTCTATTACCGTTACACAGCCCCTTTAAGAGAGCTTATTAGGCTGCGAAATTTACGGCGGTTGGCGTGAAGAAAAATTAACAAGGTGAACAACTCGAGATCTCTAAAAAGCCGACCTACCTCGAATATTTCCCCAAACTCTGGCACGTGTCTTCATCGCTCGCTAACCGCTACGCCCTCGCGCGGACCCCTCGGTGAATAAATCCCATACACTCACTCCAGGCCGATAACCGTTATTTATTGAAGTATCACACTTGGACGTAACATCCGAAATTTGAGCACCGGAGAAGAGAGAGCTAGCGTATAATCGTGCTCTTAGATACAACCCGTACCTTTAGAGACTTTCGAGTCCTGATAAATCCTGGTTTGTGATCCCAAACACGAACCAGCTGAACCAGAAGAATATTTTGGAAAACTTTGCATATGGTGATTTCGTACCCTAAGAAATCGGCTTATGGCTATATGATTGACAAGAAAACCAGACTATGTGTGTGTTGTACGTTTTTTCTGGGGGAACATTACTGCATTCTGATTGATCTGAACTTTTTTAATTGACAGGTACGGAACTATGAATTGGAGGTGTCTTTGAAAATTTGTTCACTTCCGCAGCAAATTGTCAAGTCGCAGCAAACCATCCGCACTTGAAAAACGAGGTGTTGACGGGAAGTTTGTCTAAATGAACAGGTTTTCGTGCTAGCAGCGCGGATACGCCCTTTTGGCTTCCAGCAATCCCCAGAGATTCAAATAACGAAGCAGTGGCGGCCATGTTGGTGGAACTCACAAGAGAAGCTAACGAGGAATCTTTTGTTAACGTCCACCAACATGGCGGCGATGACGTAACGTGCAAGCAATAGCACTAGGCAATAGCACTAGGCACCACAGGGGCGGATCCAGGATGTTTGAATGGGGGGTGGCTGTCATAGATTTTTTGTTCAGGAACATGCATTGCCTCTGTAAAATGCTGCAATTTGGCCAGTCCAACCAGCCCAATCCACCCCCCCTCCCCGAAATCCGCCCCTGCACCAACACCTTGCGAAATGATCTTCAACAGAACTCGGCCTTACCATGCGTTTGACCTTTCCTTGCCAATTTTAGAGGGCAACAGTAAGTCAAACATCTTCTTCGATATCCATGGTACTTCGAGTCTCTGCAGTGCACACGAACGAGAGCTTGATGAGCTATCCTCCAACCGGAAACTAACCGTAACCAAATTAGCCTGACGAGCGTTCTGGAGAATGTGGAATGATTCAATGGTTACAACAAAACAAACCTGAACCGTCGTCGATCATAGCGGAATTCTAGCTTCGTCCCCAGGATTCAACTCAGTCGTCCCATCATGCAAAGCGTTTTCCCCAAAAATGGCGGCTGTGGGGCTAAACTGAAGCAGTGACGTCATAATATCCAGCCGCGCGTAAGTGAAAAGCCTGGGGGCGAGGCTATATTAAAGCGTATGTATGGTCAAATACATTGATTCATATCGATTCTATATCGAGTGAATAGTTGAATATTTCTCGATTTGAGTGTTGCATCCTTGAGTTATAGAGGTTTATATTTATAATATATTCAAGTCTGTGACGTAAACCGGTCTTCATTTATTATACAAAACCATGTTGGAAGAGATAAATTACCTTTTGTATGCATCTATGTTATATTTGAAGCTTATATCAGTGATTTTACCAAATATTTTGTCTAAACATTCACAAGGAAAAGGACTATAAGCAAACATCGTAAGAAGCGATTCCGCCTCGTCGAATATATGTTTCATCTTCAGCATATTGGATATAGAAACCTCTCTAACTCAGACGCAACACTCAAATTAAGAAATATTCTACTTTCCAACTGTTCACTTTATGTAGAATAGATATCATTGATTAAAAAAATGACTATATATACACTTTAAGCTCTGCCTCACTTAGTTACTGTTGCTATGTCCCACAAGCCTAGTTGATATCCCATCTAATTTAGCAATTTGCAGGAACGAACATACCACTTGTTTCTCTCTGGTCAGCCTCTCGTGCAGCTCCTCGACCAGCTGTTTCAGCCAATACTGCACCTAGTGAGCACAATAACACGTTTAACAATGACCAAATGACGATTCTGAACAATCAAGCAGGGAGAACACCCCGGTTTTGGACGTATTTTTTCTCGTAAAACCGGGTGCGGTTCTGAACCCCATGGCCTACCACTTATATCATAGACAAGTGGGAAACTCAAAACCAGACAGAAAAGGTACAATATATATATTAATGACTTTTCTAACTCTTCTAACATCCTCATTTTTTATATTTTTGCTGACGATTCTAATCTTTTTATTTCAGATAGTAAGTTATTAACTATAGAATCTATCATAAATGATGAATTAACTAAAGTTAATACGTGGTTGTGTGGTAAGTCTAATTTTGTTAATGCAACTACAATATAATACTTAACATTAATAACACATTACTTGAGCAAATGGCATCAATAAGATATAATGGTATGTTAATTAACTCCAATTTGGGCTGGCTGAATTGCCATACCACCCATATCTGCAAAAAACGTTTCGAGGTGTGGGACTATTGTCAAAAGCTAGATATTATGTTGTGTTGAGTATACTGGCAATGTTCTCTTATTTATACGCTTTCTTACTTATATGGATTAATTGTCTGCAGGGACTAGTAAGAAATGCTTCTGGACTAGTAAAAAAATAGAGCCACTAGTCACAGGACTAGTAACTATTCTATAATTTGTAATGTTTAATAAAAACATGTTGTCCTGTGATTGTTGTTTGAACGCGTTTCTTCGCAAACGTTCCAAAAACAATCGCGAAAAGGCCGAGAAGACTGAACAAGGCTGAACAAGGCTGAGGCGAGGACTGGGCACTAGTCAGCCCCATTTGTTCACTCGTGCGTGTATCATGAAAGGCTTAGAGATCATCAAATATTGGCATGCCGGAGCTGGGACTACCAGGAATTTTCTGTGGGCTAGTAAATTTTCAGCTCTACTAGTCCCAGGACCAGTGATTAAAAAAGTTAAGGTCGAGCACTGGTCTGGGGTAACACATACCCTACTAACACTAGAAAAATAGTTATAATGCAAAAGAGGGCTATACATACATGTATAATTACTTTCTCTAACGTTGATGAGCATACAAGGCCTCTTTTCAAACGATTGCATCTCCTAAATTTTATGGATCTTGTTTATCTACATACTGTGTTGTTATGTCGAGAGATACAGCGCTGTTTTTATTTAACAAGACAGACACGCTTCAGCTCAAGTCGGCTATCTTTAATTATCCTCCTTCTCATAACGCGCATGCGCCAAGTAACAAGCATGCGTCACGCAACATAATAGTGTGACACAACAAACAGTAAAGTCGGATCACACAACATCCCCCTTTCTTTAAAGAGAGTAATGGGTGGGGATTACAACACTTATAATAAACAGTATGAAATGCAGATATACTGCAAATTCTAGAATGACTAAGTTCTTAAGCTAGACGACAAGTTCTCCTCGACTTTTATCGCAGGCTTGACCTGACGCTTCGGCCTTGAAGTGATGCATGGCGAGGGTGGAACTTTCACCTGGGGACTTTCCTTAACTTCAGCTCTAGGCGGGGTTTTCGCTGGGCTCATCTTGGGTATGGCTTCAGGTAGTGGAAGCAGGTGGGAACGGTTTCTCCTCAGACTACCCTAGCTTGGGAGTATCAACCTTGTATGATCGTTGTGTTTCTGCTGTTCCTTTATGTAGACTGGGACATCAACTTCCAGTGGTACAAGTTGAGTGGCTCTATGTCGCTCATTGAAATTGTGTGCTTGATTATCCCTACTCTCCTGTTTTCTCTCTCCTAGCTTATTCATGTCTGGCCACTTAGGTATCAACTGTGTGTGGAAGATTGGGACCGAACCTCTGAGCTTTCTGCCCATCAGCAGCTCTACTGGAGAGTATCCGCTAGCTAGAGGGGTAGATCTGTATGCCAGCAATGCTCTGGTGGGATCCTTTTCTTTCTTTAGGATTGACTTGACTGTTTCAACAGCCCGCTCTGCCTCACCGTTTGCTTGTGGGTATCTTGGGCTACTGGTACTGTGCTTGAATCCCCATTCTTTTGCAAAGTAAGTGAAATCAGCAGAAGCATACTGGGGTCCATTGTCAGATCTAAGCTCCTCAGGCATCCCATGTCGAGCAAAGATAGCAAAGATTGCTTTAAGTACTCTAATGACCTCCTCAGATGTCTTGGACTTCCGCATCAAAGCTATCTCAACGTATCTTGAGAAGTAATCAACTACTAACAAGTAGTCCACACCTTTAAGTTCAAAAAGGTCGGTTGCCACCATCTTCCAGGGGCGATCTGGAAAAGGTGTTGGGATTAGAGGCTCTGGTCTTTGTTGCTTGTGCTTTATGCATACTCTGTAGTTTTCTACCATGTCCTTAATCTGACAACTCAGTCCTGGCTATTGATAGCAGTTTTTGCACGCTCTCTGCACTTTACTATGCCTTGGTGTCCCTCGTGGACTTTATCCAACACCTCAAGTCTCATAGAGGATGGAATGACTATTCTTGTTGACTTAAGTAGGACCCCTTGAACTATGATGAGCTCTCCTCTTGCTGACCAATATGGTTTGATAGCATCATTCAATTCATGCTTCTCAGGCCATGCTTCCAAGCAGTATGCTTGGATTAGTTTGCACACTTCGTCTTCGCCTTGAGGCTCTCGAACCTGCTGAAGCTTGACGTCAGATATTGGCAAACTGTCAAGGATACTATATATGTAGATATTCATATCTTTATCTGTTACTGTTGGCTGGGGCTCTTGCACTATTGGCTGCATTCTTGACAGGGCATCGGCGACAAAGAGCTGCTTTCCTGGCACATGAACTATCTCTGATATGAAACCGCATTAAGCGCATTCTAAACCTCTGGATCCTGGGGGGTATTTCATCCAACCTGCGCTTTAAGAGGAGTGGAATCAGCAGCTTATGATCCGTTTCTGCAGTGATGGACATCCCCACTATGTAGTTGCTGCAAAGTTCGCATGCCCAGGTGAGTGCCAATGCTTCTTTTTCGACTTGGGCATACCTAGTCTCGGTTGGTGTCAGTGCCCTGGAGATGAATGGGACAGGCCTCCATGACTCATCGTCTTGTTTCTGCATTAGCATACAATGTACAATCGTTGCCAAAAGTGTTGGCACGATTCACATTTTCTGTCATTCGAACGACTTCACATGATTAAAACACAGGTCTTCCCCCTCTCCCCCGTTCAATGTTGCGTTGTCAGTTAGTGATTTGGGTTTATATTTTTAATTTGCGAGAGTGATGCCACACAAATCAAGACCCAACATTGAGTAGGGGGGTGAGGGGGTGCGAAAGATCGTGTAAAATCTAATGAGAATATGATATAGCCAAAATTGTGTTATCGTGCCAACACCTTTTGGCAACGATTGTCTGAATTGCTAAATAATGTTAACGCCCGTATATCACTACAAACATATGTTGCTTATCCATCAAATATTTACACTTGGTATATGTGTTTGAACAAGACATATTCAGGTGTGTTCTGACTTTTAACGATGATGACAAGAAGGACAAATGGCGAATGAGACCAACAAGAACCCACTATTGACAGCGTAGATAACGGGGAACGTCAGAGGAATATTGTTTTGTTTTTCAAAGCCAGTATAAAGTTCAATTTTATTTAAGAAACGGTTTTTATCGGTGGTGAAATATCATTTGCATGAAAGTAAAGTCATTAATGTAGTTTATATTTACTCTCGCCGGGCTCCCTGTGATTCAGTGCATTAACAGTGCTTGGGCTCCCTATGGTTTATTGAGGGCAGTATTTTTAACGATTGTAGTTGAGTTAAATACGTGTAGGAAATATATGGATGTAGTCGGGGAAGTGTTTATTTGCCAGTATTTCATCAAACCGTAGCGGTGTAAACTTGGAAAAACGTGATTAACTTTACATTTACGAACTTAAAACATATGCTAACGGTTCTCCATCGGTTCTCCAACGATTCTCCAACGGTTCTCCATGCAATAAGATAGTATTAAATTTAATGGTTCAGTAAAAAATGTGTGTTCTTTTACATTTTTATGGAGTTGATGTCAATACCTTACACACTGATACAATTTTGAATGGTTGGGAGGTTGATTTGTGCTTTTTTGCAACGGTTCTCCACGAACGGGATTTATAAAAGATAGAATCTTCTTAGTTTTTAACTAATTTTGGGGAGAACCGTGGAGAACCGTTGTCAAAATGTTGAAAAGTTGACAAATTTCCTAAACACTTTAGTAAAACTTGATTCTTGTTCTACTACAGTCAATATTGTCAATGGAAGTAATGAACAAAACATATCTATCATGTCAAGATACACAAAGAAACAATGGAGTACCGTTGGAGTACCGTTGGAGTACCGTTGGAGAACCGTTGGAGAACTGCTACAAAATAAGCGTATACGGTCGTACAGTAAAGTTTTAATACCTTGTTCGAAACCTTTATCCCTAATTATAGCTGCAATTCTTCGTGGCATACTATTTATCGTTTTGTCCACTACTTCTTCATCAAACGAATGCAGTGTTCGTATAATCCGTTCTTTGAATTTGACAAAGGATTATTTTGTTAGTTGATTTCTTATCGCATCTGTCCGACCCCTTTTTTTAACAAGGTGAAATACATTTTCTATTGGATTAAGATCGAGTAACCTTGGTGGAATTGCTAGCAATTATGCTTTTATTTCTCTAATTGCATTTTTCGCCGTATCACTAGTTTTGGGAAGGATCATGGTTTGGTCTCAACTCTTGATATACCTTTACTGTAGCATAAAATATGTTACTATGTCGTGGCTAAGTGATTTATCGTGCGCAATTAGAGACACCAGGTGAACCAGATACTGTGCACGTGACAAGCAATATTTCAGTTTTATTTCCTACAAAAAATAAATAAAACAAAAGTATGACGCAGTAAGACCTTTTCTATTAGACATTAACGTAAAATCGTCGATTTTATTGAAATATCTAATATTTCATGGCCTGGAGTAAACATATTTTCCCGTTGTAGCATGGGTAAAATAATTATGACGTCATAACAACAACATAGCAAAGCCGCTGTAGAATTTTCTTTGCAGAAAATATTTTTCATGACGTATGTTGCTTTGGGGTAAAATTTGAAAGCGATTCATGAATAACAACTACTTTTAGAGCAAAATCAATTCTCAGACAATCGTTGCCAAAAGTGTTGGCACGATTCACATTTTCTGTCATTCGAACGACTTCACATGATTAAAACACAGGTCTTCCCCCTCTCCCCCGTTCAATGTTGCGTTGTCAGTTAGTGATTTGGGTTTATATTTTTAATTTGCGAGAGTGATGCCACACAAATCAAGACCCAACATTGAGTAGGGGGGTGAGGGGGTGCGAAAGATCGTGTAAAATCTAATGAGAATATGATATAGCCAAAATTGTGTTATCGTGCCAACACCTTTTGGCAACGATTGTCTGAATTGCTAAATAATGTTAACGCCCGTATATCACTACAAACATATGTTGCTTATCCATCAAATATTTACACTTGGTATATGTGTTTGAACAAGACATATTCAGGTGTGTTCTGACTTTTAACGATGATGACAAGAAGGACAAATGGCGAATGAGACCAACAAGAACCCACTATTGACAGCGTAGATAACGGGGAACGTCAGAGGAATATTGTTTTGTTTTTCAAAGCCAGTATAAAGTTCAATTTTATTTAAGAAACGGTTTTTATCGGTGGTGAAATATCATTTGCATGAAAGTAAAGTCATTAATGTAGTTTATATTTACTCTCGCCGGGCTCCCTGTGATTCAGTGCATTAACAGTGCTTGGGCTCCCTATGGTTTATTGAGGGCAGTATTTTTAACGATTGTAGTTGAGTTAAATACGTGTAGGAAATATATGGATGTAGTCGGGGAAGTGTTTATTTGCCAGTATTTCATCAAACCGTAGCGGTGTAAACTTGGAAAAACGTGATTAACTTTACATTTACGAACTTAAAACATATGCTAACGGTTCTCCATCGGTTCTCCAACGATTCTCCAACGGTTCTCCATGCAATAAGATAGTATTAAATTTAATGGTTCAGTAAAAAATGTGTGTTCTTTTACATTTTTATGGAGTTGATGTCAATACCTTACACACTGATACAATTTTGAATGGTTGGGAGGTTGATTTGTGCTTTTTTGCAACGGTTCTCCACGAACGGGATTTATAAAAGATAGAATCTTCTTAGTTTTTAACTAATTTTGGGGAGAACCGTGGAGAACCGTTGTCAAAATGTTGAAAAGTTGACAAATTTCCTAAACACTTTAGTAAAACTTGATTCTTGTTCTACTACAGTCAATATTGTCAATGGAAGTAATGAACAAAACATATCTATCATGTCAAGATACACAAAGAAACAATGGAGTACCGTTGGAGTACCGTTGGAGTACCGTTGGAGAACCGTTGGAGAACTGCTACAAAATAAGCGTATACGGTCGTACAGTAAAGCTTTAATACCTTGTTCGAAACCTTTATCCCTAATTATAGCTGCAATTCTTCGTGGCATACTATTTATCGTTTTGTCCACTACTTCTTCATCAAACGAATGCAGTGTTCGTATAATCCGTTCTTTGAATTTGACAAAGGATTATTTTGTTAGTTGATTTCTTATCGCATCTGTCCGACCCCTTTTTTTAACAAGGTGAAATACATTTTCTATTGGATTAAGATCGAGTAACCTTGGTGGAATTGCTAGCAATTATGCTTTTATTTCTCTAATTGCATTTTTCGCCGTATCACTAGTTTTGGGAAGGATCATGGTTTGGTCTCAACTCTTGATATACCTTTACTGTAGCATAAAATATGTTACTATGTCGTGGCTAAGTGATTTATCGTGCGCAATTAGAGACACCAGGTGAACCAGATACTGTGCACGTGACAAGCAATATTTCAGTTTTATTTCCTACAAAAAATAAATAAAACAAAAGTATGACGCAGTAAGACCTTTTCTATTAGACATTAACGTAAAATCGTCGATTTTATTGAAATATCTAATATTTCATGGCCTGGAGTAAACATATTTTCCCGTTGTAGCATGGGTAAAATAATTATGACGTCATAACAACAACATAGCAAAGCCGCTGTAGAATTTTCTTTGCAGAAAATATTTTTCATGACGTATGTTGCTTTGGGGTAAAATTTGAAAGCGATTCATGAATAACAACTACTTTTAGAGCAAAATCAATTCTCAGACAATCGTTGCCAAAAGTGTTGGCACGATTCACATTTTCTGTCATTCGAACGACTTCACATGATTAAAACACAGGTCTTCCCCCTCTCCCCCGTTCAATGTTGCGTTGTCAGTTAGTGATTTGGGTTTATATTTTTAATTTGCGAGAGTGATGCCACACAAATCAAGACCCAACATTGAGTAGGGGGGTGAGGGGGTGCGAAAGATCGTGTAAAATCTAATGAGAATATGATATAGCCAAAATTGTGTTATCGTGCCAACACCTTTTGGCAACGATTGTCTGAATTGCTAAATAATGTTAACGCCCGTATATCACTACAAACATATGTTGCTTATCCATCAAATATTTACACTTGGTATATGTGTTTGAACAAGACATATTCAGGTGTGTTCTGACTTTTAACGATGATGACAAGAAGGACAAATGGCGAATGAGACCAACAAGAACCCACTATTGACAGCGTAGATAACGGGGAACGTCAGAGGAATATTGTTTTGTTTTTCAAAGCCAGTATAAAGTTCAATTTTATTTAAGAAACGGTTTTTATCGGTGGTGAAATATCATTTGCATGAAAGTAAAGTCATTAATGTAGTTTATATTTACTCTCGCCGGGCTCCCTGTGATTCAGTGCATTAACAGTGCTTGGGCTCCCTATGGTTTATTGAGGGCAGTATTTTTAACGATTGTAGTTGAGTTAAATACGTGTAGGAAATATATGGATGTAGTCGGGGAAGTGTTTATTTGCCAGTATTTCATCAAACCGTAGCGGTGTAAACTTGGAAAAACGTGATTAACTTTACATTTACGAACTTAAAACATATGCTAACGGTTCTCCATCGGTTCTCCAACGATTCTCCAACGGTTCTCCATGCAATAAGATAGTATTAAATTTAATGGTTCAGTAAAAAATGTGTGTTCTTTTACATTTTTATGGAGTTGATGTCAATACCTTACACACTGATACAATTTTGAATGGTTGGGAGGTTGATTTGTGCTTTTTTGCAACGGTTCTCCACGAACGGGATTTATAAAAGATAGAATCTTCTTAGTTTTTAACTAATTTTGGGGAGAACCGTGGAGAACCGTTGTCAAAATGTTGAAAAGTTGACAAATTTCCTAAACACTTTAGTAAAACTTGATTCTTGTTCTACTACAGTCAATATTGTCAATGGAAGTAATGAACAAAACATATCTATCATGTCAAGATACACAAAGAAACAATGGAGTACCGTTGGAGTACCGTTGGAGTACCGTTGGAGAACCGTTGGAGAACTGCTACAAAATAAGCGTATACGGTCGTACAGTAAAGCTTTAATACCTTGTTCGAAACCTTTATCCCTAATTATAGCTGCAATTCTTCGTGGCATACTATTTATCGTTTTGTCCACTACTTCTTCATCAAACGAATGCAGTGTTCGTATAATCCGTTCTTTGAATTTGACAAAGGATTATTTTGTTAGTTGATTTCTTATCGCATCTGTCCGACCCCTTTTTTTAACAAGGTGAAATACATTTTCTATTGGATTAAGATCGAGTAACCTTGGTGGAATTGCTAGCAATTATGCTTTTATTTCTCTAATTGCATTTTTCGCCGTATCACTAGTTTTGGGAAGGATCATGGTTTGGTCTCAACTCTTGATATACCTTTACTGTAGCATAAAATATGTTACTATGTCGTGGCTAAGTGATTTATCGTGCGCAATTAGAGACACCAGGTGAACCAGATACTGTGCACGTGACAAGCAATATTTCAGTTTTATTTCCTACAAAAAATAAATAAAACAAAAGTATGACGCAGTAAGACCTTTTCTATTAGACATTAACGTAAAATCGTCGATTTTATTGAAATATCTAATATTTCATGGCCTGGAGTAAACATATTTTCCCGTTGTAGCATGGGTAAAATAATTATGACGTCATAACAACAACATAGCAAAGCCGCTGTAGAATTTTCTTTGCAGAAAATATTTTTCATGACGTATGTTGCTTTGGGGTAAAATTTGAAAGCGATTCATGAATAACAACTACTTTTAGAGCAAAATCAATTCTCAGACAATCGTTGCCAAAAGTGTTGGCACGATTCACATTTTCTGTCATTCGAACGACTTCACATGATTAAAACACAGGTCTTCCCCCTCTCCCCCGTTCAATGTTGCGTTGTCAGTTAGTGATTTGGGTTTATATTTTTAATTTGCGAGAGTGATGCCACACAAATCAAGACCCAACATTGAGTAGGGGGGTGAGGGGGTGCGAAAGATCGTGTAAAATCTAATGAGAATATGATATAGCCAAAATTGTGTTATCGTGCCAACACCTTTTGGCAACGATTGTCTGAATTGCTAAATAATGTTAACGCCCGTATATCACTACAAACATATGTTGCTTATCCATCAAATATTTACACTTGGTATATGTGTTTGAACAAGACATATTCAGGTGTGTTCTGACTTTTAACGATGATGACAAGAAGGACAAATGGCGAATGAGACCAACAAGAACCCACTATTGACAGCGTAGATAACGGGGAACGTCAGAGGAATATTGTTTTGTTTTTCAAAGCCAGTATAAAGTTCAATTTTATTTAAGAAACGGTTTTTATCGGTGGTGAAATATCATTTGCATGAAAGTAAAGTCATTAATGTAGTTTATATTTACTCTCGCCGGGCTCCCTGTGATTCAGTGCATTAACAGTGCTTGGGCTCCCTATGGTTTATTGAGGGCAGTATTTTTAACGATTGTAGTTGAGTTAAATACGTGTAGGAAATATATGGATGTAGTCGGGGAAGTGTTTATTTGCCAGTATTTCATCAAACCGTAGCGGTGTAAACTTGGAAAAACGTGATTAACTTTACATTTACGAACTTAAAACATATGCTAACGGTTCTCCATCGGTTCTCCAACGATTCTCCAACGGTTCTCCATGCAATAAGATAGTATTAAATTTAATGGTTCAGTAAAAAATGTGTGTTCTTTTACATTTTTATGGAGTTGATGTCAATACCTTACACACTGATACAATTTTGAATGGTTGGGAGGTTGATTTGTGCTTTTTTGCAACGGTTCTCCACGAACGGGATTTATAAAAGATAGAATCTTCTTAGTTTTTAACTAATTTTGGGGAGAACCGTGGAGAACCGTTGTCAAAATGTTGAAAAGTTGACAAATTTCCTAAACACTTTAGTAAAACTTGATTCTTGTTCTACTACAGTCAATATTGTCAATGGAAGTAATGAACAAAACATATCTATCATGTCAAGATACACAAAGAAACAATGGAGTACCGTTGGAGTACCGTTGGAGTACCGTTGGAGAACCGTTGGAGAACCGTTGGAGAACTGCTACAAAATAAGCGTATACGGTCGTACAGTAAAGTTTTAATACCTTGTTCGAAACCTTTATCCCTAATTATAGCTGCAATTCTTCGTGGCATACTATTTATCGTTTTGTCCACTACTTCTTCATCAAACGAATGCAGTGTTCGTATAATCCGTTCTTTGAATTTGACAAAGGATTATTTTGTTAGTTGATTTCTTATCGCATCTGTCCGACCCCTTTTTTTAACAAGGTGAAATACATTTTCTATTGGATTAAGATCGAGTAACCTTGGTGGAATTGCTAGCAATTATGCTTTTATTTCTCTAATTGCATTTTTCGCCGTATCACTAGTTTTGGGAAGGATCATGGTTTGGTCTCAACTCTTGATATACCTTTACTGTAGCATAAAATATGTTACTATGTCGTGGCTAAGTGATTTATCGTGCGCAATTAGAGACACCAGGTGAACCAGATACTGTGCACGTGACAAGCAATATTTCAGTTTTATTTCCTACAAAAAATAAATAAAACAAAAGTATGACGCAGTAAGACCTTTTCTATTAGACATTAACGTAAAATCGTCGATTTTATTGAAATATCTAATATTTCATGGCCTGGAGTAAACATATTTTCCCGTTGTAGCATGGGTAAAATAATTATGACGTCATAACAACAACATAGCAAAGCCGCTGTAGAATTTTCTTTGCAGAAAATATTTTTCATGACGTATGTTGCTTTGGGGTAAAATTTGAAAGCGATTCATGAATAACAACTACTTTTAGAGCAAAATCAATTCTCAGACAATCGTTGCCAAAAGTGTTGGCACGATTCACATTTTCTGTCATTCGAACGACTTCACATGATTAAAACACAGGTCTTCCCCCTCTCCCCCGTTCAATGTTGCGTTGTCAGTTAGTGATTTGGGTTTATATTTTTAATTTGCGAGAGTGATGCCACACAAATCAAGACCCAACATTGAGTAGGGGGGTGAGGGGGTGCGAAAGATCGTGTAAAATCTAATGAGAATATGATATAGCCAAAATTGTGTTATCGTGCCAACACCTTTTGGCAACGATTGTCTGAATTGCTAAATAATGTTAACGCCCGTATATCACTACAAACATATGTTGCTTATCCATCAAATATTTACACTTGGTATATGTGTTTGAACAAGACATATTCAGGTGTGTTCTGACTTTTAACGATGATGACAAGAAGGACAAATGGCGAATGAGACCAACAAGAACCCACTATTGACAGCGTAGATAACGGGGAACGTCAGAGGAATATTGTTTTGTTTTTCAAAGCCAGTATAAAGTTCAATTTTATTTAAGAAACGGTTTTTATCGGTGGTGAAATATCATTTGCATGAAAGTAAAGTCATTAATGTAGTTTATATTTACTCTCGCCGGGCTCCCTGTGATTCAGTGCATTAACAGTGCTTGGGCTCCCTATGGTTTATTGAGGGCAGTATTTTTAACGATTGTAGTTGAGTTAAATACGTGTAGGAAATATATGGATGTAGTCGGGGAAGTGTTTATTTGCCAGTATTTCATCAAACCGTAGCGGTGTAAACTTGGAAAAACGTGATTAACTTTACATTTACGAACTTAAAACATATGCTAACGGTTCTCCAACGGTTCTCCATGCAATAAGATAGTATTAAATTTAATGGTTCAGTAAAAAATGTGTGTTCTTTTACATTTTTATGGAGTTGATGTCAATACCTTACACACTGATACAATTTTGAATGGTTGGGAGGTTGATTTGTGCTTTTTTGCAACGGTTCTCCACGAACGGGATTTATAAAAGATAGAATCTTCTTAGTTTTTAACTAATTTTGGGGAGAACCGTGGAGAACCGTTGTCAAAATGTTGAAAAGTTGACAAATTTCCTAAACACTTTAGTAAAACTTGATTCTTGTTCTACTACAGTCAATATTGTCAATGGAAGTAATGAACAAAACATATCTATCATGTCAAGATACACAAAGAAACAATGGAGTACCGTTGGAGTACCGTTGGAGTACCGTTGGAGAACCGTTGGAGAACTGCTACAAAATAAGCGTATACGGTCGTACAGTAAAGTTTTAATACCTTGTTCGAAACCTTTATCCCTAATTATAGCTGCAATTCTTCGTGGCATACTATTTATCGTTTTGTCCACTACTTCTTCATCAAACGAATGCAGTGTTCGTATAATCCGTTCTTTGAATTTGACAAAGGATTATTTTGTTAGTTGATTTCTTATCGCATCTGTCCGACCCCTTTTTTTAACAAGGTGAAATACATTTTCTATTGGATTAAGATCGAGTAACCTTGGTGGAATTGCTAGCAATTATGCTTTTATTTCTCTAATTGCATTTTTCGCCGTATCACTAGTTTTGGGAAGGATCATGGTTTGGTCTCAACTCTTGATATACCTTTACTGTAGCATAAAATATGTTACTATGTCGTGGCTAAGTGATTTATCGTGCGCAATTAGAGACACCAGGTGAACCAGATACTGTGCACGTGACAAGCAATATTTCAGTTTTATTTCCTACAAAAAATAAATAAAACAAAAGTATGACGCAGTAAGACCTTTTCTATTAGACATTAACGTAAAATCGTCGATTTTATTGAAATATCTAATATTTCATGGCCTGGAGTAAACATATTTTCCCGTTGTAGCATGGGTAAAATAATTATGACGTCATAACAACAACATAGCAAAGCCGCTGTAGAATTTTCTTTGCAGAAAATATTTTTCATGACGTATGTTGCTTTGGGGTAAAATTTGAAAGCGATTCATGAATAACAACTACTTTTAGAGCAAAATCAATTCTCAGACAATCGTTGCCAAAAGTGTTGGCACGATTCACATTTTCTGTCATTCGAACGACTTCACATGATTAAAACACAGGTCTTCCCCCTCTCCCCCGTTCAATGTTGCGTTGTCAGTTAGTGATTTGGGTTTATATTTTTAATTTGCGAGAGTGATGCCACACAAATCAAGACCCAACATTGAGTAGGGGGGTGAGGGGGTGCGAAAGATCGTGTAAAATCTAATGAGAATATGATATAGCCAAAATTGTGTTATCGTGCCAACACCTTTTGGCAACGATTGTCTGAATTGCTAAATAATGTTAACGCCCGTATATCACTACAAACATATGTTGCTTATCCATCAAATATTTACACTTGGTATATGTGTTTGAACAAGACATATTCAGGTGTGTTCTGACTTTTAACGATGATGACAAGAAGGACAAATGGCGAATGAGACCAACAAGAACCCACTATTGACAGCGTAGATAACGGGGAACGTCAGAGGAATATTGTTTTGTTTTTCAAAGCCAGTATAAAGTTCAATTTTATTTAAGAAACGGTTTTTATCGGTGGTGAAATATCATTTGCATGAAAGTAAAGTCATTAATGTAGTTTATATTTACTCTCGCCGGGCTCCCTGTGATTCAGTGCATTAACAGTGCTTGGGCTCCCTATGGTTTATTGAGGGCAGTATTTTTAACGATTGTAGTTGAGTTAAATACGTGTAGGAAATATATGGATGTAGTCGGGGAAGTGTTTATTTGCCAGTATTTCATCAAACCGTAGCGGTGTAAACTTGGAAAAACGTGATTAACTTTACATTTACGAACTTAAAACATATGCTAACGGTTCTCCATCGGTTCTCCAACGATTCTCCAACGGTTCTCCATGCAATAAGATAGTATTAAATTTAATGGTTCAGTAAAAAATGTGTGTTCTTTTACATTTTTATGGAGTTGATGTCAATACCTTACACACTGATACAATTTTGAATGGTTGGGAGGTTGATTTGTGCTTTTTTGCAACGGTTCTCCACGAACGGGATTTATAAAAGATAGAATCTTCTTAGTTTTTAACTAATTTTGGGGAGAACCGTGGAGAACCGTTGTCAAAATGTTGAAAAGTTGACAAATTTCCTAAACACTTTAGTAAAACTTGATTCTTGTTCTACTACAGTCAATATTGTCAATGGAAGTAATGAACAAAACATATCTATCATGTCAAGATACACAAAGAAACAATGGAGTACCGTTGGAGTACCGTTGGAGTACCGTTGGAGAACCGTTGGAGAACTGCTACAAAATAAGCGTATACGGTCGTACAGTAAAGTTTTAATACCTTGTTCGAAACCTTTATCCCTAATTATAGCTGCAATTCTTCGTGGCATACTATTTATCGTTTTGTCCACTACTTCTTCATCAAACGAATGCAGTGTTCGTATAATCCGTTCTTTGAATTTGACAAAGGATTATTTTGTTAGTTGATTTCTTATCGCATCTGTCCGACCCCTTTTTTTAACAAGGTGAAATACATTTTCTATTGGATTAAGATTGAGTAACCTTGGTGGAATTGCTAGCAATTATGCTTTTATTTCTCTAATTGCATTTTTCGCCGTATCACTAGTTTTGGGAAGGATCATGGTTTGGTCTCAACTCTTGATATACCTTTACTGTAGCATAAAATATGTTACTATGTCGTGGCTAAGTGATTTATCGTGCGCAATTAGAGACACCAGGTGAACCAGATACTGTGCACGTGACAAGCAATATTTCAGTTTTATTTCCTACAAAAAATAAATAAAACAAAAGTATGACGCAGTAAGACCTTTTCTATTAGACATTAACGTAAAATCGTCGATTTTATTGAAATATCTAATATTTCATGGCCTGGAGTAAACATATTTTCCCGTTGTAGCATGGGTAAAATAATTATGACGTCATAACAACAACATAGCAAAGCCGCTGTAGAATTTTCTTTGCAGAAAATATTTTTCATGACGTATGTTGCTTTGGGGTAAAATTTGAAAGCGATTCATGAATAACAACTACTTTTAGAGCAAAATCAATTCTCAGACAATCGTTGCCAAAAGTGTTGGCACGATTCACATTTTCTGTCATTCGAACGACTTCACATGATTAAAACACAGGTCTTCCCCCTCTCCCCCGTTCAATGTTGCGTTGTCAGTTAGTGATTTGGGTTTATATTTTTAATTTGCGAGAGTGATGCCACACAAATCAAGACCCAACATTGAGTAGGGGGGTGAGGGGGTGCGAAAGATCGTGTAAAATCTAATGAGAATATGATATAGCCAAAATTGTGTTATCGTGCCAACACCTTTTGGCAACGATTGTCTGAATTGCTAAATAATGTTAACGCCCGTATATCACTACAAACATATGTTGCTTATCCATCAAATATTTACACTTGGTATATGTGTTTGAACAAGACATATTCAGGTGTGTTCTGACTTTTAACGATGATGACAAGAAGGACAAATGGCGAATGAGACCAACAAGAACCCACTATTGACAGCGTAGATAACGGGGAACGTCAGAGGAATATTGTTTTGTTTTTCAAAGCCAGTATAAAGTTCAATTTTATTTAAGAAACGGTTTTTATCGGTGGTGAAATATCATTTGCATGAAAGTAAAGTCATTAATGTAGTTTATATTTACTCTCGCCGGGCTCCCTGTGATTCAGTGCATTAACAGTGCTTGGGCTCCCTATGGTTTATTGAGGGCAGTATTTTTAACGATTGTAGTTGAGTTAAATACGTGTAGGAAATATATGGATGTAGTCGGGGAAGTGTTTATTTGCCAGTATTTCATCAAACCGTAGCGGTGTAAACTTGGAAAAACGTGATTAACTTTACATTTACGAACTTAAAACATATGCTAACGGTTCTCCATCGGTTCTCCAACGATTCTCCAACGGTTCTCCATGCAATAAGATAGTATTAAATTTAATGGTTCAGTAAAAAATGTGTGTTCTTTTACATTTTTATGGAGTTGATGTCAATACCTTACACACTGATACAATTTTGAATGGTTGGGAGGTTGATTTGTGCTTTTTTGCAACGGTTCTCCACGAACGGGATTTATAAAAGATAGAATCTTCTTAGTTTTTAACTAATTTTGGGGAGAACCGTGGAGAACCGTTGTCAAAATGTTGAAAAGTTGACAAATTTCCTAAACACTTTAGTAAAACTTGATTCTTGTTCTACTACAGTCAATATTGTCAATGGAAGTAATGAACAAAACATATCTATCATGTCAAGATACACAAAGAAACAATGGAGTACCGTTGGAGTACCGTTGGAGTACCGTTGGAGAACCGTTGGAGAACTGCTACAAAATAAGCGTATACGGTCGTACAGTAAAGTTTTAATACCTTGTTCGAAACCTTTATCCCTAATTATAGCTGCAATTCTTCGTGGCATACTATTTATCGTTTTGTCCACTACTTCTTCATCAAACGAATGCAGTGTTCGTATAATCCGTTCTTTGAATTTGACAAAGGATTATTTTGTTAGTTGATTTCTTATCGCATCTGTCCGACCCCTTTTTTTAACAAGGTGAAATACATTTTCTATTGGATTAAGATCGAGTAACCTTGGTGGAATTGCTAGCAATTATGCTTTTATTTCTCTAATTGCATTTTTCGCCGTATCACTAGTTTTGGGAAGGATCATGGTTTGGTCTCAACTCTTGATATACCTTTACTGTAGCATAAAATATGTTACTATGTCGTGGCTAAGTGATTTATCGTGCGCAATTAGAGACACCAGGTGAACCAGATACTGTGCACGTGACAAGCAATATTTCAGTTTTATTTCCTACAAAAAATAAATAAAACAAAAGTATGACGCAGTAAGACCTTTTCTATTAGACATTAACGTAAAATCGTCGATTTTATTGAAATATCTAATATTTCATGGCCTGGAGTAAACATATTTTCCCGTTGTAGCATGGGTAAAATAATTATGACGTCATAACAACAACATAGCAAAGCCGCTGTAGAATTTTCTTTGCAGAAAATATTTTTCATGACGTATGTTGCTTTGGGGTAAAATTTGAAAGCGATTCATGAATAACAACTACTTTTAGAGCAAAATCAATTCTCAGACAATCGTTGCCAAAAGTGTTGGCACGATTCACATTTTCTGTCATTCGAACGACTTCACATGATTAAAACACAGGTCTTCCCCCTCTCCCCCGTTCAATGTTGCGTTGTCAGTTAGTGATTTGGGTTTATATTTTTAATTTGCGAGAGTGATGCCACACAAATCAAGACCCAACATTGAGTAGGGGGGTGAGGGGGTGCGAAAGATCGTGTAAAATCTAATGAGAATATGATATAGCCAAAATTGTGTTATCGTGCCAACACCTTTTGGCAACGATTGTCTGAATTGCTAAATAATGTTAACGCCCGTATATCACTACAAACATATGTTGCTTATCCATCAAATATTTACACTTGGTATATGTGTTTGAACAAGACATATTCAGGTGTGTTCTGACTTTTAACGATGATGACAAGAAGGACAAATGGCGAATGAGACCAACAAGAACCCACTATTGACAGCGTAGATAACGGGGAACGTCAGAGGAATATTGTTTTGTTTTTCAAAGCCAGTATAAAGTTCAATTTTATTTAAGAAACGGTTTTTATCGGTGGTGAAATATCATTTGCATGAAAGTAAAGTCATTAATGTAGTTTATATTTACTCTCGCCGGGCTCCCTGTGATTCAGTGCATTAACAGTGCTTGGGCTCCCTATGGTTTATTGAGGGCAGTATTTTTAACGATTGTAGTGGAGTTAAATACGTGTAGGAAATATATGGATGTAGTCGGGGAAGTGTTTATTTGCCAGTATTTCATCAAACCGTAGCGGTGTAAACTTGGAAAAACGTGATTAACTTTACATTTACGAACTTAAAACATATGCTAACGGTTCTCCATCGGTTCTCCAACGATTCTCCAACGGTTCTCCATGCAATAAGATAGTATTAAATTTAATGGTTCAGTAAAAAATGTGTGTTCTTTTACATTTTTATGGAGTTGATGTCAATACCTTACACACTGATACAATTTTGAATGGTTGGGAGGTTGATTTGTGCTTTTTTGCAACGGTTCTCCACGAACGGGATTTATAAAAGATAGAATCTTCTTAGTTTTTAACTAATTTTGGGGAGAACCGTGGAGAACCGTTGTCAAAATGTTGAAAAGTTGACAAATTTCCTAAACACTTTAGTAAAACTTGATTCTTGTTCTACTACAGTCAATATTGTCAATGGAAGTAATGAACAAAACATATCTATCATGTCAAGATACACAAAGAAACAATGGAGTACCGTTGGAGTACCGTTGGAGTACCGTTGGAGAACCGTTGGAGAACTGCTACAAAATAAGCGTATACGGTCGTACAGTAAAGCTTTAATACCTTGTTCGAAACCTTTATCCCTAATTATAGCTGCAATTCTTCGTGGCATACTATTTATCGTTTTGTCCACTACTTCTTCATCAAACGAATGCAGTGTTCGTATAATCCGTTCTTTGAATTTGACAAAGGATTATTTTGTTAGTTGATTTCTTATCGCATCTGTCCGACCCCTTTTTTTAACAAGGTGAAATACATTTTCTATTGGATTAAGATCGAGTAACCTTGGTGGAATTGCTAGCAATTATGCTTTTATTTCTCTAATTGCATTTTTCGCCGTATCACTAGTTTTGGGAAGGATCATGGTTTGGTCTCAACTCTTGATATACCTTTACTGTAGCATAAAATATGTTACTATGTCGTGGCTAAGTGATTTATCGTGCGCAATTAGAGACACCAGGTGAACCAGATACTGTGCACGTGACAAGCAATATTTCAGTTTTATTTCCTACAAAAAATAAATAAAACAAAAGTATGACGCAGTAAGACCTTTTCTATTAGACATTAACGTAAAATCGTCGATTTTATTGAAATATCTAATATTTCATGGCCTGGAGTAAACATATTTTCCCGTTGTAGCATGGGTAAAATAATTATGACGTCATAACAACAACATAGCAAAGCCGCTGTAGAATTTTCTTTGCAGAAAATATTTTTCATGACGTATGTTGCTTTGGGGTAAAATTTGAAAGCGATTCATGAATAACAACTACTTTTAGAGCAAAATCAATTCTCAGACAATCGTTGCCAAAAGTGTTGGCACGATTCACATTTTCTGTCATTCGAACGACTTCACATGATTAAAACACAGGTCTTCCCCCTCTCCCCCGTTCAATGTTGCGTTGTCAGTTAGTGATTTGGGTTTATATTTTTAATTTGCGAGAGTGATGCCACACAAATCAAGACCCAACATTGAGTAGGGGGGTGAGGGGGTGCGAAAGATCGTGTAAAATCTAATGAGAATATGATATAGCCAAAATTGTGTTATCGTGCCAACACCTTTTGGCAACGATTGTAGCTCCTAGACCATATGACGAGGCGTCCGCAGATATTTTAGTTTCCTTATTAGGGTTATAGAGGGCTAATACAGGTGCAGTGGGTCAAGGTTACCTTGATTTCTTCAAATGCTTTCTGCTGTGGTGGTCCCCATACCCACTGAGTATCATTCTTAGCGAGATCTCTTATAGGCTTCGTTTTCTCTGCTAGATGCTCTGCGAACTTGCCCAAATGGTTGACCATCCCTAAGAAGGTTCTAACTTCATGGAGGTTCCTCGGTGCAGGCAGGTCTACTACCGCAGATATCTTCTGTGGGTCAGCCTCAATGCCCTCAGGGCTTACCACATGGCCCAAGAACTTTATCTTGTGAACACTGAATTCACACTTGTCAGTGTTGAGGGTGAGGCCGGCTGATGAGAGTCGCCTCAGGACTTCCTGTAGAGTGTTATCATGCTGTTCCTGGGTGGTACCATGAATGAGAACATCATCAATGTTGCATTCCACCCCTTCCATTCCTTCAAGTATTCTGCTCATGGATTTCTGGAATTTCTCGGAGCCAGAGCAGATGCCATCCGGAAGTACATTGAAACAATAACATCCCCACGGAGTGATGAATGTAGTTAGTGGCTTCGACTCATCTGCTAGCTTTATTTGCCAGAAACCTGAATTCGCATCTAGCTTTGAGAAGTATTGCGCTCCTGCTAGCTTACCAAGAGTAGCATCAACAGATGGCAAGGGGTGGTTCTCCCGTTCTACATAATTATTGAGCATGCTCAAATCCACACAGATTCTGACCTTTCCTTTGGGTTTAGGGGATACCACCATAGGGGCACACCAACTTGTAGGCTCATCTACTGGCGATATTACTCCCTGTTGGAGCATTCTTTCAATTTCGTTCTTAGTCTCTTCGCAGAGAGAGAGGGGTACCTTCCTTGGCACTGTGATGGCAAAGGGTTTTGCCTCTTCAACCAGCTTTATAGTGTATTCTTCTTTCATCTTTCCAAGGCCTGTAAACAGTTATGGGTATTCACTGGTGATCTTGGCTTTATAGTCTTCACTACTTACTTCGTGTACTGATATCCTGTTTATGAGGTTTAATTTCTCGGCTGCCTCTCTACCAAGAAGTGGTCTTTCTAGGTCTTTGATCACATTGATGTCTTCCATCATTACTCTCTTACCTGTAGTCAGATGAGCAGAAACTTACCGAGACACTTCAGTCTATTTCCTAGCAGCACCTTGTTAGTGGGCTCCAGCTCTGTTTCAGGCTTAAGGTGATGGTAAGTGTTCATAGGTATTACGGTTACGTCCGCACCACTGTCCAACTTAAATTATGTTGGCTGGTTTTCGATGGAGACTGATGCCGTCCATGGCTCTTTCTGCCCTTACACTGCATCGATGACCACTATTTCTCCCATATAGAATGGTTCCTCACTTACCATCAGCACTCTACCTGAGTCTGGAGTTTTGCATGCCTTAGCCCAGTGTCCTACCTTGGAGCATTTGTTGTACTTGGAGTTGCGAGCGGGACAAATTTGCTTAGAGTGTGCAGTTCCGAGGTACCTCTGGCACTTTTGATTGGAGCTTGGCTTATGGTACTCCTCTCTTTTAGGTTTCCATTTTTCCTCTCCTTTCTTGTTTGCTCTCCCAGCTCTTCGTCAAAATATCCTATCGATCTTGGCCGAGTCCAGTTTTTCGTTGCTGTGGATAACGGTCTGCTGTTTCTTTACAGATTCACTTTGTCTGGTCATGTTGATGGCCTTTTCTAGTGTCAGCTTAAAGTCTAGTTGAAGTTTTTCCGACAATCTCTTGTCCTTGAGCTCCACGACTATTCGGTCTCTGATGAATTCATCTTTGAGCGGGACATACTGACAGTATTCGGCGAGACCGTACAGGTCCGTGATAAAACATTTCAACTGACTCACCTTCTCTCTGGTTTCTTGAATTAAATTTCGCTCTCTCGAATATTACATTCCTCTTGATGACGAAATGGTTTTCAAATTTATCCCTTACCGCTTTGTAGCTATAAATCTCTTCTTCAGTGAGCTGAAGTGAGATGAATATGTCGTCCGCTTGGTCTCCCATGGCGTAAATTAGCGTGTTTACTTGGTTCTCGCCACACTTTTTGTCGAGACCGGTTACTTTACGGAATCTTTCGAATCTTCTTATCCACCTTTGCCATTCTTCTGGCTTGAATGAAAATTTCTCGGGTGGTGGAACCTGATAATTAGCCACAGAGATTGTTGCTGGACTTCGTTTGGCGGTTGAGCTTCGTTTGGCGGTTGAATTTCTTGAACTTCTTCGGGATCTGGATCTGGCATCGTGTAATCGGCAGTTCAGTATTTGCTCGATTTTTCGATTTAAAACTTCGGTACGGGTTTCTTTGTTTCCTTGGAACCGCTGCCACCATGTGTTGTTATGTCGAGAGATATAGCGCTGTGTTTATTTAACAAGACAGACACGCTTCAGCTCAAGTCGGTCATCTTTAATTCTCCTCCTTCTCATAACGCGCATGCGCCAAGTAACGCGCATGCGTCACGCAACATAATAGTGTGACACAACAAACAGTAAAGTCTGAGCACACAACACACACAGCTCTCTTCGTTACCAATTTCACTCAGACAGTTTGCCCATGCATACAGTATTTGGAGCCTAGTATTGAATAACTTCTTTTGGTATTTAAAAAACACAACTACAACACTCGCCAAGTTCTATGTCTTCCTATAGTTTACCAAAAATATGAACCAACTGTGGGAAATTTAATGTTAGATTTAAAGGTCCAAACATTTGGAATAAACTGCATGAAAATTTCAAAATTAATAGCCTATATAAAGCAAAAATAATAATAAGGCCAGACTGATTGCAAACCTAATTGAATCCTATTAACTTTGTCACAGAAATAAGAGATATATATAAGGAGTATATGTAGTTATGATATAAAATCATGTTTGCCGCGTAGCACTAGTAAGTGTAAATAATGTGATGTAAAGTGGTAAGCTGTAGTGCTAAGTGTGCACGCCCTACGAGGGAAAGAGAAAAAATCTCTGACCCAAGTGGGACTCGAACCCAACGACCTCCAGGTTACATGTCTGGCGCTCTACCAACTGAGCTATCAAGTCCGATGAGAGCAATCGTGGGTATTGGTGCGTTTTATGGGGTCACGGCGATTATATATGTATATGTAGTTATGATATAAAATCATGTTTGCCGCGTAGCACTAGTAAGTGTAAAGAATGTGAGTGAAGGAGTGAAGTTTAGAATTATCAGACTGTAATCGACACCATGGAATGTAAAGTGTCTAGTCATGTTTTTTGTAGTCTGTGAGAGCTAATTTATAACCCTTATAAATTTTAGTTAATGCAATAAACAGAAAGTAAACAAAGAGCAATGTGATATGTTTTCAAGACAAGGGCTTCTGTCTCTTAGTCGTTCTCTTAGTCACTTCCAGCCCTAGATTTTAACTTAGGTTTTTATGATTGTATTGTAAACTGAGTTTATCATATATAGCTTTTAAATTTTTAACTTAAATTTTGCATATTTTGAATCTAGTATATTTTGATATTTATATGTCTCATTTGTATAATTATGTAATTAGTGTAATGATATTTAGATTTAGAGGGCTACGAGTTTATTAGTTTAATTAACACTATTACGTACTACCCCCGGTAAATAAAGCCGTTATTATTATTATTATATTATTATCTGTCTGTACTTCCAAAGGTCATATAGCGATCACGCAGGAAAACATGCTAATCATAGATTGGCCAATCACATTCCAGTAGCCTCATCCAAAGGCCTGTCAATCAAAATCTATTGGCTCTGTTTTCACTTTGCCTAAGCTCTGTTTATCCTTGCCTGGGGTTGGGACGCCCTCGTGTG
Source organism: Actinernus sp. WN-2022 (assembly GCA_030867875.1). Taxonomy (NCBI): domain Eukaryota; kingdom Metazoa; phylum Cnidaria; class Anthozoa; order Actiniaria; family Actinernidae; genus Actinernus; species Actinernus sp. WN-2022. The sequence goes on from JAOWCC010000577.1 coordinate 123,117,739, forward strand.
GATCGTAACCTCTCGGTGGCCTAGAGGATTCCAACCCCTCGAGGGCCGGGGGATCGTGATCCCCTCGAGAGGATTGTGACCTCTCCGTGGCCTGGGGTATTGTGACCCCCTCAGCCTCAGAGGATTGTGACCTCACTGTGGCTTAGAGGATTGTGACCCCCTCAGAGGATTGTGACCTCACTGTGGCTTAGAGGATTGTGACCTCTCATTGACTTGGGGGATTGTAACCCCCTGGTAAGGATTGTGACCTCATCTCAGTGGCCTAGCTGGGGTCTTCTGCCCCCCTTGGCGAGGATAGTGACCTCATTGCCATCCAACTAGTGGCCTGTAAGGCTACAGGGCCCTAAGGGTAGTACTTCATTCATTAGAGCGGATTTCAATTGAGTGTCGGAAGTGTTTTGGTTTTGCGTTTACTAAGCTCTCCTATTGGCTGAGAAAGTAAACCAACCAATCAGAATCCAAGGTAAAACCAAACGCAAATTGGTTTTGGTTTTGCTTTGGTTTGTCATTGGCTCACAGGGAAGCCATTTATGAGTTACTTGTGATTACTCGCTCGTGATGATTGGCTGGCTGTGGGTAATTTGCGTTTGGTTTTACTACACTCAACTGAAAACCGCTCTATCCCGCAAAACAAAACTGTTGTTGTCTCACTTTACTTTATGGGTTGGGAGGATTAATACGAAGTTTAGTTTTATCAGTGATTAGTTTCGGAACGAGTTATCTTAGCGACCTTTCGCGGAAGACCGGAGAAGATGTATTCAGTTAACGGGCGGACTTTCGTTGGAGTGGCGAAGTTGCTAGAAGCAGTATTGGAGGACGAGAGGCTCTACGACTTACTGGCCCGCCAGGGGATCAAGGTGGCAGTTTAACCTGAGTATGGCTCCCTGGTGGGGAGGGCAGTTTGAGCGAATGGTTGGCCTCGTTAAGAGAGCGTTGTACAAGACCACAGGAAATGGTGGTATAACTAGCTCTCAACAACCGCCCACTCAGTTATGTCGAGGACGACGCCCAATTACCGGTCTTGACGCCAAACTCCTTGCTGTTCGGTCAACCCAAACTACTGCCTGAGCTGAATCCGCACCACTTGGAGACTGCGGACCTGCGCAGGGGGACCAGGTATCTTAAACGGTGCAAGGTTGTGGTGTGGCAGCGCTGGACCGGCGAGTACCTGAACCGACTTCGCGAGCAACATCGTTTTAAGCACGCGGAACAATCCCTGGCCCTAGCGGTGGGCAACGTGGTGCTGATTTAGTAAGCAGAGAGGAACCGCAGCAAATGGGCAACGTGGACAAACTCGTCACCGTGATGGAGTAGTGAGAACAGCTAAACTATGGACTGGGAATTTGTACCTCGAGCGAGCACTGCAGCATCTGTACCCTCTGGAACTGTCATGTGACAGGCATGCAGTGGAACCACCAGGCGCTTTGAATGCCGATGCTCCCGAATTCGCTCTACGACAGGCCGCACGACGCGCTGCAAAAGTGGCAGCAGAGACCGCCGCATCGCGGTTATCGCACAAGATGAAAATCATCATTGAACACTTTTGAACACAAGTTGAACCCGGGAGGGGGGGGGGGGGGGGGGGGGGGGTAGGGGTGTGCCGCTGGGGCTCTGAAACCCATACCCTGTTTAAGACAAAAAAACTCAAATTTCCATACCCTGTTCAAGACAAAGTGTCAAAATTTTCCCTCTATAAGACAAATAACAAATTATCTATACTTGGATGTCAGTGTTTATTGTGATCTTGTACAATGAGTGTCATAACTAAATAAGTCTTCATCAAGCACTAGACTAAATAACGGCACTAGATAAATACCATACCCTGTTCAAGATCTGTCGATGTGAAAAAGGATACCCTGTCTAAGATCAGAACCTCGAAAAACCATAATCTGTCCAGCGGATCATCCCCGTACAGTCCATATATGGGAGACCCCTTCCCCCCCCCCCCCCCCCCCCCCCCCCCACCGGAAGTTGAACGTCACGTACTGTTTTTTGTGACATGTAATCTATCAAGTATTTGCCCCTGGACGAATATTTGCGTTCTCCGAGGCAAATGGGGGGGGGGGGGGGGGGGGGGGGGGGGGGTCGTGTGTCAGAGATAAGAGACATATAAGGAGTGAAGTTTATAATTATTACACTGTAATCGACATTTTTTTTATGTCTAGTCATGTTTTTGTAGTATGTGAGTACGAAGTTCACGACTACAACATCTAGGACGACGGCATAAAACAATAGTCTTAATTACAAAAACTGCACGTGAAAATGCACGCAATCGCCTACGTTTTCGGCTTGGTATATAAAGTGTTACAAGATTACAATGATACGGTGCATACAGTGATAGGAAGATCTTAAATTTCATATTTTAAGTGGAAAGCTAAATGGCCCCCGCTAAATACAGGTCTCACTGCAATTTAATGAGAACCTCTATTAAGCGTAAGACCCAGTATGAAACGGACTGTTGTCTGGCTCACTTGAGCTCTTGCAGCCGTGGCGTGTATTAACGGTATTGTATTTCAGCATGACTGCTTCGTCTGACTGTTTTGTTATTTAATTTTAACTTTTTGAACGTTACGCATTTAACATGGAACCACTTTAATTGCCCTTGTCAAAGAAACGGTTTTTGCAACACAAATACGAAAATTGTGGAATGCGAATAAAATAATTGTTTGTGTATTATATGGCATTTGGTTCTTTGATTTTAGATTAAAACCAGAGGATGATCAGGGTGCATGATAAACCACAGGAGAATCCTCTGGTTCATGGGCATCTGCTTTAATCTTTTCAATGTCTTTCTTACCTGTTGTATTGTGCACAGTTTTGTTTTCCCGGGAAGTTCTTGCCACAACTCACTGACTTAGGTAGCTGTCGAGGGGCGGACTGGGCTCATAGTCGATTCCATGGGATAAGAGAGAGAAATCCATTCCCTGTCAATTAACCCACACAACAGTAACACCACACTCGTTAGACAACAACAACAACGTTTTATTTCGTACCACAATAAGTAATAAATAGAGAGATACAATATTATTCATTAAATATTTTCTCGACTGCAACGAAGAGACAAGAAAACCCGATGAAACTCCCCAGAACAGTTTAGAAAGATCACGAAGAAGTTTGTACTGACAGTAAGTAAATTGAATAGATAAGAGTTCTTAGAACAGTTTAATTGTCCATATAATAAAAAGAAAATTACAAAGTGGTTTGAAGATATTTGCGCTCATGCCACTCGTGAAATGTTTTCGACTCTCATAATAATAATAATAAAGACTTTATTTAGCGAGGGTAACACATAATAGCAACGCTAATAAACTTGTGACGCTAATAAACTTGTGGCCCTCCTAGTAGTTAAAATACAAACAGTGATATAAAAAGCTCTACGTTCTACATATACAATATTAAAATCTAAAAAACTACTAATCTATAACTAGCTAAATTTAAGTATTAAAATGCAAGAATATATAAAACTAGACTAAGCATAAAAATGGACAACAGGAAAAGATAACGGATAAAATTGAATTAAATAACAAAATGATGTATAAATTTCTGCTCACTAAAAATTCGATTCCACATGTTACGTCTAAAAGAATGTAAAGAGTCTTGCTTCCTTAAATCTAATGGTAGAGAGTTCCACAATTTACAACTAGTAACAGCAAATGTTCTACCTCCTTCAGTTTCTCTAGAATAACGGGACAAATCACATTAATACCAGAGTATCTTGTGTTACGGGCATGTAATTGATTATTAAGCTTGATTTGCTCCATTAAGTAGGATGGAAGGTTGCCATGGATACGCTTATATACAATTGAACATTTACTTATTTTTGACTCTTCATAAAAAGGTAGCAAGCGCAGTTTATTAAACAGTTGCACCGATGGTGAAAGTCGATCTGCAAATAAAATTACTCTTGCAGCTCTTTTCTGTAATTTCGAGGATAAACTTCATATCTTCGCACCACCGTGTAATAATATACTCTATATATGCGTAACACGTTGTATGCAGAAATCCAGTCAGGAGAGAGTTGGAGAGATATGTTAGAGAGGTATTACTCTGGGATGACATCAATTTAGCCCGGGGGGGGGGGGGGGGGGGGGGGGGGGAACTCACATATAAAAGGGGTAGGGATGCTCGTCGGACATTTTCGATTTGACCCCGAAGAGGTACTAAAATGGGCGTGGCTCAAGCTTATTTTGACCTCTAAAAGGTACCGATAAAAACATGCCAACATTTTAAACTTTCGATGCCTTTTATTGCTATTAACATGTTGTATCATCAAGTACATTCTTCCTTGTTGTTTTCAAAAGCGCTGTCATTCTCTAGCATTCGGTGACACCCGACCCCTAAAAGGTACCGCTTTACATAGAAATGTCTGTGTTTGGTCATGGATACCGTAAGTGGTACCAAACTCCTGATTTTGACCCCTAAAAGGTACGACGAGCATCCATGTACCCCTCACATAAGGGAGTCCACCCCCCGGGCAATTTAGGCATTTTTATTGATGATGAGCACACAATGGATCATCATCAACAACAGTGGCAGGAAATAACACTTTTGTTAGCTTAGAATTGTTGCAAAGCTAATTGCAGCCCCTTATTGAATATGACGGCCTGGCTACATTGTAATTCTAATACGTTACGTTAAATGTGACGAGTAGTTCGTCTATACTGTACTTTACCCATTCTTGTCTCCAAACCGTGCCTGCAGTTCACTGACTGTATAGCGTGCTATATCACCCATGTATTCAACGTTAAGCGTGGTACTGACTTGATTCCGAGTTTACCACCCAGGTTACGTCTGAAAATAGGTAAATGAAATAAGATGGCAGATTTCACAGCGGAAAATCGGTGTGAAAGGCAGCTTAAAAAACTTCGAAGTAGAGAAAACGTTTAAGAAAACTGACAATTAAAGACGAAAGAAACATTACTGGGTCGGGTGTTAGGAATGAATTAGTAAATTGTTCAGGGATTAGGAAAGCAGTGCGTTGTGCGACATTGGCGCTTTTTTTTTCAATAAACGGCGCAAAAAAATATTTTCGCCACGGCCTGATGGCGCATTCCGTTTTCTCAATTCTTCATGCTTGCTATGTCTCTCTTTATTTCCCACGGAGTCTCTTCATACAATCATGCTCTTCCAGAGAGCCGTGTCTAATATATAAGTTACAATATAAGAAAGACCAATAGCTATATCATTACTAAAAACGTATTCTAAATATTAAATACTTATACTGTAAAAACGATAAAATTGATGATACTATAATAAACTATCCTATACGTATACTTTTCCTGATGGCAACGATTTCACGAATTTAGCATAGGTCAGTGTACCTTGGAACTTAAAGTGCAAGTATAATGCCGAAAAAATAAACATTTATATTGTATTTTTGTGTTTGTTTACTTTTCATTGATCCTATGACGTCATAAGATGAATCAACTCCCTCCCAAGAGAAAACTACTACAATAAAATCCCGTAGGTTTCCATTGTGACATCACAAGATGAATCAATCCTGCAATTCGGGTAACTTTTATTCTAGTTGAATTGCTGCTCCAGTCTCTCGAAGAAAACTAATTTAGACAACTGAAGTATATTAGAAATAGAATTTGGATCAAAAAGAGTTAATGTTGTTTTATGGCTTTACTTGCACTTTAAATGTTAGAAACGTATTTAGTATTATCGTAGTTTGGTTCTGCTGGTAGTACTCGTTATGCACGTATCATATTTCTGCTTCCGCCGACACCAGCTTGAATATATTTAACAACAAAAATGTCTGATTGGTCAATATTAAACAATGGTTTTATCCTAGAAACACATCGAAAGCAATACATCTCGAGATTCATTTGCTTACTCGGAATTTTTTTTTTTTTTCACTCTGAAAACTCTAACTGGAGCTGAAACAACCAGAGGCTGATCAAGTCAGGACCAGGCTGATCAAGTCAGGACCAGGCTGATCAAGTCAGGACCAGGCTAATCCACAGATCGACATAAACCATGCTGTACAATATCACTGAATATGACATTGGGCAGAATGGAGCATAACATCTGGATATTTTTAAGCCAAAGAGCGCTAAGTTCAAATAATTGCTTCAGTGCACGTGCACAATTACAAAACAGTTTCGACAAATAGTTGCATTCTATCGGTTAGGCAGCATAGTGCTTTTGAAGAAGAGGTATTAAGTGGCAATTTGAATTCGAAATGACTTCCATTCTGCTGACTCACACTTTATGTAATGGTATAGTTTTAAATAACTCCTCGACAGCAGACAGTGGCAGGAGTGTTTGCTTGTTTGGTTTGTGGAGACCACACGAGAGTTTGGCCAGCATCTAAGGCACAAATCATAAACACATGTCAGTTTCTAGAGTGCAGACATAAGGGACCATTCATTTCTTTATTGGGGGATGGGGTGGTGGAATTTGGTAACAAGGTGAGTTTGATGGGGGCCATGAGAAAAATTAGAGTGCTATTAACTATAAAGATACATGTAGGTGAGGAATTTCTTGTTTGCGTAATTTGCTCTTTCAAATGAAGATGAAATATAGAAGATATATTAAGTAATTTTGAAATTGATGGGTTTAATTTTCATATGTCATGAGTACTTCACTTTCAATTATTACAAACATTAACAATTTGAAAAAAATTATACTTTTATATTAACATGTATAGTGGCATGAAGAATCACTAAGCATGTACTAGTAGAGATATTTCTTCATCTGATGCTGAGGGTTTTGCAGCATTGGCTGATAAGTTCATATTTGTGAAAACACAGTTTGTGCTGGACTTTCATCAAAATCTTGAAGCCAAAGAGTTAAGGAAGGGGAAGAGAATGAAAGAGAGAGTTAGAGAAGCCAGAGAGGCAAAAGAAAAGATGTCCAGTCACTATGAATGGTAAAAACTGGCAAAGGACAATAATATGATTTAATAGAAAGCTTGAATATGTGACAGACTGAACAAATATTTGAAGCACCATCAGCTTTCACAAACATTAGAAAAAGTAAAGGGTGAAAAACTTTGCGTCATTCAAGAGCATTGGCATCAATGAAAAGAGAGGAATGATGAAGGAAAGGCCCATGAAATACACAGCAGAGAAGAGAAGGCCAGTGAGGAGAACCCACTGGTGATGAGAGAATTGCAGATTGTGACCTGATGACATTCTCGCTATGATATTTGGACATGATGAGCAGGTGCATAGCAGAAGTATAACCTTTAACCTTAGGCTTGCAAATCATACTCTTTTAGTTACTAGTCTCTTTCCTTTAATTTCTGCATCAAGATGCAGGAAATAACATTAAGGGGACCTAGATTTTCAAAACGTTCCACATGAGCTGATGCCCCTGGACCCCTCTACAACAGTATGTCTTCTAGCACACAACGACAATGGACTGCACTTGGGAACATCCAGCTATACCCAGTGCATATATAGTGCATATGAAGTGCATATTGTACAGGACTGTACCTTGTTTTCTGCTATGCCAGCAGAGCATGTAAAACTTGTCTCTTTCAGCACTGCTTCCCGCATGTCTGCGGCAAGAATAGCACCAACTGCAAGCTTTCTCAGGTGAGAACTATTCTCCAAGGCAACCAGCCATTTGCTCTGATCATCTCCAGTGCAGTTACTAGCATCCTCACTCTTCGACAACCCTTCTATGAATGTTGTCTGCAGGGACTGTTTGGCAATCTCTGCTACTGTCATAGAAGACAGTTTCCTTAAGACATGAATACAAATTATAGGAAATTTAACTCGCTTGCTGTCAATACTGCAGACCTAATAGTCAACTCATCATGCAGCTATCAGGGATTTCTGATTGCTGTTGGACACCAGGGATTTTATTGGAATTTTATACTATCTGTCAATTGTCATAGCTAAGGATAGATCAATAGGACAATAATAATTTAGTAGGACAGTAATTCATCACTTTTCAACATTTTTGTGCAGTGATCAGTCATAGTATAGTCTGGGTATGTTCAGACTACTATCGTGCAGCTAGCTAGAGTCTTGAGATATCTGTCAGCAACTCCTACCTCGCAGCTAGTTAATAAATTAGTACTGTTCAGACCAAATTCTGGTATGCGTAATCTGATCACTTTAGAGATTTAGTTTGCTGACCCAGTACCATATGTGCCACGACTTACATTAGCTAGCCTAGTAACTAGTAGGTTTTACTTTTTGTTTTTCCCTCTTCTGGTTTGTTTCTCTCTCTAAAAGATATAAATTTGGTCTATAACTGCCCTTGGCGCAAGTATTTCGTAATCGCAAATAATTGACCGCCAAAGTGCTCAATTGAAATTTCAACCAAAATATAAAAACTGTGCGAAAAACTGCTACTGACTGGTGTTCGGCGATCCTCGTTATCCATGATGGCTCAATTGATGTACAATACACCCGGTAGTTGTCGTGGTAAGAGAAATTACCTTGGAGCGAGTAGTGAACGTGGTCGTAGCGAGAGCTAGAATAAAGTCGGCTAGATCGGATGATAACACTGACTTGACATTTGTGTACATTTCAAAACCTTAAAATAACTGAAATCTGTCATCGATGGGCTTTTAGCGCGCTAGATTCTATATATTCAAGCCACCTCGCTATAAGGTAGCTTGGAACTTCAAAGTATTCCACCGATCACTAGCTAGCTAATCAGAACTGTTCAGACTAGAGAAGCTTGCTACCTCCTGTGGTTAGCTAGCTAGATTTACTAGTCTGAACACGGCCCCTGTTGTTCAACAACAATCAGAATCCTTGGGACAGCAGACTGTGACAGATCATTAGCAAAAATGTCTGATAGATTTTCAACATGGCAGGACAATCAGGTCTGATGGCTTTCTGTTTCCTACCATTCAAGACTTTCCTGAAAAGCGATGAATTACTGTCCTACTAAATTATTGGCCTATTGATCTAACCCTATAAAAATATAGTTAGGGCAACTGACAGATCTATACATGTAAGTATAACATTCCAACATACCTGATCTATAAACAAAGTTGTATTCACTTTGAAATGTAGTGCCTACATGTACAATGTACTTTGCTTTTTGAACCAAAAAGTGTAATTCAGGGTGGTGTATTTCTGTTTGACAAATATTTAAGGAATGAAGATTTCCAACAGCTACAATATTGTACTTTTATTCCTGGTACAATTCTTTTGGGAATTACATTTGTAAGACACAATGAATGGTGTGTGCATTACAATGTACAATATTAATTGATAATTAAGTGTTTCACATCAATGAATAATGAGACCTGCTATTTGGAAATTTAAAGTCATGGTACATATACGTCTGGCACTTAAGAAAGATGAATGACTACTTGAAATATTCATGAATACATGATAGAGTATATGTTCAAAATAATGCAACCCTTACATTTTTTTTCAATATGGGCATTAAGCACTGACCAAATTCTACCACTGTAAGCAACATGTCCCTTTCATATTGGCACCACTTCAGCCCAGTCACATTACAGAAAAAAATCACAAATAAATAAACTCACTGTTTAACTGTATTTGTCAGATCCAAGTAAGCCTCATCAACACTGGCTCTCTCGCAGTTGTCACAGTGTTTAGACAGCACTTCTAGCACTTCAGCTCCAGCCTCACGATAATGTGTCAGATTAGCCTTTCCACGAGCCACTGGAACTTGTACAAGTTGGATCTCTGGACATTTCTTTTTAGCATCATCGCCTCGCATACTCCTGGTGACACCATGTGCCCGAGCCTCATAACTCACAGCAATTATCCTGATGAGAGAATAATAAGAATGTATTGAACTTTAATACATGGGAACCACATGTAGGAACTGGGGCCAAATTTCACGTCGAATACTGGGATCTATATATCCTGTTCCACAGTAAAATACTTGAAAATTACCCTGTCCAACGGCACGTCCCTGTATATGTTATAAATACAGAGGAATCCATGGGGGGAGGGGTGATTTTACCACATGCTATAACACAACATCTGATTGTAAAGTAAAACCTTTTAGCTCCAATCCAATAAAAATGTACCATTTGCTGTACAAGGACCTATAATTATAATAAAGTGCATCTGTATCTGTAATAATGCAATTGAAGGGCTGTGTGCAAAAAGGGCGTAAGTGATTCTTGATTGCATTCTAAATTCTCCCTTAGAAAACAAAGAAATTGAAGGAGAATTGAGAATGTGATCAAAAGTCACTTATGCCCTTTTTGTACACAGCCCTTCAATTGATCTTGCGCAAATGGATGTAAAAAAAATATCCAAAATCCAAATCACAATCCCCAAAAGTGGTTGGGTCACTTACAACAATGTTGTTTACGAGAGATTTTAAATGTTGTATTTGATGGGAGTTTGTATTTGTATTATTAACTAATTAGGGGTATTTTATACTGTAACAGAAAGGAATTTTCCTCCTTAAACTGTATAATATTCGATACAGTAAACAATCCAGATAAACGATTTCCAAAATGTGTGACATGAGTTTATTTGAGTGAATGCAGTATGCAGAAATTAACTTAACATCTCACTGTAGGTCTCTTAGCTAAGTTGAAACATTTAGGATTTGAAGGTACATGTACATTGTACATGTACTTTATTTAAATGGTTTGAAAGTTATTTAAGTGGTAGGAATTGCAATGGGTTGTTATTGAAGGTACATGTAGTCGTTCCTCGTGGAAAGAAATCCAAGCTGGTGACTGCCTCATAGATCTGTCATTGGGCCGCTCTTATTTTTTATTTACATCAATGACCTTTATGTTCATATTAATAGTAATTGCTTTCTATTTGCTGATGATATGTATATATTACTTGAAGAGGTCTCTACACCTGAGTCGACTGCTCGAAGTATAAATAATGATTTGAATGTAATTACTTTGTGGTCTGATATATGATTGGTTGGTTACAATGAACGCTTCAAAGACTAAAAATATGATGTTCTCTCTTAAAAGAGGTAAGCCATATCATCCTCTTTTAAAATTATGTGACAAGGCAATAATGTTGATGAAGTTAGTAGTCACAAGCATTTAGGTGTCTCGGTTTCTAGTAATGTCTTTAAGTAATATGGCATTAAAAAGTTAAATTTACCCAAGGTCTTAAATTCAAACTTTCAAGATCAGTCCTCAAGATTTTGTATAAATCACTTGTTCGCTCTAATTTAGAATATGCAGATGAGGTTTGGAACAGATGTTCTTTGGGTGAATCCAACTTGCTTTAAGTTAATTACTGGTGCTATGAAGGGAACGCATAGGGAAAGTTTATTTGAAAGTGAATTGCATAGGCTTCGTGATAGATATAAAAAATACATAAATTGATTTTGTTACATACATGTATATATAATGATTAATAGTCTTGCACCAGGTTATATCTCATCACTCTGTCCTTCTTATGTTATAAATATATAGCCAGAGGACTTAGAATAATGAACTGATCTTATCTACTAGTATAGGTCCTCCTGAATGGTACATGTATTTTTTTTTTATGCATTTGAGGCAAAAGTAAAAACAACTACCTTTCTGCCATACTGTCCTTCACAATTTCCCTCCCCTCCCCTCCCCTCCCCTCCCCTCCTGCCTGACATTGCTTAAATCTGGATCAATCACAGTTTCTGGGAAACCCCCACCCCTCCCCCACACTTCACCCTAATCTTTAATGGCTAATCATTAATAGAATAATGCATATCCAAGGGAGGGTTGGGTGGGTAGTTTTGCAGAAATCGGGATTGAGCCACTATAATCTCATGCCTCAAGCTTACTCAAGCTCTTTGCTGATATTAAATACCCAAAATAGTATGACGTCACTCTGAAAATGTTGGAAATGGCATTTCCGAGCGTTCCATTTTCATTTTTTTCTGGGGCCGCATGCTCTTGGACCCCCCTAGCGGCTTGTGCCTTCGGCGCTCATCAGGACCCTAAAATATCTCAAGCCTCACATTTTCTAGACCTTGGCATGGGCATGATCTCTGCATTACTGACAACAAGCTGATTCAGCCAGGGTCTTCACACTTTCATAAAGGGGCACGCTGGGTTAATTGGAAATATAGTGTTTGTATGTGAATTTTGCCCAAAAATCCTTTTTGTTTCTGAAACAGTTAATTATAATTAGCATCCCAAAAATTAAGGATGGCTGATAATTTACTGATTAAATCTGAGGGTATATCAGACATCTTTTGAGCAGGCTATGCTTATAATTTGGTCGCAGCTTCTTATGTAACAAGAAGTGTGTGAATAACTCAGCACCAAAACTTAATCGTTCTGGGGTGGTCATGTTCTGAAAATAAAAAATTGCCAAAATATTTGACGACAAACATGTAAGACTGTATGTTTCCCGCCTTCGTCTTCGAGCGCAATTCAAGAGCCTGTGTATTATCTACTGTACCATTATCTATAAAAATCATCTTATTCTTCAAATTTTTGGATTGTATTTTGAACTTTTCCGAAAGAATACGTGTTTATACACGTTTCGTGCACCATGTAAAGTTTATATAAGCTAAATATTAAAACATATAAAACCCAAAATGACCATGCATATAATGATATATATGTATTAAAGTTAAATAATACGAACCCTCCTCCTTTCCACTCGTTATACTGCACCACAGCGCATGGTCGTCCTCTTAACGTAGGGCATCGACGCTGTTCAATTTGCACATAGAAACAATCCATGTCAACCAGTGCTATAACTCGCTCGCAATCCGCCATTAATGAAAAAAACCAACACTCCAACTCCATCCATCGTATGGTTTTTACGCGTGTGGGTTCCCTGTGTTTTCTTTGCCGCGCGATCCAATTCGATTTTAATACGGTATATACAGTATCACAGTCTGAATACAATCTTAGTTTAGGTTTCCTGATGTCCTTCATCACAACTTCATTGTAAGGTTTTCCTAACTTTGCAGTGACAAAAGTTACTCGTATACATTTTCGAGCTAACAGTCCCATTTCAATCACCCCCTCCCCGCTCCCACCCATAAAAATACGCATACACAGGTATAAGAATTGTTTGCTTTTTCTTTAGTTCAGCGCGGTCCTGCCTGTCCTGTTTAACTCGTGGATGCGCGCAAGCGCAGAACACGAGTTATTGGAGTGGGTCAGTAGCTAATTGATTCATCGTTTTATGAGTGTGTTGATCGTTTTTTTCTGTGTACATCAGGGACTCTCCGTTGGCTGTCCGAATAGTGTTCGATATTCCGAAGATATATTTACGGATGTTTATGGTACGCGAACAAGAATTGAAAGATTTGGTCATGCAGGAGAAGATGTATTGAAGGTGCCTTCCTAATGCGAAACACTCCAAACCTGGACAGACATGGTAGTGGGTCCCTACATGGGCTCCTGGTCCCTATCAATCACTTAGTGGTGATGACGTAACGAACACGTCATCGGTCACGTGATTTTAAGTACATGCAGATATCTCCCTCGTTTTTAATGCCAGCGGGCTCAGACCTGGGCAGATATGATAGTGGGTCCCAATCAAGCACCTGGGCGTAATGACGTAACGATGACGTCATCGGTCACGTGATTTTAAGTACATGCCCATATCTCGCTCATATCTAATGCCAGCCAGCTAAAACCTGGACAGATATGGAAGTGGGTTGCTATCAATCACTTAGTGGTGATGACGTAACGATGACGTAATCGGTTACGTGATGTTATCTACATGCCCATATCTCCCTCATTTGTATTGCCAGACAGTTTAAAGGTATTGCTTCCCTACGATTTACTTAGTGGTGATGACGTAACGATGACGTTATCGATCACGTGATTTTTAGTATAACAAAATAATTTGCTTTTTGATTTGCAAAGAGAGTTGTCGACTTTTCATGAACATGAATGGGCGCGTTGTCTACAACACTTTATAAAATAACCCACAGAAAATACGCGCTCTGATTGGTTGAAAGCCGTGTTTCTATAACTCTATAGAAACATGGCAAATTATGCCGGCATCGTGGCCTTGAACTCAATTTGAAACTCGGCGAAATAATTCCTAAAGTTTTCTAAAAACATTGAGCACTAAATTCAATTCGACGAAGAACCAGCTACAGTATTGTAAGAAACGACAATGTGTTGTTAGTTTAGGAACAAGCCGATGTTTTATTCAACTCAAAACAATCTCAAAGTACGAATTACAACATTCATTTTTGTGGACAAAGTTGAGTTGCTCGCAAATTTGTGCGATATTAAACAATCATTTTCGCCAAAACAGTCTATTTTGGCTGACTAAGCTCAATTAAAGACTATTGTTTGGTATATTTAAGCCGGAGAACTTTAAAAAAATCCAGTCTTAAATATTGCTAACATGATCTAGATGCACAAAATAGAGGTTGAAATAGAAATGGAAATCAAAAGTACAAGAAAATGTGGAGCACAAACCTGACAAAGTTAATCAACATCCAAGTGCTACAGTCTTGTACAGATGCTAAAACTCCATCCAACGGGAATGTACGGTTCAGTATGACTCTCTACAGGTGCCGTAGAGGATGAGAAGGGCAAGGAAATCTGATCAAGCTTGAAGTGTCTGATGAAAACAACCTGCCATCCGTATGCGACCTCATGAGGCATGAAACACAGCGAATCGACGAAGAACTATTCTAGTCCTTGGAAGACAGAATGTACAAAACAACTGATGACCCGAGGGATGACTTCCATGTTTTGTAGCTCTAGATTTTAAAGAGAAATCCAAAATATCCTCCTTTCTTGCAACACGTCTTGATCTCCTGCAAACTTTGTTTGCAGTTTGGTACGAAAACCGGCGCCCGCTTGATCCACGCCGTGAAGTCCATGAGGCAAAATGAACTGTTGAACATTACGTGCTTCCGTGTATTGTCAATCCAATTTTAGCATTAGTCCATAGAGCTTCTTTTTCTTCATCATTCTGTGTAATTTTGGGCTCCAATTAAAAGGTTTTTCGTAGCTAGGCTGTTTTCAAACTCACTGAATCGGATTGACAAAACTGACTGATTTAGTCATGTGATAAGTTCATGACGTACGACTGCACGAGTTAGGAGAATTTATGTTTTGATGATCACAATAAACGCGCGATTTTCCTTTGTTGTACTTATTTTCTGTGGGTTATTTTATAAAGGAAATAGAAAACATTTCCCCTTGTTTCTATAGAGTTATAGAAACACTTGTGGAAGTTTGGAAGAACTCGAAATAGCTGTGGAAACACTCGCCCTTCGGGCTCGTGTTCCCACTGCCATTTCTCGTTCTCCCAAACTCCCACTCGTGTTTCTATTTAACAAATAAAGAAGCCTTAGCCATGTTTTATACTATCATAAAACACGATGGGCATTTGAGAACATGAGAGAAATGTTAAAGCACAAGCCGAAGGCGCGTGCTTTCAACATTTCTAGAGTGTTCTCAAATGACCAGAGTGTTTTATGATAGTATAAAACATGGATTTAAGGCTTCTTTATCTGTTTTATAATATAGATTTACGCGCGCGATGAAAGGAAACCGCCAGTTGAAAACTATATAACACGGCTAACCATGTTATATACTCTGATAAAACATGGCTTCTTAGCCAATCAGAGCGCGCGTACTATCGTATCTATATTATAAAACTCTATAGAAACACGGGAAATGTTTTCTATTTCTTAAATGTTCATCCTCCTCAGCTTCAATCCATTCTACATCATTTAAAAACCCTTCATCGCTTTGAGTAGCATGATCTTCCTCTAAGCTGCGAATTTCATCGTCAAATATAGTTGAAGGAAAGAACATTTCTTCATCTGTTCAAGATATTTCTATTCTGTTCAAAGAACAGCGATACCTCTGGCATGCATGGTTTTACATTCACAGTCATTTAAAATAAGTTTTCCTTAAAGTTTTTTTTCAGAACAAGACAGAATGGAGTTTAATATATCCAAATGTGACCGAAATTTTGACATTAATTATTTCACTTTATCGAACTGAACTGAAATAACGTAATATATTCACATAGGTTCCATCCTAAAAAAAATCTTCAAGCCAGTTGACCTCCGGGTCATGCACTGTTTATGTTTGATAAAACGTTTGCAAGTTACATTTGGCTAGCGTTAGATTCCCAAAAACTCAATTCTGCGCCGATGTGGACCGGATAAAAACTCGTTTGATTTAAAGATCAATTCGAATAATAACTTCGTCACACAATCCTTGTTCAGAATGGAAGGTTCCAGAACTACAATGTACTTATAGACTGCATGCGTCAACACAATTAGCCATTATCAAGCGAATGTTCTATACTGACCTAATCAAGCTATGAATAGGTCGTTTATTCCATACACAATAGTAATTTAACTCGTGGATGCACGAATGTGCAGAACGAGTTATTGGGTTCAGGTGGATACGAGATAATTTATTCGTCGTTTCTTTCTGTGACTCGACGACTCGCCGTTGACTTTCCGAATGACCGTCCAAGGTTTCGAAAAGATTTGGTCATGCTGGAGAAGAGGTATTGACGGTGCCCATCTTTGCCAGACACTTCAAACCTGGACAGACATGGTATTAGGTCCCCAGAAATCACTTAGTGTTGATGACGTAATGATGACGTCATCGGCTTGGTATATAAAGTGTTACAAGATACAGTGATACGAAGATCTTAAATTTCCATTTTTTAAGCGTACGGTAAATGGCCCCGCTAAATACAGGTTTCAGTATGAAACTGACAGTGTTGTCTGGGTCACTTGAGCTCTTGCAGCCGTGGTGCGAGGCTAATTCGTGCATTAATCAGCATGACTGCTTTGTCTGACTATTTTGTTATTTAATTTGAACTTTGAACTTTACGCATTTAACATTAAACCACTTTATTGCCCTTGTCGAAGAAACGTTTTTGCAACGCAAATACGAAATGAACGCTGAAAGCTTGATTCTCATTCTGTGGCTGGCGCGAGTCAAGGTTCGAGCTATTCAACACGTGACAGGATCAACCAATCAAATTCGGCACCGCTCAGGGCTCTTCCGATAGTTCGATATGGGCAATTTTTACCCATTATTTTGCTGAAACCAAAGGTTTCTTCGACTTGAAATAGCAAGATGTTCAGGGCTTTCGATGGAAAATTCTCGCATTTACGAAAGGGATGGCCGGAGAAGTGAAGGTTTTGGTCCAATAATCCACGGAAACCTGTACTGGTGCATCTATAAAGTGCCATAGGATTGCAGTGTTGCGTTGTTGCGTTGTTGATATTGGTGAAACGCTCTTCGTTGATACCCTGATCACACACTGTGAAGAGGTCAAATGAGAGATTTTGATTGTTTAAATGTTGGCTGTTTACCTACTCTCCTGAAGTACTCTTGAGACAACTGGGAAGTCTTGAAGCCAGTCTACTAAGACTTCAACTCAAGAGTCGCAAAAGCTGGAAGTGAACAGTGATTGACCCTTAATTGTCTTTGAACGCAAACGGAATTATCTGAACTGGCGAGGCTGAAATTATGTATATACGCACACAAATCCTACTTGTTCCCTACTTTTAATATTGTATGAAGTGTAATGACTGCCTGTATAATGTAAATATGGAGACTGTAATTCGAACTAGAAATGAAATCGATCGTAAATTGAACTGTATGTGACTTCATAGAGACCATGCAAGAAGAAAAAAAGTTGAAATCGTTAAAAGAATAACAGAACTTATAACCCTGCATAAACAGAACTGGATATGACTTTATAGGGGGTGTTTACATGATGCCGGAACGAGTTTCATTTCCGGATCGACTTTCATTATAGACATATTTCTGCCTCTGTCAACGCTTATAAATACTCTTTCTATGTTAGTTAATTAGAACAATACCAATTTGGAATGCTCTACCTAGCTACACTGTACAGGCATCTTCAATAGACCGATTTAGCTTGTACATTTGTTGTCCCAATTCAGGTCTTCTTGTTTTTCTCTATCCCAAGAGGAAATGTAGAAATTCCTCTAATTAGAAAACAAAGCACTGAATCCTCTGGAGAGCTGTCACATGATCTGAATTTGGCAACAAATGTAAAAGCGTAATTGGTCTATTAACCAATTCAAGGCACTCATTTAATATTCACATTAGCTTTTTGTGGCTTCAATGTTTTTTTGTTTGTTTTATTGTTTATTTAGTTCTTTAGCATACCGCTGTACTAAATACCAATATCGGGTTACGCTTTCCTATATTATTTGTTGATACTTAATAAACTGAAACTGCAACAGTATACAGAGTGGTTGAAAGAGAGGCTAGGTCAGTGTTATGTGAAGTTGATTTATTATAATTACTGGGAGCAGTTGTAGTAGGCCTTTTGCAGTAAACAGTCATGTGCTGGTATAATACTTTGTTAACGAATGAATTGAGTTTGTGATCGCCATGGGAAAGACATTGCCATGGATGCTGGATGGCAAGCTATCTTTAAAAAAGGCTATTTTATAAAGATCAACAATCGATTGGAGGTGGAAAATAGCATTTACAAACAGGTTCTGCTAATGACCCTACCAATCTCATACAATTGCCTTTAAATACATGTACCGGTATATGACATAGATTTGTTTGCCATCTAGTACAACCACATGATTGAATTCCTGCAAAAGGTCATTCCATTATTTATAAATTACCATGAGCATCAGTAGTAAATCAATTATCTGGCTCCCCTAGCACAGACTACGAATGGCACACACACATGCTACTAACAACTCAATGAACTGCCCGAGTTCAGGCCACCGAGGACCTCTTGTTTACAACTAGATTTATGAGAACGTTCGTGACGTCTGTTTTCTCCACCCGGAACCTGGCTGTCTATTAAATGACACTCGACCGGGATGCCAAGAAATTGTGCAAGCACCTATGACAATCTCGAATTTTCCACAACCCGTTTCTCCGATCTAGTGAGATGCTCCAACTCCAAAAATATTTTAAGGTTGCTTTGTCGCATTTCGGAGGAATCGTATTTCAAAACTGTGTCGGGGAATATCAAAATTCTATTTTGTTCAAAAGTTATCATGCTTTATTCCGTGAAAACGCGAAAACACAATCCGAGTAGATATGCGGGAAACGCCGTCAAGAGCTCTCTTTTTAGAATTTCCCAATACCCCGACTTTTTTTGCAGCTGAGATATTAATTGACATTTTGTGAAAAATTCAGACAAATCGAATACATTCTTCTTGAGTTGGAGCTTTTTAAAAACTCTTGGTTGAAAATCGAAAGCGTAGAAAATAGTACTTCAAAAACTTTGCGAGCTCTCGAGATTTCAAGCCGCATAGAGAAAATTGTATAGCCGGTTCTCGTTTTCTTATGACTTGGAAAATGGGAAAGACAAAAAGATCTTGAGGGAAAAAGCCGAGGCGAACACCTATAAATGGCAAAGGAAGGGCATAGAAATCAAAGCCCCGACAGCGATTTGCAGGAGTCTGAAATAGCACGGCAAATAGCGAGATCGTGGCGTTGGTTTCAAGCGATTCAGAGTTTATGTTTCCATCTAAGCTTTCTTGGAAACAAATCTCTCGGCTGGTTCCTATCAATTCTTCTTTATGTTCAGATGTGGACCACTCGTCACTCTGTCTGAACCCTTGTCGCGTTTTGCGAGGCTCGTAGTCGTATGCATTGTTTGGCCTTGTTTTGCTTCTTTCCAAGCTAAGGGCATCCTGCTTGCTTTTTGGAAGACATAAGGCCACAGGCAGCCCGGTCGTTGGATCAAAAGCGCGTGATCTAAACCACTTTACCATAGAACCGTTTGTTGGAATACCGCTTTCAAAATAAGGTATATATGTATGAGGTCTGAGCCCGTGAACAAGTCGTTTTTACAGATATAAACATAAAAGGCCCTAATATTTAAAAAGTAAGGCAACGGGATTGTTATGCGAATTCGAGGCGATTTTCTGCACCTGATCGGCGTAAACTGTTTGCTGACCTTCCCAATAATTTATATACTAAGGGAAGGAAAATTACTGTAACTCCCTCAATGTTGAACGGATGGCTTGAAACTTCAAAGAAACTGAAATAAATATACAAGAGACAGGTAAGAATATTTTGACGATTTATTGAATTTTATTTTAGAGGACACGGGCATTCGAACTAAAACTCCACACTGTAATTTCAAATATCGCCGGAAATAACCGTTACGCACAATGAGCCTGGGGTACCTGTGCTGACATCAGTTTATATTTTTTAATTTCCGTAAACATGGAACCGGTGTCGTTTGGATTGGCTAACTGAGACAATAGCCGCGAGTCAAATTCATACAAGGGCACCCTGGCCAGTAGGTAGTTTTGATGATCGAAATTTGACCTCCCCCCACCCGTGAAGGGTTGGTTACCTTTGCTGCGAAGGCTAGGCTGCTCATCCAGATTTTCAACGAACTTTTATCAGTGGTATCGTTGAAAGCTTTAAGGCGGCGGTTAGGAGTTCAAATTAACGGAGTTCTAGGAAGAAAATGTAGTCGTGCGTGCTTGAAAATACAGGAATTGATTAACAGTGGCATCCTATGGAAGGAACAACCTTTGGGCCGGGAATTCGTAGAGGTTTTGTGAACTCTGAATGCTTTTGAAGTGGGATTTATCGCTCTGGATGTCGAGCGTTCTCAAATCGAGTGTGCAGCCTTCTCTCTTTTTAGAGAGAAGGGCCTCCAAAAAAACCCGGCTAAAATCAGCTAACAACGCTTCTCATTCCCACGTGCAGGTTGGGAAGTAATTTCCTGTGCTCAGGGTCGTTTTTCGTGGATGTCAATCATGTGTTTATATATGGCAACTTAGGTATATGGCAACTTAGCTTTCCCGCAGTTTGCACGTTTCGCTTTCGCTTTGGTCAGTTGTGCGCTGTCGAGGTGTTTTGTGATGTTCGAAATTTTTCTAAGAGACTTCGCCGAAGGGGAAAACACTGAAGACAGTCATTACGTCTATTTGGAACGCCAACGATGCGTGACTGACTCAACTGAATCGCAGCGTGACGAAGCCTTTTCCAAAATCTCTTAATAGATGGAGAATAATCATGCTAAAAGCCAGAGGCCTTCAAAACGGAGAAATTGCTGAAATTCTCAGTGTGAGCGAGCGTTTTGTGTATAAAGTCAATCTTATGCACTAGCCAATTGAAACTCCCCCCCCCCCTCGACCCCCGGGACATAGCGGGGAATGTAAAATTTATACAGAGTAGTATAGTAACTGGCGGTTCTGGCCCACGTTGCATTTTTTTGTTGTTTTTTTCATCTAATGGACATCCTCACTTCGTTCAGCCCTCACTTCGTTCGGGGTCCATTAGATGAAAATACAACAAAAAAATGCAACGTGGTCCAAAACACGCCAGTTACGATACTACTATAGTTCATTTATCGTATTTTTACGTTATATTAAATGATCGGTTTCTACCGCTTTTTCCGGATTAAAGCAGTTTTGTTGTACTATTTATCGTATTTTTACGTTATATTAAATAATCGGTTTCTACCGCTTTTTTCCGGATTGGAGCAGTTTTGAGAACCTATTAGAGAAGTGATTACTATGCAGTATATCGATCTCTTCCACTATGGATAGCATACCGTGCCTTCCCATATAAATCTTAGTCAAGATAGTAGAGCATGCAGGCCCAGAATCATTCGCAAGCATCGCAAGGACATCGAAACACCTAAACGGTGCCGCATCTCTCGTGCGCTACAAAAACGTAGACCAAGAGTTCCGTAAACGAGTACTCACTTTCGGTCTTAGGTCTACTCGTAATGACAACGATCGAGACAATTTGGCCAGGACTTTCGGTATTTCCGTAAACTACGTCGATGATAGCTTTCCTCTTGTCTACGCCGGTGAATATGGTAATCTTAATGTTATTAAGTGGCTCCTTAAGCACTTACGGTTCGATAAAACGGATGGACACACCGATTACGTTCTACGCGCTGCCTGTAAGAATGATCGTCTTGATATCGCTAAGTGGCTCACTAAGCACTTCCAGTTCACCAAAGAGGATAAAGCCGTCGGGGTTGCTATACTATGTGCCAGTATGAATGGTTATCTTAATACCGTTAAGTGGCTCGTTCGACGTTTTCAGATAACCATAGAGTACGAATACGTTCATCATGCTCTACTATGCGCCTGTAGCAATGATCATCTTAATACCGCTAAATGGCTCGTTGAGTGGCTCGTTAAGCACTCCCAGCTCACCATAGAGGACGAAAACGCTCTACTAGATTACTACATAAATGCTTATACCGCCATGTAGGATCTCTCGCAACATCCAAATTGTCCCTAGGCATTCTTGCACCTAAAGATCCAAACTTGAGCAACTGTTAGAGATATCATTAGTATACCGTATATCGCCATCTATGGTATTAGTATACGTTCTCTACTCCACGATATTAGCTTACGTTGTTATCTCCATCCATGGTACTAACATACATTCTCTACTTCACGATATTAACGTATGCTGTTATCTTAGTACGTATTAATACCACACAGATTAGACAAGTGCGTATAATTGAAGAACCTCAACGTAGACGTCACAACTAAGATACCAATTAGACATATAACATATATAGGCATATTGCACGATGATTGAGACAAGAACTTGTGATTGGTTGATGCGAGGAAAGACCACGAAATGTATAAGGAAGTGTTCAAAGATGTCAGAGTATTGCTCTCAACACGACTTCCAGATAGGAAGAGGATGTGCCATATTCGTTCCATGTTTGACGTGTGGTCGAGGCTGTCGTACTATTCACGAACTTTGTGCAAAATGTGGTGCACCTCAACGCCGTACCATTCGCAATAAGAAGAACCTTGATAAGAAACGAGCTAACGAGTCGGCGAATATCACGTGTTCAAATGTAGTAGAATCGGAGAAAGATCTAAATGTAGTGGAATCGGAAAAAGATCAAAATGTGGTGGACATTCACGATCTCGATAATGCATTGGATGACCTCTCCATCAGTGAGAAAGATCTAAATGTGGTAGGATCGGAGGATAAGTAGAAATCCCAATATAAAAAAAGAAAAAAATGAAGAGAAATTGTTATGCGACTTCTCTTCATTTTTTTCTTTAAAAAAAAAAAAAAAAAAAAAAATTGGACAATTGACAGGCACATGGTATACAACTAGTATGGATGATATTATCAGATTACTTAGTCCAGAAATTTGTGCAAGCCTACATATCAAACCATTGTCGCATATCAACCCATTGTCGCATATTAGCACCGGTGAATCATGTTCCGAATGTTTATGTCCGATGGAAATACAAGGAATGGAATTCATATGTCCCACTTGTGGTCTTGTTTCCGAGGTCGAATCATGTGAAGAAACAACTATCGATCTTACTACTCGGTTACGCATAGTAGGGCCGGATAGCTTTAGGTATCAACACGATCTAGACCGCACAATCCCAAAGCAAAGCGATAACAAAGAATTGCAACTACGAACGATTATGCGAGAACTACAGGCATACGACACTATTTATAAACAAAATTACGCCCTCTCGTTTCCCACAAATGTATTAGTAATCGTAGCCGATACATTCATTCAAGTACAGAAAGTTTGTATCAAACGTTGCTATGCGAAACGAACTATTTTAGCTGCTATACTTTATCAAGCATGTATACAATGTGGGTTAGTTAGATCTACAGGAGAGGTCGCTCGTTTTATGCAACTAAACAATAAGAGCATATGTCGTGGAAATGTCTTTATACGTTCTCTACATGATGACGATAAGATCGATATAGATTTAAATACCGATCGAATAGCTCCTCACATTACGACGACTTTTGTTAAACTCGACCCTCAAGGAGTACCTAAGAATGTCCAACAAATAGTCTATGAGATTGTTCATACGGCAATAGAAAACAATATAGGTACCAGCTCTATACTTCGAACTAAAGTCGTTGGAGCGAGTTACGAGGTACTACATCGTTCGGGATCTCGTATGTCTCTTATTGACGTTGTTAAACGGTGTGGTATACAAAAGGGTTCGGTCATACGTTTTGTCAAGGAGTTGATTGCTTACCATTCCTACTTTGAGCCCATCTATAAAAAACACGGTCTAACTAGTGATAGGGTTTGATTTCGTAAAGTGAAAATAAGAGCCACATTCGATTCTTATCCCACTAGACTGCCAAGTTTTTCTCGCATTTCGTTTTGCACTTCTTGTTTGAGTTCCATTCGAATCTGTTCCACGTTTTTTTCACCACCCAAAGTCTTATGACGAATTTCAGACCTCATAATCTCGTATTTATCTGCTTCAGCGAGGATTAGACCGTATTCAGAGTCGGATATATTTTCATCACGCAAGGCTTTCGATACTAGATCGCGAATCGTATTAATTTTCGCTTTTGCTAACATAGTGGTTTTCTGATGCTTAGATACTTTTATTCCTAATTTTTTAGCTCCAACGGTCGTAGATGCTGAAATTAATCCGCATAAGCCACCAATAACACCAAGTGGTAAACCAATCACTATTCCAAAACTAGTTAAAGCTACTCCCAATCCAGATCCAGATAAAATCACAGATAGACCTCCTGTTACCACTGCGATACCATGAACTATTCCTTGAGAACGCGCATATTTCTTACGTACGCCTTCATAGTGTTTTTCTTGAATTTCGATATCCGAAAGCGTATCTCGGATTGTTTGTAGTCGAAAATTCTTTCCAGTGAGCGATGGATAGAGTTTTGGTGCTGATGGAAAAAGTGGTTGAATTGAATCACCATCCATTGTACATATACGTATGATTTACTCAAGCTTCAATACGAAACGTAGAGGCTGCTTGTTGAAGTCTATGAGATTGCCTTTCTCATCGCAAACTGTGAGGCGAATGTAGTTCCGCATCGTTCCTAAGGCTCGAATGGGTATGAGGGTTGGTGGAAAGTAAGTTGTTTCGTTAAAAATGTGGGATATCGGATTAAAAGTATGTAGGATTTTAGATGGCTTCCCCTCAAGAAGTGAGAAATCGGAATCCACCACATCACAGTAGATATATATATGATGAACGTCTTTTGGCACTATTGCGTATTTTCCAACTTTGAGTGACATCACATCAGCCCCTTCTGGAGTACCTTTGATACTCAACAAATCGCAGAGATTCTTACTGAACAGAATCGGTTTCTTAACCTCTAGAATCCAATATTTCCTAAATGGATGGTCTATAAATTTCAAGAAACCCGCATCGACCGCAGAATCTAAGTAGGGTATCAAGAGTTCTATCGTATAATGCCCCGCCTCAATCGTATATTTCATCACACTATTGGCACCCAACCAGAACTTGGCCTCCCTTTCTAGGTTCCACCAAGTATGATCTAGAGTGACCTCAACTAGCGAAATAGTATTGATAAGAATGGGATTATTAAAGTAGACCGTATGGTCAGCCGTAGGACATGTGACATTTAAGATAACCATTATATATTAAAGGTATAAACTATGGATATGTATAACTTCAATAGTTACGATGCCTTTTGTTGTGTCAGACGAAGATGATGGTCTATCTGCAGAGGACATAGCAGAGATTGCTAGGGGTGGACCAAGACTGTCGAAATCTGAGCAGACTGCTCTAATTGCCGATGAAAATAAGAGGATCTCAACACTGAATACCGATCTATTGGTGAAGTTTAAGAAACAATACCCACATGCGGATTTCCATCAGTTCTATGCATCCACGAGTATACATGATTCAGGTAAATATTCAACGAGTATTTGGTTTCGATATGGGAATCATAGTTATACGGTATATGGCGATGATATCTCCAAGCCACGTGCTGCCATTCAAAAACTCATCGATAATGCATTGCAGGGGATGGTTGGTGGTTTCCCATCTACGTTAACACTAGATAAAAGCGTGAAATATCCCATCGTAGCAGTTCCTTTTCACGAAAAAGCACAAGATATAGATCTCACCAAGTTATGGATATACGTCACACCTACGAAGAAGTTCGAAGCAGGCGTTCCAAATATATTCAAGGAGATCGTTGTAAAGCATACGGCAGCGAATGAGTCTCGTAGATGGTTATCAGGTCCGGATTTCAAATACTGGCCTCAACAACTTAATTTTGCAACGTGGTGTGCAACTTCTGGATGCGGAGTGTCGTTGTTTGACCCCACTTTCAAAACATATCCACCAGTTGTCCAAGGGTTCCTACGATTCCACGTGTATTTCACGATACGAAGGATTCTACACGAACTTGGAGCTCCTCTACCTGGTAACCGTGCTTTCAAGCAACTCGACAATCTCTATAGCGAATCAGCTCTTGAGAAATTGTGCATCGAATTCGGTATATCTCGAACGCCAGACTTTCGGTGGGGTGGCTTAGGAGACGTCTACGTAAACTCTCATGGAAGAATGGTGAACTATACAGAGAAGTACGCACATAATACTTCGTACTCTGCGAAGTGGCCTGATGGTGACTTCAAGTTTCCTGAGGAGAGTCGTACGGACTATCAGTTTCCTTTATCGTACATTAGCAATAACAACGGTAAACAATACAATTGGTTTACACCACCAATCGGTAGAGGTTTGACGAATGCTGGGTTAGGTAGATTGAATCGATCTGTTGAGGCTTTTGGATACTGTATTCTAGGCGCTCAAAACGATCTTAACGAATCCATCGTAGATAGCTTCAACGTCAAAGAAAAGTTCAAGAGCTTAGTCGAAGGCGCTATTCTCGAAAACGATTTAGTGGTGAGCTACAAAAGCTATCTTACTGCTATAATGACAACGCATAAGAGGCTCGATCTAGCAATAGCTATAGGCGTACGATTATTGCCAAGCAATCTAGTGTACTATCTTGGTAAGAAAGATGGCTATAGGAATCCAACCCCGAAAGCCACGAAAGATATGACGCTAGGCACTAACGACATCAATGCAGAAGTCAAAGGACGTCCGCCTCCCATGGAAGGACCTCCAGATAAGAAATTGGTGCCGCCTCTCGAGACGCACAAGAAACGAGTTCCTATACCAAAGTCTATCCCAAAACATGACATTAATCTCGCAGTGACATCTATTGCCGCAGCTGGAATCGCATGGACGTTGTTTCGTTAACGTCGTTTGTATTGCTCCACTACGAAGACCACTGCTGCTACGATTAACAACCAAACGTTGTTCGCTAAGACTCCAACAACGTCGGCAGCCATACTGAATACGAAACTCGCAATTGGCCCAATCATCTTAGGTAGAATCTCCTCTAACTTCTTACCCATTGCTTTCAAGGTCTTGGCAGTTGTTTTAACGACTGCTTTGGCAGCGTCTCCCAATCCTGGTACTATCGTGGAAACTGTCTTTGTCAGATTGGAAACTATTACGCCGATCACTGTACTTACCGCAGCTACCACGCTAATTATGCTGACTCCATACTTCTTGAAGATGGTCCTTATACGATCCCTAAGTGGTATACGTTCTGTCATGGCTTCTTCTATTTGGCCTAGGACTGCTTGTTTCTCCTGATCGGTCTCTATTTTATTAGTAGCGTTTTCTTTCTGAGTTTCGGTAGACGTAGGGTCTTTGAGTATTTCCTCATTTAGTTCGATCCTCTCACTCAATTGGTCTTTAGCTACTACGACTTCTTCTAGTGCTTTTTCTAACGTAGGTCCTAAAACTCTTTTGAGACCTTTCCCAATCCTCGTATATAACTCACCCTTCTTGGTGAACAAAGGGATAGGTTTATTCGTACTTCCATACTCGCGGATAGCGACTCTACCATCAGACATGGTTGCCATCTCGAGAATGCCTCGAATTCCTACATCTGGATATTGTTCCCAGACGATCTCGAACATCTCCTGTTTTGCCTTGTCTGATAATCCTTGTTTGAAGATCACATCTCTAGCGCCGAATTTAGGATTTTCCAGGATTCTTTCGTCCGAGTCTTTCGGGTCGGTGAGTTCGTCGATGTAATCGTCCATAGAAAACGAGGTTTCCTGATTCTTTGGTTTAGCGCCTTCCTTCCCGTAGTCGCGTAGGGTTTTCATTGCGTCCCTTTCTCCTGGCTTTTCTGAAAATGTCGCATTCCACTCCTCCGCATCGATAGCATCGTCATCATCGTAATCTTTTCCTCTTTCAGATCCACCAGGTATTTCCTCTACAGCATCACCTTCCATGTTAAACATAACCATATATCTAGATATATTCAACATGATATCGTCAAAGTTGATTCCTAAGAAGGCGCAAAGAGAGCCTCATGCACTCAAAGCTCAACGAACCTTGTATAGGAAAACTTTCACTCCATCATCTGCCAATCCAGGTGAGACTCTATACGTAGATGTTCCAACGCTAGGAGAAGGCATAGTACTAGTACCTGGTAGCTTAGCGCTATTGGGCGACCTCGTATTATCTGGTGGACATGTGAATAACAGAGTCGTTTCGAACGTTGGACGATGCTTGGTCATACATAGAGTCTGTAAGATGGGAGCTGAAATAGTAGAAGACCTCGCCAGGTCAGACCTCCTACAAACGTATTCCGATGTATACCTATCTACGCAGGAGAGAGAATCGAGAGTGCAACAAGGTATCCAATCAGAGAACACGAATAAGCTACGATCGAAAGCGGGCGATGCAGGTACTTCGGATGCTGGAGAAAACGTGCTCCTAGCTGCGTATGGTTCCAAATATAGGATTCCGTTAGATGTCGACATTATGACGCAACAGGGAGTTCTATATACACATGCTCTAGAAGATACTATTTCGTTTGAGTTGACTCTAGCGCATGCCATTGATGTCGTAGTTGGATCGGATGCTACGAAAATAGGTACGTACAAACTTACCAACATCCAACTAGAATACGAAGCAATCAAGGATGAAACGCTGGCTAGTAGTGTACTTCACAAATACGAAATAGGTGGTACTGCATTCCTATACGACCACGCCATTCGCTTCAAGACAGTAAAGATCGCTAAAGCTTCCGATGCTTTGATATCTCAGAACGTCAACGTTCCACGACGATCATTCGCTGGACTACTTCTACTATTTGTAGATCCACACACTGCTGGTACGCGAGATAGCGAAGCGTTTTCGAATCCCGATATTTTGAAGGTAGAAGTAGATGTCAACGGAATTCCCAACAGATTCTTTCCAAGCGGTATGCTTCCCCCAGATTTCTGGGAGGCTGCGAAAGGGTGGTTTGGTACATCCGATACTTCCATGACTCCAAAGAAGTTTTACGAAAATAGATTCGCTATCCTAGTCGATTGTCGCACAGCAAAAGATTCCACCGTTCATGGTGATGGCTTGGCACAAACTGGCGGTGGAAAAGATATCGACATTCGCATACATAGAACTGCAGGAGGAAGTGGAAACGTGAACATGCACATCTACGTTCTCGCAGATGCTCAGCTCATGATATTGAACAGATCTCTGTATAGTATAACATACTGATGGATTCTCTCGTAGAGCACGTGCCGTTCAACGCACTCATAGTCGGTCCAACGAATTGTGGGAAGACTGCGTTTCTCATAGAACAACTTCGTGGATCATTTCGTGGTAAGTTCGATTACATAGTACTGATTTGTCCTACGTATGCCCACAACAAGACCTATCGCGGATTCGCAAATCGAGATCCTCGTTTCTTCGTCATATCACCACCGCAGGATGCCATCGATGCTACGTTAAGTATTTGCGCGACCTTTTGGTCAGGTACCAATACTCTATTGATTCTCGATGATTGCGCCGCATCGAAGGACGTCAAGAAACGAACTGAAAAGCTAGTAGACTTAGCATTTTCTGCACGGCACATAGGGCTTTCTATTTGGGTGCTGTCCCAACAATTAACAAGTATATGCAAACCTTTCCGTGAGAACGTAGCTATCGTAGTTGCATTTCATACCGCATCGGCCGTAGATAGCAAAAGGATATTTGATGACTACGGAGGCGGCTCGCAAGAATGCAAAGAGTTACGAACGATGCTTGGATCCTATAAGTTCGTTCGCATGTGTTTCTGTCTACGCCATCCTTTCGAGTTCATGTTAGAGCTACCCGCACCTACAACATACTATGACTGACAAAGAGATACTTGAGATATTCGGCGAGGACGTAACAGGCCCGCCACCAACCGACCTAGACGTTACATCAGACAATCGTGAATCACTTTCGATCTTAGCCGCAACAGGCGTAACGAAAGAATACCTAGGTAAGAACTTCTCCCTAGGAGACATCTCTAGACTTCCTGAGAAAGAAGTAGATAAGTTGCATAGGAGGTACCAGGCCGTCCTAGCTCAGCAAGTAACGAAAGGCTTAGTCGACGGCGTGACGCGTCTAGCTACCCGCCTAGTTGCCTACCTAGTACCAATAGATTCTCAAGAAGCACTGATCAAGGATCTACAAGAAGACCCCCTAGTCCGCAACGAGATCAGTGCTGCGACTGGTCTACTATCGCTTAAAGCAGGTCGCTTAGTAGCTCTAGCTAGCGTCCTATTTCACGTATCTGGTCATATAGTCATTCCTGGTACAACTGTTGAACCTTCGCTAGTACTTACTATACCGAATCAAGATGGAAGAAGCGGACCAGATAACTGCGAATCCTCCGACGACTGCACCAACTAAGGTAAAAGACCCAAAGCGCGTTGCAGCCGGAAAGGCACTAGCGGAAAGCAACAAACGCGCTAGAGAAGCTCAGAAGAGAGAGTTGACGCGCGAAAGCGAATCATGCAAAGAAGTCGATGTAGAGAAAGGTCGGTTCGAAAACCTGGCTATCCTCACAGTCATCGGTACAGGCGCTACGTTGGTTGGCACGTACTATGCATACAAAAAGTATGTAGATGGCAATAAGTGCGTTGCCGCCATTAGCACGACACGACCTGCAGCTCCGACAAAGCCAACGGTACCAGACATGGAGTAACACTTAAAGACTAGAGACTATACTATATATGTTAAGATGGATAAAGAATTGATGAAGACAGCAACCGACGCATCTATAATTGTAGGACTCGCCGCTGGTATTGGGTGGATCGTAAAGAAGACTACCAAGGAATCTATACTTAGCGATCCTTCTTCTTCCCTAGTAAATTACGCAAAGTGGACTGCCGTGATAGTTGGTAGCTTGTACGCGAAGCAGTATCTCGAGAAACAAAAGATCATACCGTAATGGCGGCAGCAATCGCTATGACAGTTTTCGGCGCCGTTTTGAATGCGACGGCATTTACTGGTGGTGGTATACTAGCTAGAATGATTGGAAAGGGTGATATAGATACAGAACGAGAGAGACACGATAGAGCCATTGAAAAACAAGAATCTGAAATGACAGCGTATAGAATCGAACGGCAAAGATTATACGACTTTGCACAAAACCAGGAAGGTCTTGAACGCGACGCATACAACGTTCAAAGAGACACCAACAAAGCCTTCGTGCAATCCGATAAGTTACGTAAGGCGCTTAGGCGGCTCAAAGGAATGAAAGAACCCCGCTTATCTGACTACTACCGACCCTCAAACAATCAGAAGACTGGTGAGTTGCTCTACGTCGGTGGTGGAATGCTAGGCGCTGGATACGCTATTAGTAGATGGCTATAGATGCTACTAGCAACTAGTAGGCAACTAGTAGGCAACTAGATACGTACTAGAAACGTACTAGGTGCTGCTAGTAGGCAACTAGTAGGCAACTAGATACTACTAGGTCACTACTAAGAAAGAAAAAAAAGAAAAAAGAAAAGAAAAAAAGAAAAAAGAAAGGAATAAGGACTGGTTGGATAGGTTCTTATTCTTTTCTTTTTTTTTCATCTGTTGAAGGCTAGAATGCATAGACGTATAATGGATGCTAAACTTGCGAGTATCTTCTATGGTCCTATGGGCTACTGGAAAGGTCACGCTGCAATTGACAAGCTATCGGTAGCAGCGAAAGCATCGGAAGACGTAGCTAAGAGTTGGTTGGAAAAGCAATCTATATGGCAAGTATATCTACCACCACCAAAACACATTCCACGTCCGCATTGGACCGTATCGAAACCAAATGAAGTCCACCAAGCTTATTTGATATTCTTACCACACGATCGACCTGGGCGTGGACGAAAGCTATACAAGTACGCTTTAGTAGTAATCGATGTAGCTTCTCGATACAAAGAAGCCGAACCTTTAGTATCTAAAGATAGCGGCGAAGTTGCTGCGGCATTCGAACGAATCTACAAGCGTAGTCCACTCGAATGGCCAAAGACGTTGCAAGTAGACCCTGGTAGAGAATTCATGGGGCGTATGTCTGAAACGCTAGAACTACATGGTACGAAAGTTCAACGAGGCGAGGCTGGTAATCATAGAGCGCAAAGCTTCGTCGAACGAGCAAATAGAACGATAGCTGAAAGATTGTTTGGATATCAATATGCAAAAGAGATGGTACTTACATCTGAAGGATCGAATGCACGTAGTAGAGAATGGGTATTGAGGCTTCCTGATGTTATCAAGGCTATGAACAATGAAGTTACTCGACTTACTGGTAAAGAGCCTTCAAATTCTATAGAGACACAACAAGTAAACATAAAGACTCCTACATATTCTCGAACTATTGGATTGGATGAAAAGCGACTACCATTTGACGTTTTAGTTCGATATCTCTATGCATCTGGAGAATTGGAAGGTGGAACTAAACGAGCGACTGATCCTGTATGGAGTTTACAGACATATTATATTTCTCGAAGTGTGGTATCATCAAATCAACCTGTTCTATACTATTTAGGAAAAGATGCACCAAAGCGAGGGTTCGTTCGTGAAGAGATACAAGTGATACCACCAGATACAGAACTACCACCAAAAGGTATTCTAAGATAGAAGCAAGTCACAAATAAAGTCGTCTATATCTTCATCCTCTGTAATGACGTTCTTACTGTTGTAGGATAGTGTATCAACTACGTTTGATAGTATATTGCTAATAAAACCATCTAATTCTTCATCCTCTGGAAAAACGTCTCCATGACCGTAGGCTATTGTATCTATTCCGTTTGCTGAAATCCAACTCTTACTATCGAATGGTGATAGAGATACTTTGTTCATATGCATACCATACATCTTATGACCTTCGCTTCGAAGCATATTCATTCCATGTTTGAATACTTTCTTATCCATCAAGCACTCTTTATATTGATCGTGACGAATACGATGTTTCACTACTGACTTCTTGGTGCCTTTGGCTTTACGAATCTCGCCACCATCTACTTTCAATATAGAATAGAGCTTCGATCGTAGTCCAACATATTCGACTATTGGAATACCTCCACATTCGTCTTTCATTTTACCAAGTACTTTCTTGTTGTCGATACTATACAGCGGATGGTCTTTGCTGTAGTTACTAGTATCATATAGATGTTTATGAGTTGCCATGTCTGTATAGATATCTTCAGTTTTAATGTGTAGTAGTAGGCTATCGGTATCGGTATAAAGTAGATTACAGAGTTGTCCATATTGCTTCTTGATCTCATTGTAGTAGAAGTCATACATCAGATGCTTTGATAGATCTAGAATTGACATTCCAACATATATGGGGCGGTTTAGCAATAGCCTACTTTTGTAGTTATGTACCGCGGCAAGATCATCATCGAAAATTGTGGATCGAGCATAACTAGGTTTATTCAATAGACGTTGTAGCTTGTTTCCTTCTGATGCGCGCACTAATTGGATATCTACACGCTTACGTAGATTCTCCATTGTTTTTCCAAATACGCTATTGTTCATCAGTTTGTATAGAGTATGCCTGCCCATATGTAGCAATATTTAATCTGTGAATAAAATGTATTTTCTATATTATTTTGGTTTAAATTGTGTTAATAGTTTTATTTAAACCTTCAAAATTTTATTTAAACTTCAACATTTTATTTAAACTTTAATATTTTATTTAAACTTTAACATTTTATTTAAACTTTAATATTTAATTTTATTTAAACTTTGACGTTTTATTTAAACTGTAAAATTGTGCATTCAAACCTCGCTCATAATTTCCATTCAAACTTTTCGAAATATCATTCAATCCTCCTGGGGCGAGCGCGGTCAGAGCAGCCTCGTTTTCGATCTCACAAGACCCTATTTCAAAATGGCCGCCGACGATGTTGAAAGTTTCTTGAAGGCTGTGTTAGAGAAGTCAGAGGAAATAGGACTTCGTAAAGAGCACCGAGATGTTTCTGAGAACTTTCTAAGTGAGTTGCTGACACACGTTGATTTAGTAGTACAGACAGTGCAATTGTTGCATGAAATTGGAGATACTTCTTCATTGCCATATACGTTTACTCCGAAATTGAAAAGGAGTTTATTGGTCTCTACAATAACGAATCCAGAACTATCCAGAACGTACAAATGGTGAAGAAGTAAAGGAAAAAGTGTCAAACTTGCTAGAAGAAGCTTCAAAGCTTCTTTCTAATGCAGGACCAGGTACGTCTGCGTCTGGCAAGACCGACTTTAACAGTGCTAGCACTGCTGCTAGCGCCAGAAGCTTGGCAGAAACGCTCAGTGACAGAGCACGAGGCATGCTGCAAGAAAGCTCTTCCGCTGGTCTATATAAACGTCTGAATAGACATGAAAGACTTCGATCAGCGTCTCCATATCAGCAGGGCGGAAGTAGAAATGCACCACGAGAAATTAAGCCCTCGTAGTTCTACCAAACTCTCTTTTGGGTCTACCGGGACGCTTTGTGTCCACAACCGACAGTGGTAGCTCGCAAGTAAGAGTAGTTCTGGGTTCGTTATTGTAGAGACCAATAAACTCCTTTTCAATTTCGGAGTAAACGTTCTCTAAATCTTTACACTTCTTCGAATCGTCGGGGTCCATATATGGCAATGAAGAAGTATCTCCAATTTCATGCAACAATTGCACTGTCTGTCCTACTAAATCAACGTGTGTCAGCAACTCACTTAGAAAGTTCTCAGAAACATCTCGGTGCTCTTTACGAAGTCCTATTTCCTCTGACTTCTCTGACACAGCCTTCAAGAAAGTTTCAACATCGTCGGCGGCCATTTTGAAATAGGGTCTCGTGAGATCGAAAACGAGGCTGTTCTGACCGCGCTCGCCCCAGGAAGATTGAATGATATTTCGAAAAGTTTGAATGAAAATTATGAGTGAAAGTTTGAATGAAAAATTTACAGTTTAAATAAAAAAGATTAAATAAAATTTTAAAATTTAAATAAAATGTTAAAGTTTAAATAAAATTTTAAAGTTTAAATACAATTTTAAAGTTTAAATAAAATATTAAACTTTAAATAAAATGTTAAAGTTTAAATAAAACTTTTAACACAATTTAAACCAAAATAATATAGAAAATACATTTTATTCACAGATTAAATATTGCTACATATGGGCAGGCATAATAGATCCTGCTTGAAGGTGCTCTTCGCTTGTTTTCGTAACTCAGTATTCATTTGTATATATGGTTCCATCCATGGTGATTGGTCAAACCGTAGTGCCTTATGGATCTTTATCAAACGCATACCAAGAGATAGATACAATTGTAGGTTACGGTAGTGGAGCACATATCGTTCTTTGTTATATAGATTAGGTACAAGTTTTTCTACTTTCAAAGATCCATTACCTTTATATAGTTCCTCAAATAGATTGGTCTGATACTCTGAGAACAAATCTTTATTCACCTGAATTCTCTCGGGAGCTAGTGGATAGTCGTTGTGCGTATCGTGAAGTTCTCGAGGATATTCGAGATCAACTTCAAGGATATAACCCTTATCTGAATCCATTGCGTGATTGGTTATTTGTTCTTCTGTTGGTGTATACCACTCAAATCCTCCTGTTGGTAAATATTGGCTCATGGCCCATCCATATAAGTTATTCGCGTCTAGATATAATATGTGGCTATTTGGTTTTTCTGGATCGAAATCCTGTACGTTTTTATTATTCGCTTTGGCATAACGTTGTGATACCATGGATATACCACCACGTAGACCTCTCTCGATGAATAGATACATGTCATAGTCAGTTAATAGTTCGAGTTTCACTCCAGTTATCTTTAATAAAGCGTCCCATGAAAGTCCTGGACTAGTATAATAATGTGCAGGATCTAATCCATAGTTTCGCATACATGTTGTACGAAAGTCCTCGAACACATCTGCTAGAAGAAGTACATCAGTTTGTAGATAAAGATCATGATAATCACCTAATGTCTTACAATCAAATGCGTTCCAAACTTTTATTGCATGTTCGTAATCTTCATCGGATATGTCCTCTAGAGTTAGTTTACTATAGAACGCATCTTTCGGTGGTAGAGAAGTCTCTGCAAATCTATCCCACGAATCCATGTACTCATATGGATATACTCCTTTACGAGTTAATAGATTGGCTTTCTCTTGATTAGATGTATATTTTACAATTTGTTGGAATGTGTCTGATTCTGAACTTGATACCAATGTACTAAGAGATGATGGTAGAAATTGAAAGCTATCAATGAATCTTAGGTTACCAAGTGAGAATGAAATGTATTTCTCCATATTGTTTGGAATACAAGATATCTTACCTAATGTTATGGATATGGATTGCATTATTAGGTGAGCATCATATCCACGAAGATTATGGAATACGACTGGGATGGTAGGAAAAACACGTAATTTTAGATTGCAGGTATTGTCTGCGGCACCTCGAAACTCGCCTGTGATGTGACAATGATCACGTACTCTATCACCAACCAATGGCTTCTGACAGATATGACAAATCGTTGCGTTATTGTAAGCCCCATAGTTTTTCCATGACATGCGTAGTGGTTTAGCCTTTTGGTCTTTGATCTTCACCTCTTCCTCTTGTATACATCGTAGAAAACGTTCGATAGTATCCCTGCCTCTATATAGTACTGGTGGTTCGCTATGACCATCAGAACGTACGACTATATAGCAAAATCCACAAGGAATGTGTTCTTCTGTTTTAAGTGTGTTGCTCTTCTTTGGATCTTGAGCAGGTCCTTCGATCTTAGTGGTCAATGCCTCGAGATCTGCATAGATAATGTATGGTACTTTAAGCTGTTTGTGTATATTCTGAAACGAAACTTCGTTGTTCTTATTGGTAGGCATTTCAATGCGTATGGCTCTGTCATCGGTACCGTTACACTCTGTAATGTGCTTTGTAAGAAGAGCTTCATTGGAATATCCATGTAGACATCGTTCGCAGAAGTGCTTCCTATGTTCGTGCTTTGTCTGATCGAATAGGAGTTTGTTGAAGTCCTTTATCCAGCAATAGTGTTGTTTACCACTCTTTGGGTCTTCTATAAGTAGTAGATGGATGTACTTCGAAAAAGTCTTCTTTGAGATATGATATATGATTAAGCACTTTTCCTTTGGATCCCATCCATATACATTAATAGAAATGTTGTTTTGCTTCTCTAGAAGTGGTATTTGTGAGATTGGTGTTGGTGAGTCCACCCCCTTGGATTTCACCATATCTATTCGATACTTTGATGTCCTTTGAGGATGCTTATTAACTGGAAACATTGCTGCACATATCGACCAAAGTGCACAGTGATCATCTTTGTTGTTTACATTGATCACAGCTTTCTTATTCGCTATTTCTTCATGTAGTGGTAAATATGAACCTCCACGTAGTGGTTGATATTGAGCGATGTTTAACCATAGAATATTGACTCTATCTATGACCCAATTTGATCCACGACTGATCCACTTCTCAATTTGGTCGTATATCTGAGCATGTGCTTCTACTATTACCTCACGGATACCAGCATCATTGATCAAAACAGATTGTTTGCTATAAAATGTAGCTGTCTCGTATACGTAACCATCAGGTTTATCAAGCACGAAAGTTATGTTTAAAGCTAATTGGGCCTTAAAGGTGTTGTGGTTTCGTAGTTCTTCCTTAAACTTTTCGGTAGTTTGTTTACGTACGCCGGCAAGGAAAACGGCTGGATCCGCTCCCATAGGATTATCATCAGGAATATCCATCTTCCATCCACGTAAATAGTTCTTTAAAGGACGTACTCGAACAAATGTTGGTGTATGCTCAGCCATGATATAATACCTTATAGGACCCTTATTTGTTCTTCGGCAACCCTTCGTTTCGGCAACTTGATCTAATATGGTGTAGAAATATGATGGATGGACTATAATAGTAAATAATGATTATGACAATATATGTTATAATACCTAATAGCGACGCTCCTCTAATAGGGTGTTAGAATACAATAAATTCACTATAAACCAAGTGTTCGAACAAATGTTAATATATGCTTAGCCCTGACATAATACCTATAACTACAATCCTTTAATGTAATGCATAAATACGATAAATGAACTATAGTAGTAAATAATACCTTATAAACACGTTTCTCTAATAGGACGTTGAAATGTAAAAATATGATTAAAAAATAGTACAACAAAACTGCTTTAATCCGGAAAAAAAGCGGTAGAAACCGATCATTTAATATAACGTAAAAATACGATAAATGAACTATAGTAGTATCGTAACTGGCGTGTTTTGGACCACGTTGCATTTTTTTGTTGTATTTTCATCTAATGGAACCCGAACGAAGTGAGGGCTGAACGAAGTGAGGATGTCCATTAGATGAAAAAACAAAACAAAAATACAACGTGGGCCAGAACCGCCAGTTACTATACTACTTACAGTGTTACATTTTGACCTTTTCCCTGCCCATCGTGTACAGTTGGCTGTTACAATACCTGCCCCTATGGCCCCGGCATGTGCTTCAGAATTCTTAATTGGGAGGAGGCATTGATAAATTGAATATACATAAGCTTCAATCTGTTGTTCCATTATTTGAAAAAAAATCACTAGCAGATCCAGAGGAGGGATTTCGGGGGTTGCAACACCCACTATGATTCCTGTAAATCAATGTCAATTCAATTTTAAAATCTCTAGATTAAAAAAATCCTTTTGCAAATTCCACTTTCGCAAAATCCTGGATCCGCCCCTGTACATTTTCTATTACTATACATGCTTTCCGCACTTTTACAGTCTCCACCATTGTCTTGTTTATCAGAAACCGTTGTCTGTCAACAAAACAACAACAATGCGACAAAGGAATATAAAGGAAATGTCATGCAGCTGCGTTTAAATATATTTAAGTAATGATCCGTGTAAAATGTACGACAAAATCCATTGTTATGGTATTGAACCTCCCTCACATGGGATTTGTCTGTGTTTTAGACTACGAAAACACTGGGTGATAATTATGATTATTCTGAAATAAAAGTAGTATGAAGTCTTAGTTTCAATCCATTTTTATGAACAAATTATCTTCCAACCAATAGGAACAGCCAAAAACAATAGCTACGAAATAGGCACGATTGATAAGGTTCCGAACATACGATTTGCTTTACAAACGACAATTGGAACCGCAGTGCGAATTGTAGTTTTAATAGTTTGAAAAATTGGGGGAAATTAAACGTCCTCCCAACCTTTAAGGTGATTTTCATGTTTCAACCAATCAGATCAAGAATTTTCACAATACAAAATTAACATCTTGCCATCTGAATGCCGTTCGGTGTCGTACTTATTACACGAATCATTACTTAATCTGATATTTTGCCGTGACGCAACCTTTAACAAAACCGGCTTTGTTGTTGCAAATAGCAAAGAGTGTGTAATAATAAACACTTCCTGATCTACTACTCGTGACTTAACACAGTATAAACACTGCCTCTGATGGAAACATCCAGCACTTGTTTTAGTCGGGGAGCAAGGATCGGAAAAATGGTTTCGTTCAACCCACTCCATAGTAAAGGTTTGACAACGGATTCTGGTAGAGTGAACACTCCTGATTAACTCTAGGTACGTTGTAGTCTCGGATTGTGGTGTCAGTTCCGAGAGTTACAGCGATGTTTTAGTCGGCTACCGGAAATGCAGCATGAAAACGAGGCTAAGATAAAATTTTCGTATTTTTAAATCAATCGTACAGAAACGTAATAAAATATAAAAAGACGTTGCCCTCTGTCGCCTAGACTGTTAATGGTAGCATTAATATGTCACGTGACCCACCAAGCTTACTTCCGGAACATGTACTTCCAGTTTTATTAATACATGTACTATTGTACCCTTGTCCCCTATCACGCATGGAAAATGGCACAAAAGGTTTCGTTTTAAAGTCCCGTCCACACGCATACGTTTTTAACCTATCTATTTTATTGTTTAGGTAATGACTTGCACACCTTTTGTTCTCCTATAGGGAAGTAAGCGCCGAAAATGCATACATTTGGAAGGTTTCTTGGGACGCATCCACGCTTTTTTCTATTGTGTAAGTTAAACAGCTGATTGTTTTGGATTCTCATGAGGTCGCCTAAAACAATAGAAAA
This sequence comes from Actinernus sp. WN-2022, assembly GCA_030867875.1. Taxonomy (NCBI): domain Eukaryota; kingdom Metazoa; phylum Cnidaria; class Anthozoa; order Actiniaria; family Actinernidae; genus Actinernus; species Actinernus sp. WN-2022. Next base: position 123,157,794 of record JAOWCC010000577.1, read on the forward strand.
ACGAAAAAACGTATGCACCATGAACATGGGCTAATAATTAAACCTGCAACTTACGAAAAGTCTTCACTTTATTACCTACGGTGTAAGCTGCGATTGCCTTTCCTAATCATCGTAGTATGAAACATCCGAAGTGTGGTGTTTTAAGATATTTATTAAAGGCAATCTTACATGCAAACCGCCACCGAAACGTGCCCGTGCTAATCCTACCTCCGATCCTATATCCGGGACCTAAGTACTTACAATGACATTCCAATCAGGCTAGCAACACTACACGAAGCATCTGAGTCATAATGAAACACCCTGTTCCGATTAATTATGGCATCTTTCAGCATCACATGCACATGCAGTTGCAAGCCTCAGTGCAAGTCCGTTATTGCTACAAGAGCAGTTTTGCGTGCATGCGCTCTTCTTACACTGGCAGTTTGTCAGTTCCAGGATGCTTGCTGGCCTGGCTGTTTTGTCATCAGGAGAGGGTACGGCGTGTTGTCCTCGATGAGACGGCTGGAATTCAGGCTACCACAACTGTCAACACGTACAGCTATTCACACGTACACTAACACTAACATACCTAGCAATACCCACAAACACACCTAGCTACAACTACAAGTACACCTAGCTAACCCTACTACCACTGGGCAACTGGGTGCCACAGCGCATAAAACCGCTCATCTCTCACCACTCTGACCCTTGTTCGATTCTCGGACGCGGAGTCATATGTGAGTTGAGTTTGTTGATTCTCACCGATGACCCGAAGATATTTCTCCCGGGTCTCTGGTTTCCTTCCTCTATAAAAATCAACATGTCAGTTGAACGTTGAGTGAAGAGAATATATGAATGTCGTTTGGGGTGTGTGTTATTTTATCGTCATGGAGGTGTGTTGGAGGTTGTGGCTAGGTGTGATTGTGGTTGTGGCTAGTTGTGTTAATGGATGTGGCTAGATATGGTAGTGACTAGTTGTTTTAGTAGATGTGGCTATTTGTGCAGGTGGATGTGACTAGGTGTGCTGTAAATGTAGCAAAGCGTGCTAGTGGGCATGGCTAGGTGTTTTAATGGTGTCCCAGAAGTATATTAGAGAGGAGTGTTCCTCTTCCCACATTTTATTGTCACACAACACTGTAGACGGTAGAGTTATTTTAAGCATAGAGTTTCCCCCGAGAAGAAACAAAGGCCGTCACTTTTAACCAATCAGGTTACACTGGAACATTGTAATTAACACGGTTCAACTGCTAAAAAATCTAAAGCGCAAGAGAACAAAAGACAACGTAATCGCATACCAGAACTTCACGACTATAAATAGACACATACTGTATTAGGGGCCAACACAAGCGCCAAAGAACACTCCTGTAATATACTCCTGGTGTTCCGATTTGCACTTTCAGGTGTGTTAGTGGTTATGGTTAGGTATGCTTACGGGATGTGGCTATGTGTGTTAGGGGATGTGTCTAGGTGTGCTGGTACATATGGCTAGGTGTTCTACTCTATTTGTGCTACTGTGTAGTTGATGCTAGGTGTGTTAGTGGGTGTGGCTAGGTGTGCTGATGGGTGTGGCGTAACTAGTCAATTATGAGTAGTTGTGGTTTGCTGTGTTATTGGGGGTGCTCAGGTGTGGTAGTAGTTTTGGCTAGATATGTTAATGGATATGTCTGCGTGTGGTAGTGGGTTTACCGAGGTGTGCTTGTAGTTGTTGCGTGATAGTACATGTGGCTAGGTGTGCTAACAAGTGTTGCTAAGTGATTTAGTGGGTTTCCCTGGTGTGCATTTAGGTGTTGCTAGGCCTGCTAGTGTGGCTAGGCGTGCTACTGGATGTGGTTATCTTTGCCAGGACGTATGTAATTGGTGCCAAGTTATGTCAAGGGGTGTGCCTATGTATGGCAAATTCAGATATTGTATGTGTATAGATGTGGCAGTAGTTGTGAATAGGCTTTAAGTCAGTGCTGCTAGGTATGCTAATAAGCATGGTTAGATGTTTTAGTGGGTGGCTAGGTGTGTTAGTAGCCATGATGGCTAGGTGATCTAATAGGTGTGCTCAGGAGCCCCATTACTCGGAGCGTCCATTTCCCATACTACGTCTATGATGCAGCGTTTTTACAGACCAGGTTATTTTTAGAATGTGTTTCCCGCGAGTTTGGTTCCGCTAGACAATCTCAAGCGTTTGCGTAATTTTAATTCATATGATTAATTGTTACAGCCATGTTGGTTGACCAAACAAGAGAAGTTAACGAAGCATGTTTTGTTGACAACATTCCGCGATGGAAGCGAACAACGAGATGTGAAATCTAAAAATAACCCGGTCTGTAAAAACGCTGCATCACGAATATATGACATATGGACGCTTCGGGTAATGGCTCTTGGTGTGCTAGTATATATATGACTATTTTTTACGTGTTTCTGGCTAGGTGTGTTTTTGCATGTGGCTAGATGTGTATTTGCGTGTGGCTAGGTGCATTAGTAGGTGTGGCTTGGTTTGGTAGTAGGTGTCGCTACCTATGCTAGTAGCTATGGCTAATGGTTCTAGTAGGTATGCATTGGTGTGTATTTAGGTGTGGCTTTGATTATTAGTGCGTGTGGATATGTGTATGTGTATGTATATGTATACAGCGAATTGCAAAAATCCTGTCAAACCCAAATATATCACTATATCAATATATCCGGTGCAATATGGGAAGGATTACTCGTCACTCACTGCTCTAACCCGTTGACCCGCACACGAGACCGACGCAATAATGGCTGCCTTTAGCATGCATCTGAGTTGCCTGCGTTGCGGCTCCGGAGTGTCGGAGCGCAGCGAGCGGGAATTAGGGGGATTGGGGCGAGGACAAAAAGAGAGGGGGGAGGGGGTGGGGAGGAGAGGAAGAGAGGCCTGCCGGCAAGCCATGAATATTTTGATATGCACCCACTAATTAAAGTGCATAAAATTAGTAAGTCATTCGACCGATTCATCCAATCATCATGCGGCGGAAGTAAAAACCATGTTTAATATTTGTCAAATTCACGCGTGGAATATCAAGGAATCTCAACTCGAGCGTAAAATTAAAAAAAAAAAAATCCGGGGAAGAGGGGGAGAGGAGGGAGGGGGGTACTTACATGAAAAATGGGTATGTCATCGGGCAGAATCCGGCGACATTTTCTGGGTCACGTGACACGGTTTCACGCGCTTGATTCAAATTTCTGCTCGAGCGCACATGCCAAATTACAAAGAAAACTGGCCAAAACTCGGCTACATGCCGAAAATATTGTCGATTTTTAGTTAAAACAAAAACTAAAACAAAAAATGTAACATCGGGATTTTAAAGAAGAGATATTACGCTGTAAATGCCGCTAATTTGGAGGTAAATTAAGTGAACTTCTTTGCCATGAAAAACAGGTTGAAGTTTGAGTCTTTTCAGACAGAAATCATATGGAAAGTGTTTTCATTAGCTATTCAACGCTTATTTTCTCGCAAAATCTTAGGTATCCAAAATTTGTAACACCGGGAAAAGATTATTTGATTATTCATCTGTTATTGAGTGTTTTCTTATCGAAATCGTATAAATATTTCTACCATGAAACTTGAATGTTTTTGCATCAGTCAAATCGCCTTCGATGCTTGCATATTTATTAACTTTCAGAACTCCCGCGGGCAATCCTAAGCTCCGCCTCCTGAATTACAACAGAAGATACCGAAACAAAGGACGGAAGCAAAGTCTAATGAGTCGGTTAACTATGTTAGGGTAGCGCCGGGCTTTGAAAGTTATTATCTGCGCGGAAGGAGTGAACAAAGATAAATGCATGGCCATTGGAGCTGCATCAGAAAATAAACACACACTGAAAAGCGACTTTGCAGTCGAATTTCTGATTGTTTATAAGTTGATCGAATCCGTGTTTTTCGAGCGAACTGTTTTTTTTGCGAGCGAATTCGTGTTTTGCGAGCGAATCTTCAGGTTGTGAACGAGCCCGTGCCCCGTAAGCATACACGGTTATGTGTGGCCTAGAATCAGAGTTATCCGAAAATGAATCTTCGGCTTTACTGAGGACCAGCTTCTGATCAGTATTATTGTAAAGCGGCACTTTCCCTTTGGTGTAAAACCAACGCGCTTTGTGAAATGACAAAACCTAAACGAAGAAAACAAGTTCACAAATCAAGAGCGCATCACAAGTGATTAAACAGACGGATTGTTTATGTCTTAAGCTTTAAAACGAGACATTTCCCACGGTTATGTGTGGCCTAGAATCAGAGTTATTCGGCTTTACTAAGGACCAGTTCTGATCAGTATTATAGTTAAGCGGCGCTTTGCCTTTGGTATAAAACCAATGCGCTTTGTGAAATGACAAAACTTAAACGAAGAAAACAAGTTCAGAAATCAAGAGCGCACCACAAGCGATTAAACAGACGGATTGTTTCTGTCTTAAGCTTTAAAACGAGACCATTTCCCACGATTATATGTGGCCTAGAAGCGAACTGTTCCGAAAAATAATTTTCGGCTTTACTGATTGAACTCGAGTTGCGATTCTTTTACTGATATCTTGACTTCTAGTGGTCAGATAAGCTTCAATGATATCTTATTTTAAAGCTATAAAAGTACAGAAATCTGTTTCTAAACCTTTTGGTCAGTGATGCGAACTTGTGAATATGATCGTTATTTTATGTTCAGTAAAGTGCTGTGATCTGAACCAACTCGTATTTTGATTTTAAAGCTACAAAATTACAGAACTGTTTCCACACATTTTTATGGTGCGCTCTCAAAGTGAGTGATCATGACGTGTTTAATAAAGCGATTTGGTCAAGAGTTTAAAAAACTTTTATAGCTTGTATGGAGTTTGAAATCTTTCGCTTGGATAGCTTGTGCGAACAATGCCGAGGTTCACTTTTATTTAACTAGTTTCACAAATTTTAATGTTGACATGAGTCAAACCTCGAACGCAAACGAAATAGGTTTGGAAACTTCGCGCGACAAAACTTATAACCCAAGTAGCCACGGCAAATTGATTTTGCGGTGATATTTTACTGTAACCGAGATTACCTATTTATCCAAGGACTATTGAAATCTCTTTAAGAGCTTTGGGATTTCAGTTAGTCCCATTACAAGATAGATGACAGTGATTGACAGGCCCAAGAGCAAGTATGGGAATGAGGTATTCCCAGAAGGATTCCCTAGCAGCCAATCACAAGCGCTTTGCTGAATAGCTAATAAGGCGTATCATAATTATTCATATCTCACGAACGCGAGTAAATGTCGCCTAAAACAATGGGATTCTACCCGATGTATGTGAGGCCAAGAGGCTCAAACCCTGACCCTGTTTGACCCAAAATCCGAGCTCCAAAACCCTGATTTCACCCTTTTTGGGAGAAAAAACCCTGATGCCTAAAAAATACTGAACCCCGACCCTGACTGCACCCACATTAAACTCAAATCCTGACCCTGATCTGCCCAAATCAGGTCAAAACCCTGACCCTACCTGCCCAAACTGAGCTCAAAACCCTGACCCTACCTGCCCAAACTGAGCTCAAAACCCTGACCCACCCCGCGGCACATATATAATACGTCACAAACAGGAGTCCCCCCCCTCCCCCGGGCAAAAAAATATACAAACTTGGAGAATGTCAGCTGAAACTCCGAAAAAAACATGTGAAGACAGGGCCTAAACCCAAACCTATAAATGTTAACGACTTTTGCACGATATGTAATGTATCTTTTAAGCTAGGCGAGAATCTGTTCAAGACTTCAGAAAGGAAAGAGAGCCGAAGCTTTAAATAATTCTAGCTGGTGCCTGCAAAAGTATTGGTCTTCATATTGCGAAATCTGCTGCTCTATCAGAGCAAGTCTGTCTTTCCTGAGGAAGGAAGATTCGAAATGCAGTAGAGAACTACACCTATGTTAGTGAAGGTTTGCAGGATAAAGATAACTAAGATAAAGAGAACTCGATCGTTGCCGCTGAATATAAAGTCGCCACCAAATCAGTAAAGAACACAGCCGACACAATAACATCGGAACGAAGTTCTGCCAAAAGAAGCGCTAAAAACCATCCACGCAGCGGTACCAAATCATCAAAACAGCTCGTATTTTCGGAAGCACAAGCCTGTTTCAACCGTGTGCGTTTCGTCGAGCAAGACGCTTGTGGAGTTCCGATACAAAATATTTCTCGTTTAAGCTTCTCTTTCGCCACGGCTTTGTTATTTGAATCTTTGTGGATTGGTATACTAAAATATACTGCACAAATTATACCATACAACTGAATAAGAAGTCTTTAACAAAGCCAAACTCAACTTCAACTCAAGAGCAAAGCTGAGAGGGAAAGTGAAACTGAACAGTGTCTTGTCAGGTCATGAATTAAGGTACGGTGAGGTTGAAATCATTGCGTGTTTATATGTGCATTTCTTTGTCGATTTGTTGACCTCGTGGCGCTGATAGATTTTGCCATCGGACGGTATTCTTGTTTGAGGTACGTTTCGTAGGTGTTATGCCACATTTCATTTTACTCTCGGTCATAATACATACCAGCGCAAACACCGTGATCTGTAGGCCAACACTAAAATAATTTTGAGCGTGTTTTTGGATGTCGCTCGCCAAAACGAAGCCAGAAATACCCCGGAGAAATAAACACTCAGCACCGAATAATTTATGTGAGCGAAGCAATATTCAACTCTCAAGGGAAACTTAAACAAGAATCCTCTCACGGCCGAGGTTTTGGTTCGAGAAATTAAAGGCTTCCAACAGTTCCCTTTATAGTTCGGTAATATAATGAGCAGACTGCAGCTTTGGGAAGGAGGGTAAAAGCTTTTAAATATAGATAACCAACAGGCATTTCAGTAATAAATACCAATATGGACGCGAGCTGCTATAAAGAGCCGCAGGGTAGAATGAACAGTAGAGAAATATAGTGAAAGCTCCATCATAGGTGGACAGGATACAACTTATAATATGGGACAAATATAAACATACATTTGAGACACTCATCTATTAGTACTCTGAACCTGCAGAACAGTAGACTAAATTGTAAGCGTGCGTTACATGAATAAGTAGAGGTCAACGTCTTTTAAAATTTACATACACGAGAAAAACAAAAATATTAAATTACATATATATACATGACAACCCGATCCCTATTCATCAGAATACGGAGCCGAAGGACCGCATTTTTTACCCAGATGGCCAGTGATTTTATATACGACACGTACGACGACCTGAAGCCAGTGAAGAAACCAGGATCCGGAAATCTAAAATTCGAAGAAATATATATATTGGAATCTATAAGCCATCGGCTCACTGTGCTGCATTTGAAGGCACTTCAAGACCAATATTATGAGTCTCTTAAAAACTGTCAGAGATTTAAATTTACCGTAAGTTGGATCGACCACTTAAATGAGGCAGAGACACAGAACTTAATGAATGAAGAAACAGAGGTCACGCGCGAGTTACAGAGCCTGCAAGTTCACAAGTCAATGAAAAACCCCAAGGCCTGTAGTTTTGGATCAACATATCCTTGAAACTCCAAAAGCAACATACACATGAGTCAAATTCAAACCGGAAGAGACGGAATTCTTTAGATTCTTCACGAGGATTGTTAGCCCGCAATAAGAACTCTCTCGCTGATTTAAAGACCTTGATTTGTAACATGGAGGCTGACCTAACTGATATGCGTAATGAATTCTTACTCTCGTCACATCAAAACACGAATCAAGAAACCAAACTCAGTCATTTGGAAAACAAATTAGTGCAGCAAGATAATATATACAAGACCGAAATCAAGATGCTGTCATCACGTATTATTGACCAAGAAGTTGAAAATGGCGAGTTGAAAGCGGATATAATAAAGCTGAGATCCGACTTTCAAACTTTAAAAAAAAAACACAAGAATACAAAAAAGAAGACAATGAAAGACCAAGGTCTCCAGTGTTCCGAGACTACCCAACCTACTGAAGCTTATCAGTTTGTTCAAGAGCCATCTTTCTTACATGACAACCCGATCCCTATTCATCAGAATACATTTTCTGTGCTAAATGACGATAGTTTACAATCACCTGACCGACAACCCACTACTAAAGAAAGGGACCATGAAGTACGGTAGTACGGTTAATTCTCGGGTTCAAAACAATGAATATATGCCTGCTCAAATGCAGTGTGTTAAACGAATAAGTAGTGTTTAAATTAAAAGGTCAACATACGAGAAAAACACAAATATTAAATTACATATATAATAGGGGAGCAGAGAATTAAAGTCACCGCGCTACCGGCCACTCCTAAAGACTGCTAAATTCAGCTAATAATTCTTCCCTTTGGTTATTACTAAGAGGATTTCAAATGAAAGTGTATTTCATCTTCAATCTCATGTGGCCCGAGTAAAAGCCCAGATGAGCTCTTGTTAGTTTTAAAAACTACGTTTTTCCACTTCATCATCGAGAAGGTACTTATATGTATGACTTAAAGCCGTTCCTACTAAAAACCAGCTCAATCTGGCTAAGACTTTAAACTTCAAATTGAGCGGATATTTTGTTGAAGGTCGCGTCGCGGTAATCGGAAGTTTAATATCGTGGGCTAAAGCAGCGAAAGACGAGTTTTATTTGTCTTTTGGTTGACACTCACGGTTCGGGCAGAGTATACCAAAAATATATATGTAAGGCTAACTTCGAGAAAGGTAAGCGTTGTCCTATAAATAAATTAGTCTTTACAATTGCGGCTGCAGTTCTGATCTGTTATTTATATGTAGGTAACCTTCCTATTTACTAATACGGTTTATAAATAAGAAAATCAGCATGTTCAAATACATTAAAATTTGTCACGTTTTTTCGTTGTCCGGTAAATGATGACAAATGCAGTAATTACATCGAGGGAGTACTGACATCACTGATATGTTTAGCTCTCATCGTGACCAACTCAAATGACACGTGTGGAATTTGAAAACGCACTGATGCGGAAATGTACGATTTTGCACATAATTAGAAAGCTCTGAGGAGAAAAGCTAGGAGTGATGTTGAATTAAGTTTAAACCAAGCTACGTTCCCAAAACTTATTCATGAAACGAAATAAAATTTCACATGGTGTTCTAATATACGCTGAACTGACGAACGAGATCAAAGTTTTCATTTAAATGCGACGCGACCTTCAACGAAATATCTCAATTTGAATTTTAGTTGGTTTTTAGTAGGAAGAGCTTGAAGTCATCTGGTATAAATATAAGTACCTTCTCGATGATGAAGTGGAAAAACTTGGTTTTAATCTGGCCGCAGCCATTGTGCTTCAGGTTAATGTCAAGTCTCCATATATAGATTGTGACAATTGAAATTACGCGCTCATGACTGTGAGGTGGATGATGTTCCAATTAATACGACTTAAACAGGTGAACAACAGTTAGGTACATGGATCTCGGAAATACTAAAGTAGGAACAATTTATATTGATAACTTCCTCCAAAACCCTCAGATGCACGCTAAAGGTAGCCATTATTGCGCCATTATTGCATCATTCCCACAATGCACCCGATATATTGATATAGTGATATTGTTGGGTTTGACATAATTTTGCAATTCGCTGTATATATATATGGCAATTTTCATGAATTCTGACCCCCCTCAACTATATCGGGTGCATTGTGGGAAAATGACTGCTGGTCAAGCCCCAGCAAAAGTACTAGTTTACGAGATGTAGCGATGTCACACCGGAAACCAGACAAAATGCTTAACCGAGGCGTTTTTTTCTATATTAGATTTTTACCGAAGCATTTCCTATGTTAGATAATAAATTTATTTATTTCCTATGTTGAATGTAGAGTCCAGGAACCAACACTACTAATTGAACAAATCTTAGAGAATCCGTTGTCAACGTTACAAGAAATAATATGGAAGACTAATACAGAATACTACTGGCACAGTGCCGGTATAGTCTACCTACTTTTTCAAGGAACTTCGGTGATTTAGTTCAAAAAGAAACAGTTCTCAAAGATTAGCTCTAGTTCTCTGCACTGATATAACACAGTGATATTGAGTTCAACATATTATTATTTTCAGAACGTTAATTAGAGTTATTGTTTTCAATGAAAAATATAAAATGTGGTTTTCGAAACCAAACTTAAACACAGTTCCGATGAGCAAATGTTATGCACACTCAGACAAAACACGAACAGTGGAATAGCAGTTTGCAGAAAGATAACCACTCTCGGGTTTACGATTTAATCCCGACATTAATTATTTCACTTTATCGAACTCGCGATTTGTATTCAGTTCTCAGTTCAGTTTTCAGTTCTCCGCAGATATTTATTTTCTACTAACTGCCGGCTTAAAATTAATAGTATTTATATTTGCTTCATGGCTTTAAGATCTCCATTTGAATTAAAAGAAGATTTATTCGGCAGAAAATGGTACACACGCCAGGTTAAAATAACAATATCTCGCATCATTCTCGGTTTGTTTTGAAGAGAAACCTGTCATTTATGTGCTCCACAAAGCTTCGTAGCCAGCAAACGATAAATGTACGCACATAAACGGAAATATTTAAATTCTGATTCGTTAATAAATTGCAGCTGTCTAGCGTGTAATTCTGTGTTATATTATAAGCTCTATATTTGACTCTTTCCCTTCTTTTCCCTTCTTTTCCCTTCTTTTCTTCTGTAACATTCAGAGATGTGGGACTGATAAAATTCCGTTGTACTTTGTTTACTTTTAAAGCCCACAAGATTACACCAGTCCTGGACTATTGTTTTTTTTGTAAACACAACGCGGTTCCAGTGCTAAATATTTCTTTGCAGTGGATGCGTCAGAACACAAATAATGCAGATCAGTTAATAGAATACTGCTATCTAAAATAAGTAAAATTTGTTGTTATATAATTATTTTAAAAACGAAAATTCGTGTGTTTTGCGTGACATTTACAAATTCAAATCGAAACCGCGGCAAACACGCCAAATCGCCAAAGTATTCTTGAAACAGTCGGTATAGACTAGTAATACCGGCTCTGAGCCAGTTGCATTCTGTATTTATCTTCCATACTATTTCTTGCAATGGCAACAAAGGATTATCTACTGATATGTGCTCCATTACAACCAGATGTTCGTTTGGCGTAAATTGAGGCAGTTTCTCCGGTTAACAATTCTCCTTGTGTTTCATTATTTCACATTTTAAGAGTTTGTGTTAGAAAATAAATATAATATGTATTATCTAACATAGAAAATCTGTAAAAATCTAATATAGAAAAAGCCTTGGTTAAAGTTTGGTCTGGCTACCGGTCTGATATCTGTACATCTCGTAAACTGGTACTTTTGCTGAGGCTCGATCGGCAGTCATTTACCCACAATGCACCCGTTATAGTTGGGGGGGGGGGGGGGGCAGATTTTATGAACATTGCTGTATATATATATACCCGATAAAAAAAAAAGATTTATATATTGTACATATGCAAACGTATACACACGTACAGCTGTATGTATAGTCGAAATTAAGAAACGCCATCGTTATATACATGCGAAGAATGAATACGTTATACCAAATGTTTTGAGCTCAGTTTTAAAAGAAGTAAGACAAATATAACAAATCACTTTAATACTGACGCACTTTTCGATTCCCTCATGGCCAGTCATTAATAATTTACTAGTTTATACTAGCTAAGAGCAAAGTTGCTCAAATAAAATTAAATGTTAATTATTGTCAATTTCGTTACATAATATATTTTCTCCATCTTCAGGACATAACAAACTTTGCTGCACTGAAGGAGACTCACCACTTCACAGGTAAGTGATATATATCATATTTCAAGGTTAATGAGAGGGTGCTGCAAAAAGAATAACGCCAAAAGGGAAATAAGTTTTACGATATTTAATATATTACCCTGCATCTGTAAAATGTGTTCCTATGTAATGGTTAAGAAAATATACTGTAGATTCTGTTGACAATTATAAAGGCAAGCTCGATATATTTAACCAATGCAAACTATATAGTAAATGTCCAAATATTTTTGCAGGCTATAAGCGATATTTGAATGTCGAAAAGAGTAAATCATAAATGAAATGAAGTATAATTAAAAATAATGATAGAAAGGGTTTTGGATGTTAACTGTAATAACCTGTGCTCACCTGGTGTTAAGGCAGTAACTTTGATAATAAGGATAGAAAGGGTTTTGGATGTTAACTGTAATAACCTGTGCTCACTTGGTGTTAAGGCAGTAACTTTGATAATAACGATAGAAAGGGTTTTGGATCTTAACTGTAATAACCTGTGCTCACTTGGTGTTAAGGCAGTAACTTTGATAATAACGATAGAAAGGGTTTTGGATGTTAACTGTAATAACCTGTACTAACTTGGCGTTAAGGCAGTAACTTTGATAATAACGATAGAAAGGGTTTTGGATCTTAACTGTAATAACCTGTGCTCACTTGGTGTTATTAGGCAGTAACTTTGCCTTTGGTACTAAGACAAACATATATTTTATGAGATATCTATTTTGGTTGGGTTTATATAAATAAGTTATGCTCACTAAGATTATGTATTCAGTTTCTTTTAAAACGCATATTTGGTATAAATCTTTTGATGAAGCCATAGTTTGCTTAAATTCGTTAATTTTTTACTTATTGTGGAGTTGAGATGGCGTATTAGTTAGCATTTCACTTCCCGCCATTGATCAAGTTCATGTATTTTGTTTAGGTTTGTTTTTCCTTTTTTACAACGTTTTAGCTACATACAGTTAATTCTAACAGAATAAACTGAATGTACTCTATTCGATAAACACCTGCCTGAATCGCAAAGCAGATGCGAATGTTTGAGCCGAAACTAAAGGTACACAACTTTATTAATGTTTGCCATATAATCAGGTTTATTGTTGAAAATCTTCCAAATTTGTACTTTTAATATATTCATATTCTAAGAACTCGTAACGTTCCAGCTTCTGTTGACAACGTTAAAATGAAGGAAAATAGATGAAAGTTCTAAAATAGACGCTTTTAGTTAGTTTATTATGCCCATCTCAAGTCCTTTGGATAAAAGATATTTCCATATCAATGTATCTTCTCATGCGTTTACAAGAAATAAAGGAATAATACACAAGGGAACAGTACATGTAATCTGATAGTTCTTCAACAGATTTCCATATCAATCTATCTTCTCATGCGTTAACAAGAAATAAAGGAATAATACACAAGGGAACAGTACATGTAATCTGATAGTTCTTCAAGAGATTTCCATATCAATGTATCTTCTCATGCGTTTACAAGAAATAAAGGAATAATACACATTTCAATTCAAAAAGTCTGAATGCTTTCATGTTTTCGCAACTATATCAACCGCTTTTATTGCCGCTTTTATTGCCGATAAAAAAACATAGTGCCACAATGGCAAACTCGATGTATATTAGTATTATCACGTTGGTTAGTTAGTTATGACGCAAAAGTTATTCTAACAATGTGTTTTATTGGTTCAACGGACTGAGACCAGAGAGATTAACTTGTATGTAGTATAATTTTCTCAAATTTCATCAATAAAACGATTTCAAATGATATAGATGAAGTGTATTACTGGGTAGTTTCTGGTAAGTTTCATTAGAGGGAAAGCCAGTAGTAGCCGTTACACTTGAACATGTGCTATCGCACATGAAAATCATCCTAGAAACGTTTTTGCATGGTAGAGTCCAAAATGGCAGCAGTTAGCCTGAATGAACGAACCCAGAGGAGACGGCTGAAATTCAGGCTAGGCAGCAGTCTCATTCGTGAATTGATGGCTTCTCTCATCCGCGAACTGAATCTGTTGCTGATTCCTAGAGACACCGTAACCTCTGCTTTTATGTCAATAGATCGATTTCACTTAGGTCACGTGAATCCTAAAAATCTTTATTGCTGATTACTCGGGCTGCCTGTGGCAGCGCCGAGTCTTAAAATGCAAGTCGTTATTTTTAATTTTTTTATTTCATGTCAGACGGCTTCTGCGCATGCGTTAAAGGTCAAATTCCAACCAATCAGATTGCACTGTGCTGGTCATGCAACAATCGCCAGGTTAAATGTATTTACATAAGTGAATACAGTAAATCAAAATGGTCGACCCGCGAGGGCGAAAGCCTTTCAACAGGCTCAGGATATTTCAACTGGCGCTCTTGTTGACCATAAAAATACATGAACAACCAGGAGCCGTAATACATTCGATCAGCGCTGTTTGGACAGATCCAATGTACATTTAGAAACGTAAGCGAAATACAATATCCAAACACGTTTGGATATCAACGGGTATCGAATTATAATCAAAGGTTAGATCTCGTTGTCATTATTACGAGACAAGGAGTATCGATCGATGAGTCATTGTCAGAAATCTATTCCCGGCCGTAACGTTAGGCAATCTGTCAATGGTAAAACTGTTGACAGTTTGGGTCAGGTCAACTACACAGCTAAGGCATGTTTGACGACAGAATAACCTAGCTAGAGAGTCTCTACTGGATTAAGATACTGTTACATGTCTGTTAATATGGGGAAAACTGAAGAATCCTTCATTGAGCTTGATAACCATGTTTGGATTTGGAAGCAGAATTGAGACTTTATTAGCCGTATTTTGTGAGTCCCAAATCGCTAGTTCCCATACAAGTCATGCAAATATATAAATGACGTCGTGTTTACAAACAGTTAAAGTATCGCTATAGCAAGAACAGCAGATAAAGTTACATAGAGGCACACAAATTGACATAACTAGCTCCATCACAGGATGGACAGGATACAATATATGGTACAAATATAAACATACATTTGAGACAATCGTCTATTAGTACTCGGAACCTGCATGCAGTATAACAGAACAGCAGACTAAATTGTAAACGTGTGTTACATGAATAAGTAGTGTTTAAATTAAAAGGTCAATGAGAATGAAAGTCACCGCGCTACCGGCCACTCCTAAAGACTGCTAAATTCAGCTAATAATTCAAATGAAAGTGTATTTCATCTTCAATCTCATGTGGCCCGAGTGAAAGCCCAGATGGGCTCTTGTTCAAATAAAATCAAGGTGCGTTTTTCTGAAAGAGAACTAAAAATTACGTATTTTTGACAAGTTCTATCAATCTAGGATATTTCTCGCCCAAAATATAAGCGATTAAATGTGCGCCATGTTTACAGTAAAATGTATGGCGCCGCCATCTTGATGGCGGCTAGATTACCAAGTTTCATTAAAGTTCACAATTACCAAGAATTCTGACCTAAAATGTATCTATTTGCATAGATATTCACTTATTTGACATTTGGTTTGTATTTAGAAGGTTTTTGGCTGAAAGTTGCACTAATTTGACTCCTCAAAATACGTGACTGGTGTTGCGTGACTCAAAATCGCTTCATCGATATCTCCGGAACAAAGTGAAAGAAACCGATGAAATTTGGTGTGAAGACTCGCTTAGGTAAGCTCTAAACTGTATCAAAAGCACAACTTGGTAGAGTTCATAGTGTCGAAGTTAGCAATTTGATGACGTCATATGAAATTGATCTACAGCCATTATTTCCCTTAATTCTCAGATAAAGAAAATAAACTTACCTTAAGAGTGCGTCATTGTCCTTTTGTCTCGCTGGAGTCTAGAAATGTGTTTATGGCGCATTTCTCTCAGTTTGGGTTTCTCTCTCTTCTCTCTGTCTAAAAGAAAGGGAGAAGAGAGAGAAACCCAAACCGAGTGACATGCGCCATAAACGCATTTCTATACTCCAGAGAGACTAAAACACAACAACACACCTTGTTAGGCCTTAGGTTTTAATGAACACCGCCGCCCTGTTGACAAACCTACTAATAAGTCTAAAGCAACTGCCGTGTCTCTCGACAATTATTCCTTTAGAGCTCGTTCATATCGCTCGCAAAGCATACCTTATCGATAAATGACAAACTCTAGAGCCCAGAGGAATGAATAGAAAAGAAGAACTGTAACATAAACCTTTTCAACCGTCCTAGTTAGCCACGTTGTTATATTTCTCATTTACATTGTACATCCGCGGTATCAGTCATTTATTCTCTTGGATTCTTAGATTTCTATCGCACCCACTCATGTAACGTACAGCTTCCTAGTTTATAGCCATGCATATTATCATATTTCTCATTTACTTTGTATGACCGGTATCCGTTGTTCGCTCAGTTGGGTTCTTCGTTTTCTTTCACGCCCACTCATACATCACCATTTGTAATCTTATATATTTAAAAAAAGTCTCATATTCGTATATTTGTATTTGCAACGGTTTTTATATTTATATTTTCACAACTTGTAAACCCTGATGAAGGTTGGCCGTGCCAGCCGAAATATTGGTCAATTATAATGATTCCCAAACCGTACAAATCAGCCTCCCATCGCTCTATTATTACTTATACTTGAATACGGAATGCACAAAAAAAGACATTGAATTCAAGTTTGATTTCAATAGTCTAAATGGGTTTAGTCACCCTCGGCACTAACTTGGATAAGGGTTTATGAAGTGAAAAATGATGTTATTGTACTCGACGCCTTCAATTTCTTTCTTGGAGGACCGCTTGTTTCAGAAAATGGTTTTTCTGTTCTGCGCACTTCCTCCTGGAGTTGTTGAGCATAATGATAATCCATGTGCTCTGGCATGTCCCACGCTGACACCATATGGCGGCATTTGTCACACATAACAAAATCCTCGTCTCTCATTTCTCCGCCAAGCTCTTGCCTATTACAGTTAGAAGTTCTTGTCGAAGAGGAGGGTAGCTCCCCAGCCACGTTGGGTCCATTTATGGAGTCGTTTTCGGAAACAACTTTGTTCTCATGCTGCTGGCTATTCGACTCCGAGTTAATGGCTCTTGTAAAACTGCTGCTCTGGATTCCAGAGAGCCCATTTTCTTTATGCGTGTCTTTGTTAACAAGAAACGCCAGAATGCCTGTTTTGGGGGTTAATTTTGCTGGTTTTATATACTGCTGTTGTACTTGGTGATATTCATAATCACTTCGTTTCTCGACATCCTGCATGCCAACGTTTGACTGGGTTACATGCCTATTTGCATTACTGGCAAAATCCGTTTTTTCATGGCTGTAACATTGCTCCAAAGGTGCCAAATCAGGTTGTGAGGGCATCCCTATAACTAATTTTGAATAGTTCAACGTTTCCCTGTGATCCACAGAGGTAATACCCGGACAGCAGGATGCACTATCATCGTGTTGTCTTTCTATGATAACATCCAGAGAAACCGACGTGGTATCTTCCTTTGTTGTTTTGTTAGCTCTTGTCTCCCCAGCTGAGTTACGTTTTTCACAGCTTTCCGTACAAGTCTCGGACACCAAGGCCCTTGTACTAAGGTTAGGCATCTTATTATTGCTGAAATATGAGCTGATGGAGGGGGTTGGTGAGTTGTTGGTTGTTTCAGTGAACCGGCTAGCTGACAAGTCCAGATTAGTGATGGCAGGTTCCCTGTGAATGCAATCAAACATCTGTGTGAAACAAACGTCCCTGGCAAAATAACCTATTATCTCTGACCTGAACTATACGATGTACTTTTTACATGACTTCGTTTATTTGACAAAAATATTTGACCCTTTTCTTCTCTATTTATATTTATTTAATATCCTGTATTTCCCAGTCATCAGCGCTGACTTAAAAAAACTATATTTTGTCCTATCCGCACTAGCAACACAGGCTACCCAGACTCGACGTATGTATTATCTTCAGAAATAAAAGATTGATACTGAAGTTGTGTGCGTGATTTTTCACGATTTGGGACCTTTTCAAGGGGCTATGTCATGGTACTTCGCATCGAGTAATCGCTCGGTTGGTGGTGTTAATTGGATACAAACAGTTAAACTTCCCTCCCTCAATGCTTGATTGAAAGGATTTTCAATATTTTCTCTAGACTGTTTATATACACTATTTGTTAGTCATTGTTTCATATTTGCTTTGATTTTAAGCATCCCACATGGCCGAGAGGTTCGTTAGTTCATATCAAAATCCGTGGAAATAGCTGTTTCCGGCCTGGAACGCGAATGTATAGTGTATTACCGTGACACAGCGCCTTTAAGAGAGCTTATTAGGCTGCGAAATTTACGGCGGTTGGCGTGAGGAAAAATTAACAAGGTGAACAACTCGAGATCTCTAAAACGCCGACCTACCTCGAATATTTCCCCAAACTCCGGCACGTTTCTTCATCGCTCGCTAACCGCTACGCCCTCGCGCGGAACCCTCGGTGAATAAATCCCATACACCCTCACTCCAGGCCGATAACCGTTATTTATTGAAGTATCAAACTTGGACGTAACATCCGAAATTTGAGCACCGGAGAAGAGAGAGCTAGCGTATAATCGTGCTCTTAGATACAACCCGTAGCTTTCGAGTCCTGATAAATCCTGGTTTGTGATCCTAAACACGAACCAGCTGAACCAGAAGAATATTTTGGAAAACAACTCCGCAAAATGCTTTGCATATGGTGATTTCGTACCGTAAGAAATCGGCTTATGGCTATATGATTGACAAGAAAACAAGACTGTGTCTGTGTTGTACGTTTTTCCTGGGGGAACATTACTGCATTCTGATTGGTCTAAGCTTTTTTAATTGACAGGTACGGAACTATGAATTGGAGGTGTCTTTGAAAATTTGTTCACTTCCGCAACAAATTGTCAAGTCGCAGCAAACCATCCGCACTTGAAAAACGAGGTGTTGACAGGATTTTTGAATGGGGGTGGCTGTCATAGATTTTTTGTTCAGTAACATGCATTGCCTCTGTAAAATGCTGCAATTTGGCCAGTCCAACCAGCCAAAGGGGGGTGGCTAGCCACCCAATCCACCCCGCCCCATCCTCCCCCATCCTCCACCCCCCCCCGAAATCCGTCCCTGCACCAACACCTTGCGAAATGATCTTCAACAGAACTCGGCCTTACCATGCGTTTGACCTTTCCTTGCCAATTTTAGAGGGCAACAGTAAGTCAAACATCTTCTTCGATATCCATGGTACTTCAAGTCTCTGCAGTGCACACGAACGAGAGCTTGGTGAGCTATCCTCCAACCGGAAACTAACCGTAACCAAATTAGCCTGACGAGCGTTCTGGAGAATGTGGAATGATTCAATGGTTACAACAAAACAAACTTGAACCGTCGTCGATCATAGCGGAATTCTAGCTTCGTCCCCAGGATTCAACTCAGTCGTCCCATCGTGCAAAGCATTTTCCCCCAAAATGGCGGCTGTGGGGCTAAACTGAAGCAGTGACGTCATAATATCCAGCCGCGCGTAAGCGAAAAGCCTGGGAACGAGGCTATATTAAAGCGTATTCTATATCGAGTGAGTAGTTGAATATTTCTCGATTTGAGTATTGAATCCTTGAGTTATAGAGGTTTAAGTCTGTGACGTAAACCGGTCTTCATTTATTATACAAAACCATGTTGGTAGAGATAAATTACCTTTTGTATGCATATATGTTATATTTGAAGCTTATATCAGTGATTTTACCAAATATTTTGTCTAAACATTCACAAGGAAAAAGAATATAACCAAACATCGTAAGAAGCGATTCCGCCTCGTCAAATTTATGTTTCATCTTCAGCATATTGGATATAGAAACCTCTATAACTCAGACGCAACACTCAAATTAAGAAATATTCTACTTTCCAACTGTTCACTTTGTGTAGAATAGATATCATTGATTAAAAAAATGACTATATATACACTTTAAGCTCTGCCTCACTTAGTTACTGTTGCTATGTCCCGCAAGCCTAGTTGATATCTCATCTAATTTAGCAATTTGCAGGAACGAACATACCACTTGTTTCTCTCTGGTCAGCCTCTCGTGTAGCTCCTCGACCAGCTGATTTAGCCAATGCTGCACCTGGTGAGCACAATAACACGTTTACACGATTCTGAACAATCAAGCAGGGAGAACACCGGTTTTGGACGCATGTTTTTCTCGTAAAACCGCGTGCGGTTCTGAACTCCATGGCCTACCATTTATGTCATAGACAAGTGGGAAACTCAAAACCAGACAGAAAAGGTACAATATATATATTAATGACTTTTCTAACTCTTCTAACATCTTCATTTTTTTATATTTTTGCTGACGATTCTAATCTTTTCATTTCAGATAGTAAGTTATTAACTATAGAATCTATCAAAAATGATGAATTAACTAAAGTCAATACGTGGTTGTGTGGTAAGTCTAATTTTGTTAATGCAATTACAATATAATACTTAACATTAATAACACATTACTTGAGCAAATGACATCAATAAGATATCATGGTTTGTTAATTAACTCCAATTTGGGCTGGCTGAATTGCCATACCACCCATATCTGCAAAAAACGTTTCGAGGTGTGGGACTATTGTCAAAAGCTAGATATTATGTTGTGTTGAGTATACTGGCAATGTTCTCTTATTTATACGGTTTCTTACTTATATGGATTAATTGTCTGCAGTGCTCGACCTTAGCGGTAGTCCACTAGTCCTGGACTAGTAAGAAATGCTTCTGGACTAGTAAAAAATAGAGCCACTAGTCACAGGACTAGTAACTATTCTATAATTTGTAATGTTTAATAAAAGATAAAAACAAAAACATGTTGTCCTGTGATTGTTGTTTGAACGCGATTCTTCGCAAACGTTCCAAAAACAATCGCGAAAAGGCCGAGAAGACTGAACAAGGCTGAGGCGAGGACTGGGCACTAGTCAGCCCCATTTGTTCACTCGTGCGTGTATCATGAAAGGCTTAGAGATCAGCAAATATTGGCAACTACCAGGAATTTTCTCTGGGCTAGTAAAGTTTCAGCTCTACTAGTCCCAGGATCAGTGATTAAAAAAGTTAAGGTCGAGCACTGGTCTGGGGTAACACAAACCTTACTAACACTAGAAAAATAGTTATAATGCAAAAGAGGCTATACATACATGTATAATTACGCTTTTCAAACGATTGCATCTCCTAAATTTTATGGATCTTGTTTATCTACATACTGTGTTGTTATGTCGAGAGATACAGCGGTTTTAATTTAACAAGACAGACACGCTTCAGCTCAAGTCGGCTATCTTTAATTCTCCTCCTTCTCATAACGCGCATGCGCCAAGTAACGCGCATGCGTCACGCAACATAATAGTGTGACACAACAAACAGTAAAGTCTGATCACACAACACATACAGCTCTCTTCGTGTACCAATGCATATAGTATTTGGAGCCTAGTATTGAATAACTTCTTTTGGTATTTAAAAAGCACAACTACAACACTCGCCAAGTTCTATGTCTTCCTATAGTTTCCCAAAAATATGAACCAACTATGGGAAATTTAATGTTAGATTTAAAGGTCCAAAAATTTGGAATAAACTGCATGAAAATTTCAAAATTAATAGCCTATATAAAGCAAAAAAATAAATAAGGCCAAACTGATTGCAAACCTAATTGAATCCTATTAACTTTGTCACAGAAATAAGAGACATATATAAGGAGTATATGTAGTTATGATATAAAATCATGTTTGCCGCGTAGCACTAGTAAGTGTAAAGAATGTGATGTAAAGTGGTAGGCTGTAGTGCTAAGTGTGCACGCCCTACGAGTGCACGCCCTACGAGGGAAAGAGAAAAAAAAATCTGACCGAAGTGGGACTCGAACCCAACGACCTCCAGGTTACATGTCTGGCACTCTACCCACTGAGCTATCAAGTCAGATGAGAGCAATCGTGGGTATTGGTGCGTTTTATGGGGTCACGGCGATTATATATGTATATGTAGTTATGATATAAAATCATGTTTGCCGCGTAGCACTAGTAAGTGTAAAGAATGTGAGTGAAGGAGTGAAGTTTAGAATTATCAGACTGTAATCGACACCATGGAATGTAAAGTGTCTAGTCATGTTTTTTGTAGTCTGTGAGAGCTAATTTATAACCCTTATAAATTTTAGTTAATGCAATAAACAGAAAGTAAACAAAGAGCAATGTGATATGTTTTCAAGACAAGGGCTTCTGTCTCTTAGTCGTTCTCTTAGTCACTTCCAGCCCTAGATTTTAACTTAGGTTTTTATGATTGTATTGTAAACTGAGTTTATCATATATAGCTTTTAAATTTTTAACTTAAATTTTGCATATTTTGAATCTAGTATATTTTGATATTTATATGTCTCATTTGTATAATTATGTAATTAGTGTAATGATATTTAGATTTAGAGGGCTACGAGTTTATTAGTTTAATTAACACTATTACGTACTACCCCCGGTAAATAAAGCCGTTATTATTATTATTATATTATTATCTGTCTGTACTTCCAAAGGTCATATAGCGATCACGCAGGAAAACATGCTAATCATAGATTGGCCAATCACATTCCAGTAGCCTCATCCAAAGGCCTGTCAATCAAAATCTATTGGCTCTGTTTTCACTTTGCCTAAGCTCTGTTTATCCTTGCCTGGGGTTGGGACGCCCTCGTGTGGATCGTAACCTCTCGGTGGCCTAGAGGATTCCAACCCCTCGAGGGCCGGGGGATCGTGATCCCCTCGAGAGGATTGTGACCTCTCCGTGGCCTGGGGTATTGTGACCCCCTCAGCCTCAGAGGATTGTGACCTCACTGTGGCTTAGAGGATTGTGACCCCCTCAGAGGATTGTGACCTCACTGTGGCTTAGAGGATTGTGACCTCTCATTGACTTGGGGGATTGTAACCCCCTGGTAAGGATTGTGACCTCATCTCAGTGGCCTAGCTGGGGTCTTCTGCCCCCCTTGGCGAGGATAGTGACCTCATTGCCATCCAACTAGTGGCCTGTAAGGCTACAGGGCCCTAAGGGTAGTACTTCATTCATTAGAGCGGATTTCAATTGAGTGTCGGAAGTGTTTTGGTTTTGCGTTTACTAAGCTCTCCTATTGGCTGAGAAAGTAAACCAACCAATCAGAATCCAAGGTAAAACCAAACGCAAATTGGTTTTGGTTTTGCTTTGGTTTGTCATTGGCTCACAGGGAAGCCATTTATGAGTTACTTGTGATTACTCGCTCGTGATGATTGGCTGGCTGTGGGTAATTTGCGTTTGGTTTTACTACACTCAACTGAAAACCGCTCTATCCCGCAAAACAAAACTGTTGTTGTCTCACTTTACTTTATGGGTTGGGAGGATTAATACGAAGTTTAGTTTTATCAGTGATTAGTTTCGGAACGAGTTATCTTAGCGACCTTTCGCGGAAGACCGGAGAAGATGTATTCAGTTAACGGGCGGACTTTCGTTGGAGTGGCGAAGTTGCTAGAAGCAGTATTGGAGGACGAGAGGCTCTACGACTTACTGGCCCGCCAGGGGATCAAGGTGGCAGTTTAACCTGAGTATGGCTCCCTGGTGGGGAGGGCAGTTTGAGCGAATGGTTGGCCTCGTTAAGAGAGCGTTGTACAAGACCACAGGAAATGGTGGTATAACTAGCTCTCAACAACCGCCCACTCAGTTATGTCGAGGACGACGCCCAATTACCGGTCTTGACGCCAAACTCCTTGCTGTTCGGTCAACCCAAACTACTGCCTGAGCTGAATCCGCACCACTTGGAGACTGCGGACCTGCGCAGGGGGACCAGGTATCTTAAACGGTGCAAGGTTGTGGTGTGGCAGCGCTGGACCGGCGAGTACCTGAACCGACTTCGCGAGCAACATCGTTTTAAGCACGCGGAACAATCCCTGGCCCTAGCGGTGGGCAACGTGGTGCTGATTTAGTAAGCAGAGAGGAACCGCAGCAAATGGGCAACGTGGACAAACTCGTCACCGTGATGGAGTAGTGAGAACAGCTAAACTATGGACTGGGAATTTGTACCTCGAGCGAGCACTGCAGCATCTGTACCCTCTGGAACTGTCATGTGACAGGCATGCAGTGGAACCACCAGGCGCTTTGAATGCCGATGCTCCCGAATTCGCTCTACGACAGGCCGCACGACGCGCTGCAAAAGTGGCCAGAGACCGCCGCATCGCGGTTATCGCACAAGATGAAAATCATCATTGAACACTTTTGAACACAAGTTGAACCCGGGAGGGGGGGGGGGGGGGGGGGGGGGTAGGGGTGTGCCGCTGGGGCTCTGAAACTCATACCCTGTTTAAGACAAAAAAACTCAAATTTCCATACCCTGTTCAAGACAAAGTGTCAAAATTTTCCCTCTATAAGACAAATAACAAATTATCTATACTTGGATGTCAGTGTTTATTGTGATCTTGTACAATGAGTGTCATAACTAAATAAGTCTTCATCAAGCACTAGACTAAATAACGGCACTAGATAAATACCATACCCTGTTCAAGATCTGTCGATGTGAAAAAGGATACCCTGTCTAAGATCAGAACCTCGAAAAACCATACTCTGTCCAGCGGATCATCCCCGTACAGTCCATATATGGGAGTACCCCCCCCCCCCCGGAAGTTGAACGTCACGTATTGTTTTTTGTGACATGTAATCTATCAAGTATTTGCCCCTGGACGAATATTTGCGTTCTCCGAGGCAAATGGGGGGGGGGGGGGGGGGGGGGGGCGGCGTGTGTCAGAGATAAGAGACATATAAGGAGTGAAGTTTATAATTATTACACTGTAATCGACATTTTTTTTATGTCTAGTCATGTTTTTGTAGTATGTGAGTACGAAGTTCACGACTACAACATCTAGGACGACGGCATAAAACAATAGTCTTAATTACAAAAACTGCACGTGAAAATGCACGCAATCGCCTACGTTTTCGGCTTGGTATATAAAGTGTTACAAGATACAATGATACGGTGATACAGTGATACGAAGATCTTAAATTTCATTTTTTAAGTGGAAGCTAAATGGCCCCCGCTAAATACAGGTCTCACTGCAATTTAATGAGAACCTCTATTAAGCGTAGACCCAGTATGAAACGGACTGTTGTCTAGCTCACTTGAGCTCTTGCAACCGTGGCGTGTATTAACGGTATTATATTTCAGCATGACTGCTTTGTCTGACTGTTTTGTTATTTAATTTTAACTTTTGAACGTTACGCATTTAACATGGAACCACTTTATTGCCCTTGTCAAAGAAACGGTTTTGCAACACAAATACGAAAATTGTGGAATGCGAATAAAATAATTGTTTGTGTATTATATGGCATTTGGTTCTTTGATTTTAGATTAAAACCAGAGGATGATCAGGGTGCATGATAAACCACAGGAGAATCCTCTGGTTCATGGGCATCTGCTTTAATCTTTTCAATGTCTTTCTTACCTGTTGTATTGTGCACAGTTTTGTTTTCCCCGGGAAGTTCTTGCCACAACTCACTGACTTAGGTAGCTGTCGAGGGCGGACTGGCTCATAGTCGATTCCATGGGATAAGAGAGAAATCCATTCCCTGTCAATTAACCCACACAACAGTAACACCACACTCGTTAGACAACAACAACAACGTTTTATTTCGTACCACAATAAGTAATAAATAGAGAGATACAATATTATTCATTAAATATTTTCTCGACTGCAACGAAGAGACAAGAAAACCCGATGAAACTCCCCAGAACAGTTTAGAAAGATCACGAAGAAGTTTGTACTGACAGTAAGTAAATTGAATAGATAAGAGTTCTTAGAACAGTTTAATTGTCCATATAATAAAAAGAAAATTACAAAGTGGTTTGAAGATATTTGCGCTCATGCCACTCGTGAAATGTTTTCGACTCTCATAATAATAATAATAAAGACTTTATTTAGCGAGGGTAACACATAATAGCAACGCTAATAAACTTGTGGCCCTCCTAGTAGTTAAAATACAAACAGTGATATAAAAAGCTCTACGTTCTACATATACAATATTAAAATCTAAAAAACTACTAATCTATAACTAGCTAAATTTAAGTATTAAAATGCAAGAATATATAAAACTAGACTAAGCATAAAAATGGACAACAGGAAAAGATAACGGATAAAATTGAATTAAATAACAAAATGATGTATAAATTTCTGCTCACTAAAAATTCGATTCCACATGTTACGTCTAAAAGAATGTAAAGAGTCTTGCTTCATTAAATCTAATGGTAGAGAGTTCCACAATTTACAACTAGTAACAGCAAATGTTCTACCTCCTTCAGTTTCTCTAGAATAACGGGGACAAATCACATTAATACCAGAGTATCTTGTGTTACGGGCATGTAATTGATTATTAAGCTTGATTTGCTCCATTAAGTAGGATGGAAGGTTGCCATGGATACGCTTATATACAATTGAACATTTACTTATTTTTGACTCTTCATAAAAAGGTAGCAAGCGCAGTTTATTAAACAGTTGCACCGATGGTGAAAGTCGATCTGCAAATAAAATTACTCTTGCAGCTCTTTTCTGTAATTTCGAGGATAAACTTCATATCTTCGCACCACCGTGTAATAATATACTCTATATATGCGTAACACGTTGTATGCAGAAATCCAGTCAGGAGAGAGTTGGAGAGATATGTTAGAGAGGTATTACTCTGGGATGACATCAATTTAGCCCGGGGGGGGGGGGGGGGGGGGGAACTCACATATAAAAGGGGTAGGGATGCTCGTCGGACATTTTCGATTTGACCCCGAAGAGGTACTAAAATGGGCGTGGCTCAAGCTTATTTTGACCTCTAAAAGGTACCGATAAAAACATGCCAACATTTTAAACTTTCGATGCCTTTTATTGCTATTAACATGTTGTATCATCAAGTACATTCTTCCTTGTTGTTTTCAAAAGCGCTGTCATTCTCTAGCATTCGGTGACACCCGACCCCTAAAAGGTACCGCTTTACATAGAAATGTCTGTGTTTGGTCATGGATACCGTAAGTGGTACCAAACTCCTGATTTTGACCCCTAAAAGGTACGACGAGCATCCATGTACCCCTCACATAAGGGAGTCCACCCCCCGGGCAATTTAGGCATTTTTATTGATGATGAGCACACAATGGATCATCATCAACAACAGTGGCAGGAAATAACACTTTTGTTAGCTTAGAATTGTTGCAAAGCTAATTGCAGCCCCTTATTGAATATGACGGCCTGGCTACATTGTAATTCTAATACGTTACGTTAAATGTGACGAGTAGTTCGTCTATACTGTACTTTACCCATTCTTGTCTCCAAACCGTGCCTGCAGTTCACTGACTGTATAGCGTGCTATATCACCCATGTATTCAACGTTAAGCGTGGTACTGACTTGATTTCCGAGTTTACCACCCAGGTTACGTCTGAAAATAGGTAAATGAAATAAGATGGCAGATTTCACAGCGGAAAATCGGTGTGAAAGGCAGCTTAAAAAACTTCGAAGTAGAGAAAACGTTTAAGAAAACTGACAATTAAAGACGAAAGAAACATTACTGGGTCGGGTGTTAGGAATGAATTAGTAAATTGTTCAGGGATTAGGAAAGCAGTGCGTTGTGCGACATTGGCGCTTTTTTTTTTTCAATAAACGGCGCAAAAAAATATTTTCGCCACGGCCTGATGGCGCATTCCGTTTTCTCAATTCTTCATGCTTGCTATGTCTCTCTTTATTTCCCACGGAGTCTCTTCATACAATCATGCTCTTCCAGAGAGCCGTGTCTAATATATAAGTTACAATATAAGAAAGACCAATAGCTATATCATTACTAAAAACGTATTCTAAATATTAAATACTTATACTGTAAAAACGATAAAATTGATGATACTATAATAAACTATCCTATACGTATACTTTTCCTGATGGCAACGATTTCACGAATTTAGCATAGGTCAGTGTACCTTGGAACTTAAAGTGCAAGTATAATGCCGAAAAAATAAACATTTATATTGTATTTTTGTGTTTGTTTACTTTTCATTGATCCTATGACGTCATAAGATGAATCAACTCCCTCCCAAGAGAAAACTACTACAATAAAATCCCGTAGGTTTCCATTGTGACATCACAAGATGAATCAATCCTGCAATTCGGGTAACTTTTATTCTAGTTGAATTGCTGCTCCAGTCTCTCGAAGAAAACTAATTTAGACAACTGAAGTATATTAGAAATAGAATTTGGATCAAAAAGAGTTAATGTTGTTTTATGGCTTTACTTGCACTTTAAATGTTAGAAACGTATTTAGTATTATCGTAGTTTGGTTCTGCTGGTAGTACTCGTTATGCACGTATCATATTTCTGCTTCCGCCGACACCAGCTTGAATATATTTAACAACAAAAATGTCTGATTGGTCAATATTAAACAATGGTTTTATCCTAGAAACACATCGAAAGCAATACATCTCGAGATTCATTTGCTTACTCGGAATTTTTTTTTTTTTTCACTCTGAAAACTCTAACTGGAGCTGAAACAACCAGAGGCTGATCAAGTCAGGACCAGGCTGATCAAGTCAGGACCAGGCTGATCAAGTCAGGACCAGGCTAATCCACAGATCGACATAAACCATGCTGTACAATATCACTGAATATGACATTGGGCAGAATGGAGCATAACATCTGGGATATTTTTAAGCCAAAGAGCGCTAAGTTCAAAATAATTGCTTCAGTGCACGTGCACAATTACAAAACAGTTTCGACAAATAGTTGCATTCTATCGGTTAGGCAGCATAGTGCTTTTGAAGAAGAGGTATTAAGTGGCAATTTGAATTCGAAATGACTTCCATTCTGCTGACTCACACTTTATGTAATGGTATAGTTTTAAATAACTCCTCGACAGCAGACAGTGGCAGGAGTGTTTGCTTGTTTGGTTTGTGGAGACCACACGAGAGTTTGGCCAGCATCTAAGGCACAAATCATAAACACATGTCAGTTTCTAGAGTGCAGACATAAGGGACCATTCATTTCTTTATTGGGGGATGGGGTGGTGGAATTTGGTAACAAGGTGAGTTTGATGGGGGCCATGAGAAAAATTAGAGTGCTATTAACTATAAAGATACATGTAGGTGAGGAATTTCTTGTTTGCGTAATTTGCTCTTTCAAATGAAGATGAAATATAGAAGATATATTAAGTAATTTTGAAATTGATGGGTTTAATTTTCATATGTCATGAGTACTTCCCTTACCAAAATGAGCCTCTGTTTTGTATACATTTAGTATACAAAAGGTATACATCAATCATACATTTAGGGTTAAATGTATAACTGATGTATACATCAAATGTACATATAGCAAAAATGGCAATTTTCATAACATGCTAACTGAACATTAAAGTATACATAAAGTATACATCAGAGTTAAAATGTATACATTATGTATACATCAAAGGTGAGGGAAAATATGGATGCTGAAACATGATCTTGGTGTATACATTAAGTATACATCACCATAAATCTGAGAAATCAAACAGACTGATGGTGTATACATTTAGTATACATCAATACTACTGAGGGCTAACCAAAATTATAGTGTATACAATAAGTATACATCAAAGTGAGGATCAGGAATGATAGAGGCATTTAAATTGTGGTGTATACAAAATGTATACATCAACATTATTCAATGTAAAATAAATTAAGTTATTCTGGTGATGCCTTCATGAATGGCTGAAATAAATTCAACTAAAACTTTTAAAAGAGAATTACACTTGTTTCATAAATTTATATACTGTCCATACACAAAATATCCATACTATATTACACAAAGTGTAATATGCTATCTGATTACTTTGTAATTTGACAGCCATATAGGACTGAAATACATATGGGATAACTGAATCATGTTTAGATGTCGAACTATATACATTAGTGTGACGACTTGAGCCAGGGCCACTTGAGGCACAAGAACCAATGACATTTCAGAATAAAAACAGCTATTCTTTAATTTCCAGTGACAAGCTTTACATCCAAAGGATTTTGGGCTCTAGAAATAACACAATTATTGAGACTTTTCTCAAGAATCATAAAAGAAATCATCAAAATATATATTTTTCAAATCAGTGAGAAATGAACTTTTGAAAAAGTGAAAAATAATATTGTGGTTACATGTAGCATGCAGATACCACCCATGTAAAAATAAAGGTGAGACAGAAGTGGGATCCCACCAATCCCAGGTGGGATCCCATGTAATTTGATGGGATCCCAGCTATCCCGCATGGGATGATAACAAAATCCCACCTGGGATCCCAAGTCTAAAGCCAGGATTGCTGTTGGGACAGATGGGATCCTGGGTGGGACAGTGGGATGATAACAATATCCCACCTGGGATCCCAACTTCATAGCCAGGATAACTGTTGGGATGATGGGATCCTGGGTGGGATCCCAGTTATTCCACATGGAATGATAACATTATATCCCAGCTGTTGGGACAGACGGAATCCCAGGAGGAACATTGGGATCATGGCAATCCCACCTGACACGATGTCATGTATAAAAATCCCACCTGGTATCCTGCTCTATATCATATCATTATAAAGTATTAAAGTGCATATGAGCCTTCGTGCAATTTTCATAGCTATGAACCTCAGGAAAGTTTTGAGTACCCCTGTGAAGAAATGTTTGGTTTACAGAGAATACTCTATCTTCTACGCTTGTTTGAAATCGTGGAAACGTGACCTTTCCTGACCCATGACCGCGTAAGTAAAAGCCTGGGTCGATACCTCGGTAGACGTCATTTAATTAATTCAACTTTGCAACAATTTGAATAAAAACTTACGATTTTCACTAATATGACTTTTTCCTTTACTAACAGCTCATAAACTGTGTATATTATCTAAACATTGATGTTGTTGTGATAGAAAGGTGCCAATGATGGAGAATAATGCATTAATGAGATGACGTCGACCGAGGTATCGAGCCAGGCTTTTACTTACGCGGTCATGGCCGGTCAGGAAAGGTCACGTTTCCACGATTTCAAACAAGCGTAGAAGATAGAGTATTCTCTGTAAACCAAAAAATTCTTCGCAGGAGTGCTCAAAACTTTTCTGAGATTCATAGCTATGAAAATTGCACGAAGGCTCATATGCACTTTAAGTCCTATAATTACAGCAATCTCACAAAATCCTACAGATGCAGTAGTAATACAACAAGTCAAAATGTTCACAATTTAATATTATAGAGTACATGCACCCACACGCCAAAGTCATGTGTGATTTTTTATAGCTTTCACATGATATGAAGTCACTAACAGAAGCGTAGATTTCATAAATTTCTCCGGGAAAGAGGAACTTTGATGACTGGCTGAAACATTATGAGATTTACACAGAAATAAAGTACAAATTACGAGTTGCGTGAGTTGGCAGTATATTTAAACTTGATGTCTACGAGGACGTCGACGAGGTACATGCTCGGCGATCGATCAAGTGGACTCGACTTACATGTAATTTCCGTTAGAAACGACAAAGTCCTGATGCAACTTATTGCTGGTTGCACTATAGGTCAAGGCTTCATGCAACCAGAATAGCAGAAGAAAACATATAGGTTGGTATTTGTGAGCCGTCACAGGAATAAAACTAAAAGTGAGAACCAGTTCTGACGATCCGTTTTGACAGGCCCACGGCTCGGGTGTTAAAATGGGGCCTTACGACTTACGTGCTTTCCCAGATAGACACAGCAAAACAGTTGAAGATGAGTTGGTTGCCCAGTTCATTAGCGTATTAGATAACTCGAATATATAGCCAGACTATTTCGCAAATTAATCCTTAGATGAAGCACTCCCGGCCAGCTCTAGTTCTCAACAACAAACAAAGATGGCGGCTGTGAACTGATCCCAGGATGCATTGCTTTATCTGAAGACCACTGACCTGAATTGTGCGGGCACGTCGCGCCATTTTCAAAACTAACAACTCGGGGGCAAGACGTGCGATCTCTTGTATAATATGGCTTGCAGACTGAGCAAAGGGTTTTCAAAACACATGGGAGATAAGAAAACTATAAAGGTAAGATGTGATCATTCAATCGTTGTGGATTGTTAACAAGAAAAAGGAATGTCACGCAAGGTTATCATACTTTTATTTCAGCTGTTATTGGAAATGGTTCGATTATTCCTCGTGGTTTTCATTATAATTTGAAAGGTTTTGCCTTATCCATTTTGAGACCAAATCCATATAAAAAGTTTGTCAAGTTTATGTAGAGTGTAGAGTGAATCTTTTGGCAAAAGGATCGATCAAAATCTCGTCATGGACTACTACTGTTCGAAGAGAGTGAAAACGTCTCACTTTTATAAAGACTGAATAATTATGCATGTGTCAATGTTAAGCCGGAGGGAGGGGGGTTTGGGCAGATGTGCGGCATTTGACTTTTTTCTCGAATTTTTGGTCAAATTCTCCACCCTGGGTATAAAGAAAAAATTGTCAATTGTAATCAAATTGCTTAAACTATATATATACAGCTGAGACAATGGGGGAACTGGAGGTGATCCCAAATAAATGTGAAGCGTTCTTTTTAACTTAATGTAAACAGATGAAAACGCATTTTTGAAATTCATACCTTCCAACATCCAAGATGGCGACTCAGGAAACAAGAGACTAGGACACAGTCCTCAACCGGTTGAATTCAAATGTCCACACTCTGGGGTAAAGCTTGTAATCAAATTCCCCAGGGTGGGGAGGCCAAAATTGATCAAATGCCACACATCTGCCCGAGACCCCCCCTGTGGCTTAACATTGATACATGCATTATCAGTGATATTTGTAATTGATTTTTAACTGAAATTTCACTTTGTACAATATTGCTTTTTCACGTGTTTATACATTGCAATTCAAACATTTAGTCAATAGTTTAAAGTTCTTCGAGTTTTCGTCTGTAAATTGGTGGACATTGTGAAATATATATGAAATTTCACTTTATTATTACATGTAGTTTATAGCTAGGGCTAGTTCGGAAATAGAAATTCACCTGAAAACTTGACAGAAGTACAATTTCACTTTTTAAGGGATATTTCACTTCACTACATTACGATCTTTTCGAACAGTATGTGTTCTATGAATACTACATGTATGCAATTTTGGAAAATAACTTGCTACATACATCCCTCGTATTGAGTAAATTATAACATCTTACTGTCTTCTATCATAGGCACAGCACTTGATGACTCGCAAGTGCTTGAACAAGAATAGGTCTATCAATTGCAAAACAGATCAAGTACATGAGCTAGATCGAATTATGTGGATTCAGTTTTTGAGCCAGTACACTATATATGAGGATATGTAATCGAATGGACATTAAATAATTTATAATATCAAGTTAGTTATTTAGATTTTATGTTACCAGTCTGTAGCCAGGGGTTTAATCATACCAGAAGAGCTTATATAGGGGCTACAAATGTATAGAAGGGCCTATGCCATTCACTACTGGTATATAATTTATTACCTGCCAATCCTGTTAAGTATCTGCTATCT
Organism: Actinernus sp. WN-2022; assembly: GCA_030867875.1. Lineage (NCBI taxonomy): Eukaryota > Metazoa > Cnidaria > Anthozoa > Actiniaria > Actinernidae > Actinernus > Actinernus sp. WN-2022. The sequence goes on from JAOWCC010000577.1 coordinate 123,190,912, forward strand.
CAAGTGGGATCCAGCATAGGTTGAATGACAGGATCAACTATTCATGTAAGGTGGGGGTAAAATCCCAGTTGGGAAATCGTTCCAAAATCCCTGTTGGGATGTTGGGATCCCAGGTGGGATGAAGTTTATCCCAGGTTTTGGCTGGGATCCCAGTTCATGGTGGGATCCTGGGTGGGATCCCAGGTAAAATCCCAGGTGGGAAATCGTTCCAAAATCCCTGTTGGGATGCGAGATGGGATCCCAGCCATCTCATGTGGGATCCCAACTGGGACAACGTTGGGATCTCACATGGGATGGCCAGGATCCTACCTGTCATTTTCACCTGGATGCAGCTAATGTATTCTATCACAAATTATGTAATGAGATTAACAAAGCTACTCAATATTTGTAATATCACTAACTAGAGTGGTTTAATCTACATTGTACTTAAATTGTGAAACATGTAATATTTACTATCTAAATGTCCTTAAATTGTGTTGCGATGTATTTTTCACTTCATGAACATGTGTTGTAAGTTATAAGAATACTGTATTGAACTTGTTCCTCCAATTATTTTTGAATGAAATAGCTTAGAATGTTATAAACTATTCCCAACTTAGAAAAGTGTAGAGAATATACATGTACCATATAACCATATTAAACTGTATTGTATACATTTTGTATACATAAGTTTTAAGCCTGCAAAAGTGATATTTTGGTGTATACAAGCCCCAAATAATGTATACTTTATGTATACATCAAAACTGAGCTCCTCCATTTATAAATGTATACATTTTGTATACATGACTATATACCTAATAATGAATTTAGTATACAAAATGTATACAACATGATGTATACATTTTGTATACATTTTGTTTTGTGTTGTATACATTTTGTATACATTAGTTCCAAATAGTATATGTAAAATGTATACATTGTATACATGACTATATACCTATTAATGCATTTAGTATACAAAATGTATACATCATGATGTATACTTTTTGTATACATCTTGTTTTGTGTTGTATACATTTTGTATACATTTTTTGTTTACATTAGTTCCAAATAGTATATGTAAAATGTATACATTGTATACATTTTGTATACAATACGACTATACCTATTAATGCATTTAGTATACAAAATGTATACATCATGATGTATACTTTTTGTATAAATAATGTATACATTTTGTATAACAAATTTTGGTAAGGGCTTCACTTTCAATTATTACAAACATTAACAATTTGAAAAAAATTATACTTTTATATTAACATGTATAGTGGCATGAAGAATCACTAAGCATGTACTAGTAGAGATATTTCTTCATCTGATGCTGAGGGTTTTGCAGCATTGGCTGATAAGTTCATATTTGTGAAAACACAGTTTGTGCTGGACTTTCATCAAAATCTTGAAGCCAAAGAGTTAAGGAAGGGGAAGAGAATGAAAGAGAGAGTTAGAGAAGCCAGAGAGGCAAAAGAAAAGATGTCCAGTCACTATGAATGGTAAAAACTGGCAAAGGACAATAATATGATTTAATAGAAAGCTTGAATATGTGACAGACTGAACAAATATTTGAAGCACCATCAGCTTTCACAAAACATTAGAAAAAGTAAAGGGTGAAAAACTTTGCGTCATTCAAGAGCATTGGCATCAATGAAAAGAGAGGAATGATGAAGGAAAGGCCCATGAAATACACAGCAGAGAAGAGAAGGCCAGTGAGGAGAACCCACTGGTGATGAGAGAATTGCAGATTGTGACCTGATGACATTCTCGCTATGATATTTGGACATGATGAGCAGGTGCATAGCAGAAGTATAACCTTTAACCTTAGGCTTGCAAATCATACTCTTTTAGTTACTAGTCTCTTTCCTTTAATTTCTGCATCAAGATGCAGGAAATAACATTAAGGGGACCTAGATTTTCAAAACGTTCCACATGAGCTGATGCCCCTGGACCCCTCTACAACAGTATGTCTTCTAGCACACAACGACAATGGACTGCACTTGGGAACATCCAGCTATACCCAGTGCATATATAGTGCATATGAAGTGCATATTGTACAGGACTGTACCTTGTTTTCTGCTATGCCAGCAGAGCATGTAAAACTTGTCTCTTTCAGCACTGCTTCCCGCATGTCTGCGGCAAGAATAGCACCAACTGCAAGCTTTCTCAGGTGAGAACTATTCTCCAAGGCAACCAGCCATTTGCTCTGATCATCTCCAGTGCAGTTACTAGCATCCTCACTCTTCGACAACCCTTCTATGAATGTTGTCTGCAGGGACTGTTTGGCAATCTCTGCTACTGTCATAGAAGACAGTTTCCTTAAGACATGAATACAAATTATAGGAAATTTAACTCGCTTGCTGTCAATACTGCAGACCTAATAGTCAACTCATCATGCAGCTATCAGGGATTTCTGATTGCTGTTGGACACCAGGGATTTTATTGGAATTTTATACTATCTGTCAATTGTCATAGCTAAGGATAGATCAATAGGACAATAATAATTTAGTAGGACAGTAATTCATCACTTTTCAACATTTTTGTGCAGTGATCAGTCATAGTATAGTCTGGGTATGTTCAGACTACTATCGTGCAGCTAGCTAGAGTCTTGAGATATCTGTCAGCAACTCCTACCTCGCAGCTAGTTAATAAATTAGTACTGTTCAGACCAAATTCTGGTATGCGTAATCTGATCACTTTAGAGATTTAGTTTGCTGACCCAGTACCATATGTGCCACGACTTACATTAGCTAGCCTAGTAACTAGTAGGTTTTACTTTTTGTTTTTCCCTCTTCTGGTTTGTTTCTCTCTCTAAAAGATATAAATTTGGTCTATAACTGCCCTTGGCGCAAGTATTTCGTAATCGCAAATAATTGACCGCCAAAGTGCTCAATTGAAATTTCAACCAAAATATAAAAACTGTGCGAAAAACTGCTACTGACTGGTGTTCGGCGATCCTCGTTATCCATGATGGCTCAATTGATGTACAATACACCCGGTAGTTGTCGTGGTAAGAGAAATTACCTTGGAGCGAGTAGTGAACGTGGTCGTAGCGAGAGCTAGAATAAAGTCGGCTAGATCGGATGATAACACTGACTTGACATTTGTGTACATTTCAAAACCTTAAAATAACTGAAATCTGTCATCGATGGGCTTTTAGCGCGCTAGATTCTATATATTCAAGCCACCTCGCTATAAGGTAGCTTGGAACTTCAAAGTATTCCACCGATCACTAGCTAGCTAATCAGAACTGTTCAGACTAGAGAAGCTTGCTACCTCCTGTGGTTAGCTAGCTAGATTTACTAGTCTGAACACGGCCCCTGTTGTTCAACAACAATCAGAATCCTTGGGACAGCAGACTGTGACAGATCATTAGCAAAAATGTCTGATAGATTTTCAACATGGCAGGACAATCAGGTCTGATGGCTTTCTGTTTCCTACCATTCAAGACTTTCCTGAAAAGCGATGAATTACTGTCCTACTAAATTATTGGCCTATTGATCTAACCCTATAAAAATATAGTTAGGGCAACTGACAGATCTATACATGTAAGTATAACATTCCAACATACCTGATCTATAAACAAAGTTGTATTCACTTTGAAATGTAGTGCCTACATGTACAATGTACTTTGCTTTTTGAACCAAAAAGTGTAATTCAGGGTGGTGTATTTCTGTTTGACAAATATTTAAGGAATGAAGATTTCCAACAGCTACAATATTGTACTTTTATTCCTGGTACAATTCTTTTGGGAATTACATTTGTAAGACACAATGAATGGTGTGTGCATTACAATGTACAATATTAATTGATAATTAAGTGTTTCACATCAATGAATAATGAGACCTGCTATTTGGAAATTTAAAGTCATGGTACATATACGTCTGGCACTTAAGAAAGATGAATGACTACTTGAAATATTCATGAATACATGATAGAGTATATGTTCAAAATAATGCAACCCTTACATTTTTTTTCAATATGGGCATTAAGCACTGACCAAATTCTACCACTGTAAGCAACATGTCCCTTTCATATTGGCACCACTTCAGCCCAGTCACATTACAGAAAAAAATCACAAATAAATAAACTCACTGTTTAACTGTATTTGTCAGATCCAAGTAAGCCTCATCAACACTGGCTCTCTCGCAGTTGTCACAGTGTTTAGACAGCACTTCTAGCACTTCAGCTCCAGCCTCACGATAATGTGTCAGATTAGCCTTTCCACGAGCCACTGGAACTTGTACAAGTTGGATCTCTGGACATTTCTTTTTAGCATCATCGCCTCGCATACTCCTGGTGACACCATGTGCCCGAGCCTCATAACTCACAGCAATTATCCTGATGAGAGAATAATAAGAATGTATTGAACTTTAATACATGGGAACCACATGTAGGAACTGGGGCCAAATTTCACGTCGAATACTGGGATCTATATATCCTGTTCCACAGTAAAATACTTGAAAATTACCCTGTCCAACGGCACGTCCCTGTATATGTTATAAATACAGAGGAATCCATGGGGGGAGGGGTGATTTTACCACATGCTATAACACAACATCTGATTGTAAAGTAAAACCTTTTAGCTCCAATCCAATAAAAATGTACCATTTGCTGTACAAGGACCTATAATTATAATAAAGTGCATCTGTATCTGTAATAATGCAATTGAAGGGCTGTGTGCAAAAAGGGCGTAAGTGATTCTTGATTGCATTCTAAATTCTCCCTTAGAAAACAAAGAAATTGAAGGAGAATTGAGAATGTGATCAAAAGTCACTTATGCCCTTTTTGTACACAGCCCTTCAATTGATCTTGCGCAAATGGATGTAAAAAAAATATCCAAAATCCAAATCACAATCCCCAAAAGTGGTTGGGTCACTTACAACAATGTTGTTTACGAGAGATTTTAAATGTTGTATTTGATGGGAGTTTGTATTTGTATTATTAACTAATTAGGGGTATTTTATACTGTAACAGAAAGGAATTTTCCTCCTTAAACTGTATAATATTCGATACAGTAAACAATCCAGATAAAAGATTTCCAAAATGTGTGACATGAGTTTATTTGAGTGAATGCAGTATGCAGAAATTAACTTAACATCTCACTGTAGGTCTCTTAGCTACATTGTAAGTTGAAACATTTAGGATTTGAAGGTACATGTACATTGTACATGTACTTTATTTAAATGGTTTGAAAGTTATTTAAGTGGTAGGAATTGCAATGGGTTGTTATTGAAGGTACATGTAGTCGTTCCTCGTGGAAAGAAATCCAAGCTGGTGACTGCCTCATAGATCTGTCATTGGGCCGCTCTTATTTTTTATTTACATCAATGACCTTTATGTTCATATTAATAGTAATTGCTTTCTATTTGCTGATGATATGTATATATTACTTGAAGAGGTCTCTACACCTGAGTCGACTGCTCGAAGTATAAATAATGATTTGAATGTAATTACTTTGTGGTCTGATATATGATTGGTTGGTTACAATGAACGCTTCAAAGACTAAAAATATGATGTTCTCTCTTAAAAGAGGTAAGCCATATCATCCTCTTTTAAAATTATGTGACAAGGCAATAATGTTGATGAAGTTAGTAGTCACAAGCATTTAGGTGTCTCGGTTTCTAGTAATGTCTTTAAGTAATATGGCATTAAAAAGTTAAATTTACCCAAGGTCTTAAATTCAAACTTTCAAGATCAGTCCTCAAGATTTTGTATAAATCACTTGTTCGCTCTAATTTAGAATATGCAGATGAGGTTTGGAACAGATGTTCTTTGGGTGAATCCAACTTGCTTTAAGTTAATTACTGGTGCTATGAAGGGAACGCATAGGGAAAGTTTATTTGAAAGTGAATTGCATAGGCTTCGTGATAGATATAAAAAATACATAAATTGATTTTGTTACATACATGTATATATAATGATTAATAGTCTTGCACCAGGTTATATCTCATCACTCTGTCCTTCTTATGTTATAAATATATAGCCAGAGGACTTAGAATAATGAACTGATCTTATCTACTAGTATAGGTCCTCCTGAATGGTACATGTATTTTTTTTTTATGCATTTGAGGCAAAAGTAAAAACAACTACCTTTCTGCCATACTGTCCTTCACAATTTCCCTCCCCTCCCCTCCCCTCCCCTCCCCTCCTGCCTGACATTGCTTAAATCTGGATCAATCACAGTTTCTGGGAAACCCCCACCCCTCCCCCACACTTCACCCTAATCTTTAATGGCTAATCATTAATAGAATAATGCATATCCAAGGGAGGGTTGGGTGGGTAGTTTTGCAGAAATCGGGATTGAGCCACTATAATCTCATGCCTCAAGCTTACTCAAGCTCTTTGCTGATATTAAATACCCAAAATAGTATGACGTCACTCTGAAAATGTTGGAAATGGCATTTCCGAGCGTTCCATTTTCATTTTTTTCTGGGGCCGCATGCTCTTGGACCCCCCTAGCGGCTTGTGCCTTCGGCGCTCATCAGGACCCTAAAATATCTCAAGCCTCACATTTTCTAGACCTTGGCATGGGCATGATCTCTGCATTACTGACAACAAGCTGATTCAGCCAGGGTCTTCACACTTTCATAAAGGGGCACGCTGGGTTAATTGGAAATATAGTGTTTGTATGTGAATTTTGCCCAAAAATCCTTTTTGTTTCTGAAACAGTTAATTATAATTAGCATCCCAAAAATTAAGGATGGCTGATAATTTACTGATTAAATCTGAGGGTATATCAGACATCTTTTGAGCAGGCTATGCTTATAATTTGGTCGCAGCTTCTTATGTAACAAGAAGTGTGTGAATAACTCAGCACCAAAACTTAATCGTTCTGGGGTGGTCATGTTCTGAAAATAAAAAATTGCCAAAATATTTGACGACAAACATGTAAGACTGTATGTTTCCCGCCTTCGTCTTCGAGCGCAATTCAAGAGCCTGTGTATTATCTACTGTACCATTATCTATAAAAATCATCTTATTCTTCAAATTTTTGGATTGTATTTTGAACTTTTCCGAAAGAATACGTGTTTATACACGTTTCGTGCACCATGTAAAGTTTATATAAGCTAAATATTAAAACATATAAAACCCAAAATGACCATGCATATAATGATATATATGTATTAAAGTTAAATAATACGAACCCTCCTCCTTTCCACTCGTTATACTGCACCACAGCGCATGGTCGTCCTCTTAACGTAGGGCATCGACGCTGTTCAATTTGCACATAGAAACAATCCATGTCAACCAGTGCTATAACTCGCTCGCAATCCGCCATTAATGAAAAAAACCAACACTCCAACTCCATCCATCGTATGGTTTTTACGCGTGTGGGTTCCCTGTGTTTTCTTTGCCGCGCGATCCAATTCGATTTTAATACGGTATATACAGTATCACAGTCTGAATACAATCTTAGTTTAGGTTTCCTGATGTCCTTCATCACAACTTCATTGTAAGGTTTTCCTAACTTTGCAGTGACAAAAGTTACTCGTATACATTTTCGAGCTAACAGTCCCATTTCAATCACCCCCTCCCCGCTCCCACCCATAAAAATACGCATACACAGGTATAAGAATTGTTTGCTTTTTCTTTAGTTCAGCGCGGTCCTGCCTGTCCTGTTTAACTCGTGGATGCGCGCAAGCGCAGAACACGAGTTATTGGAGTGGGTCAGTAGCTAATTGATTCATCGTTTTATGAGTGTGTTGATCGTTTTTTTCTGTGTACATCAGGGACTCTCCGTTGGCTGTCCGAATAGTGTTCGATATTCCGAAGATATATTTACGGATGTTTATGGTACGCGAACAAGAATTGAAAGATTTGGTCATGCAGGAGAAGATGTATTGAAGGTGCCTTCCTAATGCGAAACACTCCAAACCTGGACAGACATGGTAGTGGGTCCCTACATGGGCTCCTGGTCCCTATCAATCACTTAGTGGTGATGACGTAACGAACACGTCATCGGTCACGTGATTTTAAGTACATGCAGATATCTCCCTCGTTTTTAATGCCAGCGGGCTCAGACCTGGGCAGATATGATAGTGGGTCCCAATCAAGCACCTGGGCGTAATGACGTAACGATGACGTCATCGGTCACGTGATTTTAAGTACATGCCCATATCTCGCTCATATCTAATGCCAGCCAGCTAAAACCTGGACAGATATGGAAGTGGGTTGCTATCAATCACTTAGTGGTGATGACGTAACGATGACGTAATCGGTTACGTGATGTTATCTACATGCCCATATCTCCCTCATTTGTATTGCCAGACAGTTTAAAGGTATTGCTTCCCTACGATTTACTTAGTGGTGATGACGTAACGATGACGTTATCGATCACGTGATTTTTAGTATAACAAAATAATTTGCTTTTTGATTTGCAAAGAGAGTTGTCGACTTTTCATGAACATGAATGGGCGCGTTGTCTACAACACTTTATAAAATAACCCACAGAAAATACGCGCTCTGATTGGTTGAAAGCCGTGTTTCTATAACTCTATAGAAACATGGCAAATTATGCCGGCATCGTGGCCTTGAACTCAATTTGAAACTCGGCGAAATAATTCCTAAAGTTTTCTAAAAACATTGAGCACTAAATTCAATTCGACGAAGAACCAGCTACAGTATTGTAAGAAACGACAATGTGTTGTTAGTTTAGGAACAAGCCGATGTTTTATTCAACTCAAAACAATCTCAAAGTACGAATTACAACATTCATTTTTGTGGACAAAGTTGAGTTGCTCGCAAATTTGTGCGATATTAAACAATCATTTTCGCCAAAACAGTCTATTTTGGCTGACTAAGCTCAATTAAAGACTATTGTTTGGTATATTTAAGCCGGAGAACTTTAAAAAAATCCAGTCTTAAATATTGCTAACATGATCTAGATGCACAAAATAGAGGTTGAAATAGAAATGGAAATCAAAAGTACAAGAAAATGTGGAGCACAAACCTGACAAAGTTAATCAACATCCAAGTGCTACAGTCTTGTACAGATGCTAAAACTCCATCCAACGGGAATGTACGGTTCAGTATGACTCTCTACAGGTGCCGTAGAGGATGAGAAGGGCAAGGAAATCTGATCAAGCTTGAAGTGTCTGATGAAAACAACCTGCCATCCGTATGCGACCTCATGAGGCATGAAACACAGCGAATCGACGAAGAACTATTCTAGTCCTTGGAAGACAGAATGTACAAAACAACTGATGACCCGAGGGATGACTTCCATGTTTTGTAGCTCTAGATTTTAAAGAGAAATCCAAAATATCCTCCTTTCTTGCAACACGTCTTGATCTCCTGCAAACTTTGTTTGCAGTTTGGTACGAAAACCGGCGCCCGCTTGATCCACGCCGTGAAGTCCATGAGGCAAAATGAACTGTTGAACATTACGTGCTTCCGTGTATTGTCAATCCAATTTTAGCATTAGTCCATAGAGCTTCTTTTTCTTCATCATTCTGTGTAATTTTGGGCTCCAATTAAAAGGTTTTTCGTAGCTAGGCTGTTTTCAAACTCACTGAATCGGATTGACAAAACTGACTGATTTAGTCATGTGATAAGTTCATGACGTACGACTGCACGAGTTAGGAGAATTTATGTTTTGATGATCACAATAAACGCGCGATTTTCCTTTGTTGTACTTATTTTCTGTGGGTTATTTTATAAAGGAAATAGAAAACATTTCCCCTTGTTTCTATAGAGTTATAGAAACACTTGTGGAAGTTTGGAAGAACTCGAAATAGCTGTGGAAACACTCGCCCTTCGGGCTCGTGTTCCCACTGCCATTTCTCGTTCTCCCAAACTCCCACTCGTGTTTCTATTTAACAAATAAAGAAGCCTTAGCCATGTTTTATACTATCATAAAACACGATGGGCATTTGAGAACATGAGAGAAATGTTAAAGCACAAGCCGAAGGCGCGTGCTTTCAACATTTCTAGAGTGTTCTCAAATGACCAGAGTGTTTTATGATAGTATAAAACATGGATTTAAGGCTTCTTTATCTGTTTTATAATATAGATTTACGCGCGCGATGAAAGGAAACCGCCAGTTGAAAACTATATAACACGGCTAACCATGTTATATACTCTGATAAAACATGGCTTCTTAGCCAATCAGAGCGCGCGTACTATCGTATCTATATTATAAAACTCTATAGAAACACGGGAAATGTTTTCTATTTCTTAAATGTTCATCCTCCTCAGCTTCAATCCATTCTACATCATTTAAAAACCCTTCATCGCTTTGAGTAGCATGATCTTCCTCTAAGCTGCGAATTTCATCGTCAAATATAGTTGAAGGAAAGAACATTTCTTCATCTGTTCAAGATATTTCTATTCTGTTCAAAGAACAGCGATACCTCTGGCATGCATGGTTTTACATTCACAGTCATTTAAAATAAGTTTTCCTTAAAGTTTTTTTTCAGAACAAGACAGAATGGAGTTTAATATATCCAAATGTGACCGAAATTTTGACATTAATTATTTCACTTTATCGAACTGAACTGAAATAACGTAATATATTCACATAGGTTCCATCCTAAAAAAAATCTTCAAGCCAGTTGACCTCCGGGTCATGCACTGTTTATGTTTGATAAAACGTTTGCAAGTTACATTTGGCTAGCGTTAGATTCCCAAAAACTCAATTCTGCGCCGATGTGGACCGGATAAAAACTCGTTTGATTTAAAGATCAATTCGAATAATAACTTCGTCACACAATCCTTGTTCAGAATGGAAGGTTCCAGAACTACAATGTACTTATAGACTGCATGCGTCAACACAATTAGCCATTATCAAGCGAATGTTCTATACTGACCTAATCAAGCTATGAATAGGTCGTTTATTCCATACACAATAGTAATTTAACTCGTGGATGCACGAATGTGCAGAACGAGTTATTGGGTTCAGGTGGATACGAGATAATTTATTCGTCGTTTCTTTCTGTGACTCGACGACTCGCCGTTGACTTTCCGAATGACCGTCCAAGGTTTCGAAAAGATTTGGTCATGCTGGAGAAGAGGTATTGACGGTGCCCATCTTTGCCAGACACTTCAAACCTGGACAGACATGGTATTAGGTCCCCAGAAATCACTTAGTGTTGATGACGTAATGATGACGTCATCGGCTTGGTATATAAAGTGTTACAAGATACAGTGATACGAAGATCTTAAATTTCCATTTTTTAAGCGTACGGTAAATGGCCCCGCTAAATACAGGTTTCAGTATGAAACTGACAGTGTTGTCTGGGTCACTTGAGCTCTTGCAGCCGTGGTGCGAGGCTAATTCGTGCATTAATCAGCATGACTGCTTTGTCTGACTATTTTGTTATTTAATTTGAACTTTGAACTTTACGCATTTAACATTAAACCACTTTATTGCCCTTGTCGAAGAAACGTTTTTGCAACGCAAATACGAAATGAACGCTGAAAGCTTGATTCTCATTCTGTGGCTGGCGCGAGTCAAGGTTCGAGCTATTCAACACGTGACAGGATCAACCAATCAAATTCGGCACCGCTCAGGGCTCTTCCGATAGTTCGATATGGGCAATTTTTACCCATTATTTTGCTGAAACCAAAGGTTTCTTCGACTTGAAATAGCAAGATGTTCAGGGCTTTCGATGGAAAATTCTCGCATTTACGAAAGGGATGGCCGGAGAAGTGAAGGTTTTGGTCCAATAATCCACGGAAACCTGTACTGGTGCATCTATAAAGTGCCATAGGATTGCAGTGTTGCGTTGTTGCGTTGTTGATATTGGTGAAACGCTCTTCGTTGATACCCTGATCACACACTGTGAAGAGGTCAAATGAGAGATTTTGATTGTTTAAATGTTGGCTGTTTACCTACTCTCCTGAAGTACTCTTGAGACAACTGGGAAGTCTTGAAGCCAGTCTACTAAGACTTCAACTCAAGAGTCGCAAAAGCTGGAAGTGAACAGTGATTGACCCTTAATTGTCTTTGAACGCAAACGGAATTATCTGAACTGGCGAGGCTGAAATTATGTATATACGCACACAAATCCTACTTGTTCCCTACTTTTAATATTGTATGAAGTGTAATGACTGCCTGTATAATGTAAATATGGAGACTGTAATTCGAACTAGAAATGAAATCGATCGTAAATTGAACTGTATGTGACTTCATAGAGACCATGCAAGAAGAAAAAAAGTTGAAATCGTTAAAAGAATAACAGAACTTATAACCCTGCATAAACAGAACTGGATATGACTTTATAGGGGGTGTTTACATGATGCCGGAACGAGTTTCATTTCCGGATCGACTTTCATTATAGACATATTTCTGCCTCTGTCAACGCTTATAAATACTCTTTCTATGTTAGTTAATTAGAACAATACCAATTTGGAATGCTCTACCTAGCTACACTGTACAGGCATCTTCAATAGACCGATTTAGCTTGTACATTTGTTGTCCCAATTCAGGTCTTCTTGTTTTTCTCTATCCCAAGAGGAAATGTACAAATTCCTCTAATTAGAAAACAAAGCACTGAATCCTCTGGAGAGCTGTCACATGATCTGAATTTGGCAACAAATGTAAAAGCGTAATTGGTCTATTAACCAATTCAAGGCACTCATTTAATATTCACATTAGCTTTTGTGGCTTCAATGTTTTTTTGTTTGTTTTATTGTTTATTTAGTTCTTTAGCATACCGCTGTACTAAATACCAATATCGGGTTACGCTTTCCTATATTATTTGTTGATACTTAATAAACTGAAACTGCAACAGTATACAGAGTGGTTGAAAGAGAGGCTAGGTCAGTGTTATGTGAAGTTGATTTATTATAATTACTGGGAGCAGTTGTAGTAGGCCTTTTGCAGTAAACAGTCATGTGCTGGTATAATACTTTGTTAACGAATGAATTGAGTTTGTGATCGCCATGGGAAAGACATTGCCATGGATGCTGGATGGCAAGCTATCTTTAAAAAAGGCTATTTTATAAAGATCAACAATCGATTGGAGGTGGAAAATAGCATTTACAAACAGGTTCTGCTAATGACCCTACCAATCTCATACAATTGCCTTTAAATACATGTACCGGTATATGACATAGATTTGTTTGCCATCTAGTACAACCACATGATTGAATTCCTGCAAAAGGTCATTCCATTATTTATAAATTACCATGAGCATCAGTAGTAAATCAATTATCTGGCTCCCCTAGCACAGACTACGAATGGCACACACACATGCTACTAACAACTCAATGAACTGCCCGAGTTCAGGCCACCGAGGACCTCTTGTTTACAACTAGATTTATGAGAACGTTCGTGACGTCTGTTTTCTCCACCCGGAACCTGGCTGTCTATTAAATGACACTCGACCGGGATGCCAAGAAATTGTGCAAGCACCTATGACAATCTCGAATTTTCCACAACCCGTTTCTCCGATCTAGTGAGATGCTCCAACTCCAAAAATATTTTAAGGTTGCTTTGTCGCATTTCGGAGGAATCGTATTTCAAAACTGTGTCGGGGAATATCAAAATTCTATTTTGTTCAAAAGTTATCATGCTTTATTCCGTGAAAACGCGAAAACACAATCCGAGTAGATATGCGGGAAACGCCGTCAAGAGCTCTCTTTTTAGAATTTCCCAATACCCCGACTTTTTTTGCAGCTGAGATATTAATTGACATTTTGTGAAAAATTCAGACAAATCGAATACATTCTTCTTGAGTTGGAGCTTTTTAAAAACTCTTGGTTGAAAATCGAAAGCGTAGAAAATAGTACTTCAAAAACTTTGCGAGCTCTCGAGATTTCAAGCCGCATAGAGAAAATTGTATAGCCGGTTCTCGTTTTCTTATGACTTGGAAAATGGGAAAGACAAAAAGATCTTGAGGGAAAAAGCCGAGGCGAACACCTATAAATGGCAAAGGAAGGGCATAGAAATCAAAGCCCCGACAGCGATTTGCAGGAGTCTGAAATAGCACGGCAAATAGCGAGATCGTGGCGTTGGTTTCAAGCGATTCAGAGTTTATGTTTCCATCTAAGCTTTCTTGGAAACAAATCTCTCGGCTGGTTCCTATCAATTCTTCTTTATGTTCAGATGTGGACCACTCGTCACTCTGTCTGAACCCTTGTCGCGTTTTGCGAGGCTCGTAGTCGTATGCATTGTTTGGCCTTGTTTTGCTTCTTTCCAAGCTAAGGGCATCCTGCTTGCTTTTTGGAAGACATAAGGCCACAGGCAGCCCGGTCGTTGGATCAAAAGCGCGTGATCTAAACCACTTTACCATAGAACCGTTTGTTGGAATACCGCTTTCAAAATAAGGTATATATGTATGAGGTCTGAGCCCGTGAACAAGTCGTTTTTACAGATATAAACATAAAAGGCCCTAATATTTAAAAAGTAAGGCAACGGGATTGTTATGCGAATTCGAGGCGATTTTCTGCACCTGATCGGCGTAAACTGTTTGCTGACCTTCCCAATAATTTATATACTAAGGGAAGGAAAATTACTGTAACTCCCTCAATGTTGAACGGATGGCTTGAAACTTCAAAGAAACTGAAATAAATATACAAGAGACAGGTAAGAATATTTTGACGATTTATTGAATTTTATTTTAGAGGACACGGGCATTCGAACTAAAACTCCACACTGTAATTTCAAATATCGCCGGAAATAACCGTTACGCACAATGAGCCTGGGGTACCTGTGCTGACATCAGTTTATATTTTTTAATTTCCGTAAACATGGAACCGGTGTCGTTTGGATTGGCTAACTGAGACAATAGCCGCGAGTCAAATTCATACAAGGGCACCCTGGCCAGTAGGTAGTTTTGATGATCGAAATTTGACCTCCCCCCACCCGTGAAGGGTTGGTTACCTTTGCTGCGAAGGCTAGGCTGCTCATCCAGATTTTCAACGAACTGTTATCAGTGGTATCGTTGAAAGCTTTAAGGCGGCGGTTAGGAGTTCAAATTAACGGAGTTCTAGGAAGAAAATGTAGTCGTGCGTGCTTGAAAATACAGGAATTGATTAACAGTGGCATCCTATGGAAGGAACAACCTTTGGGCCGGGAATTCGTAGAGGTTTTGTGAACTCTGAATGCTTTTGAAGTGGGATTTATCGCTCTGGATGTCGAGCGTTCTCAAATCGAGTGTGCAGCCTTCTCTCTTTTTAGAGAGAAGGGCCTCCAAAAAAAACCGGCTAAAATCAGCTAACAACGCTTCTCATTCCCACGTGCAGGTTGGGAAGTAATTTCCTGTGCTCAGGGTCGTTTTTCGTGGATGTCAATCATGTGTTTATATATGGCAACTTAGGTATATGGCAACTTAGCTTTCCCGCAGTTTGCACGTTTCGCTTTCGCTTTGGTCAGTTGTGCGCTGTCGAGGTGTTTTGTGATGTTCGAAATTTTTCTAAGAGACTTCGCCGAAGGGGAAAACACTGAAGACAGTCATTACGTCTATTTGGAACGCCAACGATGCGTGACTGACTCAACTGAATCGCAGCGTGACGAAGCCTTTTCCAAAATCTCTTAATAGATGGAGAATAATCATGCTAAAAGCCAGAGGCCTTCAAAACGGAGAAATTGCTGAAATTCTCAGTGTGAGCGAGCGTTTTGTGTATAAAGTCAATCTTATGCACTAGCCAATTGAAACTCCCCCCCCCCCTCGACCCCCGGGACATAGCGGGGAATGTAAAATTTATACAGAGTAGTATAGTAACTGGCGGTTCTGGCCCACGTTGCATTTTTTTGTTGTTTTTTTCATCTAATGGACATCCTCACTTCGTTCAGCCCTCACTTCGTTCGGGGTCCATTAGATGAAAATACAACAAAAAAATGCAACGTGGTCCAAAACACGCCAGTTACGATACTACTATAGTTCATTTATCGTATTTTTACGTTATATTAAATGATCGGTTTCTACCGCTTTTTTCCGGATTAAAGCAGTTTTGTTGTACTATTTATCGTATTTTTACGTTATATTAAATAATCGGTTTCTACCGCTTTTTTCCGGATTGGAGCAGTTTTGAGAACCTATTAGAGAAGTGATTACTATGCAGTATATCGATCTCTTCCACTATGGATAGCATACCGTGCCTTCCCATAGAAATCTTAGTCAAGATAGTAGAGCATGCAGGCCCAGAATCATTCGCAAGCATCGCAAGGACATCGAAACACCTAAACGGTGCCGCATCTCTCGTGCGCTACAAAAACGTAGACCAAGAGTTCCGTAAACGAGTACTCACTTTCGGTCTTAGGTCTACTCGTAATGACAACGATCGAGACAATTTGGCCAGGACTTTCGGTATTTCCGTAAACTACGTCGATGATAGCTTTCCTCTTGTCTACGCCGGTGAATATGGTAATCTTAATGTTATTAAGTGGCTCCTTAAGCACTTACGGTTCGATAAAACGGATGGACACACCGATTACGTTCTACGCGCTGCCTGTAAGAATGATCGTCTTGATATCGCTAAGTGGCTCACTAAGCACTTCCAGTTCACCAAAGAGGATAAAGCCGTCGGGGTTGCTATACTATGTGCCAGTATGAATGGTTATCTTAATACCGTTAAGTGGCTCGTTCGACGTTTTCAGATAACCATAGAGTACGAATACGTTCATCATGCTCTACTATGCGCCTGTAGCAATGATCATCTTAATACCGCTAAATGGCTCGTTGAGTGGCTCGTTAAGCACTCCCAGCTCACCATAGAGGACGAAAACGCTCTACTAGATTACTACATAAATGCTTATACCGCCATGTAGGATCTCTCGCAACATCCAAATTGTCCCTAGGCATTCTTGCACCTAAAGATCCAAACTTGAGCAACTGTTAGAGATATCATTAGTATACCGTATATCGCCATCTATGGTATTAGTATACGTTCTCTACTCCACGATATTAGCTTACGTTGTTATCTCCATCCATGGTACTAACATACATTCTCTACTTCACGATATTAACGTATGCTGTTATCTTAGTACGTATTAATACCACACAGATTAGACAAGTGCGTATAATTGAAGAACCTCAACGTAGACGTCACAACTAAGATACCAATTAGACATATAACATATATAGGCATATTGCACGATGATTGAGACAAGAACTTGTGATTGGTTGATGCGAGGAAAGACCACGAAATGTATAAGGAAGTGTTCAAAGATGTCAGAGTATTGCTCTCAACACGACTTCCAGATAGGAAGAGGATGTGCCATATTCGTTCCATGTTTGACGTGTGGTCGAGGCTGTCGTACTATTCACGAACTTTGTGCAAAATGTGGTGCACCTCAACGCCGTACCATTCGCAATAAGAAGAACCTTGATAAGAAACGAGCTAACGAGTCGGCGAATATCACGTGTTCAAATGTAGTAGAATCGGAGAAAGATCTAAATGTAGTGGAATCGGAAAAAGATCAAAATGTGGTGGACATTCACGATCTCGATAATGCATTGGATGACCTCTCCATCAGTGGGAAAGATCTAAATGTGGTAGGATCGGAGGATAAGTAGAAATCCCAATATAAAAAAAGAAAAAAATGAAGAGAAATTGTTATGCGACTTCTCTTCATTTTTTTCTTTAAAAAAAAAAAAAAAAAAAACAATTGGACAATTGACAGGCACATGGTATACAACTAGTATGGATGATATTATCAGATTACTTAGTCCAGAAATTTGTGCAAGCCTACATATCAAACCATTGTCGCATATCAACCCATTGTCGCATATTAGCACCGGTGAATCATGTTCCGAATGTTTATGTCCGATGGAAATACAAGGAATGGAATTCATATGTCCCACTTGTGGTCTTGTTTCCGAGGTCGAATCATGTGAAGAAACAACTATCGATCTTACTACTCGGTTACGCATAGTAGGGCCGGATAGCTTTAGGTATCAACACGATCTAGACCGCACAATCCCAAAGCAAAGCGATAACAAAGAATTGCAACTACGAACGATTATGCGAGAACTACAGGCATACGACACTATTTATAAACAAAATTACGCCCTCTCGTTTCCCACAAATGTATTAGTAATCGTAGCCGATACATTCATTCAAGTACAGAAAGTTTGTATCAAACGTTGCTATGCGAAACGAACTATTTTAGCTGCTATACTTTATCAAGCATGTATACAATGTGGGTTAGTTAGATCTACAGGAGAGGTCGCTCGTTTTATGCAACTAAACAATAAGAGCATATGTCGTGGAAATGTCTTTATACGTTCTCTACATGATGACGATAAGATCGATATAGATTTAAATACCGATCGAATAGCTCCTCACATTACGACGACTTTTGTTAAACTCGACCCTCAAGGAGTACCTAAGAATGTCCAACAAATAGTCTATGAGATTGTTCATACGGCAATAGAAAACAATATAGGTACCAGCTCTATACTTCGAACTAAAGTCGTTGGAGCGAGTTACGAGGTACTACATCGTTCGGGATCTCGTATGTCTCTTATTGACGTTGTTAAACGGTGTGGTATACAAAAGGGTTCGGTCATACGTTTTGTCAAGGAGTTGATTGCTTACCATTCCTACTTTGAGCCCATCTTTAAAAAACACGGTCTAACTAGTGATAGGGTTTGATTTCGTAAAGTGAAAATAAGAGCCACATTCGATTCTTATCCCAGTAGACTGCCAAGTTTTTCTCGCATTTCGTTTTGCACTTCTTGTTTGAGTTCCATTCGAATCTGTTCCACGTTTTTTTCACCACCCAAAGTCTTATGACGAATTTCAGACCTCATAATCTCGTATTTATCTGCTTCAGCGAGGATTAGACCGTATTCAGAGTCGGATATATTTTCATCACGCAAGGCTTTCGATACTAGATCGCGAATCGTATTAATTTTCGCTTTTGCTAACATAGTGGTTTTCTCATGCTTATATAGATACTTTTATTCCTAATTTTTTAGCTCCAACGGTCGTAGATGCTGAAATTAATCCGCATAAGCCACCAATAACACCAAGTGGTAAACCAATCACTATTCCAAAACTAGTTAAAGCTACTCCCAATCCAGATCCAGATAAAATCACAGATAGACCTCCTGTTACCACTGCGATACCATGAACTATTCCTTGAGAACGCGCATATTTCTTACGTACGCCTTCATAGTGTTTTTCTTGAATTTCGATATCCGAAAGCGTATCTCGGATTGTTTGTAGTCGAAAATTCTTTCCAGTGAGCGATGGATAGAGTTTTGGTGCTGATGGAAAAAGTGGTTGAATTGAATCACCATCCATTGTACATATACGTATGATTTACTCAAGCTTCAATACGAAACGTAGAGGCTGCTTGTTGAAGTCTATGAGATTGCCTTTCTCATCGCAAACTGTGAGGCGAATGTAGTTCCGCATCGTTCCTAAGGCTCGAATGGGTATGAGGGTTGGTGGAAAGTAAGTTGTTTCGTTAAAAATGTGGGATATCGGATTAAAAGTATGTAGGATTTTAGATGGCTTCCCCTCAAGAAGTGAGAAATCGGAATCCACCACATCACAGTAGATATATATATGATGAACGTCTTTTGGCACTATTGCGTATTTTCCAACTTTGAGTGACATCACATCAGCCCCTTCTGGAGTACCTTTGATACTCAACAAATCGCAGAGATTCTTACTGAACAGAATCGGTTTCTTAACCTCTAGAATCCAATATTTCCTAAATGGATGGTCTATAAATTTCAAGAAACCCGCATCGACCGCAGAATCTAAGTAGGGTATCAAGAGTTCTATCGTATAATGCCCCGCCTCAATCGTATATTTCATCACACTATTGGCACCCAACCAGAACTTGGCCTCCCTTTCTAGGTTCCACCAAGTATGATCTAGAGTGACCTCAACTAGCGAAATAGTATTGATAAGAATGGGATTATTAAAGTAGACCGTATGGTCAGCCGTAGGACATGTGACATTTAAGATAACCATTATATATTAAAGGTATAAACTATGGATATGTATAACTTCAATAGTTACGATGCCTTTTGTTGTGTCAGACGAAGATGATGGTCTATCTGCAGAGGACATAGCAGAGATTGCTAGGGGTGGACCAAGACTGTCGAAATCTGAGCAGACTGCTCTAATTGCCGATGAAAATAAGAGGATCTCAACACTGAATACCGATCTATTGGTGAAGTTTAAGAAACAATACCCACATGCGGATTTCCATCAGTTCTATGCATCCACAAGTATACATGATTCAGGTAAATATTCAACGAGTATTTGGTTTCGATATGGGAATCATAGTTATACGGTATATGGCGATGATATCTCCAAGCCACGTGCTGCCATTCAAAAACTCATCGATAATGCATTGCAGGGGATGGTTGGTGGTTTCCCATCTACGTTAACACTAGATAAAAGCGTGAAATATCCCATCGTAGCAGTTCCTTTTCACGAAAAAGCACAAGATATAGATCTCACCAAGTTATGGATATACGTCACACCTACGAAGAAGTTCGAAGCAGGCGTTCCAAATATATTCAAGGAGATCGTTGTAAAGCATACGGCAGCGAATGAGTCTCGTAGATGGTTATCAGGTCCGGATTTCAAATACTGGCCTCAACAACTTAATTTTGCAACGTGGTGTGCAACTTCTGGATGCGGAGTGTCGTTGTTTGACCCCACTTTCAAAACATATCCACCAGTTGTCCAAGGGTTCCTACGATTCCACGTGTATTTCACGATACGAAGGATTCTACACGAACTTGGAGCTCCTCTACCTGGTAACCGTGCTTTCAAGCAACTCGACAATCTCTATAGCGAATCAGCTCTTGAGAAATTGTGCATCGAATTCGGTATATCTCGAACGCCAGACTTTCGGTGGGGTGGCTTAGGAGACGTCTACGTAAACTCTCATGGAAGAATGGTGAACTATACAGAGAAGTACGCACATAATACTTCGTACTCTGCGAAGTGGCCTGATGGTGACTTCAAGTTTCCTGAGGAGAGTCGTACGGACTATCAGTTTCCTTTATCGTACATTAGCAATAACAACGGTAAACAATACAATTGGTTTACACCACCAATCGGTAGAGGTTTGACGAATGCTGGGTTAGGTAGATTGAATCGATCTGTTGAGGCTTTTGGATACTGTATTCTAGGCGCTCAAAACGATCTTAACGAATCCATCGTAGATAGCTTCAACGTCAAAGAAAAGTTCAAGAGCTTAGTCGAAGGCGCTATTCTCGAAAACGATTTAGTGGTGAGCTACAAAAGCTATCTTACTGCTATAATGACAACGCATAAGAGGCTCGATCTAGCAATAGCTATAGGCGTACGATTATTGCCAAGCAATCTAGTGTACTATCTTGGTAAGAAAGATGGCTATAGGAATCCAACCCCGAAAGCCACGAAAGATATGACGCTAGGCACTAACGACATCAATGCAGAAGTCAAAGGACGTCCGCCTCCCATGGAAGGACCTCCAGATAAGAAATTGGTGCCGCCTCTCGAGACGCACAAGAAACGAGTTCCTATACCAAAGTCTATCCCAAAACATGACATTAATCTCGCAGTGACATCTATTGCCGCAGCTGGAATCGCATGGACGTTGTTTCGTTAACGTCGTTTGTATTGCTCCACTACGAAGACCACTGCTGCTACGATTAACAACCAAACGTTGTTCGCTAAGACTCCAACAACGTCGGCAGCCATACTGAATACGAAACTCGCAATTGGCCCAATCATCTTAGGTAGAATCTCCTCTAACTTCTTACCCATTGCTTTCAAGGTCTTGGCAGTTGTTTTAACGACTGCTTTGGCAGCGTCTCCCAATCCTGGTACTATCGTGGAAACTGTCTTTGTCAGATTGGAAACTATTACGCCGATCACTGTACTTACCGCAGCTACCACGCTAATTATGCTGACTCCATACTTCTTGAAGATGGTCCTTATACGATCCCTAAGTGGTATACGTTCTGTCATGGCTTCTTCTATTTGGCCTAGGACTGCTTGTTTCTCCTGATCGGTCTCTATTTTATTAGTAGCGTTTTCTTTCTGAGTTTCGGTAGACGTAGGGTCTTTGAGTATTTCCTCATTTAGTTCGATCCTCTCACTCAATTGGTCTTTAGCTACTACGACTTCTTCTAGTGCTTTTTCTAACGTAGGTCCTAAAACTCTTTTGAGACCTTTCCCAATCCTCGTATATAACTCACCCTTCTTGGTGAACAAAGGGATAGGTTTATTCGTACTTCCATACTCGCGGATAGCGACTCTACCATCAGACATGGTTGCCATCTCGAGAATGCCTCGAATTCCTACATCTGGATATTGTTCCCAGACGATCTCGAACATCTCCTGTTTTGCCTTGTCTGATAATCCTTGTTTGAAGATCACATCTCTAGCGCCGAATTTAGGATTTTCCAGGATTCTTTCGTCCGAGTCTTTCGGGTCGGTGAGTTCGTCGATGTAATCGTCCATAGAAAACGAGGTTTCCTGATTCTTTGGTTTAGCGCCTTCCTTCCCGTAGTCGCGTAGGGTTTTCATTGCGTCCCTTTCTCCTGGCTTTTCTGAAAATGTCGCATTCCACTCCTCCGCATCGATAGCATCGTCATCATCGTAATCTTTTCCTCTTTCAGATCCACCAGGTATTTCCTCTACAGCATCACCTTCCATGTTAAACATAACCATATATCTAGATATATTCAACATGATATCGTCAAAGTTGATTCCTAAGAAGGCGCAAAGAGAGCCTCATGCACTCAAAGCTCAACGAACCTTGTATAGGAAAACTTTCACTCCATCATCTGCCAATCCAGGTGAGACTCTATACGTAGATGTTCCAACGCTAGGAGAAGGCATAGTACTAGTACCTGGTAGCTTAGCGCTATTGGGCGACCTCGTATTATCTGGTGGACATGTGAATAACAGAGTCGTTTCGAACGTTGGACGATGCTTGGTCATACATAGAGTCTGTAAGATGGGAGCTGAAATAGTAGAAGACCTCGCCAGGTCAGACCTCCTACAAACGTATTCCGATGTATACCTATCTACGCAGGAGAGAGAATCGAGAGTGCAACAAGGTATCCAATCAGAGAACACGAATAAGCTACGATCGAAAGCGGGCGATGCAGGTACTTCGGATGCTGGAGAAAACGTGCTCCTAGCTGCGTATGGTTCCAAATATAGGATTCCGTTAGATGTCGACATTATGACGCAACAGGGAGTTCTATATACACATGCTCTAGAAGATACTATTTCGTTTGAGTTGACTCTAGCGCATGCCATTGATGTCGTAGTTGGATCGGATGCTACGAAAATAGGTACGTACAAACTTACCAACATCCAACTAGAATACGAAGCAATCAAGGATGAAACGCTGGCTAGTAGTGTACTTCACAAATACGAAATAGGTGGTACTGCATTCCTATACGACCACGCCATTCGCTTCAAGACAGTAAAGATCGCTAAAGCTTCCGATGCTTTGATATCTCAGAACGTCAACGTTCCACGACGATCATTCGCTGGACTACTTCTACTATTTGTAGATCCACACACTGCTGGTACGCGAGATAGCGAAGCGTTTTCGAATCCCGATATTTTGAAGGTAGAAGTAGATGTCAACGGAATTCCCAACAGATTCTTTCCAAGCGGTATGCTTCCCCCAGATTTCTGGGAGGCTGCGAAAGGGTGGTTTGGTACATCCGATACTTCCATGACTCCAAAGAAGTTTTACGAAAATAGATTCGCTATCCTAGTCGATTGTCGCACAGCAAAAGATTCCACCGTTCATGGTGATGGCTTGGCACAAACTGGCGGTGGAAAAGATATCGACATTCGCATACATAGAACTGCAGGAGGAAGTGGAAACGTGAACATGCACATCTACGTTCTCGCAGATGCTCAGCTCATGATATTGAACAGATCTCTGTATAGTATAACATACTGATGGATTCTCTCGTAGAGCACGTGCCGTTCAACGCACTCATAGTCGGTCCAACGAATTGTGGGAAGACTGCGTTTCTCATAGAACAACTTCGTGGATCATTTCGTGGTAAGTTCGATTACATAGTACTGATTTGTCCTACGTATGCCCACAACAAGACCTATCGCGGATTCGCAAATCGAGATCCTCGTTTCTTCGTCATATCACCACCGCAGGATGCCATCGATGCTACGTTAAGTATTTGCGCGACCTTTTGGTCAGGTACCAATACTCTATTGATTCTCGATGATTGCGCCGCATCGAAGGACGTCAAGAAACGAACTGAAAAGCTAGTAGACTTAGCATTTTCTGCACGGCACATAGGGCTTTCTATTTGGGTGCTGTCCCAACAATTAACAAGTATATGCAAACCTTTCCGTGAGAACGTAGCTATCGTAGTTGCATTTCATACCGCATCGGCCGTAGATAGCAAAAGGATATTTGATGACTACGGAGGCGGCTCGCAAGAATGCAAAGAGTTACGAACGATGCTTGGATCCTATAAGTTCGTTCGCATGTGTTTCTGTCTACGCCATCCTTTCGAGTTCATGTTAGAGCTACCCGCACCTACAACATACTATGACTGACAAAGAGATACTTGAGATATTCGGCGAGGACGTAACAGGCCCGCCACCAACCGACCTAGACGTTACATCAGACAATCGTGAATCACTTTCGATCTTAGCCGCAACAGGCGTAACGAAAGAATACCTAGGTAAGAACTTCTCCCTAGGAGACATCTCTAGACTTCCTGAGAAAGAAGTAGATAAGTTGCATAGGAGGTACCAGGCCGTCCTAGCTCAGCAAGTAACGAAAGGCTTAGTCGACGGCGTGACGCGTCTAGCTACCCGCCTAGTTGCCTACCTAGTACCAATAGATTCTCAAGAAGCACTGATCAAGGATCTACAAGAAGACCCCCTAGTCCGCAACGAGATCAGTGCTGCGACTGGTCTACTATCGCTTAAAGCAGGTCGCTTAGTAGCTCTAGCTAGCGTCCTATTTCACGTATCTGGTCATATAGTCATTCCTGGTACAACTGTTGAACCTTCGCTAGTACTTACTATACCGAATCAAGATGGAAGAAGCGGACCAGATAACTGCGAATCCTCCGACGACTGCACCAACTAAGGTAAAAGACCCAAAGCGCGTTGCAGCCGGAAAGGCACTAGCGGAAAGCAACAAACGCGCTAGAGAAGCTCAGAAGAGAGAGTTGACGCGCGAAAGCGAATCATGCAAAGAAGTCGATGTAGAGAAAGGTCGGTTCGAAAACCTGGCTATCCTCACAGTCATCGGTACAGGCGCTACGTTGGTTGGCACGTACTATGCATACAAAAAGTATGTAGATGGCAATAAGTGCGTTGCCGCCATTAGCACGACACGACCTGCAGCTCCGACAAAGCCAACGGTACCAGACATGGAGTAACACTTAAAGACTAGAGACTATACTATATATGTTAAGATGGATAAAGAATTGATGAAGACAGCAACCGACGCATCTATAATTGTAGGACTCGCCGCTGGTATTGGGTGGATCGTAAAGAAGACTACCAAGGAATCTATACTTAGCGATCCTTCTTCTTCCCTAGTAAATTACGCAAAGTGGACTGCCGTGATAGTTGGTAGCTTGTACGCGAAGCAGTATCTCGAGAAACAAAAGATCATACCGTAATGGCGGCAGCAATCGCTATGACAGTTTTCGGCGCCGTTTTGAATGCGACGGCATTTACTGGTGGTGGTATACTAGCTAGAATGATTGGAAGGGGTGATATAGATACAGAACGAGAGAGACACGATAGAGCCATTGAAAAACAAGAATCTGAAATGACAGCGTATAGAATCGAACGGCAAAGATTATACGACTTTGCACAAAACCAGGAAGGTCTTGAACGCGACGCATACAACGTTCAAAGAGACACCAACAAAGCCTTCGTGCAATCCGATAAGTTACGTAAGGCGCTTAGGCGGCTCAAAGGAATGAAAGAACCCCGCTTATCTGACTACTACCGACCCTCAAACAATCAGAAGACTGGTGAGTTGCTCTACGTCGGTGGTGGAATGCTAGGCGCTGGATACGCTATTAGTAGATGGCTATAGATGCTACTAGCAACTAGTAGGCAACTAGTAGGCAACTAGATACGTACTAGAAACGTACTAGGTGCTGCTAGTAGGCAACTAGTAGGCAACTAGATACTACTAGGTCACTACTAAGAAAGAAAAAAAAGAAAAAAGAAAAGAAAAAAAGAAAAAAGAAAGGAATAAGGACTGGTTGGATAGGTTCTTATTCTTTTCTTTTTTTTTCATCTGTTGAAGGCTAGAATGCATAGACGTATAATGGATGCTAAACTTGCGAGTATCTTCTATGGTCCTATGGGCTACTGGAAAGGTCACGCTGCAATTGACAAGCTATCGGTAGCAGCGAAAGCATCGGAAGACGTAGCTAAGAGTTGGTTGGAAAAGCAATCTATATGGCAAGTATATCTACCACCACCAAAACACATTCCACGTCCGCATTGGACCGTATCGAAACCAAATGAAGTCCACCAAGCTGATTTGATATTCTTACCACACGATCGACCTGGGCGTGGACGAAAGCTATACAAGTACGCTTTAGTAGTAATCGATGTAGCTTCTCGATACAAAGAAGCCGAACCTTTAGCATCTAAAGATAGCGGCGAAGTTGCTGCGGCATTCGAACGAATCTACAAGCGTAGTCCACTCGAATGGCCAAAGACGTTGCAAGTAGACCCTGGTAGAGAATTCATGGGGCGTATGTCTGAAACGCTAGAACTACATGGTACGAAAGTTCAACGAGGCGAGGCTGGTAATCATAGAGCGCAAAGCTTCGTCGAACGAGCAAATAGAACGATAGCTGAAAGATTGTTTGGATATCAATATGCAAAAGAGATGGTACTTACATCTGAAGGATCGAATGCACGTAGTAGAGAATGGGTATTGAGGCTTCCTGATGTTATCAAGGCTATGAACAATGAAGTTACTCGACTTACTGGTAAAGAGCCTTCAAATTCTATAGAGACACAACAAGTAAACATAAAGACTCCTACATATTCTCGAACTATTGGATTGGATGAAAAGCGACAACCATTTGACGTTTTAGTTCGATATCTCTATGCATCTGGAGAATTGGAAGGTGGAACTAAACGAGCGACTGATCCTGTATGGAGTTTACAGACATATTATATTTCTCGAAGTGTGGTATCATCAAATCAACCTGTTCTATACTATTTAGGAAAAGATGCACCAAAGCGAGGGTTCGTTCGTGAAGAGATACAAGTGATACCACCAGATACAGAACTACCACCAAAAGGTATTCTAAGATAGAAGCAAGTCACAAATAAAGTCGTCTATATCTTCATCCTCTGTAATGACGTTCTTACTGTTGTAGGATAGTGTATCAACTACGTTTGATAGTATATTGCTAATAAAACCATCTAATTCTTCATCCTCTGGAAAAACGTCTCCATGACCGTAGGCTATTGTATCTATTCCGTTTGCTGAAATCCAACTCTTACTATCGAATGGTGATAGAGATACTTTGTTCATATGCATACCATACATCTTATGACCTTCGCTTCGAAGCATATTCATTCCATGTTTGAATACTTTCTTATCCATCAAGCACTCTTTATATTGATCGTGACGAATACGATGTTTCACTACTGACTTCTTGGTGCCTTTGGCTTTACGAATCTCGCCACCATCTACTTTCAATATAGAATAGAGCTTCGATCGTAGTCCAACATATTCGACTATTGGAATACCTCCACATTCGTCTTTCATTTTACCAAGTACTTTCTTGTTGTCGATACTATACAGCGGATGGTCTTTGCTGTAGTTACTAGTATCATATAGATGTTTATGAGTTGCCATGTCTGTATAGATATCTTCAGTTTTAATGTGTAGTAGTAGGCTATCGGTATCGGTATAAAGTAGATTACAGAGTTGTCCATATTGCTTCTTGATCTCATTGTAGTAGAAGTCATACATCAGATGCTTTGATAGATCTAGAATTGACATTCCAACATATATGGGGCGGTTTAGCAATAGCCTACTTTTGTAGTTATGTACCGCGGCAAGATCATCATCGAAAATTGTGGATCGAGCATAACTAGGTTTATTCAATAGACGTTGTAGCTTGTTTCCTTCTGATGCGCGCACTAATTGGATATCTACACGCTTACGTAGATTCTCCATTGTTTTTCCAAATACGCTATTGTTCATCAGTTTGTATAGATCCTGCTTGAAGGTGCTCTTCGCTTGTTTTCGTAACTCAGTATTCATTTGTATATATGGTTCCATCCATGGTGATTGGTCAAACCGTAGTGCCTTATGGATCTTTATCAAACGCATACCAAGAGATAGATACAATTGTAGGTTACGGTAGTGGAGCACATATCGTTCTTTGTTATATAGATTAGGTACAAGTTTTTCTACTTTCAAAGATCCATTACCTTTATATAGTTCCTCAAATAGATTGGTCTGATACTCTGAGAACAAATCTTTATTCACCTGAATTCTCTCGGGAGCTAGTGGATAGTCGTTGTGCGTATCGTGAAGTTCTCGAGGATATTCGAGATCAACTTCAAGGATATAACCCTTATCTGAATCCATTGCGTGATTGGTTATTTGTTCTTCTGTTGGTGTATACCACTCAAATCCTCCTGTTGGTAAATATTGGCTCATGGCCCATCCATATAAGTTATTCGCGTCTAGATATAATATGTGGCTATTTGGTTTTTCTGGATCGAAATCCTGTACGTTTTTATTATTCGCTTTGGCATAACGTTGTGATACCATGGATATACCACCACGTAGACCTCTCTCGATGAATAGATACATGTCATAGTCAGTTAATAGTTCGAGTTTCACTCCAGTTATCTTTAATAAAGCGTCCCATGAAAGTCCTGGACTAGTATAATAATGTGCAGGATCTAATCCATAGTTTCGCATACATGTTGTACGAAAGTCCTCGAACACATCTGCTAGAAGAAGTACATCAGTTTGTAGATAAAGATCATGATAATCACCTAATGTCTTACAATCAAATGCGTTCCAAACTTTTATTGCATGTTCGTAATCTTCATCGGATATGTCCTCTAGAGTTAGTTTACTATAGAACGCATCTTTCGGTGGTAGAGAAGTCTCTGCAAATCTATCCCACGAATCCATGTACTCATATGGATATACTCCTTTACGAGTTAATAGATTGGCTTTCTCTTGATTAGATGTATATTTTACAATTTGTTGGAATGTGTCTGATTCTGAACTTGATACCAATGTACTAAGAGATGATGGTAGAAATTGAAAGCTATCAATGAATCTTAGGTTACCAAGTGAGAATGAAATGTATTTCTCCATATTGTTTGGAATACAAGATATCTTACCTAATGTTATGGATATGGATTGCATTATTAGGTGAGCATCATATCCACGAAGATTATGGAATACGACTGGGATGGTAGGAAAAACACGTAATTTTAGATTGCAGGTATTGTCTGCGGCACCTCGAAACTCGCCTGTGATGTGACAATGATCACGTACTCTATCACCAACCAATGGCTTCTGACAGATATGACAAATCGTTGCGTTATTGTAAGCCCCATAGTTTTTCCATGACATGCGTAGTGGTTTAGCCTTTTGGTCTTTGATCTTCACCTCTTCCTCTTGTATACATCGTAGAAAACGTTCGATAGTATCCCTGCCTCTATATAGTACTGGTGGTTCGCTATGACCATCAGAACGTACGACTATATAGCAAAATCCACAAGGAATGTGTTCTTCTGTTTTAAGTGTGTTGCTCTTCTTTGGATCTTGAGCAGGTCCTTCGATCTTAGTGGTCAATGCCTCGAGATCTGCATAGATAATGTATGGTACTTTAAGCTGTTTGTGTATATTCTGAAACGAAACTTCGTTGTTCTTATTGGTAGGCATTTCAATGCGTATGGCTCTGTCATCGGTACCGTTACACTCTGTAATGTGCTTTGTAAGAAGAGCTTCATTGGAATATCCATGTAGACATCGTTCGCAGAAGTGCTTCCTATGTTCGTGCTTTGTCTGATCGAATAGGAGTTTGTTGAAGTCCTTTATCCAGCAATAGTGTTGTTTACCACTCTTTGGGTCTTCTATAAGTAGTAGATGGATGTACTTCGAAAAAGTCTTCTTTGAGATATGATATATGATTAAGCACTTTTCCTTTGGATCCCATCCATATACATTAATAGAAATGTTGTTTTGCTTCTCTAGAAGTGGTATTTGTGAGATTGGTGTTGGTGAGTCCACCCCCTTGGATTTCACCATATCTATTCGATACTTTGATGTCCTTTGAGGATGCTTATTAACTGGAAACATTGCTGCACATATCGACCAAAGTGCACAGTGATCATCTTTGTTGTTTACATTGATCACAGCTTTCTTATTCGCTATTTCTTCAGGTAGTGGTAAATATGAACCTCCACGTAGTGGTTGATATTGAGCGATGTTTAACCATAGAATATTGACTCTATCTATGACCCCATTTGATCCACGACTGATCCACTTCTCAATTTGGTCGTATATCTGAGCATGTGCTTCTACTATTACCTCACGGATACCAGCATCATTGATCAAAACAGATTGTTTGCTATAAAATGTAGCTGTCTCGTATACGTAACCATCAGGTTTATCAAGCACGAAAGTTATGTTTAAAGCTAATTGGGCCTTAAAGGTGTTGTGGTTTCGTAGTTCTTCCTTAAACTTTTCGGTAGTTTGTTTACGTACGCCGGCAAGGAAAACGGCTGGATCCGCTCCCATAGGATTATCATCAGGAATATCCATCTTCCATCCACGTAAATAGTTCTTTAAAGGACGTACTCGAACAAATGTTGGTGTATGCTCAGCCATGATATAATACCTTATAGGACCCTTATTTGTTCTTCGGCAACCCTTCGTTTCGGCAACTTGATCTAATATGGTGTAGAAATATGATGGATGGACTATAATAGTAAATAATGATTATGACAATATATGTTATAATACCTAATAGCGACGCTCCTCTAATAGGGTGTTAGAATACAATAAATTCACTATAAACCAAGTGTTCGAACAAATGTTAATATATGCTTAGCCCTGACATAATACCTATAACTACAATCCTTTAATGTAATGCATAAATACGATAAATGAACTATAGTAGTAAATAATACCTTATAAACACGTTTCTCTAATAGGACGTTGAAATGTAAAAATATGATTAAAAAATAGTACAACAAAACTGCTTTAATCCGGAAAAAAAGCGGTAGAAACCGATCATTTAATATAACGTAAAAATACGATAAATGAACTATAGTAGTATCGTAACTGGCGTGTTTTGGACCACGTTGCATTTTTTTGTTGTATTTTCATCTAATGGACCCCGAACGAAGTGAGGGCTGAACGAAGTGAGGATGTCCATTAGATGAAAAAACAAAACAAAAATACAACGTGGGCCAGAACCGCCAGTTACTATACTACTTACAGTGTTACATTTTGACCTTTTCCCTGCCCATCGTGTACAGTTGGCTGTTACAATACCTGCCCCTATGGCCCCGGCATGTGCTTCAGAATTCTTAATTGGGAGGAGGCATTGATAAATTGAATATACATAAGCTTCAATCTGTTGTTCCATTATTTGAAAAAAAATCACTAGCAGATCCAGAGGAGGGATTTCGGGGGTTGCAACACCCACTATGATTCCTGTAAATCAATGTCAATTCAATTTTAAAATCTCTAGATTAAAAAAATCCTTTTGCAAATTCCACTTTCGCAAAATCCTGGATCCGCCCCTGTACATTTTCTATTACTATACATGCTTTCCGCACTTTTACAGTCTCCACCATTGTCTTGTTTATCAGAAACCGTTGTCTGTCAACAAAACAACAACAATGCGACAAAGGAATATAAAGGAAATGTCATGCAGCTGCGTTTAAATATATTTAAGTAATGATCCGTGTAAAATGTACGACAAAATCCATTGTTATGGTATTGAACCTCCCTCACATGGGATTTGTCTGTGTTTTAGACTACGAAAACACTGGGTGATAATTATGATTATTCTGAAATAAAAGTAGTATGAAGTCTTAGTTTCAATCCATTTTTATGAACAAATTATCTTCCAACCAATAGGAACAGCCAAAAACAATAGCTACGAAATAGGCACGATTGATAAGGTTCCGAACATACGATTTGCTTTACAAACGACAATTGGAACCGCAGTGCGAATCGTAGTTTTAATAGTTTGAAAAATTGGGGGAAATTAAACGTCCTCCCAACCTTTAAGGTGATTTTCATGTTTCAACCAATCAGATCAAGAATTTTCACAATACAAAATTAACATCTTGCCATCTGAATGCCGTTCGGTGTCGTACTTATTACACGAATCATTACTTAATCTGATATTTTGCCGTGACGCAACCTTTAACAAAACCGGCTTTGTTGTTGCAAATAGCAAAGAGTGTGTAATAATAAACACTTCCTGATCTACTACTCGTGACTTAACACAGTATAAACACTGCCTCTGATGGAAACATCCAGCACTTGTTTTAGTCGGGGAGCAAGGATCGGAAAAATGGTTTCGTTCAACCCACTCCATAGTAAAGGTTTGACAACGGATTCTGGTAGAGTGAACACTCCTGATTAACTCTAGGTACGTTGTAGTCTCGGATTGTGGTGTCAGTTCCGAGAGTTACAGCGATGTTTTAGTCGGCTACCGGAAATGCAGCATGAAAACGAGGCTAAGATAAAATTTTCGTATTTTTAAATCAATCGTACAGAAACGTAATAAAATATAAAAAGACGTTGCCCTCTGTCGCCTAGACTGTTAATGGTAGCATTAATATGTCACGTGACCCACCAAGCTTACTTCCGGAACATGTACTTCCAGTTTTATTAATACATGTACTATTGTACCCTTGTCCCCTATCACGCATGGAAAATGGCACAAAAGGTTTCGTTTTAAAGTCCCGTCCACACGCATACGTTTTTAACCTATCTATTTTATTGTTTAGGTAATGACTTGCACACCTTTTGTTCTCCTATAGGGAAGTAAGCGCCGAAAATGCATACATTTGGAAGGTTTCTTGGGACGCATCCACGCTTTTTTCTATTGTGTAAGTTAAACAGCTGATTGTTTTGGATTCTCATGAGGTCGCCTAAAACAATAGAAAAACGAAAAAACGTATGCACCATGAACATGGGCTAATAATTAAACCTGCAACTTACGAAAAGTCTTCACTTTATTACCTACGGTGTAAGCTGCGATTGCCTTTCCTAATCATCGTAGTATGAAACATCCGAAGTGTGGTGTTTTAAGATATTTATTAAAGGCAATCTTACATGCAAACCGCCACCGAAACGTGCCCGTGCTAATCCTACCTCCGATCCTATATCCGGGACCTAAGTACTTACAATGACATTCCAATCAGGCTAGCAACACTACACGAAGCATCTGAGTCATAATGAAACACCCTGTTCCGATTAATTATGGCATCTTTCAGCATCACATGCACATGCAGTTGCAAGCCTCAGTGCAAGTCCGTTATTGCTACAAGAGCAGTTTTGCGTGCATGCGCTCTTCTTACACTGGCAGTTTGTCAGTTCCAGGATGCTTGCTGGCCTGGCTGTTTTGTCATCAGGAGAGGGTACGGCGTGTTGTCCTCGATGAGACGGCTGGAATTCAGGCTACCACAACTGTCAACACGTACAGCTATTCACACGTACACTAACACTAACATACCTAGCAATACCCACAAACACACCTAGCTACAACTACAAGTACACCTAGCTAACCCTACTACCACTGGGGAACTGGGTGCCACAGCGCATAAAACCGCTCATCTCTCACCACTCTGACCCTTGTTCGATTCCCGGACGCGGAGTCATATGTGAGTTGAGTTTGTTGATTCTCACCGATGACCCGAAGATATTTCTCCCGGGTCTCTGGTTTCCTTCCTCTATAAAAATCAACATGTCAGTTGAACGTTGAGTGAAGAGAATATATGAATGTCGTTTGGGGTGTGTGTTATTTTATCGTCATGGAGGTGTGTTGGAGGTTGTGGCTAGGTGTGATTGTGGTTGTGGCTAGTTGTGTTAATGGATGTGGCTAGATATGGTAGTGACTAGTTGTTTTAGTAGATGTGGCTATTTGTGCAGGTGGATGTGACTAGGTGTGCTGTAAATGTAGCAAAGCGTGCTAGTGGGCATGGCTAGGTGTTTTAATGGTGTCCCAGAAGTATATTAGAGAGGAGTGTTCCTCTTCCCACATTTTATTGTCACACAACACTGTAGACGGTAGAGTTATTTTAAGCATAGAGTTTCCCCCGAGAAGAAACAAAGGCCGTCACTTTTAACCAATCAGGTTACACTGGAACATTGTAATTAACACGGTTCAACTGCTAAAAAATCTAAAGCGCAAGAGAACAAAAGACAACGTAATCGCATACCAGAACTTCACGACTATAAATAGACACATACTGTATTAGGGGCCAACACAAGCGCCAAAGAACACTCCTGTAATATACTCCTGGTGTTCCGATTTGCACTTTCAGGTGTGTTAGTGGTTATGGTTAGGTATGCTTACGGGATGTGGCTATGTGTGTTAGGGGATGTGTCTAGGTGTGCTGGTACATATGGCTAGGTGTTCTACTCTATTTGTGCTACTGTGTAGTTGATGCTAGGTGTGTTAGTGGGTGTGGCTAGGTGTGCTGATGGGTGTGGCGTAACTAGTCAATTATGAGTAGTTGTGGTTTGCTGTGTTATTGGGGGTGCTCAGGTGTGGTAGTAGTTTTGGCTAGATATGTTAATGGATATGTCTGCGTGTGGTAGTGGGTTTACCGAGGTGTGCTTGTAGTTGTTGCGTGATAGTACATGTGGCTAGGTGTGCTAACAAGTGTTGCTAAGTGATTTAGTGGGTTTCCCTGGTGTGCATTTAGGTGTTGCTAGGCCTGCTAGTGTGGCTAGGCGTGCTACTGGATGTGGTTATCTTTGCCAGGACGTATGTAATTGGTGCCAAGTTATGTCAAGGGGTGTGCCTATGTATGGCAAATTCAGATATTGTATGTGTATAGATGTGGCAGTAGTTGTGAATAGGCTTTAAGTCAGTGCTGCTAGGTATGCTAATAAGCATGGTTAGATGTTTTAGTGGGTGGCTAGGTGTGTTAGTAGCCATGATGGCTAGGTGATCTAATAGGTGTGCTCAGGAGCCCCATTACTCGGAGCGTCCATTTCCCATACTACGTCTATGATGCAGCGTTTTTACCTATGCTAGTAGCTATGGCTAATGGTTCTAGTAGGTATGCATTGGTGTGTATTTAGGTGTGGCTTTGATTATTAGTGCGTGTGGATATGTGTATGTGTATGTATATGTATACAGCGAATTGCAAAAATCCTGTCAAACCCAAATATATCACTATATCAATATATCCGGTGCAATATGGGAAGGATTACTCGTCACTCACTGCTCTAACCCGTTGACCCGCACACGAGACCGACGCAATAATGGCTGCCTTTAGCATGCATCTGAGTTGCCTGCGTTGCGGCTCCGGAGTGTCGGAGCGCAGCGAGCGGGAATTAGGGGGATTGGGGCGAGGACAAAAAGAGAGGGGGGAGGGGGTGGGGAGGAGAGGAAGAGAGGCCTGCCGGCAAGCCATGAATATTTTGATATGCACCCACTAATTAAAGTGCATAAAATTAGTAAGTCATTCGACCGATTCATCCAATCATCATGCGGCGGAAGTAAAAACCATGTTTAATATTTGTCAAATTCACGCGTGGAATATCAAGGAATCTCAACTCGAGCGTAAAATTAAAAAAAAAAAAATCCGGGGAAGAGGGGGACAGGAGGGAGGGGGGTACTTACATGAAAAATGGGTATGTATGTGAGGCCAAGAGGCTCAAACCCTGACCCTGTTTGACCCAAAATCCGAGCTCCAAAACCCTGATTTCACCCTTTTTGGGAGAAAAAACCCTGATGCCTAAAAAATACTGAACCCCGACCCTGACTGCACCCACATTAAACTCAAATCCTGACCCTGATCTGCCCAAATCAGGTCAAAACCCTGACCCTACCTGCCCAAACTGAGCTCAAAACCCTGACCCTACCTGCCCAAACTGAGCTCAAAACCCTGACCCACCCCGCGGCACATATATAATACGTCACAAACAGGAGTCCCCCCCCCTCCCCCGGGCAAAAAAATATACAAACTTGGAGAATGTCAGCTGAAACTCCGAAAAAAACATGTGAAGACAGGGCCTAAACCCAAACCTATAAATGTTAACGACTTTTGCACGATATGTAATGTATCTTTTAAGCTAGGCGAGAATCTGTTCAAGACTTCAGAAAGGAAAGAGAGCCGAAGCTTTAAATAATTCTAGCTGGTGCCTGCAAAAGTATTGGTCTTCATATTGCGAAATCTGCTGCTCTATCAGAGCAAGTCTGTCTTTCCTGAGGAAGGAAGATTCGAAATGCAGTAGAGAACTACACCTATGTTAGTGAAGGTTTGCAGGATAAAGATAACTAAGATAAAGAGAACTCGATCGTTGCCGCTGAATATAAAGTCGCCACCAAATCAGTAAAGAACACAGCCGACACAATAACATCGGAACGAAGTTCTGCCAAAAGAAGCGCTAAAAACCATCCACGCAGCGGTACCAAATCATCAAAACAGCTCGTATTTTCGGAAGCACAAGCCTGTTTCAACCGTGTGCGTTTCGTCGAGCAAGACGCTTGTGGAGTTCCGATACAAAATATTTCTCGTTTAAGCTTCTCTTTCGCCACGGCTTTGTTATTTGAATCTTTGTGGATTGGTATACTAAAATATACTGCACAAATTATACCATACAACTGAATAAGAAGTCTTTAACAAAGCCAAACTCAACTTCAACTCAAGAGCAAAGCTGAGAGGGAAAGTGAAACTGAACAGTGTCTTGTCAGGTCATGAATTAAGGTACGGTGAGGTTGAAATCATTGCGTGTTTATATGTGCATTTCTTTGTCGATTTGTTGACCTCGTGGCGCTGATAGATTTTGCCATCGGACGGTATTCTTGTTTGAGGTACGTTTCGTAGGTGTTATGCCACATTTCATTTTACTCTCGGTCATAATACATACCAGCGCAAACACCGTGATCTGTAGGCCAACACTAAAATAATTTTGAGCGTGTTTTTGGATGTCGCTCGCCAAAACGAAGCCAGAAATACCCCGGAGAAATAAACACTCAGCACCGAATAATTTATGTGAGCGAAGCAATATTCAACTCTCAAGGGAAACTTAAACAAGAATCCTCTCACGGCCGAGGTTTTGGTTCGAGAAATTAAAGGCTTCCAACAGTTCCCTTTATAGTTCGGTAATATAATGAGCAGACTGCAGCTTTGGGAAGGAGGGTAAAAGCTTTTAAATATAGATAACCAACAGGCATTTCAGTAATAAATACCAATATGGACGCGAGCTGCTATAAAGAGCCGCAGGGTAGAATGAACAGTAGAGAAATATAGTGAAAGCTCCATCATAGGTGGACAGGATACAACTTATAATATGGGACAAATATAAACATACATTTGAGACACTCATCTATTAGTACTCTGAACCTGCAGAACAGTAGACTAAATTGTAAGCGTGCGTTACATGAATAAGTAGAGGTCAACGTCTTTTAAAATTTACATACACGAGAAAACAAAAATATTAAATTACATATATATACATGACAACCCGATCCCTATTCATCAGAATACGGAGCCGAAGGACCGCATTTTTTACCCAGATGGCCAGTGATTTTATATACGACACGTACGACGACCTGAAGCCAGTGAAGAGACCAGGATCCGGAAATCTAAAATTCGAAGAAATATATATATTGGAATCTATAAGCCATCGGCTCACTGTGCTGCATTTGAAGGCACTTCAAGACCAATATTATGAGTCTCTTAAAAACTGTCAGAGATTTAAATTTACCGTAAGTTGGATCGACCACTTAAATGAGGCAGAGACACAGAACTTAATGAATGAAGAAACAGAGGTCACGCGCGAGTTACAGAGCCTGCAAGTTCACAAGTCAATGAAAAACCCCAAGGCCTGTAGTTTTGGATCAACATATCCTTGAAACTCCAAAAGCAACATACACATGAGTCAAATTCAAACCGGAAGAGACGGAATTCTTTAGATTCTTCACGAGGATTGTTAGCCCGCAATAAGAACTCTCTCGCTGATTTAAAGACCTTGATTTGTAACATGGAGGCTGACCTAACTGATATGCGTAATGAATTCTTACTCTCGTCACATCAAAACACGAATCAAGAAACCAAACTCAGTCATTTGGAAAACAAATTAGTGCAGCAAGATAATATATACAAGACCGAAATCAAGATGCTGTCATCACGTATTATTGACCAAGAAGTTGAAAATGGCGAGTTGAAAGCGGATATAATAAAGCTGAGATCCGACTTTCAAACTTTAAAAAAACAACACAAGAATACAAAAAAGAAGACAATGAAAGACCAAGGTCTCCAGTGTTCCGAGACTACCCAACCTACTGAAGCTTATCAGTTTGTTCAAGAGCCATCTTTCTTACATGACAACCCGATCCCTATTCATCAGAATACATTTTCTGTGCTAAATGACGATAGTTTACAATCACCTGACCGACAACCCACTACTAAAGAAAGGGACCATGAAGTACGGTAGTACGGTTAATTCTCGGGTTCAAAACAATGAATATATGCCTGCTCAAATGCAGTGTGTTAAACGAATAAGTAGTGTTTAAATTAAAAGGTCAACATACGAGAAAAACACAAATATTAAATTACATATATAATAGGGGAGCAGAGAATTAAAGTCACCGCGCTACCGGCCACTCCTAAAGACTGCTAAATTCAGCTAATAATTCTTCCCTTTGGTTATTACTAAGAGGATTTCAAATGAAAGTGTATTTCATCTTCAATCTCATGTGGCCCGAGTAAAAGCCCAGATGAGCTCTTGTTAGTTTTAAAAACTACGTTTTTCCACTTCATCATCGAGAAGGTACTTATATGTATGACTTAAAGCCGTTCCTACTAAAAACCAGCTCAATCTGGCTAAGACTTTAAACTTCAAATTGAGCGGATATTTTGTTGAAGGTCGCGTCGCGGTAATCGGAAGTTTAATATCGTGGGCTAAAGCAGCGAAAGACGAGTTTTATTTGTCTTTTGGTTGACACTCACGGTTCGGGCAGAGTATACCAAAAATATATATGTAAGGCTAACTTCGAGAAAGGTAAGCGTTGTCCTATAAATAAATTAGTCTTTACAATTGCGGCTGCAGTTCTGATCTGTTATTTATATGTAGGTAACCTTCCTATTTACTAATACGGTTTATAAATAAGAAAATCAGCATGTTCAAATACATTAAAATTTGTCACGTTTTTTCGTTGTCCGGTAAATGATGACAAATGCAGTAATTACATCGAGGGAGTACTGACATCACTGATATGTTTAGCTCTCATCGTGACCAACTCAAATGACACGTGTGGAATTTGAAAACGCACTGATGCGGAAATGTACGATTTTGCACATAATTAGAAAGCTCTGAGGAGAAAAGCTAGGAGTGATGTTGAATTAAGTTTAAACCAAGCTACGTTCCCAAAACTTATTCATGAAACGAAATAAAATTTCACATGGTGTTCTAATATACGCTGAACTGACGAACGAGATCAAAGTTTTCATTTAAATGCGACGCGACCTTCAACGAAATATCTCAATTTGAATTTTAGTTGGTTTTTAGTAGGAAGAGCTTGAAGTCATCTGGTATAAATATAAGTACCTTCTCGATGATGAAGTGGAAAAACTTGGTTTTAATCTGGCCGCAGCCATTGTGCTTCAGGTTAATGTCAAGTCTCCATATATAGATTGTGACAATTGAAATTACGCGCTCATGACTGTGAGGTGGATGATGTTCCAATTAATACGACTTAAACAGGTGAACAACAGTTAGGTACATGGATCTCGGAAATACTAAAGTAGGAACAATTTATATTGATAACTTCCTCCAAAACCCTCAGATGCACGCTAAAGGTAGCCATTATTGCATCATTCCCACAATGCACCCGATATATTGATATAGTGATATTGTTGGGTTTGACATAATTTTGCAATTCGCTGTATATATATATGGCAATTTTCATGAATTCTGACCCCCCTCAACTATATCGGGTGCATTGTGGGAAAATGACTGCTGGTCAAGCCCCAGCAAAAGTACTAGTTTACGAGATGTAGCGATGTCACACCGGAAACCAGACAAAATGCTTAACCGAGGCGTTTTTTTCTATATTAGATTTTTACCGAAGCATTTCCTATGTTAGATAATAAATTTATTTATTTCCTATGTTGAATGTAGAGTCCAGGAACCAACACTACTAATTGAACAAATCTTAGAGAATCCGTTGTCAACGTTACAAGAAATAATATGGAAGACTAATACAGAATACTACTGGCACAGTGCCGGTATAGTCTACCTACTTTTTCAAGGAACTTCGGTGATTTAGTTCAAAAAGAAACAGTTCTCAAAGATTAGCTCTAGTTCTCTGCACTGATATAACACAGTGATATTGAGTTCAACATATTATTATTTTCAGAACGTTAATTAGAGTTATTGTTTTCAATGAAAAATATAAAATGTGGTTTTCGAAACCAAACTTAAACACAGTTCCGATGAGCAAATGTTATGCACACTCAGACAAAACACGAACAGTGGAATAGCAGTTTGCAGAAAGATAACCACTCTCGGGTTTACGATTTAAACCCGACATTAATTATTTCACTTTATCGAACTCGCGATTTGTATTCAGTTCTCAGTTCAGTTTTCAGTTCTCCGCAGATATTTATTTTCTACTAACTGCCGGCTTAAAATTAATAGTATTTATATTTGCTTCATGGCTTTAAGATCTCCATTTGAATTAAAAGAAGATTTATTCGGCAGAAAATGGTACACACGCCAGGTTAAAATAACAATATCTCGCATCATTCTCGGTTTGTTTTGAAGAGAAACCTGTCATTTATGTGCTCCACAAAGCTTCGTAGCCAGCAAACGATAAATGTACGCACATAAACGGAAATATTTAAATTCTGATTCGTTAATAAATTGCAGCTGTCTAGCGTGTAATTCTGTGTTATATTATAAGCTCTATATTTGACTCTTTCCCTTCTTTTCCCTTCTTTTCCCTTCTTTTCTTCTGTAACATTCAGAGATGTGGGACTGATAAAATTCCGTTGTACTTTGTTTACTTTTAAAGCCCACAAGATTACACCAGTCCTGGACTATTGTTTTTTTTGTAAACACAACGCGGTTCCAGTGCTAAAT
The DNA here is from genome assembly GCA_030867875.1 of Actinernus sp. WN-2022. Taxonomy (NCBI): domain Eukaryota; kingdom Metazoa; phylum Cnidaria; class Anthozoa; order Actiniaria; family Actinernidae; genus Actinernus; species Actinernus sp. WN-2022. The sequence continues at coordinate 123,232,136 of JAOWCC010000577.1, forward strand.
ATTTCTTTGCAGTGGATGCGTCAGAACACAAATAATGCAGATCAGTTAATAGAATACTGCTATCTAAAATAAGTAAAATTTGTTGTTATATAATTATTTTAAAAACGAAAATTCGTGTGTTTTGCGTGACATTTACAAATTCAAATCGAAACCGCGGCAAACACGCCAAATCGCCAAAGTATTCTTGAAACAGTCGGTATAGACTAGTAATACCGGCTCTGAGCCAGTTGCATTCTGTATTTATCTTCCATACTATTTCTTGCAATGGCAACAAAGGATTATCTACTGATATGTGCTCCATTACAACCAGATGTTCGTTTGGCGTAAATTGAGGCAGTTTCTCCGGTTAACAATTCTCCTTGTGTTTCATTATTTCACATTTTAAGAGTTTGTGTTAGAAAATAAATATAATATGTATTATCTAACATAGAAAATCTGTAAAAATCTAATATAGAAAAAGCCTTGGTTAAAGTTTGGTCTGGCTACCGGTCTGATATCTGTACATCTCGTAAACTGGTACTTTTGCTGAGGCTCGATCGGCAGTCATTTACCCACAATGCACCCGTTATAGTTGGGGGGGGGGGGGGGGGGGGGCAGATTTTATGAACATTGCTGTATATATATATACCCGATAAAAAAAAAAGATTTATATATTGTACATATGCAAACGTATACACACGTACAGCTGTATGTATAGTCGAAATTAAGAAACGCCATCGTTATATACATGCGAAGAATGAATACGTTATACCAAATGTTTTGAGCTCAGTTTTAAAAGAAGTAAGACAAATATAACAAATCACTTTAATACTGACGCACTTTTCGATTCCCTCATGGCCAGTCATTAATAATTTACTAGTTTATACTAGCTAAGAGCAAAGTTGCTCAAATAAAATTAAATGTTAATTATTGTCAATTTCGTTACATAATATATTTTCTCCATCTTCAGGACATAACAAACTTTGCTGCACTGAAGGAGACTCACCACTTCACAGGTAAGTGATATATATCATATTTCAAGGTTAATGAGAGGGTGCTGCAAAAAGAATAACGCCAAAAGGGAAATAAGTTTTACGATATTTAATATATTACCCTGCATCTGTAAAATGTGTTCCTATGTAATGGTTAAGAAAATATACTGTAGATTCTGTTGACAATTATAAAGGCAAGCTCGATATATTTAACCAATGCAAACTATATAGTAAATGTCCAAATATTTTTGCAGGCTATAAGCGATATTTGAATGTCGAAAAGAGTAAATCATAAATGAAATGAAGTATAATTAAAAATAATGATAGAAAGGGTTTTGGATGTTAACTGTAATAACCTGTGCTCACCTGGTGTTAAGGCAGTAACTTTGATAATAAGGATAGAAAGGGTTTTGGATGTTAACTGTAATAACCTGTGCTCACTTGGTGTTAAGGCAGTAACTTTGATAATAACGATAGAAAGGGTTTTGGATCTTAACTGTAATAACCTGTGCTCACTTGGTGTTAAGGCAGTAACTTTGATAATAACGATAGAAAGGGTTTTGGATGTTAACTGTAATAACCTGTACTAACTTGGCGTTAAGGCAGTAACTTTGATAATAACGATAGAAAGGGTTTTGGATCTTAACTGTAATAACCTGTGCTCACTTGGTGTTATTAGGCAGTAACTTTGCCTTTGGTACTAAGACAAACATATATTTTATGAGATATCTATTTTGGTTGGGTTTATATAAATAAGTTATGCTCACTAAGATTATGTATTCAGTTTCTTTTAAAACGCATATTTGGTATAAATCTTTTGATGAAGCCATAGTTTGCTTAAATTCGTTATTTTTTTACTTATTGTGGAGTTGAGATGGCGTATTAGTTAGCATTTCACTTCCCGCCATTGATCAAGTTCATGTATTTTGTTTAGGTTTGTTTTTCCTTTTTTACAACGTTTTAGCTACATACAGTTAATTCTAACAGAATAAACTGAATGTACTCTATTCGATAAACACCTGCCTGAATCGCAAAGCAGATGCGAATGTTTGAGCCGAAACTAAAGGTACACAACTTTATTAATGTTTGCCATATAATCAGGTTTATTGTTGAAAATCTTCCAAATTTGTACTTTTAATATATTCATATTCTAAGAACTCGTAACGTTCCAGCTTCTGTTGACAACGTTAAAATGAAGGAAAATAGATGAAAGTTCTAAAATAGACGCTTTTAGTTAGTTTATTATGCCCATCTCAAGTCCTTTGGATAAAAGATATTTCCATATCAATGTATCTTCTCATGCGTTTACAAGAAATAAAGGAATAATACACAAGGGAACAGTACATGTAATCTGATAGTTCTTCAACAGATTTCCATATCAATCTATCTTCTCATGCGTTAACAAGAAATAAAGGAATAATACACAAGGGAACAGTACATGTAATCTGATAGTTCTTCAAGAGATTTCCATATCAATGTATCTTCTCATGCGTTTACAAGAAATAAAGGAATAATACACATTTCAATTCAAAAAGTCTGAATGCTTTCATGTTTTCGCAACTATATCAACCGCTTTTATTGCCGATAAAAAAACATAGTGCCACAATGGCAAACTCGATGTATATTAGTATTATCACGTTGGTTAGTTAGTTATGACGCAAAAGTTATTCTAACAATGTGTTTTATTGGTTCAACGGACTGAGACCAGAGAGATTAACTTGTATGTAGTATAATTTTCTCAAATTTCATCAATAAAACGATTTCAAATGATATAGATGAAGTGTATTACTGGGTAGTTTCTGGTAAGTTTCATTAGAGGGAAAGCCAGTAGTAGCCGTTACACTTGAACATGTGCTATCGCACATGAAAATCATCCTAGAAACGTTTTTGCATGGTAGAGTCCAAAATGGCAGCAGTTAGCCTGAATGAACGAACCCAGAGGAGACGGCTGAAATTCAGGCTAGGCAGCAGTCTCATTCGTGAATTGATGGCTTCTCTCATCCGCGAACTGAATCTGTTGCTGATTCCTAGAGACACCGTAACCTCTGCTTTTATGTCAATAGATCGATTTCACTTAGGTCACGTGAATCCTAAAAATCTTTATTGCTGATTACTCGGGCTGCCTGTGGCAGCGCCGAGTCTTAAAATGCAAGTCGTTATTTTTAATTTTTTTATTTCATGTCAGACGGCTTCTGCGCATGCGTTAAAGGTCAAATTCCAACCAATCAGATTGCACTGTGCTGGTCATGCAACAATCGCCAGGTTAAATGTATTTACATAAGTGAATACAGTAAATCAAAATGGTCGACCCGCGAGGGCGAAAGCCTTTCAACAGGCTCAGGATATTTCAACTGGCGCTCTTGTTGACCATAAAAATACATGAACAACCAGGAGCCGTAATACATTCGATCAGCGCTGTTTGGACAGATCCAATGTACATTTAGAAACGTAAGCGAAATACAATATCCAAACACGTTTGGATATCAACGGGTATCGAATTATAATCAAAGGTTAGATCTCGTTGTCATTATTACGAGACAAGGAGTATCGATCGATGAGTCATTGTCAGAAATCTATTCCCGGCCGTAACGTTAGGCAATCTGTCAATGGTAAAACTGTTGACAGTTTGGGTCAGGTCAACTACACAGCTAAGGCATGTTTGACGACAGAATAACCTAGCTAGAGAGTCTCTACTGGATTAAGATACTGTTACATGTCTGTTAATATGGGGAAAACTGAAGAATCCTTCATTGAGCTTGATAACCATGTTTGGATTTGGAAGCAGAATTGAGACTTTATTAGCCGTATTTTGTGAGTCCCAAATCGCTAGTTCCCATACAAGTCATGCAAATATATAAATGACGTCGTGTTTACAAACAGTTAAAGTATCGCTATAGCAAGAACAGCAGATAAAGTTACATAGAGGCACACAAATTGACATAACTAGCTCCATCACAGGATGGACAGGATACAATATATGGTACAAATATAAACATACATTTGAGACAATCGTCTATTAGTACTCGGAACCTGCATGCAGTATAACAGAACAGCAGACTAAATTGTAAACGTGTGTTACATGAATAAGTAGTGTTTAAATTAAAAGGTCAATGAGAATGAAAGTCACCGCGCTACCGGCCACTCCTAAAGACTGCTAAATTCAGCTAATAATTCAAATGAAAGTGTATTTCATCTTCAATCTCATGTGGCCCGAGTGAAAGCCCAGATGGGCTCTTGTTCAAATAAAATCAAGGTGCGTTTTTCTGAAAGAGAACTAAAAATTACGTATTTTTGACAAGTTCTATCAATCTAGGATATTTCTCGCCCAAAATATAAGCGATCAAATGTGCGCCATGTTTACAGTAAAATGTATGGCGCCGCCATCTTGATGGCGGCTAGATTACCAAGTTTCATTAAAGTTCACAATTACCAAGAATTCTGACCTAAAATGTATCTATTTGCATAGATATTCACTTATTTGACATTTGGTTTGTATTTAGAAGGTTTTTGGCTGAAAGTTGCACTAATTTGACTCCTCAAAATACGTGACTGGTGTTGCGTGACTCAAAATCGCTTCATCGATATCTCCGGAACAAAGTGAAAGAAACCGATGAAATTTGGTGTGAAGACTCGCTTAGGTAAGCTCTAAACTGTATCAAAAGCACAACTTGGTAGAGTTCATAGTGTCGAAGTTAGCAATTTGATGACGTCATATGAAATTGATCTACAGCCATTATTTCCCTTAATTCTCAGATAAAGAAAATAAACTTACCTTAAGAGTGCGTCATTGTCCTTTTGTCTCGCTGGAGTCTAGAAATGTGTTTATGGCGCATTTCTCTCAGTTTGGGTTTCTCTCTCTTCTCTCTGTCTAAAAGAAAGGGAGAAGAGAGAGAAACCCAAACCGAGTGACATGCGCCATAAACGCATTTCTATACTCCAGAGAGACTAAAACACAACAACACACCTTGTTAGGCCTTAGGTTTTAATGAACACCGCCGCCCTGTTGACAAACCTACTAATAAGTCTAAAGCAACTGCCGTGTCTCTCGACAATTATTCCTTTAGAGCTCGTTCATATCGCTCGCAAAGCATACCTTATCGATAAATGACAAACTCTAGAGCCCAGAGGAATGAATAGAAAAGAAGAACTGTAACATAAACCTTTTCAACCGTCCTAGTTAGCCACGTTGTTATATTTCTCATTTACATTGTACATCCGCGGTATCAGTCATTTATTCTCTTGGATTCTTAGATTTCTATCGCACCCACTCATGTAACGTACAGCTTCCTAGTTTATAGCCATGCATATTATCATATTTCTCATTTACTTTGTATGACCGGTATCCGTTGTTCGCTCAGTTGGGTTCTTCGTTTTCTTTCACGCCCACTCATACATCACCATTTGTAATCTTATATATTTAAAAAAAGTCTCATATTCGTATATTTGTATTTGCAACGGTTTTTATATTTATATTTTCACAACTTGTAAACCCTGATGAAGGTTGGCCGTGCCAGCCGAAATATTGGTCAATTATAATGATTCCCAAACCGTACAAATCAGCCTCCCATCGCTCTATTATTACTTATACTTGAATACGGAATGCACAAAAAAAGACATTGAATTCAAGTTTGATTTCAATAGTCTAAATGGGTTTAGTCACCCTCGGCACTAACTTGGATAAGGGTTTATGAAGTGAAAAATGATGTTATTGTACTCGACGCCTTCAATTTCTTTCTTGGAGGACCGCTTGTTTCAGAAAATGGTTTTTCTGTTCTGCGCACTTCCTCCTGGAGTTGTTGAGCATAATGATAATCCATGTGCTCTGGCATGTCCCACGCTGACACCATATGGCGGCATTTGTCACACATAACAAAATCCTCGTCTCTCATTTCTCCGCCAAGCTCTGGCCTATTACAGTTAGAAGTTCTTGTCGAAGAGGAGGGTAGCTCCCCAGCCACGTTGGGTCCATTTATGGAGTCGTTTTCGGAAACAACTTTGTTCTCATGCTGCTGGCTATTCGACTCCGAGTTAATGGCTCTTGTAAAACTGCTGCTCTGGATTCCAGAGAGCCCATTTTCTTTATGCGTGTCTTTGTTAACAAGAAACGCCAGAATGCCTGTTTTGGGGGTTAATTTTGCTGGTTTTATATACTGCTGTTGTACTTGGTGATATTCATAATCACTTCGTTTCTCGACATCCTGCATGCCAACGTTTGACTGGGTTACATGCCTATTTGCATTACTGGCAAAATCCGTTTTTTCATGGCTGTAACATTGCTCCAAAGGTGCCAAATCAGGTTGTGAGGGCATCCCTATAACTAATTTTGAATAGTTCAACGTTTCCCTGTGATCCACAGAGGTAATACCCGGACAGCAGGATGCACTATCATCGTGTTGTCTTTCTATGATAACATCCAGAGAAACCGACGTGGTATCTTCCTTTGTTGTTTTGTTAGCTCTTGTCTCCCCAGCTGAGTTACGTTTTTCACAGCTTTCCGTACAAGTCTCGGACACCAAGGCCCTTGTACTAAGGTTAGGCATCTTATTATTGCTGAAATATGAGCTGATGGAGGGGGTTGGTGAGTTGTTGGTTGTTTCAGTGAACCGGCTAGCTGACAAGTCCAGATTAGTGATGGCAGGTTCCCTGTGAATGCAATCAAACATCTGTGTGAAACAAACGTCCCTGGCAAAATAACCTATTATCTCTGACCTGAACTATACGATGTACTTTTTACATGACTTCGTTTATTTGACAAAAATATTTGACCCTTTTCTTCTCTATTTATATTTATTTAATATCCTGTATTTCCCAGTCATCAGCGCTGACTTAAAAAAACTATATTTTGTCCTATCCGCACTAGCAACACAGGCTACCCAGACTCGACGTATGTATTATCTTCAGAAATAAAAGATTGATACTGAAGTTGTGTGCGTGATTTTTCACGATTTGGGACCTTTTCAAGGGGCTATGTCATGGTACTTCGCATCGAGTAATCGCTCGGTTGGTAGTGTTAATTGGATACAAACAGTTAAACTTCCCTCCCTCAATGCTTGATTGAAAGGATTTTCAATATTTTCTCTAGACTGTTTATATACACTATTTGTTAGTCATTGTTTCATATTTGCTTTGATTTTAAGCATCCCACATGGCCGAGAGGTTCGTTAGTTCATATCAAAATCCGTGGAAATAGCTGTTTCCGGCCTGGAACGCGAATGTATAGTGTATTACCGTGACACAGCGCCTTTAAGAGAGCTTATTAGGCTGCGAAATTTACGGCGGTTGGCGTGAGGAAAAATTAACAAGGTGAACAACTCGAGATCTCTAAAACGCCGACCTACCTCGAATATTTCCCCAAACTCCGGCACGTTTCTTCATCGCTCGCTAACCGCTACGCCCTCGCGCGGAACCCTCGGTGAATAAATCCCATACACCCTCACTCCAGGCCGATAACCGTTATTTATTGAAGTATCAAACTTGGACGTAACATCCGAAATTTGAGCACCGGAGAAGAGAGAGCTAGCGTATAATCGTGCTCTTAGATACAACCCGTAGCTTTCGAGTCCTGATAAATCCTGGTTTGTGATCCTAAACACGAACCAGCTGAACCAGAAGAATATTTTGGAAAACAACTCCGCAAAATGCTTTGCATATGGTGATTTCGTACCGTAAGAAATCGGCTTATGGCTATATGATTGACAAGAAAACAAGACTGTGTCTGTGTTGTACGTTTTTCCTGGGGGAACATTACTGCATTCTGATTGGTCTAAGCTTTTTTAATTGACAGGTACGGAACTATGAATTGGAGGTGTCTTTGAAAATTTGTTCACTTCCGCAACAAATTGTCAAGTCGCAGCAAACCATCCGCACTTGAAAAACGAGGTGTTGACGGGAAGTTTGTCTAAATGAACAGGTTTTCGTGCTAGCGGCGCGGATATGCTCTTTTGGCTTCCAACAATCCCCAGAGATTCAAGTAACGAAGCAGTGGCGGCCATGTTGGTGGAACTCACAAGAGAAGCTAACGAGGAATCTTTTGTTAACGTCCACCAACATGGCGGCGATGACGTAACGTGCAAGCAATAGCACTAGGCAATAGCACTAGGCACCACAGGGGCGGATCCAGGATTTTTGAATGGGGGTGGCTGTCATAGATTTTTTGTTCAGTAACATGCATTGCCTCTGTAAAATGCTGCAATTTGGCCAGTCCAACCAGCCAAAGGGGGGTGGCTAGCCACCCAATCCACCCCCCATCCTCCCCCATCCTCCACCCCCCCCGAAATCCGTCCCTGCACCAACACCTTGCGAAATGATCTTCAACAGAACTCGGCCTTACCATGCGTTTGACCTTTCCTTGCCAATTTTAGAGGGCAACAGTAAGTCAAACATCTTCTTCGATATCCATGGTACTTCAAGTCTCTGCAGTGCACACGAACGAGAGCTTGGTGAGCTATCCTCCAACCGGAAACTAACCGTAACCAAATTAGCCTGACGAGCGTTCTGGAGAATGTGGAATGATTCAATGGTTACAACAAAACAAACTTGAACCGTCGTCGATCATAGCGGAATTCTAGCTTCGTCCCCAGGATTCAACTCAGTCGTCCCATCGTGCAAAGCATTTTCCCCCAAAATGGCGGCTGTGGGGCTAAACTGAAGCAGTGACGTCATAATATCCAGCCGCGCGTAAGCGAAAAGCCTGGGAACGAGGCTATATTAAAGCGTATTCTATATCGAGTGAGTAGTTGAATATTTCTCGATTTGAGTGTTGAATCCTTGAGTTATAGAGGTTTAAGTCTGTGACGTAAACCGGTCTTCATTTATTATACAAAACCATGTTGGTAGAGATAAATTACCTTTTGTATGCATATATGTTATATTTGAAGCTTATATCAGTGATTTTACCAAATATTTTGTCTAAACATTCACAAGGAAAAAGAATATAACCAAACATCGTAAGAAGCGATTCCGCCTCGTCAAATTTATGTTTCATCTTCAGCATATTGGATATAGAAACCTCTATAACTCAGACGCAACACTCAAATTAAGAAATATTCTACTTTCCAACTGTTCACTTTGTGTAGAATAGATATCATTGATTAAAAAAATGACTATATATACACTTTAAGCTCTGCCTCACTTAGTTACTGTTGCTATGTCCCGCAAGCCTAGTTGATATCTCATCTAATTTAGCAATTTGCAGGAACGAACATACCACTTGTTTCTCTCTGGTCAGCCTCTCGTGTAGCTCCTCGACCAGCTGATTTAGCCAATGCTGCACCTGGTGAGCACAATAACACGTTTACACGATTCTGAACAATCAAGCAGGGAGAACACCGGTTTTGGACGCATGTTTTTCTCGTAAAACCGCGTGCGGTTCTGAACTCCATGGCCTACCATTTATGTCATAGACAAGTGGGAAACTCAAAACCAGACAGAAAAGGTACAATATATATATTAATGACTTTTCTAACTCTTCTAACATCTTCATTTTTTTATATTTTTGCTGACGATTCTAATCTTTTCATTTCAGATAGTAAGTTATTAACTATAGAATCTATCAAAAATGATGAATTAACTAAAGTCAATACGTGGTTGTGTGGTAAGTCTAATTTTGTTAATGCAATTACAATATAATACTTAACATTAATAACACATTACTTGAGCAAATGACATCAATAAGATATCATGGTTTGTTAATTAACTCCAATTTGGGCTGGCTGAATTGCCATACCACCCATATCTGCAAAAAACGTTTCGAGGTGTGGGACTATTGTCAAAAGCTAGATATTATGTTGTGTTGAGTATACTGGCAATGTTCTCTTATTTATACGGTTTCTTACTTATATGGATTAATTGTCTGCAGTGCTCGACCTTAGCGGTAGTCCACTAGTCCTGGACTAGTAAGAAATGCTTCTGGACTAGTAAAAAATAGAGCCACTAGTCACAGGACTAGTAACTATTCTATAATTTGTAATGTTTAATAAAAGATAAAAACAAAAACATGTTGTCCTGTGATTGTTGTTTGAACGCGATTCTTCGCAAACGTTCCAAAAACAATCGCGAAAAGGCCGAGAAGACTGAACAAGGCTGAGGCGAGGACTGGGCACTAGTCAGCCCCATTTGTTCACTCGTGCGTGTATCATGAAAGGCTTAGAGATCAGCAAATATTGGCAACTACCAGGAATTTTCTCTGGGCTAGTAAAGTTTCAGCTCTACTAGTCCCAGGATCAGTGATTAAAAAAGTTAAGGTCGAGCACTGGTCTGGGGTAACACAAACCTTACTAACACTAGAAAAATAGTTATAATGCAAAAGAGGCTATACATACATGTATAATTACGCTTTTCAAACGATTGCATCTCCTAAATTTTATGGATCTTGTTTATCTACATACTGTGTTGTTATGTCGAGAGATACAGCGGTTTTTATTTAACAAGACAGACACGCTTCAGCTCAAGTCGGCTATCTTTAATTCTCCTCCTTCTCATAACGCGCATGCGCCAAGTAACAAGCATGCGTCACGCAACATAATAGTGTGACACAACAAACAGTAAAGTCTGATCACACAACACATACAGCTCTCTTCGTGTACCAATGCATATAGTATTTGGAGCCTAGTATTGAATAACTTCTTTTGGTATTTAAAAAGCACAACTACAACACTCGCCAAGTTCTATGTCTTCCTATAGTTTCCCAAAAATATGAACCAACTATGGGAAATTTAATGTTAGATTTAAAGGTCCAAAAATTTGGAATAAACTGCATGAAAATTTCAAAATTAATAGCCTATATAAAGCAAAAAAAATAAATAAGGCCAAACTGATTGCAAACCTAATTGAATCCTATTAACTTTGTCACAGAAATAAGAGACATATATAAGGAGTATATGTAGTTATGATATAAAATCATGTTTGCCGCGTAGCACTAGTAAGTGTAAAGAATGTGATGTAAAGTGGTAGGCTGTAGTGCTAAGTGTGCACGCCCTACGAGTGCACGCCCTACGAGGGAAAGAGAAAAAAAAATCTGACCGAAGTGGGACTCGAACCCAACGACCTCCAGGTTACATGTCTGGCACTCTACCCACTGAGCTATCAAGTCAGATGAGAGCAATCGTGGGTATTGGTGCGTTTTATGGGGTCACGGCGATTATATATGTATATGTAGTTATGATATAAAATCATGTTTGCCGCGTAGCACTAGTAAGTGTAAAGAATGTGAGTGAAGGAGTGAAGTTTAGAATTATCAGACTGTAATCGACACCATGGAATGTAAAGTGTCTAGTCATGTTTTTTGTAGTCTGTGAGAGCTAATTTATAACCCTTATAAATTTTAGTTAATGCAATAAACAGAAAGTAAACAAAGAGCAATGTGATATGTTTTCAAGACAAGGGCTTCTGTCTCTTAGTCGTTCTCTTAGTCACTTCCAGCCCTAGATTTTAACTTAGGTTTTTATGATTGTATTGTAAACTGAGTTTATCATATATAGCTTTTAAATTTTTAACTTAAATTTTGCATATTTTGAATCTAGTATATTTTGATATTTATATGTCTCATTTGTATAATTATGTAATTAGTGTAATGATATTTAGATTTAGAGGGCTACGAGTTTATTAGTTTAATTAACACTATTACGTACTACCCCCGGTAAATAAAGCCGTTATTATTATTATTATATTATTATCTGTCTGTACTTCCAAAGGTCATATAGCGATCACGCAGGAAAACATGCTAATCATAGATTGGCCAATCACATTCCAGTAGCCTCATCCAAAGGCCTGTCAATCAAAATCTATTGGCTCTGTTTTCACTTTGCCTAAGCTCTGTTTATCCTTGCCTGGGGTTGGGACGCCCTCGTGTGGATCGTAACCTCTCGGTGGCCTAGAGGATTCCAACCCCTCGAGGGCCGGGGGATCGTGATCCCCTCGAGAGGATTGTGACCTCTCCGTGGCCTGGGGTATTGTGACCCCCTCAGCCTCAGAGGATTGTGACCTCACTGTGGCTTAGAGGATTGTGACCCCCTCAGAGGATTGTGACCTCACTGTGGCTTAGAGGATTGTGACCTCTCATTGACTTGGGGGATTGTAACCCCCTGGTAAGGATTGTGACCTCATCTCAGTGGCCTAGCTGGGGTCTTCTGCCCCCCTTGGCGAGGATAGTGACCTCATTGCCATCCAACTAGTGGCCTGTAAGGCTACAGGGCCCTAAGGGTAGTACTTCATTCATTAGAGCGGATTTCAATTGAGTGTCGGAAGTGTTTTGGTTTTGCGTTTACTAAGCTCTCCTATTGGCTGAGAAAGTAAACCAACCAATCAGAATCCAAGGTAAAACCAAACGCAAATTGGTTTTGGTTTTGCTTTGGTTTGTCATTGGCTCACAGGGAAGCCATTTATGAGTTACTTGTGATTACTCGCTCGTGATGATTGGCTGGCTGTGGGTAATTTGCGTTTGGTTTTACTACACTCAACTGAAAACCGCTCTATCCCGCAAAACAAAACTGTTGTTGTCTCACTTTACTTTATGGGTTGGGAGGATTAATACGAAGTTTAGTTTTATCAGTGATTAGTTTCGGAACGAGTTATCTTAGCGACCTTTCGCGGAAGACCGGAGAAGATGTATTCAGTTAACGGGCGGACTTTCGTTGGAGTGGCGAAGTTGCTAGAAGCAGTATTGGAGGACGAGAGGCTCTACGACTTACTGGCCCGCCAGGGGATCAAGGTGGCAGTTTAACCTGAGTATGGCTCCCTGGTGGGGAGGGCAGTTTGAGCGAATGGTTGGCCTCGTTAAGAGAGCGTTGTACAAGACCACAGGAAATGGTGGTATAACTAGCTCTCAACAACCGCCCACTCAGTTATGTCGAGGACGACGCCCAATTACCGGTCTTGACGCCAAACTCCTTGCTGTTCGGTCAACCCAAACTACTGCCTGAGCTGAATCCGCACCACTTGGAGACTGCGGACCTGCGCAGGGGGACCAGGTATCTTAAACGGTGCAAGGTTGTGGTGTGGCAGCGCTGGACCGGCGAGTACCTGAACCGACTTCGCGAGCAACATCGTTTTAAGCACGCGGAACAATCCCTGGCCCTAGCGGTGGGCAACGTGGTGCTGATTTAGTAAGCAGAGAGGAACCGCAGCAAATGGGCAACGTGGACAAACTCGTCACCGTGATGGAGTAGTGAGAACAGCTAAACTATGGACTGGGAATTTGTACCTCGAGCGAGCACTGCAGCATCTGTACCCTCTGGAACTGTCATGTGACAGGCATGCAGTGGAACCACCAGGCGCTTTGAATGCCGATGCTCCCGAATTCGCTCTACGACAGGCCGCACGACGCGCTGCAAAAGTGGCCAGAGACCGCCGCATCGCGGTTATCGCACAAGATGAAAATCATCATTGAACACTTTTGAACACAAGTTGAACCCGGGAGGGGGGGGGGGGGGGGGGGGGGGTAGGGGTGTGCCGCTGGGGCTCTGAAACCCATACCCTGTTTAAGACAAAAAAACTCAAATTTCCATACCCTGTTCAAGACAAAGTGTCAAAATTTTCCCTCTATAAGACAAATAACAAATTATCTATACTTGGATGTCAGTGTTTATTGTGATCTTGTACAATGAGTGTCATAACTAAATAAGTCTTCATCAAGCACTAGACTAAATAACGGCACTAGATAAATACCATACCCTGTTCAAGATCTGTCGATGTGAAAAAGGATACCCTGTCTAAGATCAGAACCTCGAAAAACCATACTCTGTCCAGCGGATCATCCCCGTACAGTCCATATATGGGAGTACCCCCCCCCCCCCCCCCCCCCCCCCCCGAAGTTGAACGTCACGTATTGTTTTTTGTGACATGTAATCTATCAAGTATTTGCCCCTGGACGAATATTTGCGTTCTCCGAGGCAAATGGGGGGGGAGGGGGGGGGGGGGGGGGGGGGGGGGGGCGGCGTGTGTCAGAGATAAGAGACATATAAGGAGTGAAGTTTATAATTATTACACTGTAATCGACATTTTTTTTATGTCTAGTCATGTTTTTGTAGTATGTGAGTACGAAGTTCACGACTACAACATCTAGGACGACGGCATAAAACAATAGTCTTAATTACAAAAACTGCACGTGAAAATGCACGCAATCGCCTACGTTTTCGGCTTGGTATATAAAGTGTTACAAGATACAATGATACGGTGATACAGTGATACGAAGATCTTAAATTTCATTTTTTAAGTGGAAGCTAAATGGCCCCCGCTAAATACAGGTCTCACTGCAATTTAATGAGAACCTCTATTAAGCGTAGACCCAGTATGAAACGGACTGTTGTCTAGCTCACTTGAGCTCTTGCAACCGTGGCGTGTATTAACGGTATTATATTTCAGCATGACTGCTTTGTCTGACTGTTTTGTTATTTAATTTTAACTTTTGAACGTTACGCATTTAACATGGAACCACTTTATTGCCCTTGTCAAAGAAACGTTTTTGCAACACAAATACGAAAATTGTGGAATGCGGATAAAAGAATTGTATTGTGTATTATATGGCATTTGGTTCTTTGATTTTAGATTAAAACCAGAGGATGATCAGGGTGCATGATAAACCACAGGAGAATCCTCTGGTTCATGGGCATCTGCTTTAATCTTTTCAATTTCTTTCTTACCTGTTGTATTGTGCACAGTTTTGTTTTCCCCGGAAAGTTCTTGCCACAACTGACTGACTTCGGTAGCTGTCGAGGGCGGACTGGCTCATAGTCGATTCCATGGGATAAGAGAGAAATCCATTCCCTGTCAATTAACCCACACAACAGTAACACCACACTCGTTAGACAACAACAACAACAACGTTTTATTTCGTACCACAATAAGTAATAAATAGAGAGATACAATATTATTCATTAAATATTTTCTCGACTGCAACGAAGAGACAAGAAAACCCGATGAAACTCCCCAGAACAGTTTAGAAAGATCACGAAGAAGTTTGTACTGACAGTAAGTAAATTGAATAGATAAGAGTTCTTAGAACAGTTTAATTGTCCATATAATAAAAAGAAAATTACAAAGTGGTTTGAAGATATTTGCGCTCATGCCACTCGTGAAATGTTTTCGACTCTCGAGGATAAACTTCATATCTTAGCACCACCGTGTAATAATATCCTCTATATATATATGCGCGACACGGGGCAGGTTTAAAGTACAGGTCACAATTCACAGGTCAGGTCACAGATCAGTCACTTCTTGTTTACCTGTGAACCCTAGCTCTAGGTGAGTGAGAACCCGTCGTTTACCTGTGAACTCGTCCGATGGTTAGGGTTAGGTTTGTGGTTTGGGTTAGGATTTGTCTTAGAATTAACAACCTGACCTGTTAATTGTGACCTGTACTTTAAACCTGCCGCGCAACACGTTGTATGCAGAAATCCAGTCAGGAGAGAGTTGGAGAGATGTTAGAGGTATTACTCTGGGATGACATCAATTTAGGCATTTTTTATTGATGATGAGCACACAATGGATCATCATCAACAAGAGGGGCAGGAAATACCACTTTTGTTAGCTTAGAATTGTTGCAAAGCTAATTGCAGCCCTTATTGAATATGACGGCCTGGCTACATTGTTATTCTAATACGTTACGTTAAATGTGACGAGTAGTTCGTCTATACTGTACTTTACCCATTCTTGTCTCCAAACCGTGCCTGCAGTTCACTGACTGTATAGCGTGCTATATCACCCATGTATTCAACGTTGAGCGTGGTACTGACTTGATTTCCGAGTTTACCACCCAGGTTACGTCTGAAAATAGGTAAATGAAATAAGATGGCAGATTTCACAGAGGAAAATCGGTGTGAAAGGCAGCTTAAAAAACTTCGAAGTAGAGAAAACGTTTAAGAAAACTGAGAATTAAAGACGAAAGAAACATTACTGGGTCGGGTGTTAGGAATGAATTAGTAAATTGTTCAGGGATTAGGAAAGCAGTGCGTTGTGCGACATTGGCGCTTTGTTTTTCAATAAACGGCGCAAAAAAACAAAATTTCGCCACGGCCTGATGGCGCATTCCGTTTTCTCAATTCTTCATGCTTGCTATGTCTCTCTTTATTTCCCCACGGAGTCTCTTCATACAATCATGCTCTTCCAGAGAGCCGTGTCTAATATATAAGTTACAATATAAGAAAGACCAATAGCTATATCATTACTAAAAACGTATTCTAAATATTAAATACTTATACTGTAAAATTGATGATACATGTACTATAATAAACTATCCTATACGTATACTTTTCCTGATGGCAGCGATTTCACGAATTTAGCATAGGTCAGTGTACCTTGGAACTTAAAGTGCAAGTATAATGCCGGAAAAATAAACATTTTTATCGTACTTTTGTGTTTGTTTCGCACAAAAAGCATTTAATCCCTAATTTTGGTTACTTTGCATGGATCTTATGGCGTCATAAGATGAACCAACTCCCTCCCAAGAGAAAACTACTACAATAAAATTCTGTAGGATTCCATTGTGACTTCACAAGATGAATCAATCCTGCAATTCGGGTAACTGTTATTCTAGTTGAATTGCTGCTCCAGTCTCTCGACGAAAACTAATTTAGACAACTGAAGTATATTGGAAATAGAATTTGGATCAAAAAGAAGTTAATGTTATTTTTTGGTTTTACTTGCACTTTAAATATATTATTATCGTAGTTTGGTTCTGCTGGTAGTACTCATGATGTACGTATCATATTTCTGCTTCCGCCGACACCAGCTTGAATATATTTTACAACAAAAATGTCTGATTGGTCAATATTAAACAATGGTTTTATCCTAGAAACACATCGAAAGCAATACATCTCGAGATTCATTTGCTTACTCGGTATTTTTTTTTATTTCACTCTGAAAACTCTGAATTTCTAACTGGAGCTAAAACAACCAGAGGCTGATCAAGTCAGGACCAGGCTAATCCACAGATCGACATAAACCATGCTGTACAATATCACTGAATATGACATTGGGCAGAATGGAGCATAACATCTGGGATATTTTTAAGCCAAAGAGCGCTAAGTTCAAAATAATTGCTTCAGTGCACGTGCACAACTACAAAAGAGTTTCGACAAATAGTTGCATTCTATCGGTTAGGCAGCATAGTGCTTTTGAAGAAGAGGTATTAAGTGGCAATTTGAATTCGAAATGACTTCCATTCTGTTGACTCACACTTTATGTAATGGTATAGTTTTAAATAACTCCTCGACAGCAGACAGTGGCAGGAGTGTTTGCTTGTTTGGTTTGTGGAGACCACACGAGAGTTTGGCCAGCATCTAAGGCACAAATCATAAACACATGTCAGTTTCTAGAGTGCAGACATAATTAAGGGACCATTCATTTCTTTATCGGGGGATGGGGTGGTGGAATTTGGTAACAAGGTGAGTTTGATGGGGGCCATGAGAAAAATGAGAGTGCTATTAAGATAGGTGAGGAATTTCTTGTTTGCGTAATTTGCTCATTCAAATGAAGATGAAATATAGAAGATATATTAAGTAATTTTGAAATTGATGGGCTTAATTTTCATATGTCATGAGTACTTCACTTTCCATTATTATAAACATTAAGCCGACCACTTACCGACCACTTTTTTCGGTGCAGATTGTTCACTTTAGCCCTCAGTTTGTGCTGGACTTTCATCAAAATCTTGAAGCCAAAGAGTTAAAGGAAGGGGAAGAGAATGAAAGAGAATGAAAGAGAGAGCAAGATCGAGAAGCCAGAGAGGCAAAAGAAAAGATGTCCAGTCACTATGAATGGTAAAAACTGGCAAAGGACAATAATATGATTTAATAGAAAGCTTGAAATTATGTGACAGACTGAACAAATATTTGAAGCACCATCAGCTTTCACAAAACATTAGAAAAAGTAAAGGGTGAAAAACTTTGCGTCATTCAAGAGCATTGGCATCAATGAAAAGAGAGGAATGATGAAGGAAAGGCCCATGAAATACACAGCAGAGAAGAGAAGGCCAGTGAGGAGAACCCACTGGTGATGAGAGAATTGCAGATTGTGACCTGATGACATTCTCGCTATGATATTTGGACATGATGAGCAGGTGCATAGCAGAAGTATAACCTTTAACCTTAGGCTTGCAAATCATACTCTTTTAGTTACTAGTCTCTTTCCTTTAATTTCTGCATCAAAATGCAGGAAATAACATTAAGGGGACCTAGATTTTCAAAACGTTCCACATGAGCCGATGCCCCTGGACCCCCCTACAACAGTACGTCTTCTAGCACACAACGACAATGGACTGCACTTAGGAACATCCAGCTACACCCAGTGCATATATAGTGCATATGAAGTGCATATTGTACAGGGCCGGGTTGTTCGAAGCAAGGTTAACTTTAACCCTAGGTTGAAGCGCTAAATCTGTAATTGCAATCTGTACAGTTTAACCCAGGATTAGCGATTTAACCCTGGGTTTATAGCGCTTAACCTTGCTTCGAACAAACGGGCCCTGGACTGTACCTTGTTTTCTGCTATGCCAGCAGAGCATGTAAAACTTGTCTCTTTCAGCACTGCTTCCCGCATGTCTGCAGCAAGAATAGCACCAACTGCAAGCTTTCTCAGGTGAGAACTATTCTCCAAGGCAACCAGCCATTTGCTCTGATCATCTCCAGTGCAGTTACTAGCATCCTCACTCTTCGACAACCCTTCTATGAATGTTGTCTGCAGGGACTGTTTGGCAATCTCTGCTACTGTCATAGAAGACAGTTTCCTTGAGACATGAATACAAATTATAGGAAATTTAACTCGCTTGCTGTCAATACTGCAGAGCTAATAGTCAACTCATCATGCAGCTATCAGGGATTCTATTAGAATTTTATACTATCTGTCAATTGTCATAGCTAAGGATAGATCAATACGACAATAATAATTTAGTAGGACAGTAATTCATCACTTTTCGACATTTTTGTGCAGTGATCAGTCATAGTATAGTCTGCTGTTCAACAACAATCAGAATCCTTGGGAGAGCAGACTGTGACAGATCATTAGCAAACATGTCTGATAGATTTTCAACATGGCAGGACACTCAGGTCTGATGGCTTTCTGATGAATTACTGTCCTACTAAGTTTATTGTCCTATTGATCTAACCCTATAAAAATATAGTTAGGGCAACTGGCAGATACATGTAAGTATAACATTCCAACATACCTGATCTATAAACAAAGTTGTATTCACTTTGAAATGTAGTTCCTACATGTTCAATGTACTTAATTGCTTGTTGAACCAAAAAGTGTAATAAATCAGGGTGGAGTATTTCTGTTTCACAAATAATTTGAGGAATGAAGATTTCCAACAGTTACAATAAATTATTGTACTTTTATTCCTGGTACAATTTTTTTTGGGAATTACATTTGTAAGACACAATGAATGGTGTGTACAATGTACAATATTAATTGAAGGGCTGTGTGCAAAAAGGGCATAAGTGACTCTTGATCACATTCTAAATTCTCCCTTAGAAAACAAAGAAATTAAAGGAGAATTTAGAATCTGATCAGGAAACACTTAGTACCCTTTTTGCACACAGCCCTTCAATTAATAATCAAGTGTTTCACATCAATGAATAATGAGACCTTCTATTTGGAAATTTTAAGTCATGGTACATATACGTCTGGCACTTAAAAAAGATGAATGACTACTTCAAATATTCATACATGATTGAGTATATGTTCAAAATAATGCAACCCTTACATTCTTTTCAATATGGGCATAGCACTGAACAAATTCTACTACTGTAAGCAACATGTCCCTTTCATATTGGCACCACTTCAGCCCAGTCACATTACAGAAAAAAATCAAATAAATAAACTCACTGTTTAACTGTAATTGTCAGATCCAAGTAAGCCTCATCAACACTGGCTTTCTCGCAGTTGTCGCAGTGTTTAGACAGCACTTCTAACACTTCAGCTATAGCCTCGCGATAATGTGTCAGATTAGCCTTTCCACGAGCCACTGGAACTTGTACAAGTTGGATCTCTGGACATTTCTTTTTAGCATCATCGCCTCGCATATTCCTGGTGACACCATGTGCCCGAGCCTCATAACTCACAGCAATTATCCTGATGAGAGAATAATAAGAATGTATTGAACTTTAATACATGGGAACCACATGTAGGAACTGGGACCAAATTTCACGTAGAATACTGGGATCTATATATCCTGTTCCACAGTAAAATACTTGAAAACCATACCCTGTCCAACGGCACGTCCCTGTATATGTTATACAGGGGAATCCATGGGGGGAGGGGTGATTTTACCACATGCTATAACACAATATCTGATTGTAAAGTAAAACCTATTAGCTCCAATCCAATAAAAATGTACCATTTGCTGTACAAGGACCTATAACTATAATTATAATAAAGTGCATCTGTATCTGTAATAATGCAATTGAAGGGCTGTGTGCAAAAAGGGCGTAAGTGATTCTTGATTGCATTCTAAATTCTCCCTTAGAAAACAAAGAAATTGAAGGAGAATTGAGAATGTGATCAAGAGTCACTTATGCCCTTTTTGTACACAGCCCTTCAATTGATCTTGCGCAAATGGATGTAAAACAATATCCAAAATCCAAATCACAATCCCAAAAAAGTAGTTGGGTCGCTTACAACAATGTTGTTTACGAGAGATTTTAAATGTTGTATTTGACGGGATATAGAGAGATTTAATTGTATAACTAATTAGATGTATTTTATACTGTAACAGAAAGGAATTTTCCTCCTTAAACTGTATAATATTCGATACAGTAAACATTCCAGATAAAAGATTTCCAAAATGTGTGACATGAGTTTATTTGAGTGAATGCAGTATGCAGAAATTAACTTAACATCTCACTGTAGGTCTCTTAGCTAAGTTGAAACATTTAGGATTTGAAGGAACATGTACATTGTACATGTACTTTATTTAAATGGTTTGAAAGTTATTTAAGTGGTAGGAATTGCAATGGGTTGTTATTGAAGGTACATGTACATGTAGTTGTTCCCCATGGAAAGAAATCCAAGCTGGTGTGCCTCACAGATCTGTCACTGGGTCGCTCTTATTTTTGATTTACATCAATGACCTTTATGTTCATATTAATAGTAATTGCTTTCTATTTGCTGATGATATGTATATATTACTTGAAGAGGTCTCTACACCTGAGTCGACTGCTCGAAGTATAAATAATGATTTGAATGTAATTACTTTGTGGTCTGATATATGATTGGTTGGTTACAATGAACGCTTCATTTACTGACAACAAGCTGATTCAGCCAGGGTCTTCACACTTTCATAAAGGGGCACGCTGGGTTAATTGGAAATATAGTGTTTGTATGCGAATTTTGCCCAAAAATCCTTTTTGTTTCTGAAACAGTTAATTATAATTAGCATCCCAAAAATTAAGGATGGCTGATAATTTACTGATTAAATCTGAGGGTATATCAGACATCTTTTGAACAGGCTATGCTTATAATTTGGTCGCAGCTTTTTATGTAACAAGAAGTGTGTGAATAACTCAGCACCAAAACTTAATCGTTCTGGGGTGGTCATGTTCTGAAAATAAAAAATGGCCAAAATATTTGACGACAAACATGTAAGACTGTTTCCCGCCTTCGTCTTCGAGCGCAATTCATTTAGAGCCTGTGTATTATCTACTGTACCATTATCTATAAAAATCATCTTATTCTTCAAATTTTTGGATTGTATTTTTAACTTTTCCGAAAGAATACGTGTTTATACACGTTTTGTGCACCATGTAAAGTTTATATGAGCTTATTAAAACATATAAAACCCAAAATGACCATGCATATATGTATTAAAGTTAAATAATACGAACCCTCCTCCTTTCCACTTGTTATACTGCACCACAGCGCATGGTCGTCCTCTTAACGTAGGGCATCGACGCTGTTCAATTTGCACATAGAAACAATCCATGTCAACCAGTGCTATAACTCGCTCGCAATCCGCCATTAATGAAAAAAACCAACACTCCAACTCCATCCATCGAATGTTTTTTACGCGTGTGGGTTCCCTGTGTTTTCTTTGCCGCGCGATCCAATTCGATTTTAATACGGTATATATATATAAACAGTCTGAATGCGATAGCAAACACAAATCTTAGTTTAGGTTTCCTGATGTCCTTCATCACAACTTCATTGTAAGGTTTTCCTAACTTTGCAGTGACAAAAGTTACTCGTATACATTTTCGAGCTAACATGTACATGCCCCACGTGGATGCTCGTCGTACCTTTTAGGGGTCAAAATCAGGAGTTTGGTACCACTTAGGGTATCCACCATCAAACACAGACATTTCTATGTAAAGCGGTACCTTTTAGGGGTCGGGTGTCAATTGAACAAAAAAGCTGTTATCAATTTACATATTTATTATCTTTTAGGGGTCAAAATAAGCTTGAGCCACGCCCATTTTAGTACCTCTTAGGGGTCAAATCGAAAATGTCCGACGAGCATCCCTACCCTTTTTATATGGGAGTCACCCCCCCGGGCCCATATCTCCCTCGTTTTTAATGCCAGCCCGCTTAAACCTGGACAGACATGGTTACGGGTCCCTATCAATCACTTAGAGGTGATGACGTCATCGGTCACGTGATATTAAGTACATGCAGATATCTCCCTCATTCATAATGCCAGCTCCCAATCAAGCACCTGGGCGTAATGACGTAACGATGACGTCATCGGTCACGTGATTTTAAGTGCATGCCCATATCTCGCTCATATCTAATGCCAGCCAGCTAAAACCTGGACAGACATGGAAGTGGGTAGACTTTCTCAAAGTCCCTTAAAACGAGATTTTTATTTCCCACATTCGCTTCTCTTAAAACGAGATTTTCACTTCTCTGGTTGATTTTCACTTTTTTTCACTTCTCTGGTTTAAGGGACTTTTGCTACCTGTTTCGCGCCAAATCACCGGTGGATTTTTCCACCGGTGACGTAAACAAAGCTGTCCAATAGAAATAGGGCATTTAGCCATGACGTCATGACCGCTTGACGACTGTTTTTCCTCTCAGTTTTCTAATTATTTCTTGAGCTGCCTTGAAACTTTCCACATTCTTTTCCGAACAAGAACGGCAAATAACGTTCGATAAGTATGAAAACCCAGATCCAGTTGGGCAGAGTTCACAGGAAATTTCAAGAATTCTGTCGAGGTTCTTGCAAATTAGAGCCGTCAAATAACTTTCTCCTCTTGTCTACATGCTACCGTTAAGCGTGAACCTTTTTCCGTGTTCGTTTATGTTTGAAACCTAGACGTCTGGCGGCACAAACCTTTGCAATTTAACCGCGATTGTGACAACCTTTGACATGTCCCGCCTTCACGTTTCGAGTGGGATTCAGGTTTGGAAACTTTTCAGCTAGATTTTCCTTCGCGCTACGCGCTAAATCATATAAATGTCGGTTCAAGTTCAAGTTTTGGACGCTCAGAATTATGAGAGATGCAAGACAACAACTGTCTCTTGGCATAATCTGAGTTGCACGTCGGTAGAAGACATATCAAAGGGGTTGAAAATAATTAGTTTGCCGACGAATTGCAAAGGTTTGGGACGCCAGACGTCTAGTTTCAAACATAAACGAACGCGGAAAAAGGTTCACGCTTAACGGTAGCTTGCAAATGGTAGTAACTACATTGCAAACAAATAGATCCCTTTGATTTTGGTGTCAGTGCAACTCTACAAAACGATTTTGTGGGAGTTGATCCAGCTACTTCCAGCCATTGAGACACGACTGTTTGTAATGGCTGTAAATATAGCTTCCCGGGCAACGGACGCGCACGTGCATATCACATATGTCAATCAACTTTCGCGCCAGAATATTTAATTAGATTCAAATCCTCACAAGTGAAACAAGTCGTCCTCTCGCGACTTCGTCGCTCGCTTCCGCTCGCGCTTCGCGCTCGTTCTCAGAGGAAACGACAACTGAAAAGAGGTCGACTTGTAGCAAGTCTAGGAAGTGGGTTGCTATCAATCACTTAGTGGTGATGACGTAACGATGACGTAATCGGTTACGTGATGTTATCTACATGCCCATATCTCCCTCATTTGTATTGCCAGACAGTTTAAAGGTATTGTTTCCCTACGATTTACTTAGTGGTGATGACGTAACGATGACGTTATCGATCACGTGATTTTTAGTATAACAAAATAATTTGCTTTTTGATTTGCAAAGAGAGTTGTCTTCATATAGCCACTCGTGTGGAAGCCAACGCCAAGACTTTTCATGAACATGAATGGGCGCGTTGTCTACAGCACGATGTTCATCCTCCTCAGCTTCAATACCTTCTACATCATTTAAAAACCCTTCATCGCTTTGAGTAGCATGATCTTCCTCTAAGCTGCGAATTTCATCGTCAAATATAGTTGAAGGGAAGAACATTTCTTCATCTGTTCAAGATATTTCTATTCTGTTCAAAGAACAGCGATACCTCTGGCATGCATGGTTTTACATTCACAGTCATTTAAAATAAGTTTACCTTAAAGTTTTTTTTCAGAACAAGACAGAATGGAGTTTAATATATCCAAATGTGACCGAAATTTTGACATTAATTATTTCACTTTATCGAACTGAACTGAAATAACGTAATATATTCACATAGGTTCCATCCTAAAAAAAATCTTCCAGCCAGTTGACCTCCGGGTCATGCACTGTTTATGTTTGATAAAACGTTTGCAAGTTACATTTGGCTAGCGTTAGATTCCCAAAAACTCAATTCTGCGCCGATGTGGACCGGATAAAAACTCGTTTGATTTAAAGATCAATTCGAATAATAACTTCGTCACACAATCCTTGTTCAGAATGGAAGGTTCCAGAACTACAATGTACTTATAGACTGCATGCGTCAACACAATTAGCCATTATCAAGCGAATGTTCTATACCTAATCAAGCTATTCCATACACAATAGTAATTGAACTCGTGGATGCACGAATGTGCAGAACGAGTTATTGGGTTCAGGTGGATACGAGATAATTTATTCGTCGTTTCTTTCTGTGACTCGACGACTCGCCGTTGACTTTCCGAATGACCGTCCAAGGTTTCGAAAAGATTTGGTCATGCTGGAGAAGAGGTATTGACGGTGCCCATGCATCTTTGCCAGACACTTCAAACCTGGACAGACATGGTATTAGGTCCCCAGAAATCACTTAGTGGTGATGACGTAATGATGACGTCATCGGCTTGGTATATAAAGTGTTACAAGATACAATGATACGAAGATCTTAAATTTCCATTTTTTAAGCGTACGGTAAATGGCCCCGCTAAATACAGGTTTCAGTATGAAACTGACTGTTATCTGGGTCACTTGAGCTCTTGCAGCCGTGGTTCGAGGCTAATTCGTGCATTAATCAGCATGACTGCTTTGTCTGACTATTTTGTTATTTAATTTGAACTTTGAACTTTACGTATTTAACATTAAACCACTTTATTGCCCTTGTCGAAGAAACGTTTTTGCAACACAAATACGAAATGAACGCTGAAAGCTTGATTCTCATTCTGTGGCTGGCGCGAGTCAAGGTTCGAGCTATTCAACACGTGACAGGATCAACCAATCAAATTCGGCACCGCTCAGGGCTCTTCCGATAGTTCGATATGGGCAATTCTTACCCATTATTTTGCTGAAACCAAAGGTTTCTTCGACTGAAATAGCA
Source organism: Actinernus sp. WN-2022 (assembly GCA_030867875.1). Classification (NCBI taxonomy): domain Eukaryota; kingdom Metazoa; phylum Cnidaria; class Anthozoa; order Actiniaria; family Actinernidae; genus Actinernus; species Actinernus sp. WN-2022. Next base: position 123,257,742 of record JAOWCC010000577.1, read on the forward strand.
AGATGTTCAGTTATTCTAGGGCTAACAGGACTTTTAGGGGCTTTCGATGGAAAATTCTCACATTTACGAAAGGGATGGCCGGAGAAGTGAAGGTTTTGGTCCAATAATCCACGGAAACCTGTACTGCTGCATTTATAAAGTGCCATAGGATTGCAGTGTTGCGTTGTTGCGTTGTTGATATTGGTGAAACGCTCTTCGTTGATACCCTGATCACACACTGTGAAGAGGTCAAATGAGAGATTTTGATTGTTTAAATGTTGGCTGTTTACCTACTCTCCTGAAGTACTCTTGAGACAACTGGGAAGTCTTGAAGCCAGTCTACTAAGACTTCAACTCAAGAGTCGCAAAAGCTGGAAGTGAACAGTGATTGACCCTTAATTGTCTTTGAACGCAAACGGAATTATCTGAACTGGCGAGGCTGAAATTATGTATATACGCACACAAATCCTACTTGTTCCCTACTTTTAATATTTTATGAAGTGTAATGACTGCCTGTATAATGTAAATATGCAGACTGTAATTCGAACTAGAAATGAAATCGATCGTAAATTGAACTGTATGTGACTTCATAGAGACCATGCAAGAAGAAAAAAAGTTGAAATCGTTAAAAGAATAACAGAACTTATAACCCTGCATAAACAGAACTGGACATGATGCCGGAACGAGTTTCATTTCCGGATCGACTTTCATTATAGACATATTTCTGCCTCTGTCAACGCTTATAAATACTCTTTCTATGTTAGTTAATTAGAACAATACCAATTTGGAATGCTCTACCTAGCTACACTGTACAGGCATCTTCAATAGACCGATTTAGCTTGTACATTTGTTGTCCCAATTCAGGTCTTCTTGTTTTTCTCTATCCCAAGAGGAAATGTAGAAATTCCTCTAATTAGAAAACAAAGCACTGAATCCTCTGGAGAGCTGTCACATGATCTGAATTTGGCAACAAATGTAAAAGCGTAATTGGTCTATTAACCAATTCAAGGCACTCATTTAATATTCACATTAGCTTTTTGTGGCTTCAATGTTTTTTTGTTTGTTTTATTGTTTATTTAGTTCTTTAGCATACCGCTGTACTAAATACCAATATCGGGTTACGCTTTCCTATATTATTTGTTGATACTTAATAAACTGAAACTGCAACAGTATACAGAGTGGTTGAAAGAGAGGCTAGGTCAGTGTTATGTGAAGTTGATTTATTATAATTACTGGGAGCAGTTGTAGTAGGCCTTTTGCAGTAAACAGTCATGTGCTGGTATAATACTTTGTTAACGAATGAATTGAGTTTGTGATCGCCATGGGAAAGACATTGCCATGGATGCTGGATGGCAAGCTATCTTTAAAAAAGGCTATTTTATAAAGATCAACAATCGATTGGAGGTGGAAAATAGCATTTACAAACAGGTTCTGCTAATGACCCTACCAATCTCATACAATTGCCTTTAAATACATGTACCGGTATATGACATAGATTTGTTTGCCATCTAGTACAACCACATGATTGAATTCCTGCAAAAGGTCATTCCATTATTTATAAATTACCATGAGCATCAGTAGTAAATCAATTATCTGGCTCCCCTAGCACAGACTACGAATGGCACACACACATGCTACTAACAACTCAATGAACTACATGTATTCACCTATTCCTACATGTAGGTGGCCCGAGTTCAGGCCACTGAGGACCTCTTGTTTACAACTAGATTTATGAGAACGTTCGTGACGTCTGTTTTCTCCACCCGGAACCTGGCTGTCTATTAAATGACACTCGACCGGGATGCCAAGAAATTGTGCAAGCACCTATGACAATCTCGAATTTTCCGCAACTCGTTTCTCCGATCTAGTGAGATGCTCCAACTCCAAAAATATTTTAAGGTTGCTTTGTCGCATTTCGGAGGAATCGTATTTCAAAACTGTGTCGGGGAATATCAAAATTCTATTTTGTTCAAAAGTTATCATGCTTTATTCCGTGAAAACGCGAAAACACAATCCGAGTAGATATGCGGGAAACGCCGTCAAGAGCTCTCTTTTTAGAATTTCCCAATACCCCGACTTTTTTTGCAGCTGAGATATTAATTGACATTTTGTGAAAAATTCAGACAAATCGAATACATTCTTCTTGAGTTGGAGCTTTTTAAAAACTCTTTTGGTTGAAAATCGAAAGCGTAGAAAATAGTACTTCAAAAACTTTGCGAGCTCTCGAGATTTCAAGCCGCATAGAAAAAATTGTATAGCCGGTTCTCGTTTTCTTATGACTTGGAAAATGGGAAAGAAAAAAAGATCTTGAGGGAAAAAGCCGAGGCGAACACCTATAAATGGCAAAGGAAGGGCATAGAAATCAAAGGCCCGACAGCGATTTGCAGGAGTCTGAAATAGCACGGCAAATAGCGAGATCGTGGCGTTGGTTTCAAGCGATTCAGAGTTTATGTTTCCATCTAAGCTTTCTTGGAAACAAATCTCTCGGCTGGTTCCTATCAATTCTTCTTTATGTTCAGATGTGGACCACTCGTCACTCTGTCTGAACCCTTGTCGCGTTTTGCGAGGCTCGTAGTCGTATGCATTGTTTGGCCTTGTTTTGCTTTTTTCCAAGCTAAGGGCACCTGCTTGCTTTTTGGAAGACATAAGGCCACAGGCAGCCCGGTCGTTGGATCAAAAGCGCGTGATCTAAACCACTTTACCATAGAACCGTTTGTTGGAATACCGCTTTCAAAATAAGGTATATATGTATGAGGTCTGAGCCCGTGAACAAGTCGTTTTTACAGATATAAACATAAAAGGCCCTAATATTTAAAAAGTAAGGCAACGGGATTGTTATGCGAATTCGAGGCGATTTTCTGCACCTGATCGGCGTAAAGTTTGCTGACCTTCCCAATAATTTATATACTAAGGGAAGGAAAATTACTGTAACTCCCTCAATGTTGAACGGATGGCTTGAAACTTCAAAGAAACTGAAATAAATATACAAGAGACAGGTAAGAATATTTTGACGATTTATTGAATTTTATTTTAGAGGAAACGGGCATTCGAACTAAAACTCCACACTGTAATTTCAAATATCGCCGGAAATAACCGTTACGCATAATGAGCCTGGGCTACCTGTGCTGACATCAGTTTATATTTTTTAATTTCCGTAAACATGGAACCGGTTTCGTTTGGATTGGCTAACTGAGACAATAGCCGCGAGTCAAATTCATACAAGGGCACCCTGGCCAGTAGGTAGTTTTGATGATCGAAATTTGACCTCCCCCCACCCGTGAAGGGTTGGTTACCTTTGCTGCGAAGGCTAGGCTGCTCATCCAGATTTTCAACGAACTTTTATCAGTGGTATCGTTGAAAGCTTTATGGCGGCGGTTAGGAGTTCAAATTAACGGAGTTCGAGGAAGAAAATGTAGTCGTGCGTGCTTGAAAATACAGGAATGGATTAACAGTGGCATCCTATGGAAGGAACAACCTTTGGGCCGGGAATTCGTAGAGGTTTTGTGAACTCTGAATGCTTTTGAAGTGGGATTTATCGCTCTGGATGTCGAGCGTTCTCAAATCGAGTGTGCAGCCTTCTCTCTTTTTAGAGAGAAGGGGCTCCAAAAAAAACCCGGCTAAAATCAGCTAACAACGCTTCTCATTCCCACGTGCAGGTTGGGAAGTAATTTTCTGTGCTCAGGGTCGTTTTTCGTGGATGTCAATCATGTGTTTATATATGGCAACTTAGATATATGGCAACTTAGCTTTCCCGCAGTTTGCACGTTTCGCTTTCGCTTTGGTCAGTTGTGCGCTGTCGAGGTGTTTTGTGATGTTCGAAAATTTTCTAAGAGACTTCGCCGAAGGGGAAAACACTGAAGACAGTCATTACGTCTATTTGGAACGCCAACGATGCGTGACTGACTCAACTGAATCGCAGCGTGACGAAGCCTTTTCCAAAATCTCTTAATAGATGGAGAATAATCATGCTAAAAGCCAGAGGCCTTCAAAACGGAGAAATTGCTGAAATTCTCAGTGTGAGCGAGCGTTTTGTGTATAAAGTCAATCTTATGCACTAGCCAATTGAAACTCCCCCCCCCCCTCGACCCCGGGGACATAGCGGGGAATGTAAAATTTATACAGTGTTACATTTTGACCTTTTCCCCGCCCATCGTGTACAGTTGGCTGTTACAATACCTGCCCCTATGGCCCCGGCATGTGCTTCAGAATTCTTAATTGGGAGGAGGCATTGATAAATTGAATATACATAAGCTTCAATCTGTTGTTCCATTATTTGAAAAACAATCACTAGCAGATCCAGGGGAGGGGTTTCGGGGGTTGCAACACCCACTATGATTCCTGTAAATCAATGTCAATTCAATTTTAAAATCTCTAGATTAAAAAAAATCCTTTTGCAAATTCCACTTTCACAAAATCCTGGATCCGCCCCTGTACATTTTCTATTACTATACATGTACATGCTTTCCGCACTTTTACAGTCTCCACCGTTGTCTTGTTTATCAGAAACCGTTGTCTGTCAACAAAACAACAACAATGCGACAAAGGAATATAAAGGAAATGTCATGCAGCTGCGTTTAAATATATTTAAGTAATGATCCGTGTAAAATGTACGACAAAATCCATTGTTATGTGCATGGTATTGAACCTCCCTCACATGGGATTTGTCTGTGTTTTAGACTACGAAAACACTGGGTGATAATTATGATTATTCTGAAATAAAAGTAGTATGAAGTCTTAGTTTCAATCCATTTTTATGAACAAATTATCTTCCAACCAATAGGAGCAGCCAAAAACAATAGCTACGAAATAGGCACGATTGATAAGGTTCCGAACATACGATTTGCTTTACAAACGACAATTGGAACCGCAGTGCGAATCGTAGTTTTAATAGTTTGAAAAATTGGGGGAAATTAAACGTCCTCCCAACCTGTAAGGTGATTTTCATGTTTCAACCAATCAGATCAAGAATTTTCACAATACAAAATTAACATCTTGCCCATCTGAATGCCGTTCGGTGTCGTACTTATTACACGAATCATTACTTAATCTGATATTTTGCCGTGACGCAATCTTTAACAAAACCGGCTTTGTTGTTGCAAATAGCAAAGAGTGTGTAATAATAAACACTTCCTGATCTACTACTCGTGACTTAACTCAGTATAAACACTGCCTCTGATGGAAACATCCAGCACTTGTTTTAGTCGGGGAGCAAGGATCGGAAAAAATGGTTTCGTTCAACCCACTCCATAGTAAAGGTTTGACAACGGATTCTGGTAGAGTGAACACTCCTGATTAACTCTAGGTACGTTGTAGTCTCGGATTGTGGTATCAGTTACAGCGATGTTTTGGTCGGCTACCGGAAATGCAGCATGAAAACGAGGCTAAGATAACATTTTCGTATTTTTAAATCAATCGTACAGAAACGTAATAAAATATAAAAAGACGTTGCCCTCTGTCGCCTAGACTGTTAATGGTAGCATTAATAAGTCACGTGACCCACCAAGCTTACTTCCGGAACATGTACTTCCAGTTTTATTAATACATGTACTATTGTACCCTTGTCCCCTCACACGCGTGGAAAATGGCACAAAAGGTTTCGTTTTAAAGTCCCGTCCACACGCATACGTTTTTAACCTATCTATTTTATTGTTTAGGTAATGACTTGCACACCTTTTGTTCTCCTATAGGGAAATAAACGCCGAAAATGCATACATTTGGAAGGTTTCTTGGGACGCATCCACGCTTTTTTCTATTGTGTAAATTAATCTGCTGATTGTTTTGGATTCTCATGAGGACGCCTAAAACAATAGAAAAACGAAAAAACGTATGCTCCATGAACATGGGCTAATAACTAAACCTGCAACTTACAAAAAGTCTTCACTTTATTACCTACGGTGTAAGCTGCGATTGTCTTTCCTAATTATCGCAGTATGAAACATCCGAAGTGTGGTGTTTTAAGATATTTATTAAAGGCAATCTTACATGCAAACCGCCACCGAAACGTGCCCGTGCTAATCCTACCTCCGATCCTATATCCGGGACCTAAGTACTTACAATGACATTCTAATCAGGCTAGCAACACTACACGAAGCATCTGAGTCATAATGAAACACCCTGTTCGGATTAATTATGGCATCTTTCAGCATGCAGTTGCAAGCCTCAGTGCAAGTCCGTTATTGCAACAAGAGCAGTTCTGCGTGCATGCGCTCTTCTTACACTGGCAGTTTGTCAGTTCCAGGATGCTTGCTGGCCTGGCTGTTTTGTCATCAGGAGAGGGTACGGCGTGTTGTCCTCGATGATCCAGCCGTGACCACCAGGTGAGGGCAACTCTTGTCTCGCTACGAGTGTTTTTCTATACACATATGTCTGATAATCTGCCCTTTTGATATGTTGCCGTAAGCTGTCATATGTCGGAGGAAGTACGGCGTTGTTCTGCGTTCTCTGACAAAACATTAGATATCAAGCTTTCTTCTTGCCAATGCCAGACAGTGCACTAGTCGAGTCGCATCTTGTCAGAGCATGGAATGCTGGAAGGGCTTTGCACAGCTGTTGTCCAAGACCAAGGGACACCTTGTGGGCTGGTATATACCTTAGGTGACCCTTGACTCCGCTACGGAACCACAACTCCTGACACCCAATGTCGTGATAGTGAGATACACAAAGAAGTATAACATCTGTGTCTGGTGACTGAATTATAATCCTCTGCGCATCGGCTTGTGCAGCGTGTTTGGCATGTAATATCAGCCTGGTATCTGCCTCCTCGTGATCTGCTTTCAATGTCGGGACAAATTCACACTAGTCTTTCTTGATGCACAAAGCAAGTTCTCCATTCTTTAATCCTCCACCAATAACAAGTTTGTTAAAACGGAGTCGCTGCTTTCCGATTTCACACAATGTCTCTGTGAGAAAGGCGCAGAGGTTGACTTTTTTTTTTGCAATTAGAAATATACTTTGGCCACACTGCTTTGTGACTGGCGTGGATGTTCCATAAATCCTCACTTCTAAAGCGTTTGCTAGGCTACGCTTCTTTCTCTCCTCTGCCTTGATGGAGAGATCACAATACTAGTCGAAGACGAAATCTACTCGACTACAGTTACCATCATGGGAACTAGTTAACACATCATTGATCATTGTCATCTGGTGTGTTCCCTTCGTCTCTCAAGAAAGGCGTTATTCGTCCGTCAATCAAAAAGAAAACTCTTGACCACGACGAGTTCTCGAGCTACCGTCCAATCACGAACGTTGCTTTCCTATCTAAGACTCTTGAACGAGTAGCTGCTACTCAGACTATGAACTACCTCATTACAAACGACCTTTTGGCTAAGCTACAGTCTGCGTACAGGCGCTTTCACAGCACTGAAACGGCCCTTCTACGCGTGTTCAACGACATCTTGTGTGCAATCGATAAACATCATGAAGTGGTTCTGGTACTTCTAGACTTGTCGTCGGCGTTTGACACTATCGACCATGCCGCCCTCTTAGAAAGACTCCAATATCGATATGGGATAAATGGTACAGTTCTTCAATGGTTTCGCCCGTACCTTCTAGATCGTACCCAGTCGGTCATGGTTAAGGATACTTTCTCTTCTGATAGAACATTGCGCTATGGTGTCCCACAAGGGTCCGTGCTGGGTTCACTTTTGTTCTCACTTTTCTTTGCTCCATTGGAGGATGTGATCACCGCTCATGGATTGGATTGTATGATGTACGCGGACGACACACAACTCTACGTGTCTATCAATTCCCTCCATCATCATTCTGCAATATTGTCCAAGCTTGAATTGTGTGTGAAAGATATTATTATTTGGTGTACTTCCAATGGCCTTGCGTGTAACCCTAGTAAAACTGAAGTTGTCCATCTTACATCTCGATATACCACTCAATGTGAACATATTTCGGGAGTAAACGTGGATGGTGTCCTTATTTATCCTAAACTGGCTGCACGTGACCTTGGAGTTACTGTGGATAGACATCTAAAGCTGACTAATCATGTAAACAACATCTGCAAATCTGCCTCCTTGGCTATCAGGAACATTGGTAAGATCATGAAACATTTAAGCCAAGCTGACTGTGAAAGGTTGGTCCATGCATTCATTACGTCAAAACTTGACTCATGCAACAGTATCTTGTTTGGTTTACCAGCAACGGAACTTGAAAAGCTCCAGCGTGTTCAAAACACGGCTGCCAGACTTGTTACCAGGGTGAAGAAATCTGATCACATCTCCCCTGTACTGCACAAACTCCATTGGTTACCGGTCAGAGACAGAATTACTTTTAAGCTACATTTAATTACGTTTAAGGCTCTTCATGGCCAAGCGCCAGTCTACATTAACGAACTCTTGAACCTTTACAAACCTGCCCGTTCTAAAACAGTGTAAAATAAACTTGTGCTGAATCACTCCAATATTTCAGTATAGTAAAACTGTACTTACTTGTTAATTTCGTGCATAAAATATGGACATTCAGCGCGTTGTGAGCCAGCATTTCTAGTATGTTGCTCCCCGAGCGCTTCGACGACAGGAAGAACAAGTATTGCAAGCAGATGCAAATTTTCGTTCTCATTTTGACCGCGGTTATTTGTTACGAAGGCCTTGCTAAGGTCTAAAAATACTGTTCCGATGAGGTTTCCGTTATCGATGTTCTTCAGAATATAGTCTGAGACGTCTAGGAGGGCAGTACAGGTGGAATGGCCAGGCCTAAAGCCAGATTGGTATGGTGATAACAACTTATTGGTAGACAGATGGTCATAGAGCTGCTTATGAATGGCACGTTCAAAGATCTTCATAATGAACTGGAGCAGGGTCAATACCATGGTAATGTAGTCATCCCAGAAAGCAAACATCTGTGATCTGACCTTTCTTCTGTTCTAAAAGCTTCGAAAAATCGCATCAGGTTTTGCAAGTCAGATTTCAGATTTTCTGCACATGTTGCTTTATAGCCAACTGACAGGATTTGATCACATCGATGACGTGTTCTTCGTCTAAGTTTGACTTGAGGGATTCTTGGTTTTTGGCATTCAGCCAATAGAGAAAAACTTGCCACATGAGACGAAAAAGTGCTTCCTTTGCCAGCTTGTGAGCTCTGACTCCTCTGTTGTAGGACTTTCCTCTCATTAACGACATTGTGCTACCAGCTCCATATGCACCAGATTCGATAAAGAGATCTTCTAGACCAGAGTTTAGGTTCTTTTTATCTAAGAGCGCAAGGAAATTCAAGGCGATATGGAAGCCACCCATACGAATTGCTGCGTTGGAAAACTCTTCTGGGAATTTGCACTGGATATGCTTTTCCTTCGAATAGATGGCGATATTAAATGTGATGTCGCTCTGCCCGAGACTAGCGCACATACTTTGCGCTCTTTTCACCACCGTGTACACCGTGCTAAATTCGGTTGATGACCCGTTTATCATGGGACAGTAGCTAATCACAGTAGGATGTATAACATCGGGAAATACCATTGCATCAAAACCACTCCAGCCTGGGACAGATTCAGTTTATCGCATTCCTCTCTAATGAGATCGATCTACTTCATACAACTTAGTTGGAAACATTCGTACCAATGCTCACGCCAGATCCATACTACACGACGATAAATACGCATCATCTGTTCTTTGAAAGCAGTTACTTTCCATTTGCCAAACGAAAGCTGACTGCTGGACGCCTGCCATGGGCTGAACATTCAAGGATGTCTTCACAGGCATTGGTGGGTAATCATATGAAACTTATCCCATACAAGCGAGAACATTTGCTCTTGCTAGTGTCCAGGCCAGTGCGGACAGCTTATTTCCGTATTCCGCATGCGTAACATAGAGTCGTTGAAATAAATAAAGCAGAAGACTGTCAACACAGAGGTCAAACGTGAATCCCAAACCCCGATGCAATATAACATTTATCGACGAGATTTCGTCGAATTCGTCACCAATAATGAGGAAAAAGGCAAAAAGGATAATACACTTTACGTTGAGGGAGCGAGTAAAAATAATGATAAGTGGATACGGTGTTGAAACTATATATAGCCCGCTCTTATTATAAGTATTCGCATTGAAAGACCTTAGTGTTCCGGCTTCAGACAGTTCAGAGTTGTTTTGCGGGATTATATCGAGAAGTTAAGAGAAAATTATATTCTGAAACGATCGAAAGCGGTTTGTGTTGAACAGGATATGTTCGAGGGCGGACTCACAACGTCGACAGCAAAATATTTTACTAAAAGAAACTTAGACTGTCTATCAGCAGTTAAAAAAATAACATAAATATAAGTCCTAAATTCGACTCATAACACCAGTGTTTGCTTATCAATGTTTGCTTAATATTATTAGTGTCACAAAATGTGTCCGTGCTACAGCCGAGGACAAGGGAATTACTCTAATCGAAATCTCAGACATCTATCTTAGGGATTGTTTACTTCTAAACAAAGATTAGCCACAGTGTAAAATAAACTTGTGCTGAATCACTCCAATATTTCAGTATAGTAAAACTGTACTTACTTGTTAATTTCGTGCATAAAATATGGACATTCAGCGCGTTGTGAGCCAGCATTTCTAGTATGTTGCTCCCCGAGCGCTTCGACGACAGGAAGAACAAGTATTGCAAGCAGATGCAAATTTTCGTTCTCATTTTGACCGCGGTTATTTGTTACGAAGGTGCGCAAACTATACATCAAAACGTGAGAAATTCAATAGACTAATTGAATTCGGTTGTAGGTTTTTGATTAGTTCTTTTCCCAGCCTTTTATAGCCCAGACTTCCCTGGCATATTCCCAGAAATAGAGGAACGCATAGTATATTTTGACTCAACCGGTCAAAAACAATTGCAAATTGACCGCGGAAAATAAGCGACTATGGGATTTAAACTATTAAAACAACAGAGAAAAGACATTATTGTTTTGTATTCCGTTCGTAGGTTTTTTAGTTGTTTTCTTTACGAGGCATAAAATTAACAAATTGGAAGAAAATTGCGATTTTGGCGAACAGTTGAGTGAACTCCCGGAGGGGGCATGAGCGTGACTCACGTCTAGTGACCTTTTGTTAAGCGGAAGTTTTATATGACCGTATTTCGTATTACAAAGTTTCTAGTATCCAGAGGGGGACATTAACAAGGGATCCTACCTCGGGGTCCTAACTCGGATCCTAATTCGGATCCTAACTCGGATCCCAACTGCATAAACGGTTTTTTTTATTTAATAGCTTTACAGGCAGAGACAAAGACTCGAAGTCCAAACAAGCTAAGCCAGTTTGTCTCGTTTCTATAATACCATTTTCAGTCATCTTTATATATACATGCATGTGTTAATTTCTTGCAATTGTAGCATGTATTCATTTCTTAATTGCTTGCCTTATTTACACACAATACACGTTTGCACTCAAATGATCTATTTGTTCATGACTTAGAACCTAAGCAAAAATTTCATTCACATTAAAAAAATTCTAATTTGACATTATAATGGCTGGGTTGGCCAGCTGAATCTAGTTCTTACTTACAGTACCAATAGAGGAGCAAATTACGCGAAAATCGTAACACACATGATCTATTATTGCTATCATATATACAAACATGTAGGGATATAGTAAAATAAGCTTTTGATAACTACCTATGAGCTAAATCAAATATGCATTAAGACATATTGCTCTTCGAATGAATCAAATTTTATCAAACTTACGAAGGGAAACCAGTGATATTCCAGCTAGCTTTTTAAGGTCGTCTTTAAAATGAGTTCTAATAATTACTTTAGAGTTACTTTAATGCTTACTAGCGATAATTTTCTAGTAATCCTGACTTCAGAAAATTCTATCCTGCCGCCATTTTCAATTTGAAGCACAGCATGGAAACGAGGCTGCGTTAAGTTTCGGTCGAAATCTACAAATAAATGAGCCTAAAATAGGAGCGGGAAGTAAGAAAACGTGCCTAATCACAAAAACTTTACGCAGAAATGGATGTCAACCCGGAGATTATGGAAAACGATATTTCAATTACTTAAAAATATATATAAACGAGTGGTCGCTGAGCTAGTCACATGGTCTGATTTGTCTCTGCTTAGCTTTCGTCGTGAATAATAATATTTGAGGTCAACCTAAAGGCTTAAATGTCTTTATCAATAGCTTTTCTGTACGTATGTTGCTTTTTAGCGTTTTCGCAGCTTCTTGTCACGATCAAGTAGGAGAATTTCGATAGTTTCTGTTCAGCCTCGTTTTCATGCAGCACGTCCGGCAGTCGACGAAAACATCGCCGGCTTAAACTCGGAACTGATACCACAATCCGTGACTACAACGTACATAACGTTAATCAGGAGTGTTTACTCTACCAGAATCCGTTGTCAAACCTTTACTGTGGAGTGGGATGAACGAACTCGTTAAATAAAAGGCTTTTTTGATGATTTTTGCGTGTCCCAAGCTTCCGCCATGTTTGATACACGCTGTTGATGCTCGTACCCAGTCCCGCTCTGTCGTGGCTGGCGTTACAAGCACTGCTAAAATCCCCGCAAATTTGGCAAATCGTTACTTTCCCAGTTCCACCGGAGAAATGCAGCGTTGAATGTGCGTTATTTCACGGCCATGTCACCGTTAATGCCCCACTATGTCCCGGGGGTCGGTGGGCCGACGGGCCGGGGTTTCAATTGACTAGTGCATTATAGACATTGTTCTCCAACCTTAGATGAAATATTGTACATGAATTGAAGCTATACTGAAGTTTGTTGACGGCCGCTTCGGGCCTTTCATGCACCACATGCCTTTACAGTGTTGAACAGTTTGTACTTACAATTTCGTTCTCACTCTGTGCGATTTGCGTTTCATCCAGGTCTGGTAGAGCGATTCCAACATTGACTGTCTTCATTCGCGAAGTCTCTTAGAAAATTTTCGAACATCATAAAACACCTCGACAGCACACAACTGAATTTGCTGACCGAAGCGAAAGCTAAACGCGCAGACTGCGGGAAATCTGCCTAAGGTGCCATAGAAACACATGATTGACATCCACGAAAAACGACCCTGAACACAGGAAATTACTTCCCAACCTGCACGTGTGAATGAGAAGCGCTGTAAAACCACTCAACGAGGAGAGAAATACGACAGAAGACATCACAGTGGCAAGGTAAGTCATTTCATTCAAATATTTTACTGTATTTCTGGCTAGTAAACGGCGTTCGCTACGCTCCTATAGAAACCCAGTAGTATATAATATGCCGATCCTAGCGCAGCACCTCCGTTTTTAGTTTTATGTCAATTTTCTGACCCCCTCCCCCCAACGCATTTGTCGACCGTCTATTGTACCCAAATCCCAACTTATTATCTATTTGAGTACCACAGATGTTGTAATTAGGTACAACAAATACGTCGGGGTTCGGGGGCCACCAAATTGACATACAACGAAAAACAAAGGTACTGCGACCAGGATCGGCATATTATCTACTACTATAGTCCACTTTATCGTATTTGACATCCTATTAGAGAAGGGCTAATATAAGGTATCATACTATGGCTGAACATATACTAACATTCGTCCGAGCACCCAGGTCTATTGGGCATTATTTACGCGGATGGAAGATGGATGTTCCAGATGGTAATCCTTCAGGAGCAGATCCAGATGCTTTCCTTGCTGGTGTTCGGAGGCAGACTACCGAAAAGCTCGAGGAGGAGTTCAAGATCTAAATAGTATTAAGTTTCAGCTAGCATTAAACGTCACACTTCGGCTCGACAAACCTGAGGGTTCAGTATATGAGACAGCTACCTTTCGAACTACAGAAACCGTTTTGACCAACAGCGCTGAGATCGGTGGTGTAATATTAGAAGCACATGCTCAGATCCATAACTATATTGAGAAGTGGATCAGTCGAGGATCAAACTGGGTTATAGATAGAGTCAACATTCTATGGTTAAACATCGCTCGATATCAACCACTACGTGGAGGTTCATATTTACTACTACCAACCGAAGTAGCGAATAAGAAAGCCGTGATCAACGTAAAGAACAACGATGACAATTGCTTACGTTGGTCGCTACGTGCCGCGCTGTTTCCAGTTGCAAAAGACCCTCAGAGGATGTCGAAGTACAGAAAAGACGATGGGTTTAACTTTGATGGGGTAGACGCACCAACACCAATCTCACAAATAAAACGTGTAGAGAAGCAAAACGAGATCTCTATCAATGTATATGGTTGGGACCAAAAGGAAAAGTGCGTGATTGTACCTCACATCTCGAAGGAGAACTTTTCGATGCGAGTTAACTTCTTTCTTATAGAACACCCAGATAGCAGTCTTCAACACTACTGCTGGATCAAGGATTTCAACCGTCTTCTATCCGGTCAAACGAAGCACGAACATAGGCAGCATTTCTGCGAGCGCTGTCTACATGGATATACTGCTAACGCCCTTCTGGAAAAGCACATTCCAGAGTGTAACGGCGTCGATGATCGAGCCATTCGCATCGAAATTCCTACCAAGGAGAACAACATAGTCTCATTTCAGAATATCTACAAACAGCTTAAAGTTCCCTACGTTATCTATGCCGACTTTGAGGCTTTGACCACTAAGATCGAAGGACCTGCCCAAGACCCTGAAAAGAGCAACACACAAAAGACAGAAGAACATATTCCCTGTGGAATTTCCTACATCGTCGTACGTTGCGATGGCCATAGCGAACCACCTGTACTATATCGAGGTACGGAAACTATCGAGCGTTTTCTACGATGCATACAAGAAGAGGAGGTAAAGATCAAAGCCCAAAAGGCCAAGCCGCTATGTATGTCACCAGAAAACTGTAGGGCCTATAATAGAGCAACGATTTGTCATATATGCCATAAGCCTTTGGTTGGTATGGATAGAGCACGTGATCATTGCCACATCACAGGTGAGTTTCGAGGTGCCGCACATAGAGTATGTAACCTCAAATCGCGTATCTCACCTACCATTCCAGTTGTATTCCACAATCTGCGTGGATATGATTCTCACCTACTTATGCAATCCATCTCCAAGACAGAGGGCGATATCTCCTGTATTCCAAACAATATGGAGAAATATATTTCATTCTCACTTGGCAACCTACGGTTCATCGATAGCGCACAATTTCTATTAGGGTCGCTAGACAACCTGGTTCGTAGCACCATAGATGCAGCTGCAGGAAAATGTAAACGATGTAATGAATTCGATCTGGTTGTCATTAACGAGGCTTGGAAGCTAGTGGGGACTTGCCCACAGTGTGGAGAAGTGAGCATAACGCAACTAGACCCGTCTCGCCTCCCGATAACCGTTACGCATACACCCATGAATGCATATCTTCTTGGGCGCAAAGGCGTTTATCCATATGAGTACATGGACTCTTGGGAAAAATTCACAGAGACTTCTCTTCCACCGAAAGAAGCGTTCTATAGTAAGCTACACCTAGAGGGCATATCCGATGAGGACTATGAGCACGTACTAGAAGTTTGGAAGGTATTCGGTTGTGAGACATTGGGAGACTACCACGACCTTTACCTTCAAACTGATGTACTTCTCCTAGCAGATGTGTTTGAAGGCTTTCGCACGACATGTATGCAAAACTATGGTCTAGACCCGGCTCACTACTACACTAGTCCAGGACTCTCATGGGATGCATTGTTAAAGAAGACTGGTGTAGAGCTTGAACTATTAACCGACTACGACATGCATCTATTTGTTGAGAAAGGCCTACGTGGTGGGATATCTATGGTGCCTCAGCGTTATGCCAAAGCAAATAACTCAAGCGTGCCTGATTTTGATCCAGAGAAGCCAAATAGCCATATACTCTATCTTGACGCCAACAATCTCTATGGCTGGGCTATGAGTCAATATCTGCCAACAGGAGGATTTGAGTGGCGCACACCAACAGAAGAACAAATCACCAATCTTGCGGACAATTCAGATAAAGGTTACATCCTCGAAGTTGACCTCGAATATCCTCAAGAACTTCACAACGCACACAACAGCTATCCGCTAGCTCCCGAAAGAATGCAAGTGGACCGAGATTGGTTCTCAGAGTATCAAACCGATCTGTTTGAGAAACTCTACGAAGGCAATGGATCTTTGAAAGCGGAAAAGCTTGTGCCTAACCTTCGCTATAAAGAACGATATGTGCTTCACTACCGCAACCTACAAATATACTTATCTCTAGGTATGCGTTTGAAAAAGATCCACAGAGCACTACGATTCGAGCAATCCCCATGGATGGAGCCATACATACGAATGAACACAGAGCTACGAAAACAAGCGAAGAGCACCTTTGAGCAAGACCTCTACAAGTTGATGAACAACTCCGTTTTCGGCAAAACAATGGAGAATCTACGTAAGCGTGTAGATATCAAACTAGTGCGCTCCTCAGAAGGAATCAGACTACAGCGTCTATTTAATAAACCTAGCTATGCTCGCTATACAATCTTTGACAACGATCTAGCTAGCCGCTGTACACAACTACAAAAGCAAGCTACTTTTGAACCGCCCGGTATATGTTGGTATGTCAATTCTAGATCTATCAAAGCACTTGATGTATGACTTCTACTATAACGAGCTCAATAAGCAGTGTGGACAACGCTGTAATCTACTCTACACGGACACTAACAGCCTACTACTACACATTGAAACTGAAGACATCTATGCAGACATGACCACCCACAAACATCTATATGATACGAGCAACTACAGCAAAGACCATCCATCGTATAACATAGACAACAAAAAAGTACTTGGTAAAATGAAAGACGAATGTGGAGGTATTACCATAGTCAAATATGTAGGACTACTATCAAAGCTCTACTCAATATTGAAAGTTGATGGTGGTGAGATTCGAAAAGCTAAAGGCACCAAGAAGGCAGTTGTGAAACATCGTATTCGTCATGAGCAATACAAAGAATGCTTACTAGATAAGAAAGTATTCCGCCATGGAATGTATATGCTTCGAAGCGAAGGTCACAGGATGTATGGTATACATATGAACAAAGTATCTCTCTCGCCATTTGACTCCAAGCGATGGATTTCAGCGAACGGAATCGATACACTAGCCTATGGGCATAAAAACACCATTCCAGAGGAGGTAAACTTAGACGATTTTATTTGCGAGCTGCTATCTTAGATCGGTTGGGTACGAACAGAATCCCCTTTGGTGGTAGTTTAGTATCTTGTGGTACGACTTGTAGCTCTTCGCGAACGAACCCTCGCTTTGGTGCTTTTCCTTCCAAATAGTACAGAACTGGTTGGTTCGAAGATATCGCACTACGTGAAACTATATATGTCTGTAAACTCCACACAGGATCAGTTGCTCGCTTGGTTCCACCTTCCAACTCTCCAGGTGCATAGAGATATCGAACTAAAACATCGAATGGTATTCGCTTTTCTTCTAATCCGGTAGGTCGCGAATATGTAGGAGTTCTTATATTTACTTGTATTCGAAGGCTCTTTTCCCGTAAGTCGAGTCACCTCGTTATTCATGGCTTTGATAACATCTGGAAGCCGCAACACCCATTCTCTACTACGTACATCCGATCCTTCTGAAGCAAATACCATCTCCTGTGCATATTGGTATCCAAACAATCTCTCAGCTAGTGTTCTATTTGCTCTCTCAACAAAGCCTTGCGCCCTGTGGTTACCAGCCTCACCTCGTTGGACTTTAGTACCATGTCGTTCTAGTGTTTCAGACATATGCCCCATGAATTCTCTACCAGGATCGACTTGTAACATTTTTGGCCACGTTAATGGACTACGCTGGTAGATTCGTTCAAAAGCTGCAGCAACTACACCACTATCTTTCGAGGCCAAGGGCTCAGCTTCTTTATATCGAAAAGCCACATCGATTACCACTAAAGCATATTTATAGAGCTTTCGTCCACGGCCAGGTCTATCGTGAGGTAGAAAGATCAAATCAGCTTGGTGAACCTCATTGGGTTTCGATACAGTCCAATGTGGTCGTGGGATATATCGTGGTGGTGGTAGGTATATCTGCCATAGTGCTTGTTTCTCTAACCAACTCTTAGCTGCGTCTTCCGATACCTTTGCTGCCACCGCCAGTTTTCCAATTGCAGCGTAACCCTTCCAGTATCCCTCAGGACCATAGAAGATATTCGCAAGGTGAGCATCCATTACATAGCATAACGATGAGGCCCTAACACGAAGACAAACAAAAAAAAAGAATAAGACTCGTCTAGCCAACTAGTACTTATTCTTCTTTGTTGCCTTGATTTATTCTCAACCATCACGCATATAGTGGTATGAGGTCTAGGTATCCACCCTCGATATGGAGTAGATTTTTGATTTGGCGGGGATCTGGATTCCACTTGAGCATTGCTAACGCGTTATCTTTGACGTAGAAGTCTTCCATATGTTCGTGCCCTATTACCAAACCGATTTTGTCTACCTTGGATGTAGGTAAATAAGGGAGATCCTTCTCAAAGTAGCTATTGTTTAAGAGTTCGGTCGGGCAAACCACAGCACTACAAAGGTTGAAGAAGCTATCTCCCTCAAGAGCTTGCAATTCTAGATCTACTAAGGAGAGCCTCTTGGCTCCACTACCTTCTAAATCAAACTGGGTCGCATCGGTTGTCGACAATAGCTTTACCGACTCTACCTCACCTTCTAAACCTAACTCGGCTAGGAGCGAATTGGTACAATACGAAATAGGAGAGTTGAGGGCCAGGAAAACATAAGTGTGGACTAAGTTTTCGGTTCCTTTAACCCTTACATTAGCCGATGCTACCCATACGGGCCTTTCCATGTGCTTCGTATGTATCCCGATGGGCATCTTGACTTGCGTGTTCATCGAAAGTTGCCTCTTAAAGTTCTCCTTGACTTGCACTTCTTTCATTTCCATAATAGCTTCAAATGGATTCCGAAAACCGATTTTTTACGCTATACCTAGTAGCAACCTAGTAGCAACCTAGTAGCAACCTAGTAGTAACCTAGTAGTAACCTAGTAATCTAGTAGTAGCCTAGTAATCTAGTAGTAGCCTAGTAGCAACCTAGTAGTAACCTAGTACCAACCTAGTAGTAACCTAGTAATCTAGTAGTAGCCGAGTAGCAACCTAGTAGTAATCTAGTAGTAACCTAGTAGTAACCTAGTAGTAACCTCCCCAAACTTCATCAAACATAAAAAGCTCGTTTTTAAAAAGCATAGCTATAGCCAGCGACTAGCAGCATAGCCAGCAGCTAGCATTCCACATCCGACATAGACCAACTCACCCGCCCTCTGTGAACTCGAGGGTTGATAGTAGTCTGATAAGCGAGGTTCTTTCATTGCTTTGAGTTGTTGTAGTTGCTTGCGTAACTTGTCGGTTCACACGAAAGCATGGTTGGTATCGTTTTGAACATTGTATGCATCGCGCTCCAGGCCTTCCTGTTCTTTGGCATGGTCGTATAATCTTGCGCGTTGCTTATTGTAAGCAATCGTGTCAGCTGTTTTTTCCTCTAGTGCCCTGTCATGTCTCTCTCGTTCTATAGCAGCCCTATTGTCTTTCCCAGAAAGCATCCTAGCGAGTATGCCCCTACCAGTGAATGCTGTTGCGTTCAAAACAGCCCCAAATATTGCCATAGCTATAGCTGCCGCCATCTACAAATTATCTGGTATGTACTTTTGGTCCTTGAGATATTGCTTAGCAGCTAGGCTACCAGCCAACACAGCTGTCCACTTCGCGTAGTCCAAGATAGAAGCAGAAGGATCGTTAAGCATAGGTTCTTTGGCCACCTTTTTTGCAATCCACCCAATGCCTGCAGCAAGCCCAACCACTATAGAAGCGTCAGTCACCGTTTTCATCGACTTGTTCTCTACTATTGCCATATTACGTACACATATGACTTATGGTCCTAGTCTTTAAATGTTGTGCCATTCTACTCCATATCCGGCAATGCTACCTTCGTAGGCTCTGTATGTTTATCGGGACTCGTGGATCGTATCGTAGCGACATTTCTAGGGGTGTCGGCTCTGTAGATTCTGTATTGATAGCACACTCCTACCAACGCAGCACCTACGCCAATAGCTGTGAGAGTAGTATTCGTAGGCACATTTTTGAGCCAACGTTTCTCTACGTCTGTTTCTTTCGATAATTCGCTTTCACGCTCCACATCCCGCTTTTCAGCCTCTCTGGCAAGTTTATTGTTTAATGCCAATGTTTTTCCAGCAGCAACGCGCTTTGGATTCTTTTCTTTTTTCTCAGGCACAGTCTTCGGAGGATCCGCAGTTATCCGATCCGTCTGTTCTATCATCTTGTTGCTTCGTTATGGTAGGTATACGTGAAGGTTCAATAGCTGTCGTAGTAGGGCTGCTAGGAATAACTATATGACCAGATACGTGGAATAAGACGCTAGCTAGTGCTACGAAGCGACCTGCTTTAAGAGACAATAAGCCAGTCGCAGCACTTATCTCGTTGCGGACTAGATGATCTTCTCGTAGGTCTAGCAGCAGTGCTTCTTGAGAATCTATAGGGACTAGGTATGAAACTAGTCGGGTAGCTAGACGCATCACACCATCGACTAGACTCCCCGTTATTTGCTGAGCTAGAACGGCATGGTACCTTCTATATAACCTCTCTACTTCTTTTTCAGGTAGTCTAGAAACATCTCCTAGAGATAAAAGTTTTCCTAGATATTCTTTTGTGGTACCTGTTGCAGCCAAAATGGAAAGTGCTTCCCGGTTTTCTGTTATAGAGGAATGCGCATCCTCTATTTTTGGTGGGCCTGTTACGTCCTCACCAAGTAGGGCAATTATTTCTTGATCATCCATGATATGCTATTGGTGCGGATAACTCTAACACTACTACAAAAGGGTATCGTAAACAAAAGCATATGCGAGCAAACTTGTGGGACCGAAGCACTGCTCATAACTCTTTATCTTCTTTTGAGCCTCCGTAGTCCTCGAATAGCATTTTTCCATCTATAGCCGATGCAGTATGAAAGGCAACTACAACAGCTACGTTTTCTCGGAAAGGTTTGCATATACTTGTTAATTGTTGGGAGAGCACCCAAATAGAGAGCCCTATATGGCAAGCAGAGAATGCCAAATCCACTAGCTTATCAGTTCGTCTTTTTACATCTTTCGAGGCAGCACAATCATCTAGAATCAGTAGGGTATTGGTCCCAGCCCAAAAGGTTGTACAAATATGTAATGCCGCATTGATGGCATCCTGTGAGGGTGATATAACATAAAAGTGATGATCTCGATTGGCAAATCCCCGATAGGCATACGTAGGGCATACTAATACTATATAGTCGAACTTACCACGAAATGCTCCACGAAGTTGCTCTATGAGAAATGCAGTCTTTCCGCAGTTTGTGGGGCCTACTACGAGTGCGTTGAATGGGATGTGTTCTACCAGGGAATCCATTAGTATGTTATACTCTGTAGTGCTCCGTTCAATATCGTGAGTTGAGCATCTGCAAGAACATAGATATGCATGTTTACGTTTCCACTACCTTTTGCTTCCCTATGTATACGAATGTCTATATCTTTCCCACTACCTGTTTGTGCCATACCATCACCATGAACGGCTTGATCTTTTGCTGTGCGACAATCAACGAGAATGGCGAATCTGTTATTGTGAAATTTGGTAGGGGTCATAGAAGTAGTGGGTGTGGCAAACCATACTTTTGCAGCCTCCCAGAAATCTTGTGGTAGCATACCTCCTGGAAAGAATCTATTTGGAACCCCGTTGACATCTACCTCAAGCTTTGAAATACTGGGATTTTGAGAATGCCTCACTATTTCGTGTACCGGCTGTGTGTGGATCCACAAATAGTAGAAGTAGCCCATCAAAAGATCGTCGTGGAACATTGACGTTCTAAGATATCAAAGTATCTGATGCCTTGGCGATAGGTAAAGTCTTGAAGTGGACAGCGTAGTTGAATAGGAAAGCAGTGCCTGTGTCGTATGCATTCAGTGCGTGCCTAGCTAGGGTTTCATTCTTAATTGTTTCATACTCCAGTTGTATATTGTTAAGCTTGTACGTACCTATCTTTGTGCTATCCGATCCAACAATTATGTCAACGGCAGGTGCTAGAGTCAACTCGAATAAAATAGTGTCTTGTAGGGCGTGGGGATATAAAACTCCATGTTGTGTTAGAATATCGACGTCTAACGGAATTCTGTACTTCGAACCATATGCAACTAGGAACGCGTTTTCTCCAGCATCTGAAGTGCCTGCGTCCCCTGCCTTCGAGCGTAGCTTGTTTGTGTTCTCTGATTGGATACCTTGCTGTGTTCTAGCTTCTCTATCCTGCGTAGAAAGATACAGATCGGAGTATGCTTGTAGTAGATCTACCCGAGCTACGTCTTCTACTACTTCAGCACCCACTTTACAAACTCGATGTACTACCAAGCAGCGCCCAACATTGGCTACAACACGATTATTGGCGTGTCCACCAGACAATACGATGTCACCCAATAGTGCTAAGCTACCAGGAACTAGTACGATGTTTTCTCCTAGTGTTGGTACTTCCACATAGAGTGTCTCTCCTGGGTTGGCAGATGATGGGGTGAAAGTTTTCCTATATAGGGTTCGTGGAGCTTTGAGTGCTCGAGGCTCTCTTAGTGCTTGTGCGGGAACTAACTTCGATGATATCATATTGAATATAGAAATATATATAGTTAAGTTCAATATGCCTGTCGAGGGTGAGGTTGAGGAAAATGCTGGTGTAGCCGAAGCAGGCAAAGATGACTATGCGGATGAGGATGCTGTCGATAAAGAGGAATGGAATGCAACACTTTCAGGTGGCATAAATACGGTGCCAGGCGAAATGATCCCCATGGAAACCAGACGTAACTATGACAAAGAAGGTGCTAAGCCGAAGAATAAGGAAACGCCATTTACCGACAATGAATTATTGGAAGAAATCCTAGCTAATGAAGTCAAAGTCAACTATCGAGGGTTCATCTTCAAACCAGGCTTATCAAAAAATGCGCAAAATATGCTGATAGAGGCTGTCCATGAACACTATCCAGATGCGGGAGTTCGGCACGTAATTGAGGTAGCAACCATATACGATGTTAAAAAGGGAAGGGGTAGAATCTACGTACGCGAGTTTGGAAGCAACAACGATCCTACCCCTTTAATCACCTGGGAAGGTGAGAGATATGAGAAGATGAGGATCGACCTCAAGAACGCTCTAGGGCCTACGCAGAAAGAGGCAGCAGAAGAAGTCGTCTGAGCTAAGGAACAGGCAGAAGAACGGATCAAACAAAACGGAGGTATACTCCAAAACCCTACGTCAACCGAGGCTCAGAGAGAAGCAGCTAAGAATAAAATAGCCGCCATCCATGAGGAACTAGAAGTCCTTGAATGCAGAGAAGAAGCCCTACGAGAGCTTTTGCCCCTTCGCGATAGGGTCAAAGCGATTTTCAAGAAGTACGGGGTTAGTATAGTTAGCGTGCTGGCCGTAGCAGGTGCCGTGATTGGTGCAATAGTTTCCAGTCTGACTAAGGCTGTTCCCACGTTGCCAAAGAGCTTGCCTGACGCTATTAAGAGCGGCCGTCTGTAAATATCGCCTAAAGTGTTTAGGATGAAAAAAAATGAAATTCCTAAAACTTTCTCAGAATAATGGCCTGGGTGAGTGATTCATATAAATATAACTTTTAGTTGAATCTGGTTTTTATTTTAGCCAAACGGCGACAAAATCGGTTTTACGACTCTCAGACCGGTTTTTAGGAGATCGATACCACACATCGATAACGGCTCGCCTATAAATGAAAATAGAAATTTATAGCAATACTGTGCAGCTAAATACAAAGAAAAGATAATGATTTCTCTTTTCGTGGGTTGTTTATTACAAATTAAATATTTTATCAATTTTTCATTATTGTGTTAATTTTAGACATTTTTGGTACGCAAAATAATGACCAAATTGAGAAGCCAAAATCTCCAATGATACATGACCTGGCTATATTAGAGTATAACCTAGCGAAAGAGCAATGTTTCTTCTTCAAATAAATGCAATAAAATTTTTGGGCAATTAAAACTACGAATTTTCAGGGCACCAAACGCAAGTGGCACTGACGTAAGAATACTCTCTTTTCTCACAGCGTTCGAATGCACAGAATCTGAGATGAACAGAGGAAAAAAATATTATATCAACTTCTATCAGGTTAAATTTAATACTAAAGAAGCCTGGATACTTTCAGATAGATTATATATCGGTTTCTACCAATTATGTACAAAATCAGTGGCTTTTAGCGGTATTTTTGCGATGAAATATTGTTGAATCTTTACTCATGCCGGAGCGCCGACAACTTTCAATTCATAGACTACCTTTATGAGACTTCTAAGTCAATCCTAATGATCTACAGTTGAACTATTCACTGTTAGGAATGTTAAAAAGTAATTGTAATGGCTTAATATGTACCTTTCATGTGGTTTTGTAGAGAATCGGTAGCTTTATAAACAGGTCTGCCGTAGTTCAACTGTCAACAGCTGAGATTGCGTTACACACAGGAAGCCCGCTTTTTCGGAACAAATGAACAACGTGTTTACGAAGAAATCCATAACTGTGATTTCTGATTTACATCAGTTCCGATCCGGGGAACTAGTTATATTCGATATAGGATCTCAGTGTAACTGGATTTGGCTTTTATTTTTGTCTTTGAGTTTCAAACTGTATATTGGACGGCAAAGGGTACTTCTGCGGCGTCGGCCAGGTGTGCGGAAAGTAGCTATTAGACTGTCAGAAATCTTTTTCCAAAATGTCGAAGAAAAGAGTGCCGGAAGTCACAAGTATCTACCTCTCATTATCTGAGTACGAGGTCCGTACCATACGTTATGGAGAATGAAATGAAAAAGTCTGAAAATATATAACCCTACCAATAAGTATGAAATATTTTGCCCTTCCCCCAACAGCCAACCCTTTTTTACGACCCTCTATTTTGGGGGGTTTGAAATTGTATGACACTCCCCATGCTAAATTATATCCCATATGCCCGTTTCTCCGATCGCAGCGACCGCTGAAAAAAAGTACTTGTCAATCGTAGCGATTATATCTTGCTATCAAATGGAACTGAACCGAACTATCGGGTACAATAATAAATTCTATCCTGGCGATCGTAATCGCTATGACCGCTTGAGAGTAGATTCCATGTTACCACTACGATCGCTATAAGGGACCGGACATTATTTAGGGGGGAGGGGGGCTACTAGATTCGTAGGGGGTCACGATTTTTTATGCTCCCATTTAAGGGGGGTCAATTTTTTTTATGCTCCTCTTTTATAGGTTAAATATATTTATAGGCTTATCTAAGGGGAGGGTCATTATTTTGTGAGACCAGAGAACTGCAAGGTCACATTGTTTGGGTCAAGCCACAATGCAGAACTAGCAGAACTAGTAGCCCCCCCCCCCCCCCCCCCCCCCCCCCCTCCCGCTAAATAATGTCCGGTCCCTAAAGCCGACTCACCTTTACAGCGATCGCAGCGAACGACCAAATGAAAACCAGCCTACATTCGCGATGAAAGCAAACAATACGTATGGCATTATAAATAAAATCTAAAAATAAACGATAACGATCCGGGTAATGTCGGCATGTTTATGTCTAAAGTATGATTTGTTTCGCTAAACACGCTGGAGAATGCAGGCACAGACTGTAGGAGGAAAAGTGTATCATGTGCCAAGCAGTACTAGTAGTAGTATAGAAGTATTTTTCTGGAAGTAGCTATTCAGTCTTTATCAGCAGTGAATATATTACTTTGATGTTAAAGATATGTTGATTTATGTTCAAGTTCTGCCCAAAAAGACCGCAAAAATGTACCGAAGGCGCTTAGGACTTAGTATTCTGTTCTTCGTTCTATCTAAGCGCTTGTGAGATCGTTTTGCGTTTTTTTTAGCCGATCTAGAGTCATCCACTACTGATGAAGAAGACAACTCATTCAGGGACGGATCCAGGATTTTGTAAAAGGTGGGTTAAGCGAGTCATAGGAGGGGGGGGGGGGGGGGTGGGTGCAAAATAATAGTGTCATACTAGAGAACTATACTTACAATATGTAACAGGTTTCATATGATATTTCTATGTTAATTTTTCATGTCTGAGTAGCATACATTGAAATATGTATTTAGCTATTCATTACTGAGTGATATCCAGGAGTAAGGGGGAATCCACTCCCTGGATTCGCCACTGTATGTCATCTATGAGGGGCTGAATTGGGGGGGGGGGGGGGGGGGTACCAATATCAGTTAACAGCTAAATGTTTAGCTATTTATCAGTTATCAGTTAAATTTTGCTGTTATCAGTTAAGTTATATAAAAAGACTACCCTAACCTGGTTTGAATACATATTTGCTGGTATGAAATGAATAATAACCGCTAATTCAACATCAAACACTACATTTTGTCTATTCAATATATTTTTCTAGTATCAGATAACTCTGATGTGTCATGTTTAATATTTGACTATTATCAACTGGATCAAATCTGTCGAAAACCATCCGAAAAGCCAATAATAGCATGTGACGTTACGTCATTTTAATAAAAAATAATGAAATATCAGGTAACAGCTATCTCACAAATATCAGCTAACAGCTAAAAAAAGGTAAAATTCTCAGTTAACAGTAATATTTTTGGACATTTATCAGTTATCAGTTAACCCCATTCAGCCCCTCATCTATCATTTACCAATCATAAATGTAGTTCTTTGGTACCTTACCTACAATGTAAGTCAATATTCTTGCAAGTTTCCATCAATATTGAGTCTTTTGGGTTCGCGAGAGATTATCAAATTCAGCAAGTTTACTATCAATCAGCTGTTTTAATACCAGGCATGGAAATATCCGGGATGGGGGACTGAAGGGTAGCACTTGCAAAATTAATTAAATGTTAGAGGTGTGTGAAAAACGTAGCTGTGTTGGCTAGAAATAACTGACACCATAACTGTACGGTATACGCGTTGGTATAGAGCATGGGAGTCCGTTGTGTGGCCATGGCTGTATCCTTTTTATTGAATTATAATTAAAATAATTTAAGGGGACAACATAAGAATGAAGTTGACCACAATAGTAATCCGTGTAAGGCTCAGAAGACATATGTGCCGCCATGGGGTCCGATCCAGATCCGGTTTTCAGAGAAAGTATAGTTCCAAAACCCGATTTTCCAAGTTATTGTGAAAACGACCCCGGATTTATGTTTTATTATTCCGAGTCGTCTATAACCTGTCTTTTTGTGAAAAACTCGTACCCGGAAATCATAACCGCCACACAGTCCTCCTCCCACGGGCTCCATGGATTGTACAATCGGTAGGATAGAACTATATATAGATCGGTTTCCATATGTAGATCGTTACGATCGCTATCTATGATCGCTGCGATCACTGCGATCGTAACGATCCTATGGTAAACCGGGCTTTATAAAGTATGACTCGTTATCTCTCTAGCAATTCCAAACCTGCCCACTCCCCACCCACTCCTCCCCCCCCCCCCCATTTGTGGAGCATTTGACTTTTGGGAATCAGAGCTTTGTAAATACCTAACCGTGGGGCTTAGGAACGAGTGCAAATCTCTAATAAATATTGATGTAAAATCCGCAACCTTGATTCTCTTTCACCAATACACCACTTTCAATATATGCTCCACTCGTCACACACAAAGGTTTCAGTATAATGATGCTCCAGGGTAATTAAATTAATGTTATTCTTTGTTCAAATAATATAATATATTTAGTTTACCCCGGAGACACATGTTGAAACCTTTGTGCGTGATAAGTGAAACATATATCGAACGTGGGCTATTCACCACCCCAACTATTATTTGCTGGTAAAATGCCCCACCCTGGGACAGACTGCGCGGCCAAATGCTACATGTATACCGGGGGGGGGGGGGGGGAGGCGAGATTTGGAATTAATAGATACATTAACTTCTCTTGTTTGGTCAACCTACATGGCCATGGCTGCAACACCATTAATCATAAAATTACGCTTGTGATAGGCAAGCGAAAAGTAAACTCACGGAAACCGAACCATAAATAACGCGGTTGCATTCACGTTTTTTTCACTCGGTGGCCATATTGGATCCAATGCGAGGTTTTGCTTGGCTAAACTCGTTCTAATATCCCTCAATGCGAGGTTATAGCGTTACTAAAAACAAAACTGATTTTCTCGCTTTCGATCCAAGATGGCCACTGGGTGAAAAGATTGAATATACGTAATTGCCATTTTAGAACTCCCGAGAGATTATTATGCGGCCGGCGTCAGCTTCGGAACCTGACCAGGTGTGCGGAAAGTAGCTATAAAACACTTTTTTCCAAAATTTTGAGAAAAAAAGTCTAACGGATTGCTACATTTTTGCTTCAGAACCGTACTTGGGTTGCGAATTATAATAATCGGTCGGGCTCGCCAACTGGTCATACCAAAAGAGTCAAGAGACATAACATAAGTACCCCCGTCTCCCCCCTAAGGGAGATAAGGTTACGTGAAGCTTTGATTTCAATTGGCGACCAAACTCAAAGACAAAAATTAAAAATAAATCCAGTGATACTGAGATCCTATATAAAATATAACTAGTTCCCCGGATCGGAACGTAAACCAAAAGTCCATATATAGTTATATTACGCGTTCATATTTCCTGATAAAGCGGGCTTCCTGTGTGTAACGCAATCTCAGCTGTTGACAGTTGAACTACGGCAGTCTTGCATTTGACAACCTCTGTTTATACTACCGATTCTCTACAAAACCACATGAAAGGTACATATTAAGTCATTACAATTACTTTTTAACATTCCTAACAGTGAATAGTTCAACTGTAGATCATTCGGATTGACTTAGAAGTCTCATAAAGGTAGTCTATGAATTGAAAGTTGTCGGCGCTCCGGCATGAGTAAAGATTCAACAATATGTCATCGCAAAAATACCGCTAAAAGCCACTGATTTTGTACATAATTGGTAGAAACCGATATATAATCTATCTGAAAGTATCCAGGCTTCTTTAGTATTAAATTTAACCTGATAGAAGTTGATATAATATTTTTTTCCTCTGTTCATCTCAGATTCTGTGCATTCGAACGCTGTGAGAAAAGAGAGTATTCTTACGTCAGTGCCACTTGCGTTTGGTGCCCTGAAAATTCGTAGTTTTAATTGCCCAAAATTTTTATTACATTTATTTGAAGAAGAAACATTGCTCTTTCGCTAGGTTATACTCTAATATAGCCAGGTCATGTATCATTGGAGATTTTGGCTTCTCAATTTGGTCATTATTTTGCGTACCAAAAATGTCTAAAATTAACACAATAATGAAAAATTGATAAAATATTTAATTTGTAATAAACAACCCACGAAAAGAGAAATCATTATCTTTTCTTTGTATTTAGCTGCACAGTATTGCTATAAATTTCTATTTTCATTTTTAGGCGAGCCGTTATCGATGAGTGGTATCGATCTCCTAAAAACCGGTCTAAGAGCCGTAAAACCGATTTTGTCGCCGTTTGGCGAAAATAAAAATCAGATTCAACTAAAAGTTATATTTATATGCCTCACTCATCCAGGCCGTTATTCTGAGAAAGTTTGAGGAATTTCATTTTTTCTCATCCTAAACACTTTAGGCGATATTTACAGACGGCCGCTCTTAAAGATGCAGCCAAAGCCGCTGCCAAAGCGTTGAAAGCAACAGGAAAAAAGGTGGGGGAGATTCTACCTACGATGATTGGACCAATTGCAAGCTTCATATTTAGTATGGCTGGTAACGTTGTGGGATTCCTAGCAAATAATGCTTGGTTGTTAATAGTGGCTGTAGTTGTGTTCGTAATAGAGCAATACAAGCGGCGTTAGCGAAACAACACCCATGCGGTTCCAGCTGCAGCAATTAAAAATAGCAAAGCCGACACAACGTAAATTTTAGAGGTTTATAACGATATTTCGGCTGGCCAAACCAGCCTTCTTCAGGTAATATGAAGAAATGTTATTACATTGGCGAACGTGACTAACTAGAAATATGGGTTACGAAATACAGGAAATAGATGACAAATGATTGACACTATAAATATAGAAATAACAAGATAATGAGGTTATATATATACCAGCTAGTATGACTCGTCACGGATGTTGAGACCATAAGGTACGAGTGTTCTAGCTTGTGTAATGAGAGTAGCTTCTCTGGCCTTACGAATTGAATCTCTATTAGAGAACATTTTTTCGATGGGGATGCAGCAATTAGCCGGTAACAAAACGAGTGGGGGACTGGAACCGAGTCAGTAAAACTAATTCAATTAATAACTAGTCAAAGTGAGCATTATTTTCCAAAAGAACAGATCAAACTTAGCTAGTCTGGAATGTTTCGTGAACTTTGGCTCGATATTGACGATGCTAGAAGGCATCAAATGTGTCAATTTTCCCATACAAACTCTCTTATTTTTTAACGTTGTCCCTCCAAACCATACATTCATTGTAAAAAGTTGGAGGGACAAATAAATTTCAATTGCTTATAATTCAGACGAGATTCACTCGAATCACGTCAAACTTGGCACACATGCTAATTTCAACATGCTCTATCATGTGATGAACTTAATTTTAGAATTAGAGTAATTCTGATAAACTCGGTTCCAGTCCCCTGCTCGTTTTGTTACCGGCCAATAGATACCGCTACTAGATTGATCTCGTGTTGTAGAGTGAGCTTTGGTACGTGCTCTACTGTTGTGGTACTATGAGTAGCTTTGCTATGTGTTGTAGGTGGATCTTGTTGATTCGCGTTGTGTGGTAGATGTTTCTTGTCGGAGGGTCCTTCCATAGTTCCTGGTGGGGATTTTTTTCCTTTAACCTCCTCATTGACACTGTTCAAACCTAACACCATATCTTTTGTGGCGTTCGGGATTGGATTTTTATAACCATTCTTCTTACCTAGGTAGTACTCCAGATTGCTTGGCAGTAACCGCACCCCTACAGCTATTGCTAGATCAAGCCTCTTATGCGTTTTTGTTATAACTAGCTTATAGTTATCATAGCTTACCACTAAATCGTTTTCAAGAATAGCGCCTTCAACCAAGCTCTTAAACTCTTCTTTGACGTTATGGCTATCTATGATGGATTCGTTCATGTTGTTTTGAGCACCTAGAATGCAATATCCGAAAGCCTCGACAGATCGATTCAACCTACCCAATCCAGCATCCGTTAAACCCTTCCCGATTGGTGGCGTAAACCAATTGTATTGTTCCCTTCGTGTTCATCGTTCCGAATAAAGGCCACCAGATCGCCCTGGTCCTCCTTGCCTCCTTGGTCTGAAAACAAATTATAGCGCTGGGGCCATGTGGTTGCCCCTTTGTCATAGCTTCGGGCTCCATGGACGTTTACGTATCCTGTCGGCCCCGGGTACAAAAGGAATATATCTCCTAGCCCGTTATTCCTACCTCCGTGCCATCGGAAGTCTGGTGTTCGAGATAAACCAAACTCGATGCATAATTTCTCCAGAGCTGCTTTGCTGTAGAGGTTATCGAGCTGTTTGAAAGCAGAGTCGCCAGGTAGAGGCATCTGTGAGCGCCACCAAGTTCATGCAGAATTCTTCGTATTGTAAAATAAACGTGAAATCGTAGGAACCCTTGAACAACGGGTGGATATGTTTTGAAAGTAGGGTCGAACAACGACACTTCGCATCCAGAAGTTTCACACCACGTTGCGAAATTTAACCGTTGAAATCCGGAGCAGGGAACCATGCATAAGACTCGTGTGATGTTTTATGTGTTATGACGGTCTCCTTAAATATGCCGTAGACATTATAACTAGAATCCCCATCTCGAAATACGATACTCGTTGAATATTTACCTGGACCATCGATGTCCGTGGATGCATAGAACTGGTGAAAATCTGCATGTGGGTATTTTTTCTTGAACTTCACCAACAGATCGGCATTCAGTGTTGCGACCTTTTTATTTTCCACAGCTTCTCTATCTATCCGAGCTTGATTCTTTTTTTCTTCAGCTTCTCTCTCTCTCTCCTAGCTTGATTCTCAGCCTTCGACTGTAAATTAGCATTCGGTGGTGGGCTCTTCTCCTCCTCATCTTTCCCTTCGTAATGGTAGCTAAAAAGACCTCCGTGCCTCCTCATATTGAAGCTATACATACATACAGTTTATACCTTTAATATATAAATGGCGCTCTTATATGTCACCACCACCTCTGCTGACCATACGGTCTACTTTGATAACCCCCTTCTTATCCACAACATTTCGCTAGTTGAGGTCACTTTTGAGAATAGTTTGTGGAACCTAGAAAAGATGGCTTCGTTCTGGTGGGATACTAAGGGTGTGGGGTTTCCATACAATATCGCTATGGGGCATCACGATATGGCAAGCATTCAAATATATTTAAAACCCGCAATCGATGCTGGAGTCGTGGAATTCGTGAAAACCCTACCTACGAGGGGTTGGACCCTAGAGGTTAAAACCCCAATCCAGTTCAGCAGAAATCTCTGTTCACTACTGGGCGTCAAAGGTAGTGAACGTGGTATAGATGATATGACAATCCCAGTGGGTAGTCATGAACTGGCGCTACAAAATATCCGCACAGCGTATGTCAACTGCAATGTTGTGGATTCCGGATTTTCAATTAGAGATGGAAAGCGATCGAAAGTCCTAGCTAGATTAGAGATCCGAGGTGAAAGATTCGCAAAATCGGCATATGCTTCACTACTCCCACTAACCGTCCAAGCTCTGGGAACAATGCGAAACAGCCTTCGCCTGACGATTTGCGATGAGAAAGGCAACGTGGTAGACTTCCGTGGTCGACCTATACGCTACGTATTGAAGATTGAGTAAGCTAAGGCATATATAATGACAAGCGATTCGATTCAAACAATTCCAACAGAACCACAGCTCTATCCCCAGCTCAACCCAGTATGGCAAGAGAGCTTTCGACTGCAGAAAGTCTGTGATACGCTTGCCGAGCTCGAACAGCTGGCAAAACACTACGAAGTTGTTCGCAAAAAATATGCCCGAGCCCGTGGTATCGTTCACGGGGTTGCTGTGGCCACAGGTAGCCTGAGTGATGTTCTATCCGCCTCTGCGTTGGGTACGTCATTGCCAGGTGTGGGGTTGCCAGTGGGGCTTTCTTTAGGATCAATTGGATTTCTTTGTGCTGCCATTTCGGCTTCGACGGCTGTTGCCAGTAAGAAACTGGGGGCTCACGTTTGAAAGCACGAAAAGACCGTTATGTTGGCTCGGGCTAAGGCTAATTCTGTGGAGGTCAAAGTTTCGAAAGCTCTAG
Source organism: Actinernus sp. WN-2022 (assembly GCA_030867875.1). Lineage (NCBI taxonomy): Eukaryota > Metazoa > Cnidaria > Anthozoa > Actiniaria > Actinernidae > Actinernus > Actinernus sp. WN-2022. Next base: position 123,290,854 of record JAOWCC010000577.1, read on the forward strand.
CCGACGGCAACATTTCAGAAGCTGAGTTTAGAAGCGTTATTGGTGAGAAAGGGAAATATGAAGAGCTTAAGCTCGAGATCAAAAAGGAGATGAGAGCAAAACTAGACAGCCTCGTGAAATAAGAATTGATATTTCCTACGGGCGAAGCCAGCGTGGATTTTATTTTAACTTTGCGAAAACTAATTAATTCGTGAGATAAAAAGTGTCTGAGTCATATGTAAATTTCAGTCTAGTCACGTCAGACTACGTCACGGGCCACTCTGCCAGACATAAATACAATTTTTACTACCAAATCTTTCGTCTAGCACATGTGGCCTCACGGTTCTGCGCTGGGCTTGAGGGAAAATGGAGGCCCCTTGAGTTCAGAGTTCGAATCCTGCCGGGGCCACATGTGGTAGACCGGTTTGTGTGGAGTAAAAAGCCTCCAGCTCCACACAAATTGTAGCGCGTCTGTCGATGTGGCAGAAGTAGTAGTAAACGTAGTATAATACCAATCCTGGGTCGGGTGCTTGGGTAGAGCTTACGGATACTTGAATAGAGTTCCAAGAAGTGCCGGTTGTGCCTCAACCAGTTAGGGTAGGATCCAAAGAAACAGTAGAACAAATATAGTAGAATGAATACAGTAGAACAAATACAGTAAAGCCGGGCCCGGCAAATAAGCAAAAACCTCTCTAGGAACGAAAATGGCGAAGGAAGGAAAAGGTGAAAGTGGTTCCTAGAGAGGTTCTGGTGACACCAGTTTTGCTTTTTGTGTTTTTCACGACTAAAATTCTTATTCGGTGGTTATCGTTCGACTGCTATTTAGTTCGTATTTATCGTAGATAGGTTTGAAGTGGGAATGGTAAACAAGCAACTCGTCGAAAAAACGTACGATTGAACTCTTACGTATGCCGAACCGTTTAACAACGTCAATAAGAGCTATACACTCCTGCACGACGTAGCACCTCATAGCTTGCTCCGACGGCTTTAGTGTTAAGTGTTGAGTGTAGACCTATGTGGTCTTCGATTGCTATATGAACGACCTCATTGACTATTTGTTGGAGGTGTGCTCCAGCGATGTTGAGTTTAGCAAAAGTCGTTGCAATATGAGGAGCTATGCGATCAGCATTTAAGTTAATATCGATTTTGTTGTCAGCGTGTAGCGAGTGTATAAAGACGTTACCGCGATAGATGCCTTGGTTGTTGAGTTGCATGAAATGGGCAACCTCGCTTTTAGAGCGAACGAACCCACATTGTATACATGCATGGTAAAGTAGTGCAGCCAAAATAGTTCTCTTAACATGACTACGCTTGGCACAAACTTTCTTCACTTGAATGAATGCGTCAGCTACGATTACTAATACGTTTGTGGGAATCGAGAGGTCGTGGTTTTGTTTATAAGCGGCGTTGTATGCCTGTAGTTCTCTCATAGTCGTACGTCGTTGAAATTCGTGGTTATCCGTTGGGCTCATACGATCTAGATCGCGTTGATACTGAGAGCTATCCGGACCTACTATACGCAACCGAGTAGCAACGTCGATCATTTCTTCGCTAAATCCAGCCTCGGAAACAAGGCCACAGGTGGGACATATGAATTCAGTTCCTAGCACTTTCATTGGGCAGAGACATTCGGAGCACATTTCCTGGGGGTTGATACGTAGCTGTGGATTAATATCAAACGTATATAGGCTATCACTATCTAATTGCTGTTTAACGGGACAACATATATGGTACTCGAGAGATACTAAGTTGGGATTTGGGTACAATAGACGGTCGACAAATGCGTTGGGGGGAGGGGGTCAGAAAATTGACATAAAACTAAAAACGGAGGTGATGCGCTAGGATCGGCATATTATTTACTACTAACCCTTATATTTTCGTAACTTGAGCTTGGGCTGCCTGTGATAAGGTCAACAACCCATGGAATTATGGAATCGTGGATGGCAATTTTTTTTTATCAATAAACGTACATTCTCGTTCCCAGTTCCTCCTCAACTAACTGAAAAATCGGAGGCTCTGGTGAGACACAAACCAGGCTCAAATTTGATTGGCTAGCCAAATCGGCTGCGCGATGAAGAAAAATAAAACAGTTACTGCGCATAGCGCTTTCTTCCTGTTTTAAGAAAAATATTGCTTCTAGCATAGACAGTTTCTCCGGCATCGGAACGGGTATTTTGTAGTAATAGAAGTTGTGTGTTCAAAAATATGACTGAACAAAAGAACGATTGTATTCAAAAGTCAAAAGTCTACAAGCCGAACGAAACGGATAGCGCCGTTCTTGTGAACACACTCATGGAGTCAGCCATGTAGACAGGGTTGCTTTTTATGAATTATGGTCGACCCAACGTTTGCTGATGAAGAACTCTCCCGAGACAGCAAATCACTTTGCAAACGATCCATTGCAAAAGCAAAGGGAACTAGGAGTTGAATTGCTAACATGTAAGTGCTAGCCAACATAAAAATTCAACTTACGAACAGAAACCACTTATGCAGTTCTGTAATAAATACCCGGGTAAATAGTGTGAAATATGGGCTCCATAAATTGAAATTATTATATCTTTTTCGAGCACTCTGTAATTCATCCAAGTCTTGTGCTCTTCAGGTGTAACTTTATAGGGCTATAACGATCAGTTAAACAGTATGAATAATTTAAAAAGTCTGTGAAACATCAAGGTTTAGTGTAGTTAGATGACATTGAAAGGCACAACAAAACAGGTACAATGTACATCCAGTGTTTTTAAAAATATATTAAACGAAAATTGTCTTGTAATCAGTGCCTATTAATCTATTCTTCATACCTCCATCGCAGCCAATGATGGACCCAACCTCTCCTTTTTATTGATGATGGATTTTATGTACCATTGAATGATTTATTGTACAAAGCAGCAGTCTTAGATAGATAGATGTAATATATAAAAAAACTCGAGCTAGTGTTTTACCAGGGTATCCAAACACCGAGAAAGATGAAAGCACGAGGCCGCTTTGAGGTGTTTGGATTCCCTTGTGAAACACAAAGCTCGAGTTTTTTATGACTTCTCAATCGAAAACAATACCTGCATTCAAAAATCATTAGAAAGTATTGTTTGCCTGAAATTTTATTGCATGCAATTGTACTAGTCGGAGCCTCGTTCTGAAACGGGGGCTGCACGTGTTGTTGTTAGTTAGAGGACAGAGAGCGTTCAGTTTTGTGAGAGCTAGTGTAAGAGCTCTAGTGGTGTTTTGTTTGGTTCATTAAACTTACTTTAACCAGGCTCGAGGCTTGTTACAACTGGTGGACAGCGGTGGAACGACATACAGCGCGATGGAGTCGAAGCAGAGTGGCTTGAGCGGTGACAGTGAAGTCCAGTTCTGGCTGCTAATAGACCTGAGTGAAGACCAAAGTCAAGGAGACTCGCTAGCAGCAAAAGCGTGGTAATCCATGCCGAAATCTGGAGCAATTCGGTACACTGTGTTGGAGTCCCCTCCAGAAGAAAGCCAGGATTTAAGGGCCTCTATAATGGAGCTGCATGGCCTCGTGTTGGGTCTGAGTGAAAGCAGCGGAAAAATCGAGGAGCATTTTCAGGAGTGATCCCGTCGAATTGATGTAGTAGATTCTCGCCCAGAGCAAGGAAATTCTAAATGGTGCATGTGACTTGCAAAACACTTCTAGTTCCACGGATTTCAGGCAGTTAAAGCAGCAGAACGTCGAATCCAAAGAGGAAAGTGCCGAGTATTTGGAGCAAAGTGAAGGCATTTCGCAAGCGTCGCCGCCATGTTTTTCTGGGAAGCTAGTACCCAGGGCCGCGCAACAGGAAATGAAGGAAAACGCAGACTGGCGCAAGGAAAATAGACTTCCCCGGACCAAAGTGACAAGAATAAGGAAGATAACACTCAAGACCTCCATATGAAACCCGTAGAGGAAAATTCTCCTGGAAAACAGAAACATTCTGGAAAACAGGAGTTAAAGCCAGAGAAACCTAAAATCCGTCCAGCTGCGTTTGATGGCAAAACCCCCTGGGAAGATCATTTTGCTCTATTTGAGCTGGTAGCAGAAATTAACAAGTGGGATGACCATCTCAAAGCAACCTACCTGGCTGTAAGTCTCACTGGGCCAGCACAGGCCGTTTTGGGAGACCTTCACCCCGAACAGAGAAAGGACATTGGTGCACTGACCAAGGCCCTGTCAGCAAGATTTGGAACTGAGAACAAACAAAAAGTCTTCCGGGCCGCCGCAGGCAGTCCAGAGGCTAACACGACAGGCATACCAGAGGCCCTTCAGAGCCTCAGAGAGACTCTTGCTCGGGATAATTTCATGGATGCACTCGGGGATGTTGACATGCGTTGGAGGGTACATCAGAGCCGCCCAAAAACTCTACACGACGCTCTTACCACAGCCGTAGAGCTTGACGCATTCCTTTCTGTTAACCGACAACAGAACAGACAGGCTCGCGCCTTTATTCCAAATGACAACAGGGTCAGCAGACATAACAACCAAGAACAGAGTGTGAGCTGTGAGCTGAAGGAAATCAAGCTGATGTTAGAAAGGATCTTAAAGGACAGGGCACGACCGCTTGGAGCAGGGTATACACGGTGCCATACCTGTGGGGATCGGACATATTATCAGAGGGACTGCCCAAAATAGGGAGTGGAAGAGGAAGCTAAGTCGGGATATGGAGGACAACCGGGCTCGTTGGGCTGACCTCGGTTGGAGCTTCAAAGGACAAGCCCCTGATTCCAGTAAGAGGAATGAAAACTAGTGGCGGACTGCTCGGTTGAAAACGTGTGTGTGAAGTTTCTTGTTGACACTGGAGCAAGTATTACAATTATCAAACCGTCCGTCTATGACAAGATAGCTGAGGCTTCAAAACCACATCTCGTAGACCCCAAACAGAGCATGGTTTTGGCGGATGGAATAACTCTGTCCTTTGTCGGTCGAGGGGAGTTCAAAATGAGTGTTGGACCGTCAACAGTGGAGCACGAAGTTTGGATCGCAGAAATCGAGGTTGATGGAATTTTCGGAATGGATTTTTGCGATCCCATAAACTGTGAGCTTAAATTGGAGAACAGTGTCTATCATTTAACCATGCCGGAAGGACGCGTCCCATGCTGCAACCTACAAGGAAACCTAGCATGTCGGAGGGTTGCATTGTGTGAAACAGTGGTGATACCGGCTCGATCGGAGGTTGTTGTGCCTGGGGAGTTTGTGGATGGAAACGGTACAAATGGTTTAGGCATCCTTGAGCCAATTACTCGCTTCCAGAAACGCAATCAGTTAATGGTAGCGAGGACACTAGTGCAGACCGATCATGACATAATTCCCCTCAGATTGCTGAACCCAACGGAAGTACCTCAAACTGTGTACAAGAAGTCTATCGCAATCGGACTTAAAGCTGTAAACCGCATCAGGACCCCGGTGACAGGAGATCAGGACACAGTAATGGAGGGTGCGATGACATCTCACCTGGAGGACCTACTAGAAAGGAGCTGCCAACACTTGAATGACAGTCAGAGGGATGCTACCAAATCATTGCTGCTGGAGTTCCAGGACGTGTTCTCAGCTAATCCAGGGGATATTGGAAGATCAGGAAATGCAAGACCAATTCGACAACAAGCAAGACGCCTACCAATCCACAGGAAAGAGGAAGCACGGAAGGAGGTCAGCAGCATGCTGGAGCGAGGCATAATCGAGCCCTCGTGTAGTCCATGGGCCTCGCCAATCGTCCTGGTAAAACAAAGTGACGGCTCAACAAGGTTTTGCATTGACTACCGCAAACTAAATGCAGTCACCACCAAAGATTGCTATCCTCTTCCTCGTATTGATGACACCTTGGACGCCCTTGCTGGGTCCCAGTGGTCGAGTTGATACTGGCAAGTAGAAGTCCAGACGGGAGATCGACCCAAGACTGCGTTCACCACTGGGACGGGTTTGTACCAATTCAAAGTTATGCCGTTTGGCCTCTGTAATGCTCCCGCGACATTCGAGCGTCTGATGGAGCAAGTTCTCGCAGGCTTACCGTGGGAAATCCTACTGATATATCTGGATGATGTCATTGTCTACGCCAATTGCTTTGAGGAGGAGTTGGAAAGGTTAAGGTGTGTGTTCGCAAGGCTCCGGGAGGCGAAACTGAAGCTGAGCCCAAAGAAGTGTTACCTTTTCCAGAGCAGCGTGAAATACCTCGGACACGTGTTGAGTAGCGCCGGCTTCTCGACAGACCCCAACAAGCTTGCAGCCATAAGAGACTGGCCAGTCCCCTCAAACACGAAGGACTTACGAGATTTTATCGGCTTGTGCTCGTATTATCGACGGTTTGTTAAGGGGTTCGCTGACATCGCTAAGCCCCTCTACCAACTACAGGAAAAGGGAGCTCGCTACATTTGGACGGAAGCGTGTGATCGTTCGTTTCAGATGCTCAAGAAGAGTTTACTGACTTCACCTATCCTTGAGTTTCCGAATACAGAAGACAGATTTATCTTGGACACTGATGCGAGCAACGTCGGAGTGGGTGCTGTCTTGTCGCAGGAGCAGGAAGGACAAGAGAAGGTGATTGCTTACTTTAGTCGCTCCTTGACGAATTCGGAACCGAACTATTGCGTGACACGAAGAGAACTGCTAGCTATCATCCTAGCGATCCGCAACTTCCGTCACTACCTATGTGGAAAGAGCTTTCTCATCCGCGGCGCGCTCCAGTGGCTCCTGGATTTCCGGAATCCTGATGGTCAGACAGCACGGTGGCTGGAGGAACTCTCCATGTACTCGTGGTCTAGCGGTTACTGTTTGGGTAGGATTGTGTCAGTCGTTCTATAAATCTTACCTTCCTGGATTCGATTCCTACGCTGAGCGCAGTGAAATGTTTTTTTTCAAGTAGAGGCTCCCCAATTCCTTGTAAAATTTATAGGTGCTCGGGAAAAGTCCCAAATTATCCATAGTTAACAAAGAGAGTTTTGTGACGCAGTCTGTGAGGTTGTTACACCGAGGTAAAGCCCCTATTTTAGAACTCTCCACTTACAACATCTAGGCATCTGAAGAAGGCTAGTTTGGCTAGCCGAAATAGAGTACGTTTAAAACTGTATACACGTTGTTTCAGCTTTGCTATAGTCCTCAGGATAGAGTAAAAAATATGTCCGCAGTCTGTAGCTTCCGGTTTACCTTTTCGACGTTATGCGGCGCCAGGGGGGCGCGGTGTTCAAGTATGTGCACTTGAACGACTTGAACAGTATGAGCTGATTGGTTGGGGGCGAAATACCTCGACTTGGAAAATAAAAATAATAAACACTTGCGATTTAAGACTCGTGCCGGCCGAAGGCCTGGCCCGAGTAATAAACGTTTAGGACATTAAGAGTACGCCTGTTCCAGCATGGTACTAAACGAAGGGGCAAATCGATGATCCGGAAAATTGATATCAGTAAGGTGACCTGTCTTCGTATTTTCGGGCTACCTGTGTTATTCATATGGTACCCATTTCAGTATTTTTTCAGTATTTAACAGTTTTTCACTCGTGTTCTACTCGTGTTCACTCGTGTTCGTCTCGTGTTGTGTTTTAGATCAGATCGTTCAGACCAGCGATGCTCACTTTGAGTGAATCGATCTCGTTACGGATTTCACGCCGGATATTTGGCAGAAATTCTTTACACCAGATTTCTTTTAAGCTCTCGACTGTTAAAGTCATGTTAGAAACTAGCAGCTGTCAATCAAAAATTGACTCCCATCTGTGATAATTTATGTGTAATTTGCTAATATGCCCAGAATTCATCTTGTGTTCCTGAATCTTGAATGGTTCTAATAAGGATTCAGGTAAGAGTATTCGCTATTCTCACTACCGCATGGAATTACTTTTATCGCTTTGTTGTTGCAAAACATTTTTGTTCCATTATTGCTAAAGTTAAATGTATATTGCTGATTTCCGATGGGAGATAAGGGTCTTTGCAAACCGTCTGTTGAGATATAAATGCTGACCAGCTATACGGTGACAGATCGTTTTCAGTTGCTGCGGCAAGATTATGGAATTCACAAAATATTGTTACGGAGGTGTTTTGAAGCGCATAGAAAACCAGATGGCAAATAAGGCATGTAACTGGACTTAATAACTGAAACGACAGCAAAAGAGGCCAATTTTTACAACCTTCATCGGTAAGACGTGGTTAAAAAAACATGTCATGTCTAACGACTGTCGTTTTTGTAGACCTTTTTATACACTCAATGTATTGATTGAGGTTGGTTTCGAAATTCTTAGAGGAAATGTTAAAATATATCGAATAGATCTTTCTTATACAGAATTACTAAACGTAGTGTTAAACATGAGGTATGCGTTCAACCACACCTGTTTACCTGATTAAAGAAGAGCCGGGCTACGGGTAATTAAAGAATATTTATAATACGGCGCCATATAGCCTCAGTTTTCTTCGAAAACATTAATTGAATTGTCGTACCATCATTTCCTATCACGAAACACCGACGAAATGAAAATGATGTTCATCCTAGATTCTCTTTAAGACAGACACCCAGTAGTTCATCTGAGCAAATATGTTTTAATCTTCTGTCCCTGCACATTATAGAAACAAGAAATCGTATCAATAAATCTGGATCCACTTTACATAGAAAACAATTGTTTACGCGAAACTTCGAAACGTGCCGAGTAATTTAAAACAATTACTTAATATCCAGAACACTTTACCAGATAACATTAAACTTTCACCATCATTGAACACTTTTAAATCTCGTCTTAAGACATTTTTGTTTCAACAGGCCTATGATATCTAGTTTTCGAACATGTTTAGTCTAAATCATGTTTAAATTAGTTGCTTGGTTTTTATAATATTTAGTTTCTTCTCATATTTAACTATTTTTTAGTTTGTAATTCTTTGTGAAGCGCCTTTGAATTTAAGAAAAGTGCGCTATATAAGTTTAGATTATTATTATTATTATTAATAATGGAGTGAAGGCCGAGGCTTCAATTTGTTAAGTTCCCCCTACTATGGGGGCGTCATTTTGGCTTTTTGTTTAATGGCAAACTTTGAATTTACATTTCTCTCCTTCCTTATAGCCAATTTAATCGAATTAATGTTCCTTAGTTTGAATTGCTAAGTATTGTCATTCATATGTCACACTTACTATCTCAAAAAGGGCTCGGGAGGAACCAGCAACCTCACAGGCGATTGAAAGTAACTTATTATGTTATAATTGTTACTTCTTTCAAAGAAGAAATATGAACAATTTCTCCTTTATTTTTTCAACTGAAGTAATTTTCCGAGGTACCCTTCACCGTCATATATTCTCTTTAAGGCAATATAATAAACATTGACAGCACACGTCAACTTTTATGTACATTTTGGCGATTGCGTTATTACAGGAAGCAGCTGTCAATCAAGAATTAACTCTGCTCTGTGATAATTTATGTGTAGTATGCTAAATACAATTCCCAGAATTTAACCATATGTTCCTGAATCTTGACTGGTTCTAGTAAGGATTCAGGTAAGAATATTCTCACTACCACATAGAATTACTTTTGTCGTCTTTTTGTTGCAACTCTTTTATGTTCCATTGTTGCTAAAGTAAAATGAATATTACTAATTTCGGATCGCAGATAGGGCCTTGGCTAGATAGTGTTTGTAATCCAGAATTACTAAACGTAGTGTTTAACATGTATTAGATGTATTTAATATGAGTTCAACCACGCCTGTTACCTTACAATATTAAGAAAGATCCTGGTTGGGGTAATTAAAGAGTATTAATAACATCGCCATATAGTCTCAGTTTACTTTGAAAACGTTCATTCCATTGTCGTGCTATCAAAACCTATCACGAATAAACACTGACGAAGTGAGAATGATGGTCATCATAGATTCTCGTTCAGACAGACACCCATTAGTTTAGTTGAGCAAATACTTTGCGCTGCAAATTCAAGACTGAAGGAATCATTCCACTTTGGCAAACAATTGTTTACGCGAAACTTCGAAACGTGCTGAGTAATTTAAAATCAGACCTTAAGTACCCTTACAAATTAACCCGGTTTTTAATAAACTGTATTGTAAGAGTGTACAAATTTCATAGATCGAACAAATCTTCCTTAGTTTGACTTGATAAGTATTGTATTTTGTGTGTCACAGGCCCGTGTTTTCAAAGTAATTTTCCTAGGTACTCTTCACTGCCATACTTCTATTTAACACCAAAAAACATTGACATTTGACGTCAACTTTGATGAACGGTTTGTCGATCATTCGGCTAATACAAGAAGCAGCTGTCAATCAAGAATTTGTAATAATTTATGTCAGACAAGTATGCTAAAAATATACCAAAAATGTATGCGATGTTTCTGAAACTAGACTGGTTATACTAATCAATCAGGTCACCAGATTAATTCTCACTATTACAAGGAATTACTTTTAAACTTTTCTTGTTACAAACTACTAAACAACTACTACCACAGATAGGCATACCTACTAACATACCTATCCACACACACTAACACACCTAGCCACAACTCCAAGCACGCCCAGCTACACCTACTGCCACAGCTAGCCACAACTACTAACATACCTGGTCACACCGACTGGACTAAGACACCTACGCACACCTAGGCACACGTACTAGAACACCTAACCACATTCCCTAACACCTAGCCAAATCTAAATTCACACCTAACCATAGCCACTAACACATCTACCAAAACCTAAAAACACAAATAGAAACACACATTAAAACACCGAGCTACACCTACTAGCACGCCTCGCCACACCTACCAGCACAACTCTGAACTCTGAATTTCTAACGGGACCTGAAATAACCACAGGGGTTGGTCAAAGCCAGGACTCGGCTATTCCACAGATCAAATTGGAATTGAGCGTGTTGGTTTTTGTGGAGGGAGGACAATCGGAGGTCCTGGAGAAAAGCTCTCGGAGCAAGGGCGAGATACCAACAAATTGAACTCAAATATGGCGTCGCATCCGGGAATCGAACCTGGGCCACAGAGGTAAGAGGCGAAGTGCTTAACCACTGCGCCACCCTGGCTCCCCTAGTCACACCCACCTGCACACATAGCACACCTACTAACACAAGTAGCCACAACTGTAGCCTGAATTTCAGCCGTCTCCTCCGGTTCGTTCCTCCCGAGAGAGACGTCTGAATCCAATAGCCCGTAATGCCGTCCAGTGATGTCACTACCAGGAAACCTGGAAGTGATCTTTGATTGGTTAATATTCTATAATTTCGCATAATTATCATAATTAACTGATGCGAGAAGACGGCAGGATTCACTTTGGACTCGCGATTGTTGATCGTTGAGTTTCAGTGGAGTGATCGTCTTTGGCAAAGACCTTGAATTCGTAAGGAAAACATCTGGCAATGGATTGAAAGTGTCCTGCACAATAACCGGCCGACTATCCTGTAAACATGTACATTTTATCCCGTCGCGTCCGCGGGGTTGTTGATAATCGATTATTTGTTCACACTCGCATTATTTGTCGCTACTCTCTTCAAGGAACTGTTCTTTCCCGTAAAAGAGTCTTTGTATTTCTTCGAAAATTCTCCATTATCCTTACATTTTTTTCTACTTTTCTGTTGCATCATTTACATAGGTAATATCTCGTAGCTGTGCCGTCGTTTCGAACGGCAGATCGCGAGACAAAGGTCAACAGAAAGACAAAGATCAACTGTACTTTGCCTCCAAATATAATATAACGATTCGTTGCTTCGAGAAGGTTTTCACAACATAAGAGGCACTTGAGAAGCAAATGGGTTGGAGATATATATATAGGTAAGGCTTTTATTTTGGCCAGCATGATCTCAAATAATTTCTCAAGGCGAGTGATGGCTTTGTTTTTGTGACCCACGAACTCTTACTACCGCCGTGACAGTTTTATTTGCATAAATTAAATTGTTAATCCGCCTTGACGTCACAATCGGCTTCGTCACTATTGGATTCAGACGTCTCTCTCGGGAGGAACGAACCAGAGGAGACGGCTGGAATTCAGGCTACCACAACTGTTAACACAGCTATTCACACGTACTGGCACACGTACACTAACACTAACATACCTAGCAATACCCACTAACACACCTAGCTACAACTACAAGTACACCTAGCTAACCCTACTACCACTGGGAAACTGGGTGTCACAGCGCATAAAACCGCTCATCTCTCACCACTCTGGCCCTTGTTCGATTCCCGGACGCGGAGTAATATGTGAGTTGAGTTTGTTGATTATCACCGATGACCCGAAGATATTTCTCCCGGGTCTCTGGTTTCCTTCCTCTATAAAAATCAACATGTCAGTTGAACGTTGAGTGAAGAGAATATATGAATGTCGTTTAGAGTGTGTGTTATTTTATCGTCAGGGAGGTGTGTTGGAGGTTGTGGCTAGGTGTGATTGTGGTTGTGGCTAGTTGTGCTAATGGATGTGGCTAGATATGGTAGTGACTAGTTGTTTTAGTAGATGTGGCTATTTGTGCAGGTGGATGTGACTAGGTGTGCTGTAAATGTAGCAAAGCGTGCTAGTGGGCTTGGTTAGGTGTTTTAATGGTGTCCCAGGAGTATATTACAGAGGAGTGTTCCTCTTCCCACATTTTATTGTCACACAACACTGTAGACGGTAGAGTTATTTTAAGCATAGAGTTTCCCGCGAGAAGAAACAAAGGCCGTCACTTTTAACCAATCAGGTTACACTGAAACATTGTAATTAACACGGTTCAACTGCTAAAAATTCTAAAGCGCAAGAGAACAAAAGACAACGTAATCGCATACCAGAACTTCACGACTATAAATAGACACATACTGAATTAGGGACCAACACAAGCGCCTAAGAACACTCCTGTAATATACTCCTGGTGTTCCGATTTGCACTTTCAGGTGTGTTAGTGGTTATGCATATGGTTAGGTATGCTTACGGGATGTGGCTATGTGTGTTAGGGGATGTCTAGGTGTGCTGGTACATATGGCTAGGTGTTCTACTCTATTTGTGCTACTGAGTAGTTGATGCTAGGTGTGTTAGTGGGTGTGGCTAGGTGTGCTGATGGGTGTGGCGTAACTAGTCAATTATGAGTAGTTGTGGTTTGCTGTGTTATTGGGGGTGCTCAGGTGTGGTAGTAGTTTTGGCTAGGTGTGTTAATGGATATGTCTGCGTGTGGTAGTGGGTTTACCGAGGTGTGCTGTAGTTGTTGCGTGATAGTACATGTGGCTAGGTGTGCTAACAAGTGTTGCTAGGTGATTTAGTGGGTTTCCCTGGTGTGCTTTTAGGTGTTGCTGGGCCTCAGGCTGCTAGTGTGGCTAGGCGTGCTACTGGATGTGGTTATCTTTGCCAGGACGTCTGTAATTGGTGGCAAGTTATGTCAAGTGGTGTGCCTATGTATGGCAAATTCAGATATTGTATGTGTATAGATGTGGCAGTAGTTGTGAATAGGCTTTAAATCAGTGCTGCTAGGTATGCTAATAAGCATGGTTAGATGTTTTAGTGGGTGGCTAGGTGTGTTAGTAGCCATGATGGCTAGGTGATCTAATAGGTGTGCCCAGGAGCCCCATTACTCGGAGCGTCCATTTCCCATACTACGTCTATGATGCAGCGTTTTTACAGACCAGGTTATTTTTAGAATGTGTTTCCGGCGAGTTTGGCTCCGCTAGACAATCTCAAGCGTTTGTGTAATTTTAATTCATATGATTAATTGTTACAGCCATGTTGGTTGACCAAACAAGAGAAGTTAACGAAGCATGTTTTGTTGACAACATTCCGCGATGGAAGCGAACAACGAGATGTGAAATCTAAAAATAACCCGGTCTGTAAAAACGCTGCATCACGAATATATGACATATGGACGCTTCGGGTAATGGCTCTTGGTGTGCTAGTATATATATGACTAATTTTTACGTGTTTCTGGCTAGGTGTGTTTTTGCATGTGGCAAGATGTGTATTTGCGTGTGGCTAGGTGCATTAGTAGGTGTGGCTTGGTTTGGTAGTAGGTGTCGCTACCTATGCTAGTAGTTATGGCTAATGGTTCTAGTAGGTATGCATTGGTGTGTATTTAGGTGTGGCTTTGATTATTAGTGCGTGTGGATATGTGTATGTGTATGTATATGTATACAGCGAATTGCAAAAATCCTGTCAAACCCAAATATATCACTATATCAATATATCCGGTGCAATGTGGGAAGGATTACTCGTCACTCACTGCTCTAACCCGTTGACCCGCACACGAGACCGACGCAATAATGGCTGCCTTTAGCATGCATCTGAGTAGCCTGCGTTGCGGCTCTGGAGTGTCGGAGCGCAGCGAGCGGGAATTAGGGGGATTGGGGCGAGCACAAAAAGAGAGGGGGGAGGGGGTGGGGAGAAGAGGAAGAGAGGCCTGTCGGCAACCCATGAATATTTTGATATGCACCCACTAATTAAAGTGCATAAAATTAGTAAGTCATTCGACCGATTCATCCAATCATCATGCGGCGGAAGTAAAAACCATGTTTAATATTTGTCAAACTCACGCGTGGAATATCAAGGAATCTCAACTCGAGCGTAAAATTAAAAACAAAAAAATCCGGGGAAAGGGGGGAGGGGGAGGGAGGGGGGTACTTACATGAAAATTGGGTATGTATGTGAGGCCAAGAGGCTCAAACCCTGACCCTGTTTGACCCAAAATCCGAGCTCCAAAACCCTGATTTCCCCCTCTTTGGGAGAAAAAACCCTGATGCCTAAAAAATACTGAACCCCGACCCTGACTGCACCCACATTAAACTCAAATCCTGACCCTGATCTGCCCAAATCAGGTCAAAACCCTGACCCTACCTGCCCAAACTGAGCTCAAAACCCTGACCCACCCCCGCGGCACATACATAATACGTCACAAACAGGAGTTCCCCCCTCCCCCGGGCAAAAAAATATACAAACTTGGAGAATGTCAGCTGAAACTCCGAAAAAAACATGTGAAGACCCAAACCTATAAATGTTAACGACTTTTGCACGATATGTAATGTATCTTTTAAGCTAGGCGAGAATATGTTCAAGACTTCAGAAAGGAAAGAGAGCCGAAGCTTTAAATAATTCTAGCTGGTGCCTGCAAAAGTATTGGTCTTCATATTGCGAAATCTGCTGCTCTATCAGAGCAAGTCTGTCTTTCCTGAGTAAGGAAGATTCGAAATGCAGTAGAGAACTACACCTATGTTAGTGAAGGTTTGCAGGATAAAGATAACTAAGATAAAGAGAACTCGATCGTTGCCGCTGAATATAAAGTCGCCACCAAATCAGTAAAGAACACAGCCGACACAATAACATCGGAACGAAGTTCTGCCAAAAGAAGCGCTAAAAACCATCCACGCAGCGGTACCAAATCATCAAAACAGCTCGTATTTTCGGAAGCACAAGCCTGTTTCAACCGTGTGCGTTTCGTCGAGCAAGACGCTTGTGGAGTTCCAATACAAAATATTTCTCGTTTAAGCTTCTCTTTCGCCACGGCTTTGTTATTTGAATCTTTGTGGATTGGTATACTAAAATATACTGCACAAATTATACCATACAACTGAATAAGAAGTCTTTAACAAAGCCAAACTCAACTTCAACTCAAGAGCAAAGCTGAGAGGGAAAGTGAAACTGAACAGTGTCTTGTCAGGTCATGAATTAAGGTACGGTGAGGTTGAAATCATCAGTTGCGTGTTTATATGTGCATTTCTTTGTCGATTTGTTGACCTCGTGGCGCTGATAGATTTTGCCATCGGACGGTATTCTTGTTTGAGGTACGTTTCGTAGGTGTTATGCCACATTTCATTTTACTCTCGGTCATAATACATACCAGCGCAAACACCGTGATCTGTAGGCCAACACTAAAATAATTTTGAGCGTGTTTTTGGATGTTGCTCGCCAAAACGAAGCCAGAAACACCCAGGAGAAATAAACACTCAGCACCGAATAATTTATGTGAGCGAAGCAATATTCAACTCTCAAGGGAAACTTAAACAAGAATCCTCTCACGGCCGAGGTTTTGGTTCGAGAAATTAAAGGCTTCCAACAGTTCCCTTTATAGTTCTGTAATATAATGAGCAGACTGCAGCTTTGGGAAGGAGGGTAAAAGCTTTTAAATATAGATAACCAACAGGCATTTCAGTAATAAATACCAATATGGACGCGAGCTGCTATAAAGAGCCGCAGGGTAGAATGAACAGTAGATAAATATAGTGATAGCTCCATCATAGGTGGACAGGATACAACTTATAATATGGGACAAATATAAACATACATTTGAGACACTCATCTATTAGTACTCTGAACCTGCAGAACAGTAGACTAAATTGTAAGCGTGCGTTACATGAATAAGTAGAGGTCAACGTCTTTTAAAATTTACATACACAAGAAAAACAAAAATATTAAATTACATATATATACATGACAACCCGATCCCTATTCATCAGAATACGGAGCCGAAGGACCGCAGTTTTTACCCAGATGGCCAGTGATTTTATATACGACACGTACGACGACCTGAAGCCAGTGAAGAGACCAGGATCCGGAAAGCTAAAATTCGTAGAAATATATATATTGGAATCTATAAGCCATCGGCTCACTGTGCTGCATTTGAAGGCACTTCAAGACCAATATTATGAGTCTCTTAAAAACTGTCAGAGATTTAAATTTACCGTAAGTTGGATTGACCACTTAAATGAGGCAGAGACACAGAACTTAATGAATGAAGAAACAGAGGTCACGCGCGAGTTACAGAGCCTGCAAGTTCACAAGTCAATGAAAAACCCCAAGGCCTGTAGTTTTGGATCAACATATCCTTGAAACTCCAAAAGCAACATACACATGAGTCAAATTCAAACCGGAAGAGACGGAATTCTTTAGATTCTTCACGAGGATTGTTAGCCCGCAATAAGAACTCTCTCGCTGATTTAATGACCTTGATTTGTAACATGGAGGCTGACCTAACTGTATGCGTAATGAATTCTTACTCTCGTCACATCAAAACACGAATCAAGAAACCAAACTCAGTCATTTGGAAAACAAATTAGTGCAGCAAGATAATATATACAAGACCGAAATCAAGATGCTGTCATCACGTATTATTGACCTAGAAGTTGAAAATGGCGAGTTGAAAGCGGATATAATAAAGCTGAGATCCGACTTTCAAACTTTAAAAAAAAAAATCAAGAATACAAAAAAGAAGACAATGAAAGACCAAGGTCTCCAGTGTTCCGAGACTACCCAACCTACTGAAGCTTATCAGTTTGTTCAAGAGCCATCTTACATGACAACCCGATCCCTATTCATCAGAATACATTTTCTGTGCTAAATGACGAGAGTTTACAATCACCTGACCGACAACCCACTACTAAAGAAAGGGACCATGAAGTACAGTAGTACGGTCAATTCTCGGGTTCAAAACAATGAATATATGCCTGCTCAAATGCAGTGTGTTAAACGAATAAGTAGTGTTTAAATTAAAAGGTCAACATACGAGAAAAACACAAATATTAAATTACATATATACTAGGGGAGCAGAGAATGAAAGTCACCGCGCTACCGGCCACTCCTAAAGACTACTAAATTCAGCTAATAATTCTTCCCTTTGGTTATTACTAAGAGGATTTCAAATGAAAGTGTATTTCATCTTCAATCTCATGTGGCCCGAGTGAAAGCCCAGATGGGCTCTTGTTAGTTTTAAAAACTACGTTTTTCCACTCCATCATCGAGAAGGTACTTATATGTGTGACTTAAAGCCGTTCCTACTAAAAACCAGCTCAATCTGGGTAAGACTTTAAACTTCAAATTGAGATATTTTGTTGAAGGTCGCGTCGCGGTAATCGGAAGTTTAATATCGTGGGCTAAAGCAGCGAAAGACGAGTTTTATTTGTCTTTTGGTTGACACTCACGGTTCGGGCAGAGTATACCAAAAATATATATGTAAGGCTAACTTCGAGAAAGGTAAGCGCTGTCCTATAAATAAATTAGTCTTTACAATTGCGGCTGCAGTTCTGATCTGTTATTTATATGTAGGTAACCTTCCAATTTACTAATACGGTTTATAAATAAGAAAAACACGCTAACTAAGTTGCTTCATTTTATCAGCATGTTCAAATACATTAAATATGACGAACTTAAGGCGACTTTGAAAAGCTAGCACCCTGCTGATGTTTGTGAGTTGAACTCAAGAACATCAGCAGGAGAGCAGAATTGGAGCTCAGTCATCCTACAATCCGAGGTGTTATAATCTGACTTACTCCCTACATGAAATCTGTCAGCAAAACTGTATTTATTTTATTCAGATGCCATTTTTGCCTAATTAATTGGAATGTTGAGGGCTACGTACTAAGCTTGAATTCTCTCTAATCCCTTTTAATGTGATAGATTTTGCAAGGCTTTAGTAATGCTATTTAGTAGAGAAAAAAGAAAGTGTTCAGCTTTTTGTTTTATATTCTGAATTCAAGAAACTACAACACTTGTCTTCGCTTTGTACGTGTCTTCTGTGATGATCCGGGTAATTATATTCTATACCAGAAAAAAGCTAACTAGCTATGTTATGCAGTCGACAAAAAATAAAAAGCAAATACAAATAAAAACCTTTTATAACTTCAGATATTGTTGACTCGCTAGATATAAAAAGTCGGTTCTTTAACCCTGAAGCGCTCAGACAGGCCTTCCCCGGCGCTGGATGAACCAACTGCATGGGGATATAGAACTAATCAATCCGACTTGACAGTCAACTTGAGGCGTCACCAACCCTTGCTCGTCGACAATATAAATTATTATTTAGAGTAAATACCAAGTATGGTAATTATTTAAGAAACTCAGTCTGAAAAATGTCGCACTATAATCAGTTCGGTAAGTTTTATTTGTGAGCTCTCATGAGGCATCCGATGTCTGATCGGGGCGGCCTTCACCTCCTCGGAACGTGGGATAGTAGTGGCTATCCAAACAATGCCTAACCCTGAAACAATACAAACCCTAACCCTAAAACAATGCAATTCTTTGTCAGTGCAGTCCAACTGGGGTCCAATAAAATGCAAGGTTTTGAGAGGTGAAGGGCTGCTGGGGGGTCTGGTCAGACGTGGACTGTTGAGTAGCCAATCCGATGACGAGTTTACCGATACCACTGTATTGTTTAATTACTGACAGCAGCTGGGTTCACGTGGATCGAGCGGATCGCATTATTTATTAAAGGCAGAACTTGTTATTGGCAAATTTAGTATACCATACATCCTGAGAGGTGATTGAAAGTAATTTATTATGCTGTAATGGTCTAAAGGCAGCAGTTGCTATTGGTAAATTCAATATACCATAGATCCCGAGAGGTGATTATAAGTAATTTAATAATTATGCTGTAATGGTTTAAAGGCAGCACTTGCTATAGGTAAATTTAGTGTATCATAGATCCTGAGAGGTGATTGAAAGTAATTTATTATGCTGTAATGGTTTAAAGGCAGCACTTACTATTAGTAAATTTAGTATATCATAGATCCTGAGAGGTGATTGAAAGTAATTTAATAATTATGCTGTAATGGTTTAAAGGCAGCACTTGCTATTGGGAAATTTAGTATACCATAGATCCTGAGAAGTGATTGAAAGTAACTTATTATGCTATAATTGTTCTTTCTTTCAACGGAGAAATATAAACAATTTCTCCTTTTCAAATTAATTGTCTGTGGTACCCTTCGCCGCCATACATTTCTCTTTAAGGCCAATAAATATTAGTAGTAAACTTTAATTAGTGAGGATGTCACGCTTACCCAAGAGAGTAACTTAAGGCGTGGTCTTCAAATATGTTAACAATATAGTTTACAATCAGTTTACATAAAAATACAAATTTACAATGTACTAATTTATTAATTGACTAATTTGCTAATTTGCTAATTTAAAAATAATACAAATTACAAGTAAATCGATGACAATAGAGATACGGCGACGGCTAAAAGGCTTACCGAGGGATATATCTACAGCACATAAAGAGTTGGGAGTTTTAGAAATTACACTGTCTTTCTTCTAAGTGGTTAATGTTACATTGTTCATCAAATTACAATTTCTTTAACATTTTTCTGAAAGTTTGGCTGCTTACATTAGAAACAACATTTTAAATATCAGCCGGAAGAGAATTGAACAGATTAACTGCACTAAAACAAAATCGTGTTTGTCCAGCATTAGTACGTGCTCTGGGAAAAATTCACCTTTGAAGATCTTGCATTTCGCACATTAGTTCGAACAAAACAACGTTATAATAGGTTTTCAGGTGCTTGATCATTGATGACTTTATAAATCAACATTAATTTACGTTCTTACTCAAATCATAAAGAAAAAGCCAATGTAACTTATTGAAAAGAGAAGTTCACGGTGTCACTATTGGTGCATCCATTATCGATCTGGCAGCCCTCTTCTGTAGTTTAAGAAGAGTAGAGCAATTTAAGCTGGAACAGTTCCCCCAAAGAGAATCACAGTAAACTAAAATCAGGGCATTATAAGACATCAAACGTACATTTACAGGTAGAAACTTAATTACATTAAACAAGAAAATACGGAAGCTAATTAATTTTCTAAAGTAGTTGATATGACGCCTCTATGTGGCTTCGGGCCTTTTATTCAGAGAGGACGGCCATAGAAGGTGACTTTAGGTCTGATTCTAGAGAAGATAAATGCTAAAATATATCGGGGTTTGGACTGTCTATACAAGGTATCTTTTTAGGTCCGGCAGCCGGACGACCCCCTGACGTTAATAAAGGAAATGATCGCACAGTTGGAGGCAAGCAAAAATCATCAATCAGTAGATGCAATCTTGACACACCTCAGAAGACTGCTGAACAACACGGGTCACACCTTTAATAAAGACAAAGCTTTGGTCCTCCTGCTGGACTTGAAGGCAGCATCAACTAATGAAAATCACAAGAATTTTGAGCATTTGCAAGCGATCTTCAGCACATTGAAACACAAGATATCGGTTCCTCCAGAGCAGTTTTTAAAGAAATACCTTTCATGCAGCCCTTATTGGGTATAAAGATCATATCAGGAAAAAGTTCTAGATATCATGGTAAAAGTAGACAAGAGCCTCAAGGGGGCCTCAAGTTAGACAGAGAACTTGGAAACCGCCAGTTGGGTGAGTTTGTCGTATGCTGCCCCAGCCGCACAGTGCAACGGTTTGGCCAAAGACAATTGCAACAGGATTCGAGACAGAGACGTTGTTATTATTGCAATCAATTCGGCCATACGCAGTATAGATGATTAAAAAAAACGAGAGATCTGGGCAAGCTGGACCACCCTGATGCCAAACGAGCCACGTGCTTGATTTAGGAAACGTGTATTATATTGTTTTGACTGTATTGAAATTGTTTATATGTACCAGTGAAAGAAATAGGAGAAATGATTAAAATATATTTAAGGTGCTATCAGGAGATATTACTAGATACCCAACTGTTATACTTCTCAGGATATCCTAATCATTTTACAAAGTGGTCAATACTTCTGGTGCTATATATAACACGGAGCATTCAATGGCAGTTGTATATATCTTTGGTTATTTGTAATTGTTGGTGTAGTAAATAAAGTTCAGTATCTCGGTTAGCAGCAGCTACCCGCACGGGCACATCAACTCATCGAGTGTCACGTGTACTATCCGTTTCCGGAAGTGAGGGCAGCTGTTTCCTGACTGGGTCTCTCGTCCGCTCCTATGCATAATAATGGGGGTTTTCCCTATTGCTAGTTTAGTACGAGTTCCAGGGGTGGATCCAGGGTTTGGACTGAGTAGTTTACTCTGAGTAGTTTACTCCTAGTAGTTTACTCCTGAGTAGTTTACTCCTAGTAATCTAGTAATAAACTACCTAAAATTTAGAGGTTTGAAAAAAGTTGAGTAGTTTACGGAAATCACATAAACTACCCTGGATCCACCAGTGAGTTCTATAATTGCGCTTTTATCATATTCCACTGAACCCTAGCTCCTAAGAGGGCGAAATTATCAAGAGTATACAAGAGTCCCTCCTGGGAAGTGAAGCTTCATTTCGATCCAGTACATGTTCAACAGGAGCATCAACAGAAACAACTTCGATGGGTAGGGATGGACGGGAGCCCCAGTCAGGAAGCAGTTGTTTTGCGGGAGCATATACGTGAAGTGTTAGAGGGTCCGGAGCCCCCACTACTCAATTTGCGGGGTTTTCGAGATCCGCAATCTTTTATGGTCGGGAAATACACAAACATGTCAAGATTTGGTAGTACGTATTTATGGCTCATCAGTATAAGAATAAGATAATTAGATGGATACGGGAAAGGACAGAAGTAAAGGAATTTGCTACCCATTGTCAAGGATGCAAAAAAGGGGAACAGCAAAACAGTGTTTTCCCTCCTCCAACGATTTTGCAAAATTTGCAAAACTGTAAACACTTCACAGAATGTATCTCGGACGCAATCGTGGAAACTGAATAACAACAGGGGATGTTAGGGTCTGGGTAAAGTAGGTACCACGGAACCGCCTTATACGGTTCTACCCCTCACAGTCGAACTCAATGCTTGGATGAAGGATTGTCAATGTTCCTTGGAAAAATTGAGGGATGTCAAGACGTATGTATATAAGGCATCACACATAGTATAATTGTCGATAATCACTTTGGTTAAGAAATTCATTAGCATGTTCATAAAATATTCTATTATAGTATAATATATAATATAATAGCGGTACGACAATCCTCCGAGCGCGCGAGGTGTGATTCCCCACGGATCTCAACGGTACACAACGATCTTCCCGCTTGTTTAGAAGTATTCCTGGATCCGTATTGCTGGTTTTCACTCAATCCCCAGAGATTCAAATGACAAAGGGCATGGCGGCCATGTTGGTGCCCCAACAAAAGAAGCTGACGAGCAATCTATTGTTTAAGGGCACCAACATGGCGGCTATGACGTCAAGTGAAAACCAGCAATTCCTATTTTACCGAAAGAACTGATAAATTCGGCCAATTTCTGGAGCCCATATTCTAGTCTATTAGAAGCCATTTAAACTTTAAGAGGAAAGAATAAATATCAACACTGCAACCTGGTATTAAACATTTGTGTTTACTTACCTAATATGTCAGATACATAAATTTGGACGCGGACGCGATCTCATTCTCAGACTCCTTTCATATATAAAAAACGTAAGAATGTTCCATGCAAACGGCTCGTAAAACTCCTGTCGGCCCTAGAAAAACTGAACATCTTGGTATTTCAGTCGAAGAAGCCTTTGGTTTCAGCAACTAGGTGATTTGCCATAACAAGGCATATTAAAGTCCTTTGTAGCCGCCATATTGGATTTTTCAGAGAAAACCTGTCCCGCGTGTTTATCCCGTGGGGAATCTATTCTGATTGGTTGACGGCGCGAAAGGTCGACACAGAAAATAAAAAGAATAAAAATAAATACTTGCGAAACTTGACTCGGGCCCAGCCTACGCTGGCCCGAGTAATAATTACTTAACAATGGAGTGAGAACCGAGGCTTCAATTTGTTAATTTCCGCATCAATCCTTACCCTACTATAGGACATCATTTTGGCTTTTTGTTGGATGATAAACTTTGAATTTACTTTTCTCGCCTTCCTTATAGCCAATTTAAGTAAATTATTAATGAGAACTAATATTAACTTTGATGAATGTTTGTTGTCGATTAAGAAAAAAGGGCAAATATATTTCCTTAGTTGATATTTTAGACGATAATGAGACTATTAATATGTAGACCCTAAGTACACACACAAATAAACCCGGTTTTTAATACTGAAAGGCATTGTGAGAGTGTACGAATTTCAAAGATCGAATTAATCTTCCTTAGTTTGAATTGGTAAGTATTGTCTTTCATATGCCACACCTGCTATCTCAGAAACGACCCGGGAGGAACCAGTAACTTATTATGTTACAATTGTTCCTTCTCTGAAAGGAGAAATATGAACAATTTCTCCTTTTCAAAGTAATTTCAGAGGTATCCTTTGTCGCCATATATCTCTCTTTAAGACAAGAAACATTGACAGCACACGTCAACTTTGATGATTGCATTAATAGCGGAGCAGCTGTCAATCAAAAATTGGCTCCACTCTGTGATAATTTATGTGTAATATGCTAATATGCTCAGAATTTATCTGATGTTCCCTAATCTTGAATGGTTCTAGTAAGGATTTAGGTAAGCATATTTTCACCATCACATGGAATTACTTTTGTCGTTGCAAATATTTTATGTTACATTATTGCTAAAGTTATATGTATATATATTGCTAGGGACCTTACGCAACCAGGACGGCAACGTCTAGGACGACGGCACAAAACAATACCCTTAATTACAAAATACAATAACTGCACGTGAAAATGCATGCAGTCGCCTACATTTCAACCGTTGTCTGGAAAAACACAACGTGAAAACCCCAAAGTTTACGTTTACAAGAGAACGCAAACGTAAGAAAGTAAATCACTCTGTTTTTCGTTCGGCGTGAGCAAAACTTTATGCTTATCATATTTTTCGAAGACCTGAATGTGAAACGTAATTATAAGCGAATAAAGGAACTAGTAAACACCAGATTTCGGGAGAAAACACTTTTCTACCTCCCGTCGTCACTGCCGTCGCCGTCCTGGTTGCGTAAGGTCCCTAATGTCTGTTGAGATATAAATGCTGGCCAGGTAAAGTGGTTGCATAGAAAACAGTTTTATTTTGTTTTCTATGAACCGTTTATCATGATAGTGGAATACCTGATTGCTATCACTTTTTCTAAACCATGCCTTGCTATCTAACCGATACGTAGCCCTAAAATCGAGAAACTAATAGCTGTTTAGTACAAAACGGAAATATACACAGGGTTATATATACATATATTGAAGTCTAATGGCACCTTTTACTGATAATAGCATGTTCAGTATTCTACGGATTGCTATTGTGACTTGATGTATACAGAGTAGTCAGCACATTTAAAATAAATGGGTCTAGTAGGGTCTATTACTCTTTATGGAACATTAAAAGAAAGCAAATAAAGTTGGGTTCAATGCTGTTCATTAGTTCCCTAACAGAGTTCGTAACCTAATGCATATATTAATACCGTTAACAGATGAGGCGAGTAATCTTTCACAGAGCACTAACTAGGTCCTAATATGTCTATTGCTTTTGCAATACGGAAGTGTTTGAAGCGCATAAAAAAACAAATGGCAAATAAGGCACGAAGTTGGACTTAAGGTATTAGGACCCCTTTATGCGATCATTTTTTTAGAATGTTCAAAGTGAATTCTACAGTTTAGTGAAAATATAATTCCAAAACATTTTATTTTCAACGAGAAATTACGGCGAAAAGAAATATGGACGGGAAAACAGGCTGTCAACGGCTTATTAGCACTTGTGAAGCGTTCTCATGGAAACCGCGAAAAAACACGTGAACTTTTATAAATAAACACGACGTGACGAATTTAAGGCGACTTTGAAAAGCTACTGCTGATGTTTGTGAGTGAACTCAAGAACATCAGCAGGAGAGCAGAATTGGAGCTCAGTCATCCTACAATCCGAGGTGTTATAATCTGACTTACTCCCTACATGAAATCTGTCAGCAAAACTGTATTTATTTTATTCAGATGCCATTTTTGCCTAATTAATTGGAATGTTGAGGGCTACGTACTAAGCTTGAATTCTCTCTAATCCCTTTTAATGTGATAGATTTTGCAAGGCTTTAGTAATGCTATTTAGTAGAGGAAAAAGAAAGTGTTCAGCTTTTTGTTTTATATTCTGAATTCAAGAAACTACAACACTTGTCTTCGCTTTGTACGTGTCTTCTGTGATGATCCGGGTAATTATATTCTATACCAGAAAAAAGCTAACTAGCTATGTTATGCAGTCGACAAAAAATAAAAAGCAAATAAAAATAAAAACCTTTTATAACTTCAGATATTCTTGACTCGCTAGATATAAAAAGTCGGTTCTTTAACCCTGAAGCGCTCAGGCAGGCCTTCCCCGGCGCTGGATGAACCAACTGCATGGGGATATAGAACTAATCAATCCGGTTATTTTGGTAAAGTTGCCGGAGTCGCTAGAAAAAAAAGTTACTTAATCAGTTAATATCCGCGCTGCTCTCGGGCTTGTTGCCAGGACATCTGCGAGATCAACTAGATTACCCCTAGTGAATTATGTTAATTAATCAGTTAATGATCTCCGTTGCTCTCGGGCTTGTCGCCAAGACATCTGCAAGATCAACTAGACTACCCCTTGTGAATATGTTAATTAATCAGTTAATGATCTCCGTTGCTCTTGGGCTTGTCGCCAGGACATCTGCAAAATCAACTAGACTACCCTAGTGAATGTGTTAATTAATCAGTTAATGATCTCCGTTGCTCTCGGGCTTGTCGCCAGGACATCTGCAAGATCAACTAGACTACCCTAGTGAATATGTTAATTAATCAGTTAATGATCTCCGTTGCTCTCGGGCTTGTCGCCAGGACATCTGCAAGATCAACTAGACTACCCCTAGTGAATATGTTAATTAATCAGTTAATGATCTCCGTTGCTCTCGGGCTTGTCGCCAGGACATCTGCAATATCAACTAGACTACCCTAGCGAATATGTTAATTAATCAGTTACTGATCTCCGTTGCATTTGCTCTCGGGCTTGTCGCCTGGACATCTGCAAGATCAACTAGACTACCCTAGACATATCATAAGCATTAAATGATCTATAAATTCCCGCTAACCCAAAACATTGATTTAAAAACAAAATATTTGAGGATGGGCTATGTGAGCCTGCTGCACGAAGATGAGTAATCAATTCTGATAGAATACTATATATCCAAGTGAATTTAAAAATATTATATAACTAACAGGGACTCATGGAACTTCCACGCGCAGATCGACAGCTTGGACTGCCTGAAGTATAAGCGTTACACACAGACAGACCAACGCTTAGCGTCAAATATTATATAAGATTGTAATTGATTTTCACCCAGTCACAGCCTATTGGCCATGTGAGCGCCTGCTGCCCCAAGATGAGACTGGAGCAAAAATAATATGCACGTCAGACAATTACTGATTGAAACTTACATGTATTAACTCACTTACCCCGCTCCGTCCGATGAACATTGAGGGCATTTTTGTGGCGAGTTTAACGTAAAACTGACCCAAGCAATCTAGTTCTTGAGCTCCTCCATCAAAGGTTTTGACAAGAGAGCAGCTCGTTTTACTTTCGTTCGCGCTCTGCTACACTTGCATCATTCTCCAGCTCCAACAACGATCCCAGCTTAGACTTAAGAACTCAGAAGTCATTAGGTCTTTCGTTTTTGAGCCGTGGTGTTGCCTCTGGTGTTTTAGTGACCGTGTCTCTGGTGTAGGTGGCGGTGTATCAACAATAATACCAGCGGGAACTTGGTCGAATTGATATTCAGCATCTCCCGCCACAAACTATCTTAGCGACTTCGCCACAAATTACCAAATGGGATAGATACAATAACTGATTGCTTCTTTCTGGAGGATCCAAATCAATCGTTCGAGGGGGTTGAACTTCTCTACAAAGATACAATGGAAACGCGGCTTTGCCTTTGGCTTTGGGCCGCTTTCTGTAGATATGATTTCGCCATCAAGGATACAAGTTTGAATTTCAGCGCCAAACTCTTGTATCTTAAAGTGCCTATAACCCCAAAAAAATTACGCTTTCAGATCAAACTTAGAAGTATTCTATGCAACTTCCCGAAAAAAATAATGCTTTTAAAGCATTTCTCTTTTTTTTACGGCTTTTCAAAGTTGAGAGCCGTGAACTTTTACCGTCATCTTAGCGACTTGGTGGGGTCTGGGACTAGTTACGTCATAGTAGGGAGCCAAGTCACGTGATAAAGGCTTCTCTCATATACTTTTGGTTCGTTCTTTCTTATTTGCGTCGTAAGTGCTGTAATTTTCTGCTGGACTTTTTGACAAAATGTCTTCGTCAGGCTCCGAATCTGAAGACAGTTGTTCATCGGACAATTCCGAGCTAAATTTTATCAACTATGAGCTTGAAGCAGAAGAATCTGCCGGCGAAGAGAGCGGACGGCGCGGATGATCATGAGCCACTCGCATGGGTTATAAGAGTACAGACGGAGACCTCTAGAATCGGTTCAGTGGAAGGCCTCGAAGCAAGGAAAAGCTGGTGAGTTAAACTGTCCAAAATTAAAATAAGTTATCATAGCCCTTCATGGGCTTCCCGTGGCCGTGGTCTCCCCAAAAAACATTGCAGGATGCCAAAAGAATCCAGTGATCCTTGCAATCGCAACAATGGCATATAAGCCTTTATTTACTTGTAAGAATCGCTATAAATGAAGATACGATAAACAGTTTCCTAATATCGTTTTTACAGGAACTAGTTGCCTATCGTATCCTAATATCGTAATTCCTCT
This sequence comes from Actinernus sp. WN-2022, assembly GCA_030867875.1. Classification (NCBI taxonomy): domain Eukaryota; kingdom Metazoa; phylum Cnidaria; class Anthozoa; order Actiniaria; family Actinernidae; genus Actinernus; species Actinernus sp. WN-2022. The sequence continues at coordinate 123,319,105 of JAOWCC010000577.1, forward strand.
TATATTTACCCTTTTCGGAATTTACTTTTTTGATAATATTTTACAGTTCGTGGAAATTCAGTGTGCACCATATTGGCCCTCTCAATTGAGAAACATGCACCAACTATATATGTTTTAGCGGGAAACGTCCCACAATGGCACATCCTAGATCCAACACTACATACTAATATGTAAGGAAAGATTTATACCAGGCATTAATAATGCTCAATAATGACCAAGGTATGAATTGAAATCAATGAACACAGTTCCGTGTTTAGTCTGACCAGGAAATGTGGAAGGTTTATCAGAGTATTTTGATCTATCGTGCATATTAATTAAAAATAGTAGCTCTCGTAAGCAACCACACTGGGAATCAGGAAAAGGTGCTCATAACTAGTCAGAACTGGAATCAGGAGTAGTTGCTCGCTTATGAGAGCTTGCACACACCACACCCATGGGATACATATATAGTGCAACTGATATCACAGTATACAATACTGTACTACTCTACTGTAACAGCATGAATGTCAGATATAATAAGAATATCGTTGCAAAATGCTAGTGCATATTTATATTTAGTTGACTCATTGCACAGTCTGGGATCATGTCTCTGGGGTGGTTACTTACAAGTGTTTAAAAACAAAGAAAAATTCCAAAGGTGGTGGTACGCACGGTGGTCACTTATGAGAGTGGCTGGTTACTACAGAGCACAAGAGTGGTCTCTGAGGGGAGCTGGTCACCTACAAGGGCAGTTACACAAAGGGCTTCAACTGTATCAAACAATTGGTACTAACATATAAACTTCTTTATTTACAGATTTCTACGAGTTGTCTCATACAGAGAGTACATCCAGTTAGTCTACGGTTATCTGGGCAACAATAGAATTCCTCTACTAGCATGTGCATATGACATAATCAGGACAAAATTCAATGCTGGGAAAGAAACCTTCACTGGATTTGAAGAAGATGAAGATGAAAGTACTTCATAACTTATATAAACTTTAAGGAGAACAACAATGAACAGTCAAACTTTCAGTGCCATTGGCCACTTTTGATAAAGGCTTCACTGGTCACATACAAATGATTCAATACATGTACAAGGCTCTGGGGAATAATGTACAGTGATTAATGAAATAACAATAATGAATTTAATTATGCCCCAGAACCTTTGTGTGTGAGAAATGAAGCATAAATCGAATGTGGGCTATTAACCTACATGTATGTCCATATATGTCCATTCAGGCAACCTGTGAACAGGAATCACTACCCTGACAAGCGAAACTACTAGCCCTGGGCTATTGGAAAGCACTTGCATTGCACCCTGTGTTCCTTTCTATAATTTACACAAATTATGAAAATAGGATTATAATATTAAAATTTAAATGTTTGAGTAGTAAATTGGAAAACAGTAAAATCTGACTAACCCCTTTTACAAGATGGACATGTTTTCAATGCTCTGGCCTAACCTTAAAGGAACTGTGTCATGGTGAGAGACCATTACATTAGATGTCTGGGCCGGACACACTCATTATCAGAGATTCTCATATGAACTGACGAACCTCGCGCACGTGTGGGATGGTAAAAATCAAAGCAAATATTCAAAAATGACTAATAAACTGTGTAAATATACATTATTCAAGTAAAATAATGAACATACTTTCAATCCAGCATTGAAGGAGGCGGTTGAACTGTTTTAACCCACCAATCGAACACTGACTCCATACATGCATAGTACCGTGACATAGCCCCTTTAAGCCTCAAATTCAATTGCCCTATTTAATTATGGTGTCACATGATAGACACAGCTGCCATCTTAGGGGGTCAAAACACTCGTCTTTAACAAGACATACAAAATATAGCTGTTCTGCCATAGATTGCCTTCCTTCAAATTGGCTAATTTTCCCAATATAATAAGAATGGCAGCTTTCATCTATTTGTTTTGATGTCATGCCAATGAAATAGGGCAATCGATTTCACTGAGCTGGTCACAGGAGTGATTAGCCTATGGAAGTTGACAGTATAATATATTGCTACCTAGATTGTCCATTGATAAAATATCAAATCACTGAGATAGCTGGTAGACATTTCTGGTTCACTCTGTACTTATAAGGGGACAAGGGTTGTTCTTTGGACAATCAACAACACCTTTATGCTCTTTCATAGGTTTACACAATACAATACTTTATTTAACGAGGAGGACATACTTAGCTACAAGCTAGTTTACAGAGTTCCACAAATAAATTCAAAAAAAGAAACACAATATATAATTTAGAGATTAACAATTTAATTAATTTTAATTTAATAGGTTTCTTGCACACTGAGCAATGGGGTTTTGCCTTGGTTTTTGTGGGCCTTACAGCAGGTGGAACTGGAATTTCTGGCCTTACAGCAAGTGGAACTGGAACTTCTGGCACTAAAATACAAAAATAACAATTATTATTAAGTTAGTTATGGGTATATATATATATTGGTTTATGGTAAATAAAGCACTGGTTTCGTTTTAAATACAAACTTACAGTGTAATATTATACGTTTCCAGCTGGTATTTTAATATTTTGTTTAGTCTCGAAAGACTAAACAAGCAGTATACCTTTATTTGACATGTCCAACAGTTTGATACATGTAGGTGTATATGCACTGCTTGAGCAAGAGCTAGGTGTTATTGGAGGACAAACACAGAAGGTGTGATTAGCACAGACTCGATTTTGTTTGAATATTTTCAGAATTTGAATAGTTTCTTTTGTGCAAATATTTTATACAAAACAATTTGAATTACCTGAAGCTGAAGGGGGAACATCTATAACAGTCTTCTCAGTTTCAGTTTTCTGTTTATTCGCACATTTTCTAGTTAACATGGTAGTAGATAATTACAGGATAAATAAAAACATAACAATAGTAACATTTACATAACTGAGAAGAAACCATAATAAATTATTCGTGCGCAGTGATCAAAGTAGCAAGAAGCTTTCGTGTTGATCACTGCCCTTGCTGCTTGTTAAGCATGGTGTCCTGTCCATAGGTGCAGGTGTCATCTAAAGAAAGTTGTCTGATTTATTCACGGTTATTTCCCTCATACTAAATAACAATATAACATGCACTCTCTTAGTTTAATACACTTGTGGTGAAAACAATGTTCAGTACGTGGAACCCGGTCATAATGAAGTTTTCTTCCTTTCCCTAGGAACGGGTAGCGACAAAACGCTGACCCCCGGTCCATGGACCAGGACCAGGACATTTATAGCGAGTTCGACTTGTGGCAAGTCTAACATTTTTACTTTGTGTTGTGGTGACACAGACTGTTATCGTAGTTTTGCCCGTACTTGATGTTGCATTAAACAGTATCTAAAAACCTACGAGGCCTTGACTTACATTACCTATTCCACTACAAGTAAAGGCAACGAACTGTTTTCCAAGAAGCGGAGCTCCATAGATATAGGAAGAAAGAAAACCTTCTGATTTCTGTGCCCAATCCCCGAAGCGCATCTGTATATATATATATATCTTGTTTCAATGCACAAATTTCAGACAGTGTTTAAGTGGCCGAGTGGTTAGAGCGTTCGTCTTTCAATCCAGAGGTCCAGAGTTCGATTCTCGGTGCACGCATTTTTTGTCGATTTTTCTATTTCTTTCTTCTTCCTCTTTCTAAGTTTCCTTCTTAGCGTTCTACCTTCCACACCTGTAATGTTCTTTAAACCCACCATCAGCCAGCTACAAAATTAATATTCGTTCCTTGCTGAAGTCATTGTTTGCCTGATTTCTTCCTCATTTTAAATATAAATAGCGTAAATTAAATTCCAAGCTAAAGCAGACAGACTACATCAGTTGAAAGAGACTTTTAAACTTAGTAATCACCGAAAATTTTAGAGTGATATAACAAATAATTTGAGGAATGAGCGTTTAAAAATCTCTAAATTTACAAATGTATGGCTGTCAGCAACTCTTGTCACCCAGCCCATTTACAGTTTTGAAAAGTCAATTTCTCCGTAAATATTTAACATATCAATCTAAAATGTTTGGTGATTACTAAGTTTAAAAGTCTCTTTCAACTGATGTAGTCTGTCTGCTTTAGCTTGGAATTTAAATTACGCTATTTATAAATGAGGCAGAAATCAGGCAAACAATGACTTCAGCAAGGAACGAATATTAATTTTGTAGCTGGCTGATGGTGGGTTTAAAGAATATTACAGGTGTGGAAGGTAGAACGCTAAGAAGGAAACTTAGAAAGAGGAAGAAGAAAGAAATAGAAAAATCGACAAAAAATGTGTGCACCGAGAATCGAACTCCGGACCTCTGGATTAAAAGACGAACGCTCTAACCACTCGGCTGTCTGAAATTTGTGCATTGAAACAAGATATATATATATATACAGATGCGCTTCGGGGATTGGGCACAGAAATCAGAAGGTTTTCTTTCTTCCTATATCTATGGAGCTCCGCTTCTTGGAAAACAGTTCGTTGCCTTTACTTGTAGTGGAATAGGTAAGGTAAGTCAAGGCCTCGTAGGTTTTTAGATACTGTTTAATGCAACATCAAGTACGGGCAAAACTACGATAACAGTCTGTGTCACCACAACACAAAGTAAAAATGTTAGACTTGCCACAAGTCGAACTCGCTATAAATGTAAAAACGTTCATTCTCGAAAAATATATGAAATTTATGGGTGGTCCATCGTCCTGGTCCATGGACCCGGTCCATGGGGTGGTCCATGGACGGGGGTCAGCGTTTTGTCGCTACCCCCTAGGAACTTCTTTATACATGCAGGTTCCACTGTATTGCTAGCCGTTTTGTAGCGCTTCCATTTCACTCCATTCCGGGGAATGGAGTGAACGGAAGCGCTACATAACGGCTGCTATAGGACTAGGATGCTACTGACTACTGTATAAATCTGTATTGCCATGCAAACTAAATACAAAAGCACTTACCAAAATCGGAGAATGGCTTATCGGTTTCGATGGTATGGACTGATGGAATAGGAACAACTCCATATTCAATCGACTTCAGTCTTGGCGTAGAGTCAAGGACTAAAGAAAATCTTATAAAGTCTTCCGGCTTGGAGTGACCGAAACCAGTGAACCAAACAAATTGAATTTTAAAGTCTTAGCCGGATTGAGTTGGTTTTTAGTAGGAAGAGCTTGAAGTCATCTGGTATTAATATAAGTAACTTCTCGATGATGAAGTGGAAAAACTTGGTTTTAATCTGGCCGGTGCTTCAGGTTAATGTCAAGTCTCCATATATAGATTGTGACAATTGAAATTACGCGCTCATGACTGTGAGGTGGATGATGTTCCAATTAATACGACTTAAACAGGTGAACAACAGTTAGGTACATGTATCTCGGAAATACTAAAGTAGGAACAATTTATATTGATAACTTCCTCCAAAACCCTCAGATGCACGCTAAAGGTAGCCATTATTGCGCCATTATTGCATCATTCCCACAATGCACCCGATATATTGATATAGTGATATTGTTGGGTTTGACATAATTTTGCAATGCGCTGTATATATATATAGCAATTTTCATAAATTCTGACCCCCCTCAACTATATCGGGTGCATTGTGGGAAAATGACTGCTGGTCAAGCCCCAGCAAAAGTACTAGTTTACGAGATGTAGCGATGTCACACCGGAAACCAGACAAAATGCTCAACCGAGGCGTTTTTTTCTATATTAGATTTTTACCGAAGCATTTTCTATGTTAGATAATAAATTTATTTATTTCCTATGTTGAATGTAGAGTCCAGGAACCAACACTACTAATTGAACAAATCTTAGAGAGTCCGTTGTCAACGTTACAAGAAATAATATGGAAGATTAATACAGAATACTACTGGCACAGTGCCGGTATAGTCTACCTACTTTTTCAAGGAACTTCGGTGATTTATTTCAAAAAGATTAGCTCTAGTTCTCTGCACTGATATAACACAGTGATATTGCGTTCAACATATTATTATTTTCAGAACGTTAATTAGAGTTATTGTTTTCAATGAAAAATATAAAATGTGGTTTTCGAAACCAAACTTAAACACAGTTCCGATGAGCAAATGTTATGCACACTCAGACAAAACACGAACAGTGGAATAGCAGTTTGCAGAAAGATAACCACTCTCGGGTTTACGATTTAATCCCGACATTAATTATTTCACTTTATCGAACTCGCGATTTGTATTCAGTTCTCAGTTCAGTTTCAGTTCTCCGCAGATATATATTTTCTACTAACTGCCGGCTTAAAATTAATAGTATTTATATTTGCTTCATGGCTTTAAGATCTCCATTTGAATTAAAAGAAGATTTATTCGGCAGAAAATGGTACACACGCCAGGTTAAAATAACAATATCTCGTATCATTCTCGGTTTGTTTTGAAGAGAAACCTGTCATTTATGTGCTCCACAAAGCTTCGTAGCCAGCAAACGATAAATGTACGCACATAAACTCAAATATTTAAATTCTGATTCGTTAATAAATTGCAGCTCTATATTTGACTCTTTCCCTTCTTTTCTTCTGTGACATTCAGAGATGTGGGACTGATAAAATTCCGTTGTACTTTGTTTACTTTTAAAGCCCACAAGATTACACCAGTCCTGGACTATTGTTTATTTTTGTAAACACAGCGTGGTTCCAGTGCTAAATATTTCTTTGCACTGGATGCGTCATAAGCCAAATAATGTAGATCAGTTAATAGAATACTGCTATCTAAAATAAGTAAAATTTGTTGTTATATAATTATTTTAAAAACGAAAATTCGTTTGTTTTGCGTGACATTTACAAATTCAAATCGAAACCAGTTGCATTCTGTACTTATCTTCCATACTATTTCTTGCAATGGCAACAAAGGATTATCTACTGATATGTGCTCCATTACAACCAGCTGTTCGTTTGGCGTAAATCGAGGCAGTTGCTCCGGTTAAAAATTCTCCTTGTGTTTCATTATTTCACATTTTAAGAGTTTGTGTTAGAAAATAAATATAATATGTATTATCTAACATAGAAAATCTGTAAAAATCTAATACAGAAAAAGCCTTGGTTAAAGTTTGGTCTGGCTAACGGTCTGATATCTCTACATCTCGTAAACTGGTACTTTTCCTGAGGCTCGATCGGCAGTCATTTACCCACAATGCACCCGTTATAGTTGGGGGGGGGGGGGGGGGGCAGATTTTATGAACATTGCTGTATATATATATACCCGATCAAAAAAAAAGATTTTCAAATTGACATCTATATATATAGATAGATATAGATATAGATATTGTACATATGCAAACGTATACACGCGTACAGCTGTATGTATAGTCGAAATTAAGAAACGCCATCGTTATATACATGCGAAGAATGAATACGTTATACCAAATGTTTTGAGCTCAGTTTTAAAAGAAGTAAGAGAAATATAACAAACCACTTTAATACTGACTAATGACGCACTTTTCGATTCTCTCATGGCCAGTCATTAATAATTTACTAGTTTATACTAGCTAAGAGCAAAGTTGCTCAAATAAAATAAAATATTAATTATTGTCAATTTCGTTACATAATATATTTTCTCCGTCTTCAGGACATAACAAACTTTGCTGCACTGAAGGAGGCTCACCACTTCACAGGTAGGTGATATATATCATATTTCAAGGTTAATGATAGGGTGCTGCAAAAAGAATAACGCCAAAAGGGAAATAAGTTTTACGATATTTAAGATATTACCCTGCATCTGTAAAATGTGTTCCTATGTAATGGTTAAGAAAATATACTGTAGATTCTGTTGACAATTATAAAGGCAAGCTCGATATATCTAACCAATGCAAACTATATAGTAAATGTCCAAATATTTTTGCAGGCTATAAGCGATATTTGAATGTCGAAAAGAGGAAATCATAATTGAAATGAAGTATAATTAAAAATAATGATAGAAAGGGTTTTGGATGTTAACTGTAATAACCTGTGCTCACTTGGTGTTAAGGCAGTAACTTTGATAATAATGATAGAAAGGGTTTTGGATCTTAACTGTAATAACCTGTGCTCACTTGGTGTCAAGGCAGTAACTTTGATAATAACGATAGAAAGGGTTTTGGATGTTAACTGTAATAACCCGTGCGGCTCACTTGGTGTTAAGGCAGTAACAGTACTTTGATAATAACGATAGAAAGGGTTTTGGATCTTAACTGTAATAACCTGTGCTCACTTGGTGTTAAGGCAGTAACTTTGATAATAATGATAGAAAGGGTTTTGGATCTTAACTGTAATAACCTGTGCTCACTTGGTGTTAAGGCAGTAACTTTGATAATAACGATAGAAAGGGTTTTGGATGTTAACTGTAATAACCCGTGCGGCTCACTTGGTGTTAAGGCAGTAACAGTACTTTGATAATAACGATAGAAAGGGTTTTGGATCTTAACTGTAATAACCTGTGCTCACTTGGTGTTAAGGCAGTAACTTTGATAATAATGATAGAAAGGGTTTTGGATCTTAACTGTAATAACCTGTGCTCACTTGGTGTTAAGGCAGTAACTTTGATAATAATGATAGAAAGGGTTTTGGATCTTAACTGTAATAACATGTGCTCACTTGGTGTTATTAGGCAGTAACTTTACCTTTGGTACTAAGACAAACATATATTTTATGAGATATCTATTTTGGTTGGGTTTATATAAATAAGTTATGCTCACTAAGATTATGTATTCAGTTTCTTTTAAAACGCGTATTTGGTATAAATCTTTTGATGAAGCCATAGTTTGCTTAAATTCGTTTATTTTTTACTTATTGTGGAGTTGAGATGGCGTATTAGTTAGCATTTCACTTCCCGCCATTGATCAAGTTCATGTATTTTGTTTAGGTTTGTTTTTCCTTTTTTACAACGTTTTAGCTACATACAGTTAATTCTAACAGAATGAACTGAATGTACTCTATTCGATAAACACCTGCCTGAATCGCAAAGCAGATGCGAATGTTTGAGCCGAAACTAAAGGTACACAACTTTATTAATGTTTGCCATATAATCAGGTTTATTGTTGAAAATCTTCCAAATTTGTACTTTTAATATATTCATATTCTAAGAACTCGAAACGTTCCAGCTTCTGTTGACAACGTTAAAATGAAGGAAAATAGATGAAAGTTCTAAAATAGACGCTTTTAGTTAGTTTATTATGCCCATCTCAAGTCCTTTGGATAAAAGATATTTCCATATCAATGTATCTTCTCATGCGTTTACAAGAAATAAAGGAATAATACACAAGGGAACAATACATGTAATCTGATTGTTCTTCAAGAGATTTCCATATCAATGTCTCTTCTCATGCGTTTACAAGAAATAAAGGAATAATACACAAGGGAACAGTACATGTAATCTGATTGTTCTTCAAGAGATTCCATATCAATGTATCTTCTCACTGATGCGTTTACAAGAAATAAAGGAATAATACACAAGGGAACGGTACATGTGATCTAATAGTTCTTCAAGAGATTTCCATATCAAAGTCTCTTCTCATGCGTTTACAAGAAATAAAGGAATAATACACAAGGGAACAGTACATGTAATCTGATAGTTCTTCAAGAGATTTCCATATCAATGTATCTTCTCACTGATGCGTTTACAAGAAATAAAGGAATAATACACAAGGGAACAGTACATGTGATCTAATAGTTCTTCAAGAGATTTCCATATCAATGTCTCTTCTCATGCGTTTACAAGAAATAAAGGAAACTATACACAAGGGAACAGTACACGTGATCTTAAATCTTAAATCCCAGTTTGCTCAACAGGCAACCCAGTTTGTGAAGTAAATGACTTTACAGCCTCACTTTCATTGTTCACACCCCACACCACAGCCTTCACCCTTGAGATATCATATTCCCCCAACAGTCTCTTGATTAATGATGGAGTAGCCCTTTTGGCATTTAAAACACTACCAAAATTGCTTGCAGTCAGCCGGCCATTTCTTGCTAAATGCCAAAGTGGGAAGTGGTCTGTAGTAACATGGCCGACTTCCTGTATCAGCCTGTCGTCCATCTTTGTCTTGCTCAACAGAAAGGAAAGCTGTTCAGCACTTTCGTTGGTCTTGAGGAAGTCGTCCGAGTAAATTATATCTGAGATTGTCAGAATCGGCAAGGGCTTAGTTGGTGGTGGTTCTGGGGACAATAGCCAACATATTCCAGTGAACTTTCCGTAGTCGCATAACGCCGAATACAGACTAGCTCGATCCTCCTCTGTGGGAACTCTATCCAAAGCTCGGTAATCCTTTTTCAATGGAGGAAACAGCTCAGCAACAGATGTTGCTGCAGCATTTTCTGGCTGTTTTCTCTTCCGCCAGGTACATTCCACGTCTGTTCGGCTCACGTTGTAGATTCCGTAAATAAAAAGGGCAGCCGCATGGCTACATTTAAATTCCCCTCTAGGACACTCACATTCGGTATTCTTTATCTCATTTTTGTAATCGAGATAAACCTAATAAACCAAGGTATATAAAATAAGTTCCAGCATGATCTATTGCTCTATAAATTCAAGATTCAAAAGCAAACTTCTGACTTCTGTAGACAACAAGCGCCGTAATCGAGTTCGCGTGTAACTTACCGTCACGTTATAAACCTTTTTCTTCATACTTGCTCGCACTTTCCCTTTCAAAACACCCTGACTGAACGTAAAACTCTCTACATGATTCGATTTATAATGACTTTTCGCCTCTAGACAGTGATTTCTTCTCACCAGCGAAGTAAGAACTGAGTGCAGTTATCGATAACGACGCCATTTTGTTTTAGTGTTTGGTTTGTTTAGAACAGAAAATTTTGACACCATGGTAACGTGACGTCACACTTTAGTACTCTATTATGGGATGGCTTTGCTGATATTGTTTTCATGGTGACGTCCATCATCAAGGAATCCGGAAAACATATATCTCTTTAGTTTTGAAGTTCTCTCGGACATATTTTTCCAAAAGCAATCATCAAATAGCTAACAACTGTGAAACGTACAATTTGGAGCCAACTTTCCCACCAAACCCATTGAAATTGAAAAATAAAATACAAAGAATGTGTTGGTATGAGGCGAACTTTAATGTTGCAACGCTTGACACCCATTGGATTAAAACTAATACATGTAAGAAAAGTGATAAGAAATTTATTATCCAACTTTTTCTCTTATTAAATATTAGAGAAATCTGTCAATCAAGTCTTATGCGAGAGAATCACATTTCAATTCAAAAAGTCTGAATTCTTTCATGTTTTCGCAACTATATCAACCGCTTTTATTGCCGCTTTTATTGCTTTTATTGCCGATAAAAAAAACATAGTGCCACAATGGCAAACTCGATGTATATTAGTATTATCACGTGGGTTAGTTAGTTATGACGCAAAAGGTGTTCTAACAATGTGTTTTATTGGTTCAACGGACTGAGACCAGAGAGATTAACTTGTATGTAGTTTAATTTTCTCAAATTTCATCAATAAAACGATTTCAAATGATTTCAATATAGATGAAGTGTATTACTGGGTAGTTTCTGGTAAGTTTCATTAGTGGGAAAGCCAGTAGTAGCCGTTACACTTGAACATGTGCTATCGCACATGAAAATCATCCTAGAAAAGTTTTTGCATGGTAGAGTCCAAAATGGCAGCAGTCTTATCCGCGAACTGAATATGTTGCTCATTCCTAGAGACACGGTAACCTCTGCTTTTATGACTCAGGGGAATGCCTACCCGCTGAGGTCCTTCTTTCGTATTCCTTGCCGGCAATGTTTGTTTAGCCGTTTTCCGCTGACAATTCGGGACGACTAGATATTCAGACTAGCCATTATTGAATATGGACAGGTATCTTAGTTAACCTACTAAAATATTAATTACATTTCTCAAAATAGCCGCAAGGATATGAGGCCTAGCGGGTAGTTATGAATGATTTCTGAGTCTAGATGATAATGTTTTGCAAAAACAAAATTTTCAATGCTGAGACAATTTCTTTTATTTTTAATTATTATTCGGGATAAGCAGACTTCTAAGTCTATTTGCCCTATTCAAACGTCGAACTTTTCATGCGCCGAAGGCAATTTAAACAGAAGATAATTAGTCGGCATATTTTGATCTAATAGGTTCGGCGCATGAAATATTGGACGTTTGAATCGGGCCTTAAACAATTCGTAATATTTTACAAAAACAATACCTTCATTCGTTGACAATTGTAGTAGCTATTAAATGATTCTTCGACACCCTTTCTGATAATTGTGTTGAAGTTAATATGGGATACGATAAGGCTGTGTTGATTATAAAAATATAATAAACAAGATGTCTGCTTTAAAATTACTGAAGAAGAAACGGAAAATATGTGTTTGTTAATCTTATTATAGCAGAGAATTCGCATAAAAGCTTCTCTTTTATTAGATAGGATTTAGTACTTTATAATCATTGTTGGGATACCACTACGAGTATAGTTTTATTGGGATGGCCTGAAGCACACGTGTTATTTCCTACCGTTAAACAATAGAAAACAAAGGAGTTGGTGTTATTTAGCGCTTTTTATTGCTAAACTTCTTTCACGGATATAATGACTCCGCTCTACTAATCTCTAAACAGTAACACTTTATTAGCGTTACTCTTTACAGATTTTTGATAGTATAGCGATGTTTCGTGTTTATAAACGTTACAATTGTTATGCTATTGTAAACCATGATTTCAAAAGGCCGCTTTGTGCCAGGCACCAATGGATCTCTGATTGGAACATTAATGCCAATGGATGACGTGGCAGTAAGTATCGCTATAAACAACACTGAAAATTGAATACAGCGCCAAAAGCAATTAAAACAAAAGATTAGGCGGCTTCATTTGGTTCAGAACATTATGAAAAGTTCGACGTTTGGAAGGGGCCTAAGGAATTATTGTTTATTTAACATTGTATGCAACGGGAGTGGAGATTTTATTCAATTCTTTCATCGACAATAACAAAAGATTTCATAACATGTTCTGGTATACACCTGGTAATAAATAGCTATAGTGCATACATAGGAATACGATAGACCGTATTCTGGAATCATAATACAAAGAATATTCACTACACATCACTTATATCGGGCCGGATTGTTTAGCCACTAGAATACACTATCAGCAAGTGTTTATAAATTACAGTGTAAATTGTGACTGCACCAGTGATTTCCAGAGACTATTCCATCCATTCTTATTCTGGAATACGGTTAGTCGAACATTATCCAAGTTCAGTTTTCTTCATTTATATTTACATAGGAAACTGCATGCACTCAATTAGCCCCACGCGTTTCTTATTTGCACTAGATATGATATACAGGAGCCCATAACCAGGAGCCTGCATACCAGGCCAATGTCACAGTGTTTTCACATTAGGTTATTTTTAGAACGGTTTTCCGTTATTCCGCCTTGGGTTGCAATCATTCCAAAGGGAATAAAATCACAAAAGCGTAGCAGCGATGTTGTTGGTATAACAAAACTAGCTAATGAGGCATCGTACGTTTGTTCCGTCACTGGTGCAATCCACTAATTGGCGGGGAAAATGATCTAAAAATAGCCAACTTGTGAAAACGCTGTGACAGCTATACAGGAGATATGGACGCTCCTGGTTATGGGCTCCTGATTTATAGATATACATTTGATTTCGAGAATATCTAGATAATTCAGCTCTAAGCATAATATATCTTAAAAGTTGCAATTAGCGCTTCAAATGTCTGTCTGGTAGTTTTGTCTTTATTTAATTTCTTCAATGTAATTTAAAAAATGCATAAACTCAAAAATGAATTCCTTTCAAAATCATTTATTATAAGATTCAGCTATTCACGACCACATCAGCTCCGCTGTAAAACATATCGTGGCTAAATAAATATTTTTATTATTATTCCTAAATTTATCCCGATGTATCGAAACTCTGTAATTTCACTAGCCAGAACAACCAGAGTGGAGAGGAACGGGTAGTGAAATCTCACTCCTCCCTATTTTTTTTCCGACATTTCTCCCTCCTCCCTAGTGAGTTTTAAAATTTCTCTCTAGAGCATGTATGTAGATCCCATTTTCTCCCTCCTCCCTGTGTGCTAAATTCTTCCTCCTCCCTAGTTTTTCTGGACATTTCATTTCTAATTCTCCCTCCTCCCTGTTCTGTTCCTCAGCTTGATGCCGGAAATGCTTTTACAACAACAACAAGTTTATTTTGTACCTGGCAAATACAATACAAAATTATGGACATAAACAATTTTACAGGAAATGAGATACTGGCCACCTAAAATAACTAAAAAGCTAATCTAGTTAGATGGCACTGGTTAGAACATTACATATGGGCGTCAGATGGGGCATGGTATCATGAATTAATCTTAAACTTTAATTGAAATTGAAAACTTATGACAGTAAATAACGTGAATTATATACAGACAGTTAAACGCACACAGACAACATACTTATAATAGCTATAGTCATATATATAAAGTGGAATCCAGTCCAGTTGGAACGTAATTAGTATAGAAAATATAGATTGATTAGATTACGTTTAAGTTTGTTTTTGAAACTAAATCTTTTAAATGTTTGGTTGCCATGTCAACCCAATAGACCAGTTCGCGGTAAATTCCGACATTTTGAAACGGGTGCAAGCATGGCGCGAAATACAGTGTTTGTATGGGAATCGATCGGAATCCGATGCCAAATAAAATCCGTAAAATCGAATTTCTGAAATATTCTTCAGATACAAACTTAAGATACCAGGTAAAAGATTAACATATCGAAACTTGAGGGATGCAGCTGTGCTGGGAAGCGTGCAATCGTGTTTTCAGTTTTCCATACATTGTCTGTAAAAACGAGTCAAATTCCGCGTGAAAATTTACAGACAATGTATGGAAAACTGAAAACACGATTGCACGCTTCCCAGCACAGCTATATCCCTCAAATTTCGATATGTTAATCTTTCACCTGGTATCTTAAGTTTGTATCTGAAGAATATTTCAGAAATTCGATTTTACGGATTTTATTTGGCATCGAATTCCCATCGATTCCCATACAAACACTGTATTTCGCGCCATGTTTGCACCCGTTTCAAAATGTCGGAATTTACCGCGAACTGGTCTATTTATGTGGCACTGTAATAATATCCTTTTTTTTACGAAATGGATTACATAGAACAGTTGAAAATCTAAAAAAGGAACGACAGATTTCTAACAATCAGACCAACCACAACTTTCTCTACCCGGAATGGTTGTCTTCGAATCATGTGACCGTGTAAACATTACCATAGCAAGGAAATCCTTTATTAGCTCAGGTAATTTGACAGATGGACAGCCATTCTGGGAAGAAACATATGTAGTCCCAACCTCGTCCCCAGGGTCTTCTCGGTCAGATCCAAGATGGCGGCTACTTCGAGAGAAGACCCTGGTAAAGGCTGGATCACGTGATCAAATACTCCCAGATTTTGGGAGTATTTTGTCACGTGATCTGGCAATCTAAGATGGCGGCGAAGCTAAATATGGGAATAGTTCATGACGTGTACAAACCATAGGTATCCCAATCCGGAGTAAGCGAGAAGCGATTAACGGTATTTCCACGCGGCGAACGATGCAGTAAAACAGGTCTACTAAATGGCTCGAAATGGAGTTTACTTGTATAAAGAAACAGTGGAAAATTATCACAAAGCTACCAGGATGTATCTAAGCTAGAAGAGAATCCTAAAAAGCCGTTTATTTCCGTTTTTTTCTCACAATATTGTAAACCCTTTATGAGTATAAATAAATATATTGTTGTTGTTGTTGTTGTTAGCGTTGAAGCGAAGCGATCGATAGCACATGTTCAGGTTTAACGGCTTCTCCTGGCTTTCCCACTAATGAAACTTACCAGAAAACTCCCCAGTAATGCACTGCATCTATAGCTCTATCTACCCAACGGGTTTTAAGGTTATTTAAAATCATTTTATTGATAAAATTTGAACAATAGAATCTATATACAAGTTCATCTCTCTGGACTCAGTCCGTTTGGCCAATAAAAAGCATTGTTAGGACAACCCTTGCGTCATAATCGAAGAGCCAATCAGAATACGTGACAGTTCAGCCTTTACCAGGGTCTTCTCTCGGAGTAGCCGCCATCTTGGGTCTGATCGAGAAGACCCTGGGGACGAGGTTGATGTAGGCCTAGATACATATAAAGGCTGTATAGAAATATTGCAAAAAATAATTCGTTTTAACAACCCCATGCATTTTCACTGAAACACTCAAATTTTCGAAAATTAAGGAGCACCCTTAAATTCGGTGTCCATGGTAACCAGATGTTCGGAAAATTTAAGGACCATGATACCAACGTACTTGCCAAGTTTCCATTATAAGAAATCGATCCCACGCGTGAGCACTAGGCATCAAAAGACATTGTATTGCTCAGAATTTTACAGTACTTTGTATGGAAGTTTGTGTTTGGCCGGTCCAATTGTGAAACAGAATTACAATAAATCTTCAAATGTTACGTTTGCATCGTATTTTCTTGTATGTTCTTGACTGTAAAATTGCATGCAATCGAGTTGAAACGAATAATTCTGGCTTCCTAGTTTAGTCGAATTGATTAATGCACTAACGGTGTGTTTTGGCCTCCATGTTCACTGTAATTTCCTTCATTTTAGCCACACTGAGGGTTGCTTTGATCAACTTTGGAGAATAAGCATAAGCGTTACTTAATTTGTTACGATGGAATCGAGTAGCTTAAATGTCAGTTTATCACACAAATGTATACAAATGTGACTTAGTATTTACCGACAGCTTCCCAGTGAGGCTAAATTTGAGTGATTTTCAGGTATCTATAAACTGCAATAGCTCGAAACTGACATCAAAACGAAATCCCTACGGCCGTCGGTGGCGGGAATATATAAAAAAAAGGAAAACAATCTCGAGTGTGTTCCCTGATAAAATTAAACAGCTCATTAACTAGCTCATTACATGTTGTCAGAATGGGCAATCTTAGTCTATCAGATGCAAGTGAGATATTGTGAATGTTGGCCACACCCGCTCCGTGAGGGCCTTGTTTAAGCACATTCCCAAAATGTAATGTCCGCAACAAATTTTTGTGTAATGTCCGCAACGCATATTTAAAGCAAATAAAAACTACTACAGTGAGCTTTGTTGAACTTTATCATTATAGTTGTGAACTCTGGTTATTAGCAAGTACAGAAAGTCCATTTGTTTTCTTGGAATTCCTCACAACTCACAGGAATTAAGAATTTAAAAAGTTGACTCAAATAAGTGGTTGTTTTTTGCTGTAATGTCCACAACAAACATTTAGATATTAAATAAAAAAGAGTAATGAGAGGAAATTATAATTTGTTATTGAAAATAGAGGCCCACCCAAGGTGTGCTATGTATAAATGTTTCCCCTTAACACATTCCCAAAATGTAATGTCCGCAACGATTTTGTGTAATGTCCGCAACGCATATTTAAAGCAAATAAAAACTACTACAGTGAGCTTTGTTGAACTTTATCATTATAGTTGTGAACTCTGGTTATTAGCAAGTACAGAAAGTCCATTTGTTTCTTGGAATTCCTCACAACTCACAGGAATTAAGAATTTAAAAAGTTGACTCAAATAAGTGGTTGTTTTTTGCTGTAATGTCCGCAACAGACATTTAGATATTAATTAAAAAAGAGTAATGATAGGGAATTATATTTTTTTTAATTGAAAATAGAGAGGCCCATCTAAGGTGTGCTATGTATAAATTTAAGCAGCACAGCTATTTTAAATTAAGTTTGGGAAGCATTTGTAATCTGATTTTTGGTCTAAGAGAGTATTTCTTTTGGATTGAGATTGCTGATGTGGGAAACGCTAAAGGACAGAAATTTGACAGAAAAAAGCAGTATTGAGTTTTTAAAACAGAGGATTTGTATAGGTAATCAAATGGGGACGAGTGAAATTAGGGATAAATTTGAAAATCGAAGTAATTTCCCGAGCCGCTTAACAGCGAGGGAAAATACGTAGATTTTGACATAATTTCAACTTGAAATTCACGAGTAATTTGTAATTTAAAAACGCCGCCTTCCCGCGCTTAAAATAATGTCTTTTTTCTGGATCGTAATTTGCCCTCCATAATATTAATGGTAATCAAATAGTAACTCGTGAAATTAGGGATAAAGTTCACTTCTGTTTGTCAAAATCTACGTAATTTCCCTCGCTGTTTTAAAAGGGTGCGTTTACCAATTTCGTCGCTAAGCAGCGACGTTGCTATGAAGGGTCGGCGCGCGCGCGCTCATGCAATGGCGGGAAAAACTTACTTCCGGTTTAGTGAAAAAGCAACGCGCGCGCTTTGCAATGCTCCACTCCTTCAGTTTTGTTTACATTTCGTAAAAGTTACAATGAAGTTGTCTTTGCTACTTGAACCCGGTTTTTTTTTACTTTCCATGCTTCAAGTTTGCTTAATATAATACCGAAAAAGAGCGAGAAAGGCGAGAAAGGCGAGAAAACCATTCTAGCTGCGGAGGGTCGCTGGACGAGGGAAAATTCCGATGTCAGTACGTGGAATTCGGGTGTCAAGTGCAAACTAATTTTCGTTCGGATTTCGACAAAGAAAGTTTGGAAAGTGCTCGGAAAGAGCTTGTTGATAACGAAGGGAGTCAGAATGTACTTACAAGTGAGCAGCTACATGTGAGAGGAGTCTTCGAAGAGTTTGGTTTTGAGCCACTTTCACAAGAAAGTAGCGAAGAAAAATGCAGTGCCTACGAAAGCTGAAAGAGAAATCAACTCCATTTTTACGGCGGCTCGTCACGATACTAGGGACTTGACTGGAAGTAGTCGGTTAATAATGACCAAAACGTTTTCATATATTCTGATACCAGAGTGTTCTGATACCCTGGACACTATTTCTAACTATAAAGAAGCAAAGACCGATACAACAGAACGTAGATTGTCGTTCACGGTTGCTTGCTTGAACAATTCGTCAACTATTTCTAAGGCCGGAAATGTCTGTGAAAAATGCGAAAGTTAAACATAAATACGGAAACGGACAATGGCAAGTTCCTATTGACTTGCGACCATTCCTTTAGGGCGAACAAAGCCAAAGGCCTACTTTATTGATCAATGGAGAATATTATAAGGTTACGAACATGTGCGAATGATATTACACATTATAGCAAGATATTCCTCTAGAATAGACATATTTAGCAGTGTTTTTGATTGCTATAGGATAGAAAACTGAGTCAGATTTTGATGTAAGCTTACCGTAAGTCGAATCGGGTTGTTTCTCCTCGACGCGACGTAAAGTATAAAAGTGAGTGACTTTATTTTAGTGTCAATGTATTATAATTTAGCTTTGCAGCTAATTGGGGACACGTCACTAGTCCTACGATTTTTATACGTACTTATCCGAGAAGACGTGAAGGTCTAACCGTTTACTGTATTATCATGTAAAGGCAACACCTTCTACTCAGTTATTTTAAGACCCTGAGTTTTGGTCCGGCCGGGGTTTGAACCTGCAACCTCCCGCTCGACAGACCGGCGCTTATTACAACCGGAAGGCGGTTAGACTGATTATGGTGCAAATCGACTTCTTTGCGTGAATAAACCACTGGAATTAGATGTCTGATAATGCAGCTCTGTTTCAATTTCACTGATTTCATTTTCTTGTCCAATGCCTTTAGCTTTGCCCTCGCAAATTCCATCGGTACACGAGAATCCATGTATGTAAAGATAATTGCTTTCGCGGCCGCGCCCCGTGGGCCCTGGTAACCGGCAATATTATACTTCCGGTTTCACAAAAAATGAAACTGAATTCGTGAAACAAAGAAAAGTCAATCCTTTTTCACATAAAAATTGTTCTGAAGTCGCATTGCAGAGAGCCAAGCATGGGTTTAGCGAAAAAAAATAAAACACGGAAGTTATGACCATCTTACTGTTAAAATTCACGGGAAAAAAATCTAAAACGATCAATTTTCGGTATATCGCAAAACGCATGCTACACCTTTTGTGCCTAACCCAGACCAATAATATATGCAAATATGAAAGCACTATCCCAAAGCAATCATGAGTTGATTGAATTTTTCTGCCTTGATGACGTAATAATGACGTCATACGATGACGTCATCAAAATAAAAAGGTCCGTCTCCCAGGAGTTCCTGAGTGATTTATTAATTATTTTACTCAAATTGTTGGCGTTTTATGGCGTTTTAAATTCTGCTTAGCAACGGCCCAAAACAATTGGTAAACGCACCCTTAAGCGGCTTGGGAAAATTAATTCGATTTTGACAAACACGCGTGAAATGTATCCCTAATTTCACTCGTCCCATTTGATTTAATACCTATCTTGACGCGCGTAGGCAGCGTTTGAAATTTCACATGTGAAATTACAAATACGCGTGAAATTTCAAGTTGAATTTAGGGATTAATTTGTCCTCTATGATATTAGCAGTAATAAAAACACAATACAAAACGAGTAGAAGATGGCTTGAGAACTAGTGAGTGATTGACAGCCTCTATTGACTAATTTTACGTCCCGCCCACAATGGAATAGATTTCTGACAATGGGTTTGCAGAGCATTTATAACTAGCGAAAATTCATCAAAACAAGCACTGTTTTCCTGAACATTAGAATTATATTTAGAACAAAACGTTCCGTTTTATTCCTCTAGCATCAAGAGGGATGTTCCTGTTGTTACACCTGTTGTTACTATGGCAACAGTCAAGAGCAGATGAATGTCTCGGTGAATACGAGCAAACAGCCCACGCTCTTCATAATCATGCTATTCACACAACCATAACCAGCAATGTTGGTGAATGCAGAAATCTTTGTGCAGCCAATACTCAGTGCTACAGCCTCAACTACTATAAAGATCAAGATCGATGTGAATTGAATGATGCAACTCATTTGTCTGACCCAGAAGACTTGGTCCTTCATTCTAACGCACAGTACATGACCTACCGTAACCGTCCACTAAGGAGATGCAGTGATAAGTTTTGCAGTTTCGGATTGACTTGTGTGATGAATGAAGACGGAATAAGATATAGCTGCGAGAGTAAGTATTGCATGTTGTAATACTGACTGACGTCAAACAAGCAAATATCATAGCACGGTTAAAAAAATCACTCACTCCGGCAACCAAAACAGTTATATATTTTAATATATTATGATTTTAACATTTTAAAAATGTATAGAAATTGTTATTACTTTACGGCATTGACATCTGTTAAATGTCCACATTTTAAGCAATGTAGCGAACTTAAATGTCTTCTTAAGCCTGATTTCGCTATAATCGCCCGGATCGGCCCAATCGTCTCTATATATTTGAAAGGATTAAGACGATCCGGGCGCTTTGTGGTTTCCATATAATCGCCCTATTGTTCACGTCGTCTGGTGAAAGTCCTGGATCCGACAACATTCTTTTGGCGCGAAAACTGCTTTCAAAATGGCGGCGGTAAATCGAAGAGCGAATCTTACTGCGAATTACTTGCTTGTTGTTGCTAATTTAAGGAGGAGAATAGAAAGAAGAGAACGCTGAAAGTATAGATTTTGGGTTCGGAAGATATTCCAGAAACGAAAAGAGCTAGGAACTTATCAGACTCTTGTGCGAGAGCGTTCTTCTATTGTTTTTCTACCTGCCTCTGCAGCGTCCACGTTAATTTTTTCCCCTATCTTCTTCCAGCAATTTAAGCGAACGAACTTGTTTTTGTAATCACGACTGAATTTATTGTAGACGCAGTCGTACTTTTGTACTCCCTCCATAAAAAGAACTGTGTTAAACAACTCTGTCTTTGACACTGCCATTTTGGAACACAGTGGGGAAAGTACAGTGCACCATGGGATAGCTTTGGTCGTCCCAATCTTCCGAATACTCCCAATCGCCAGAGGGTGGTTACAATTAATAAATTCATATCGCTCGCGATCGTCCGGATATTGTTTTTATATTCAAGCGATCGCCATCGTCCCGATCATTCGGATCGTTTTCGATCGTCCGCGATCGTCCCGTCAGTGTTTCCATATAATCGCCTCGATCGCTTGGATACTTTTATGGACGATCGGGACGATCGGGACGATTATATGGAAACGAGGCTTTAAGGTTACCGGATACCATAAGAGCCGCGTTTCCAGTGTAAATTCGAGAAAACTTCGTAGACACCTCAACCATATGTAATTTTAAAGCTTATAAAATTGGCTACAAGACTATATAACACGCTTTTTAAAAAATCTCGAATTTTCCGCTTTCTCCGTGAGATAGCTTTCATAACTCCATCGCCGAAAATATTTTAAAGTTTTTAAATCTGTTTTTACTTTATATCATTTCGGAGTTCAAAAGTTATAATGCTTTACGTGGAAAGGAGAAAACGTAATCTGAGTAGATACGCGGAAAAGGCCGTCAAGAGCTCTGTTTTCAGACAACAACAACAACAATATATTTATTTGTACCAATCAATTTACATTTTTGTTTTATATAATAATAAGAAAATAAGCAGAAAGTGTGTGGTACGGGCGCCCTAGAATAACTAAAAAGCTAATCTAGCTAGGGCGCCCTTATAAGATAAATGTGCAGAGAAAGGTGCGAAAGAGGAGAGTTGCGTGAATATACTTAATTTGCAATTAATAGTAAAAACGACAAGCACAAGAACGTCGCAGTTACAAACAAAACGAACATACTAACGAACGTAGGAAGGCTGTCATTAAAGAGAAAATAAATATTAAGTAACAGAGTGGCGATGAGAAGTTTTATATTCTAGTTGTTAGCGGGTACAAGATGAATAGCAAGTTAGTATTGCAATAGAAAATCAGCTCTCAACTTGTTTTTGAAAGCGTTTCTCCTTAGTTGTTTGTCGCTAGATCGAGTCAAGAGAATTCCAGACTTTAACTCCCACAAATCTAATATTAAAGGTTCCGTAATTAGTGCGAGCTTTGGGGAGGTAATAGCTTTTTTCGAGAGGCTAGTCTGGTGTTATAATTGTGTTTACTGCTAAGAAGCTGAAAGAAGTCATCAAAAGTCACTGGGAGTTCTCTTGAGTGAAATTGTTGCATAAAAAGAGCAGTTATGCGAAAAAGACAAATCATTAATTTTAAGTATTTTAAGTTGCTTGAAAATGGGGGAGGAATGGGCATCAAACTTAGAAAATGTAATAATACGTAAAGCTCTTTTCTGAATTTCCCAATTTCCGCCGACACGATTTTGTAGCTGAGATATAGAAATTTGAATATTTGTAGCTGGGAGTTTAAGACAAATCGAACAAATTCGTCTTGATCAGTCGGAGCTTTTGAAAAACTATATTTCGATGAAACTCGGAAGCGCAGAAAGAGCAGTATTTAAAAATCTAGCTTTCCAGCGCGCACGAATCTGAAACGCCGCCTCTCCAATACATTAGCGATCCGTATTGGCCAATCATTTCCTATCATATTGTGACAGTGTACTCTTGAAACTATCTGGCAAAATTTCCCGCCAATGCCAATATTCGATCAAAGCTCAGTAGTTGCATCCCGAAATGTTATAGTAATTAAGTTATTGGTCCGATTGTTCGTTGTTTCCCTCTTATGTTAACGGTAGCGCTATTCCTGAAAAATGGGAAATCCGAAAAAGCCTCAAAAGCAAAGGGAATATCTAAAGGCAAAGAAAGGTAAACGGAATCCAAGATGAATGCCATCGATAAGGTACCATGGATACTAGAGGTTATAATGCCCTCTCTAAGCCAAAGTCAGCGAAAAGCAAAGCGACGAGATCTGGGCGCTCCAAGTATGAATCTCACTTCCATGCCAGACTAATCCCTTTTGATTGACACATGATAAACCAGTGAAATGTGATTTTGACTAAACCGGTTTTGACCACGTCGGCGCAACACTCCAGGGTCAATTCTCAACGGTTTATGAAAAGCCAACTCATTCACAGAACCGAAATAGCTTAAACTTTCCTCTCCCAAGTATCGCAGCACAACACAGAACTAGGTTTTTCATTTCTTTATTTGCCACAGATATAAATACCATGATTACATGAGTATACGGTTGCAAGTGGCGAGGGAGCCCAAATAGAAACCATTAGGCTTATGTGATTTTGGGCTACCTCTTTGACAACTGATTGTATTGAAACATTGTAGGAGCGGCGCGAAAAACATGTATGGTAAAAAAAACCATCATACGACTAGTATAGACTAATTAAACAAATAAATATTAAATAAAGTTGCGAGAAAAAGCGACGGATTCAAAGACGGGAGAAAAGATACATTTTCAGTTTCGACTGAAACAAGGAAATGATCGTGGCATTACGAATGTAATTAGCAGAAAACTGTCTAATTTTTGTTCTTGAATAAGGAGCATAAAATAGACTAGAGCTTCTTGTATAGTGACTGTGTACTTGATTGGTTCGTAAAATTGAATTGTCAAAGCTTCGAGGAAGTAAATTGTTTTTATATGAATACATAAACTTTCCTAAATGAAATAAGTAGATATGTTCGAATTTCAGGAACTACGTTCCTTGAATATAGGGTAGGTGTGCGCGTCAAATGCCTCCTTGTTAATGATTTAACAAGCCTCAACCTCCCGAGTTGAAATAAATATCTTATCTTATCTTATCTTATTCTAATTGCACGTTTTTGAAGCATAACAATACGATTAAGGTTGGATGGATAAGTTGAGCCCCAGACCGTAACACAATATTGAAGATATGGATATACAAGAGAATAGTATAAAGTACGTAAGGATGGCTTGGAAAGGCAAAAACTTGATTTATATATAATTCCAACTGATTTAGAGATTTTACTGGCAACGTGGAAAATATGGTTCATCCTTACATGTACGTACACAATGAATTGCTCCCAAATGGCATTGTGTATTCCATGCTATTGTATTGCGTACTGTGTTGTATTTTTGATAACAATTCATGTGGTATTGGTATGTAGGAAGTGAGGCATATCTCGGAAGTGGGCTATCACCTTTTATTCGGTTATCTGACGTGATTTACGGGATGGGTCCAGCGATACGGAACACGTAAACAGTTTAAACCGCTTTCACGCTCTGTTACGGCTGTGATCCAATCGCAGCCTCGTTAGAAATGAATTTGCTCCAGGCTAATCAGAAGGCCAGGATAAATTCTGACTCTCTGATTGGAGCGGCGGACACAAAGGTATGTTGGGGTGGCCAGAGGTCCTCCCCCCCCACGTCTCGTCGCTTCGCGCCTAAATTTTGGCTTAGAGAGGCAGTGGAATCCACTCTGGCATCCAGGATACCGATAAGGTAGCAGTCTGAAACAACACGGCAATACATGCTTTATAGGTCAATGGCGGAGGTCGTGGTGTTGAATTCAAGCGAGTCACACTAAGATTCACCATCACACTTTATGTTCCATCGAAGCTTACTTGGCAACAAAATCATCTTCGTTCGGCTGGACCCTATCGATTTTTCTTCAGAGCCTGAAAGTGAAAATACGTGCGGGAGGAATTCTCCTTGGCTCGTGTCCATCTTTTGAGTTTGTTTTGTCTTTCTTTAGTTAGTAGCCCAAGCCAACAAGCGATCAAATTATTGAATCGTGTGTGAAAAAAACTTTTCGCAATAAGCGTAAACATGAATTTATTATGCGCTAGCTCTTTCGATATACATCTGAGTGGGCACTTGTCGTGTGTTAATTGATCTTCTGTCAATCAAACATAATATTTTTACTACCGGTTAAAAACTTCATTTTAATATTTCTCCGTCAATATTGATTTCTTTTAACGGAGGTTTTGGTATATGAAACATTGCTACTAAAACTACATTTGTGCGCGAAAACATTTCCCCTATCTTTTCCGTTTTGAAGGTATCCGATACCTTAATAGCTGCATTATCTCTAGGAAACTTGAACTCGCTATTGTATTATTATTATTATGTATATGTATCATTTGTCTCATGATGTGCGGATGCATTCACTGTGGATACATGTTGCGACGTTTCGACTGCTTATCGCTAGTCATCATTAGGTCGACTAGTAATTACAATCATTTTCGTACGCATTTCTGGTACAAACATCTGGGGTTTTTATTAATAATATTAAATATTGTATCTTCTTCTAAATGTAGGATGCCCATTTAGCTTCAATGGGTCATGCTACATGGTCAGCAGCAAAGCGACGTCATGGAACAATGCGCGCGCAGACTGCAAGAAATATCAAGCAGACCTCGTTGAAATCTCGTCAGCTGAAGAGAACGCGTTTGTGTTGAAACTTGTCGAGCAGAAGAGACCTAACACAAAACAGGTAATGTAGCTTTATATCATGCACCGACCTGTAACGATTGAGATACGTCAATGCTATGAATTTTAAGTAACAATGCGTGTAAAAACTGGACAATAGGCTTTTGCCACATAACAAGGTTCTGTTGTTCATATTGTGCACACATCAACCTTAGATAATACGTTTTTTTAAATCAAATCCACTGAAGCTGTGTTTTAAAACTACTTTCCTTTTGTGTGAAATATTTCGTCCAATCAGAAGAGTCCAAAACAATAACCAAGAAAGCTTTCAATTTTAAAATGTTCTCTACGTTGAATTTTCGTCATATTTAAAGTTATGAGAGTTTTCAATAGATGCAATTCAAATATGTTTAAAAAATGAGAGAAAATAATATTATTCTTCAGGTTTTGATAGATTTTGATGTCTATGCCAATGAGATGGACGATTGATTTGAAACAATACCACAATTAGCACTTTCTGCATTCCTTGCCGTTGGACTGCCTTGTTCTTAGCCGAATTATTATTTACACGCGTCCACAGCTTGTGTTTTATTATGTAAAGTCTGTATAGAGGTTTTGCACCATCACGTGACTTCCTAGCAACTGTTACTACGCCGTCATGTTGGATGGCAGGCAGATTAATAAATGGCGTAGACTGAGCGTGGGAGTTTGCCAATGATGAAATGATATATATTAGTATAAACCGACTAGTGGACTATTACGAATCCTGCATTCTGATTGGCTACCCTACTATTTGTGATAGCCCATGGTAGAGAGAAACCGCACGCATTTTCACGAAATAATAATAAAAAAATCAATTTCAATTTGTTTCTTTCTATCATTTTCTACTGTCCGACTAGTAGTTTATACTAAAACGATTAGTTTCGGCTGCGCCTCATGGGCTATTGACTCGTAGCCCATTCGGGCTGCGGGTCTAATTGTTAATTGGCAAGACTGAGCGGAGCTCCGAATAATCAATTGAAAGGAAAACGGTTCTACATACATTGACAACTTTTTTCAAGCCCGTCAATCTAAATATAGGTTAAGGAGTGGTGGCCACAATCTTATCCAATCAGCTTACAATAGTCGCTATTACCATGATTCATATACCTACCTGCTATCTCACCTATGGACGGAACAAACTACCTACAACCATCAAGAATGCCAACACAATTAAGGAATTTCGTTACCAAGTAGAATAATTTGACTTTAGTAATTTCAAGTTCAGTTGCAAATGCAATCACTGCCTGATGTAAATTTGTTATAATATAACAAGTTTATGGGTTGTCTTAGGGCTAGGTTAGCTGGTTAGCCTTAAGTGGGTCGGGCAATTGGGATTATATTCTTAGATTATTCGTAAATATTCATATTATAATTTAGATATTATTAGTCTTTATATGTATCTAAATTTTTGGTTTTTTTTATTCTTTGCCTTTTTGTTGTCGGACATTTTAAACATGAGCCTCTGGATCGGATGGTAAGGGTAACCTATCCTACGTTTCGACATTAACAAATGGTATTGTAATAGTTTGCGTGCGTGCAGACGTAATTACGAAAATAAATACTGCACGTGCAGATGAGTTGTACGGGCAGATGTAACGGAAATTAAAGTTGGAAATTGAATACTTTACGCATTACGGCAAAACAAATATTAAGATAATAACAAATTCCTATAAATGGAAGATTGAATGTAAAGGACGGGACGGCGCTAAATAGTGTTCCGCGCGTTGCTGCACGGGCGGGCAGCGGTCGGTCGTGCAAAACATGTCGCTAACATTTCACTCTCATATGCTATGTGTTTGGTGCTCCGCTATTAGACGACCTTTATCGCCCTGGCCTGAAGTCTGATAAATTTTATCATGATATAGATACGATAGTACGCGCATTCTGATTGGCTAAAACACAGGCAGCCCAAGCTCAAAGTTTGAATTTATGACAGTTGAACAACGAAGGTTCAAACATCCAGAATATCTGGTATTTTATAGCACTAAATGGCAAATGAATAACACAATAAACTTGCTTTGATGAAGATTAAGTTGTTGTGTCTTGAATTTGGGGGTTTGGGGGCCGATTTAACGAGTTTCTAGGAAACCTGGATTCACTCTACCTAAAGAGAGAAAAGGCCGGCAAGCGGATCGCGATGGCGTGTCACATAGCTGTCATCTGCACGGCAAAAATGACCCTTAAATCCTCTCAATCGACGTGATACTTATGGATCCCGTAGACAGATCTCCTTGCTACATACCTCCAAGTTTCATGACCAAACATTCAACGAGTCCCGAGAAATGATTTTTGTCACCTCACATTTCGCCGTCCCAAACACCTCTTCACACTTTGGTGAGACACCGGAAGTCCAACCGAAAAGTGCCTCGTTTTGGAGTTGAACATCACAGCCGCACCAATTGGATGGGAGAGTGCGATAAAATACCAGATATTCTGGATGTTTGAACCTTCGTAGTTCAACTGTCAAATAAATTCAAACGTTGATATTGGGCTGCCTGTGGCTAAAAAGCTATGTTTTATCAGAGTTTATAAAATAACCCAGAGGAAACTCGTGCGCTGATTGGCTGAAAGCCGTGTTTATATGAGAGTCCATTGACATGGAAATTCGCTGGCACGCGATTGTGCATGAATAAAATCAAAGTGGCAAACGACAAAGAAGAATGTATTTACCAATTTACTTTCAATATGATTTTAATGAGCAAAACCGACAGATATATTTAAAAAAATACAACGAACCGACGAAGTTATAAACTTTGCTAACTGTCCCGGCCGAGATATTTTTATTCGCGAAGTAAAAACCACTTTTCATTTAACTTATTTTGTACGGTAAAACTAAAACACATAAACGGCTAACAATTCTAGTTTTTAAACAATCCTTATAGACGAATAGAGTGAGGAATCGATCTAGAGACTAGAGTAGAAGAGAGGGAAAAGCAAGGCAACATTCATTTTTTCTTTTTTTTTTTTAATCCCAAACTTAAAAGTACGCTTAAAGTTCAAGTCCGACATTTTGTCGCCGAAGAAGTCACGAAATAACAAGAGGCCCTGAGTGGCCTTAACTCGGGCCACCTAGAAATAGGTTAATTTATAATACATGGAGTTCTAGCATATTTTTGTGCCATAACATTGTTTGTGCTAGGGGAACTGGATCATTGATTCACTACTCATGCTCGTGATAATTTACATATAATGGAATGGACCTTTTTAATACAGGAATGCAATCACATGGTTGTACTAGATGGCAAACAAATCTTAATTCATATATTTAAAGGCACTTGTATGAGATTGGTAGTGTTATTAACAAAACCTGTTTGTAAATGCTATTTTCCACCTTTTTCCAATTCTCAACCCCCAAAGGTGGTCATGGTCCCTTACGGGAGCTTCTAATTACAAAGTTTTACTGATAATAGGCCCTTTGCAGGACAAGAGCAAGCCAAAATTAGTAAAAAGCCTACGTTTTAGGTTCATATCTTTAAAACTGAAGGAATGGCAAATTTTTGAAAACTCTATAATTTAGCTTACTTTAACAGAGTTTGTGAGGCTTTTTTTTTGTTGACTGGCAAGACCCCCTGCATCTACCCTGCTAGTTTTTTACTAGTTCCTGATGTTTAATAAAATATTGTGTGTTGATTTCATGCATGTAAACCACTTGGAAAATAACTATTTAAAGAGGGTAACACTAGGCTGTTTTCTATTGTTGGGTAGGCCAATACTATCGCTCGTTTCGAGGAGTTCAACCCGACTCCTTTCCTGCCGCCGAAAAACGATTACAGCGCCACGGTATCTCGATTTCCATTGGCCGAGAAAAACGAGACGGTAAACATTTTAGGTTCATTGTAGATTTCAGATTGTCCATTTCCTATTGTTAACGGAAAGAGAAGGCGAAGTGAAGAAAGTAAAATAAATTCCTTCTTCGAGGGTATATAAAATCAAAAGTTTCTTTAGGATAAATAAGGTAGATTTATTGAACGGTAATTTCAAGGTCTTCTGACAGCCTTATGTGCAGTCCAGAAAAATAGCCGGAGTTTGAAGCCCGTTCGTATCAATCGTCAGCAAACAAAAAACTGCGTGACGCGAAGCGAGGTCAAAGTGTCGAGGAGCAAGCGTCGCTTCGCTGCTTCGTTCCTAAGCTTTGCGAAGTGAGAACCTCTGGTACCCAGGATAGAGTTCATGCCATATCCTGCTAGATTTTCGTTCCCGAATTTATAAAAACATGTGCATATAATATTTTAAAAGGACCCTGTCAGATCGAGAACTGAGAAATCGCGAGAAATCGGGTCATTTCTACTATACGTTCCGAGAGGTTAATAACAATGAATAACAACACAACCACAGTCAATTGGTATAAAAGTTATCATGTTCAGTTTAGCTACTTACATTTACAAACTGTTGTCTCACGCTTAGTCTTAGCCATCTATGTCACGAGTGGATCCTTGAGTGGATCTGGATATGTGATAAAGCCCGGGAAACACCTCTCAGCTTTAGAAAAGACAAAAATCTTGGTATTGCACTTGAAGGAACCTTTGGTTTACACAAAAAAACAGCTCCCACTCGTCGCCATCTTGAAAAATAGGTACCCAAAGGGTACATGTGTCTACTGTATTTTTGTCTTCTTAAATTTGGGAGTTACAGGCCTGAAATATTCAACGATACAGTAGTTATAGTCACAGATCATAGTAGTTGAATACTGAAATAAGTTTTTTTCAAAGTGTATCTATGTGGCAAGCTAAAAAATCAGCCTAGGAATCTTTTGTCTTGTTTACATCCTTAAGAAATAGAAAACATTTCCTGTGTTTCTATAGAGTTATAGAAATACGAGTGGAAGTTTGGGAGAATGAGAAATGGCAGTGAGAACACGAGCCCGAAGGGCGGGTGTTTCCACAGCTATTTCGAGTTCCTCCAAACTTCCACAAGTGTTTCTATAATCTATAAAAACAAGGAGAAAATGTTTTCTATTTCCTTTATATTAATTAACCCACAGAAAATAAGTACAACAATGGAAAATCACGCATTTATTAGTATTACAAAAATGTAAATTCTCCTAACCACGCAATCAAAACGTCATCAACTGATCACTAGCTCAAGTGCGCACTCAACTTATAGAGTTATAGAAACACAGCTTTCAGCCAATCAGAGCGCATGTACATGTACTATCGAATCTAATTTATAAAGTTTTGTACTGGGAGGCTCCGCCCCGAGGTCCAAACCCTTACCCTTTTATATACCAAATTTTTTTCGTACTTTACAAGTTAGCAAAACGATTTATTTTAAGTTTGCAGCCTGTTTCAATATTTCTGATTCCCCCCCCCCCCCCCCCCCCCCCCCCCCCCCCTCCTCCAAAAAACAATGGTCCGTCCCTAATAAGAAATAGAAAGGTATTGGGCAAAGCATTAACAAAAGTAAATTGATATACAATTGGGTGTATAGTTTACTCCTTTTTTTCAAAGAAATTGAGGCTTATTATTATGCATGTTCCAGTAAACAAAGTAAATAATTGAATTGAGGTTATTTTAGTTTTATTAGCATTTCAACTTTTGAATAACATCTTTTTTTACTTCGATAATTTATGTTCCTGAAATAATTACATAAATTGTATAACTGATCAGAACAAGGCGCCTTCAATACAGTGATTGCAATAAACTTGTATAAGTATTAGTCGACTAATAGACACTGCATGATGCGCTGATTCTATTTTCATTCAGACAGATTTATTGCAATCACTGTACTGGAACTGACTGTAACAATGCATAAGTATCTGTGAACTGTATGTAATAACCTTTACCATTTCAAATTCTGAATAACATCTTTTTTAACTTCGATAATTTATGTTCCTGAAATAATTACGTAAATTGTATAACTAATCACTGAGAACAAGGTGACTTCAATTCAGTGATTGCAATAAACTTGCAAAAGTATTACTTGACTAATAGACACTGCATGATGCGTTGATTTTTTTTCCAGACATATTTATTGCAATCACTGTACTGGAAAACTGTAATAATGCATTAGTATCTTATTAAAATCGTATGTTCGTTTCAACTTTTGAATAACATCTTATTTTGCTAAATAAATGGCCCTATTTCATTATGATGTTAACAACGAAAACAAGCCGCTATTTGAGGAGGATAAACACAGATTTGGATTAAAACACAAATGTTGAAATGGGCCTCATTGTCATTTCCAGCTGTTCTAGCTCTCTCAGTACACGAGGCCGTCGTCATAATTCTCAGTCTCGACATCGCATGGCTCTTGGTATTCAATTGCTGTGAAGTACAT
The DNA here is from genome assembly GCA_030867875.1 of Actinernus sp. WN-2022. Taxonomy (NCBI): domain Eukaryota; kingdom Metazoa; phylum Cnidaria; class Anthozoa; order Actiniaria; family Actinernidae; genus Actinernus; species Actinernus sp. WN-2022. Next base: position 123,351,461 of record JAOWCC010000577.1, read on the forward strand.
TGAACATTTATTGAGCTATACATTTTTTGTTTACAAAAGATAAATGTTAAAGACGAAGCCAGTGGCTTATTTGATCTTTTGACAAGGGTCATTAAAATACAATTACAATAATTACATCGACATAGAACTTGAAAGTATCTCTGAAAACCTTTCATTTGACCAGTTACACACACTCTGCGAAAGCTGTAGCTAATCAAGTTTGTAAATCTTAGGAAATTCATGGTAAAATTTGGACTTAAACTCACCGATATCTTGCAGAAGCTGGCCTCGCTTGGTAAAAGGCAGACTTCAGCTCAAACTTTTACACGTCATCATCGGCGAATAGTCGTCCTTTTTCGTCCCCATTTTCTGATTGGATATCGCTACTAAATGAAGATCCGAGTAATGCACGAAAGCCATCAACACGTTTAATTGGTCCCGAATAATTATCGACAATGTTAACATCCTTACATCGGAAAATCAACACGATAACATAGTGCCTACAGCTTCTTCAAGAAGCAGTAGACACAAAAACCTGAAAATGTCCACTGTTCACATGTCATATGGCTGGCGCAACGTACGTGTCACGTGACCAGTCGAAATCTGATTGGTCGACGGCACCAAAACTCGACACAAATAAAAAATGAAAAATAAAAATAAAAATAAACACTTGCGATTTCTGACGAATCGCCGAAGGCCTGGCCCGAGTAATAAGCCTTCATTCCTATACTACGCAACACGCCCAAAATCATAATAACACTACAACTACTGGAGTGTGACAGTGCCGGATGCCTGGTGGACAGCAGCAAACGGTTTCTTTAATAAACTACGGTATTACAAATCATTACATAGTACTAATATTACAAAATCATAATATTTAACAGGACATGATTTAACAGGACATGAAGGAATAGAGAAAACATTCCATAACCACACATCATCCTAAACGGATGGTTGCACAATCAAATGACGTAATCACATGATAATAAATAGCTTTTCACATGCTTAAATCAAATAATACCAAAATCGATATCTAAAGAAAATAATGTACGTTGCCCGGTACGAAAAACCATCGTAAAAAACCACGTCTTGCTACGTGGAAAAACTTCTGGAAACGTACTCCTCGACCGAATGCAATCGTACAAGGCTCCGAGGGCTAAAGCCAAAATGGTTATATCTTGATGAATAATAATTTAAAACATTTGAAACTAAAGTTTGGCTGACTTGTGGCTGTCCAGCAAGCGAGAGAAAGAATTCTAAACTGATTGGTCTTTATATACCTCAAATATGAATATTAAACATATGTACAAGAAAATAACTAATGAACTATCACTTAAGTGATAAACAAATAGCTACGTGCCGTAATGAAGACGCTTTCCAACTCACTTTGTTACGTTGGAAAGCCTCTATTCATATAAGGCCAATTGTTATCATTCACCCTGCTTGGTCTTAGATAAGCTTTTTCCTTGCCATTTTATGAACAACTATACATGAACTTGGCAAACTCACGTGCGACAGTTGTGAAGTTAACGTTGATATAAACAACCAAATAAAAACTTGACTTTTCACAGAACAAAATGAGCTTTTCCCTCTTACCTTGCACTCTTAGCCTCACCTCATTGGAAGGAAGGTTCCATCAGCCAGATCTTTCCATTGAGTTCAACAGACGACAGGGGAATCATGTTTCCTCGTGTACATTCAGCGACAAAAACACCCAGTTCAAGTCCTTTACTCCTTGAATGCCTTATGCCTTAAATTTCCGGGGGAAATGTCTTGAATTCCCAGTTATTCTTTTCGGAGAATGTTGAAGCAGATATTCTCAAAATAGAGCCACACACTGACACAGAGCATGCCTACATTTCTCTCAGTTCTGCCTGGGGAATTTCCCGCGCTGTGGAAACTCACCGTCAGTCGTTTTCTGACGAATGTTACACTTAGGAGAATTGATCTTCTGATCTTGCGTGCGTAAGACTTATCTCTCGTGTTTTTCCTGTTCGTTATTTTATAAAAGCAATATAACACGCTTTCCATGTCTTTGTTCTCTTATATAAACACTTAGAATAACTAATTTTATGCATTTTAATTAGTGGGTGGATACCAAAATAACCATGGCTTGTCGGCAGGCTCTCCCTTCCTCTTCTCCCCACCCCCTCGCCCCTTTCATTTTTTCACGCAGGCTAACGCGCCTTCGGCTTGTGTTTTTACATTTCTCTCACGTTCTCAAATGCCCATCGTGTTTTATGTAACTGGGTTAGAGACAGCTTGTGAGTGCTTTATCGACAAATACAGGCACGCGCTGACTGTACGATGAACGAAAAATAATGAATACTGCATGAGGCCGAAGGCCGAATGCAGTATGAAGACATTTTGAGTTCATCGTACAGTCAGCAAGTGACTGTATTTTGCCGATAAAGAACAAACATAAAGTCTCTAACCGTTTTAATATTCAAACTGAGCAGTGAATGTTAATTGTAATACCATAGAGGTCAATAACAATTTCATAAAGAAGTCAAATATTTCGCATGAATTATATCATTTTACGGTAAATATCTCCACAAAGAAATGTCATTTCAATAGACAATGAATAAAAACATGACTTTTAATATCCAACTAAGTAGATAACTTTGCAAAGAATATTTTACTTTGGCGTTCGGTCAGTTTAGTTGACGCCTTGCGAGTATGATTTGTACATTGTACATTTAAAAAACGTTTCTCTTGGAGCCGTGTATTCAAATATCAAGTATTTAGCCGGCTTAACTCCTAGATAGTCTACTTTATTTAATAGTTTCTTTCATTCGAAAATAACTAACCTGCAGATTCCAGTGAATTGAAATCTTGAAATTGGCCTCCGTGTGCTCGGCTCCGATGCAAACATTTTCCAAATCAAAAATCCTGGGTTTTCGAACCATCCACTGAATTCTCGCTTAATGTTCTCCTCTTATTGACAGAATAAGGTCTCAGAAATAAAATCCATTTCTTCAGTAAGACTGCTAGAGTGTAGTAGAAACTTTCATTCACTCGGACACATGTTGACCAACGAGCGATTATGGAAATGTTCGCCTCAAAATATATATCTTCCACACAGGAAACAGAGTTCAATCCTGTCGTTACCTTTCTAGTAATATTTTTCTACATTTTCACTGTTAAATAGGCGATTGTAATGAGTTTTTGCAAACCGTCCAAACACGTATTAACTAAGCGAATGCTCACTCAGTCACTGTATCAGGTCTCCCTTTCCCTAGGTAAGAGAGGGTCTGGGTCGAGTGCTGTGGTCACCAATAATGCACGCTCATTAGCCAATCACATGCTTGGATTTTGTACAATGCACGAAATTTGAACATTAAGATAGTATAAAACATGGCTAAGGCTTCTTTATTTGTTAAGTAATATATGGATAAAATACTTTGACCATAATGGTTTCTGAAACCACTTGAGTCTACGTTTCTCGGTAATTTAAGTTTTGTACAAGTATATGCCATTACAGGGTCTACTCTACAGCCGACTGATTGATCGAGATGTAGCTGAATGTTCAGTAACTATCTGGTGATTTTAGAGAATGTAAACATGCTAACATTGAATGTGAAGCAACACTTAAATCAATTCAAAAGATGTATAGTCACTAAAAATTCCGGCACATATTTTCAGCATCTCCAGTTCGTTTAGGACCATCATAAGTCTGACGTGCCATCTGATCACGGCGCAGTCGTTTGTACCGTTGATCTGCCAAGACCTCGCTTGACAAAGAAGATCATTCGTCATCGTGATCTGCGCCGCATAAATATACAATCATGGCGAGATGACGTCCTGAATTCAACACTGCATGCGTCTACATCTGATGCGATTACAACAGACATAAACACCCTAACAGATCAATATAATAGCGTCTTACGTGAGATCATTGGTAAACATGCGCCAGAACGTACACGATCGATCACCCTTCGTCTGAATGCGCCGTGGTTTAATGACACTCTAAGTGCTTTAAAGAGGCAAAGACGTCAATGTGAGCGTAAATATCTGTCGACACGCCTCGAAGTTCACTTTCAGATATACAAAGAGCGTTGTCGCACATATACGGCTGCACTTAACTATGCGAAATCTGACTACTATAAAGCACAGATATCCGGCTCTGACCAGAACCAGTTGTTCCGTATGATTGAGGGTATGTTTAAGGTTAAACCAGATCCTCCCTTACCGTCCCACGAGTCCCTACATTCTCTGGCAGAAGATTTCAGTGATTATTTCACCTCCAAGGTACAGAAACTGAGGGACAATATGTATAAGAACGGGCTACCATCTATGGATATGTCTGTGGCAATAGCTTCTCCTCCGTGTCAAAGTTCATTTAGTCAATTCACTGCGGTATCTGAGAACTACATCCGCGAAATTGTGGAGCACTCCAAACCCAAATCTTGTACTCTTGATCCAGTACCGACTCAAGTATTGAAACAATCTGTTGACGTACTAGCTGGTCCACTAACTAACCTGGCTAGTTAACACATCATTGTCATCTGGTGTGTTCCCTTCGTCTCTCAAGAAAGGCGTTATTCGTCCGTCAATCAAAAAGAAAACTCTTGACCACGACGAGTTCTCGAGCTACCGTCCAATCACGAACGTTGCTTTCCTATCTAAGACTCTTGAACGAGTAGCTGCTACTCAGACTATGAACTACCTCATTACAAACGACCTTTTGGCTAAGCTACAGTCTGCGTACAGGCGCTTTCACAGCACTGAAACGGCCCTTCTACGCGTGTTCAACGACATCTTGTGTGCAATCGATAAACATCATGAAGTGGTTCTGGTACTTCTAGACTTAGTGTCGTCGGCGTTTGACACTATCGACCATGCCGCCCTCTTAGAAAGACTCCAATATCGATACGGGATAAATGGTACAGTTCTTCAATGGTTTCGCTCGTACCTTCTAGATCGTACCCAGTCGGTCATGGTTAAGGATACTTTCTCTTCTGATAGAACATTGCGCTATGGTGTCCCACAAAGGTCCGTGGTGGGTCCACTTTTGTTCTCACTTTTCTTTGCTCCATTGGAGGATGTGATCACCGCTCATGGATTGGATTGTATGATGTACGCGGACGACACACAACTCTACGTGTCTATCAATTCCCTCCATCATCGTTCTGCAATATTGTCCAAGCTTGAATTGTGTGTGAAAGATATTATTATTTGGCGTACTTGCAATGGCCTTGCGTGTAACCCTAGTAAAACTGAAGTTGTCCATCTTACATCTCGATATACCACTCAATGTGAACATATTTCGGGAGTAAACGTGGATGGTGTCCTTATTTATCCTAAACTGGCTGCACGCGACCTTGGAGTTACTGTGGATAGACATCTAAAGCTGACTAATCATGTAAACAACATCTGCAAATCTGCCTCCTTGGCTATCAGGAACATTGGTAAGATCATGAAACATTTAAGCCAAGCTGACTGTGAAAGGTTGGTCCATGCATTCATTACGTCAAAACTTGACTCATGCAACAGTATCTTGTTTGGTTTACCAGCAACGGAACTTGAAAAGCTCCAGCGTGTTCAAAACACGGCTGCCAGACTTGTTACCAGGGTGAAGAAATCTGATCACATCTCCCCTGTACTGCACAAACTCCATTGGTTACCGGTCAGAGACAGAATTACTTTTAAGCTACTTTTAATTACGTTTAAGGCTCTTCATGGCCAAGCGCCAGTCTACATTAACGAACTCTTGAACCTTTACAAACCTGCCCGTTCTCTTAGGTCCTCTACACTTAATTTATTATCAGTCCCTAGATCGAACACTAAGACATACGGTGACAGATCGTTTTCAGTTGCTGCGGCAAGATTATGGAATTCGCTACCAGTACATCTAAGATGCACAGACTCTTTAAGACATTTTAAATCATCACTTAAGACCTTTCTTTTCAGTAGTAGTTAGTTTTTTATAGTTTATATATATATTTAATTAGATTAATTAGTCTTTTGTAGAAATAGTTATTCTACTATTGTAAGAGCATCGAGATGCTCCTAATACGTATGATGTATGATGCTCCTAATACGTATTATTATTATTATTATTATTATTATTATTATTATTATTATTATTATTATTATTATTATAAGTATTTTAGGCCGAGGCAACTACTAGCCGTATAACGGGTCGGCGCCTTTAAAACAATAGTCAAACTTCTGCCGTGACCTTAATTTCATCGCCTTTTTGTGTTTTATAATATTTCGAAAGATTCTAAAACCTAGACAAATGTGAAGAGTTTTTATTTTATTTTTATTCTTGGTGAATCTTGTGCTCGTGTTATTTTCATCGACGCCTGCCATTGTTCTGTGCTCATACCAATACTTGGCGAATTAGCATATTGCTTGTGATCTAATGATAGAGTCGAAGAAAATCGTCCTCGTTTCAGTTTATAGGCTAACACAGTAAGAAGTTTATTTTTAAAGTCGAGTTTCAAAAAGAGCAGGAGTGTAACGGACCAGATATTTCTCGGAGAATATTGATCCGTATTGAATAATTATGTAAGTCTATCAGCTTATTCCGGCGATGTCAATACCATGCATGCACCATAAGTGACACGATACAAACTATCAATGTTCTAGTGATTGATATCACTGATAATCTCGACGAATCAAGAGTGTATAAATGCTTGCTTAGAGTAGAATGCATTCTAGAGCATGCTTTTGCTCTAATCAGAATACGCTCAGATTAGCATCGGGGATCCGAGCAGAGCGTCTGATGTCAGGTTATCTCATCACGTATCTGGTATATACTTCATGGTAGTGTTTCGTTCCATATAGTCTCCCTGCAAACAGTAGAGAAAATGGTTATGCAGGCAGACTATATGGAACGAAACACTACCATGAAGTATATACCAGGTATTTGCTGACAGTTCCGTGAACCGGAGCGGCAAAATTAAAACTGGCAAAACTTTTCTGTTTTTCATTTGCGAAGCTCATAAATAACTAACTAATAAGTTAGAGTGTCCTTGATTTTTCAGAAGGAAACAATATAAGTGAGGAGAACAGTTACAGGTGACGAATGAACTCGAGCAGGGTTCAGAGTCAGTTATCAGCACCTTCGCTCATACCAGCTCATAAAAGTTTAAAACGTTGCTAAAGTCACTTAAAATACATCAATCTAAGCATAGACAAGCCGATTCTTGTACAACTTCTGCAATATATTCCATTTCTCTTAATTTTGGCCAGATTCCATCACACAGTCTTCGCTACTTGGAGGAAGAAGTTGCGCGCTCAGTCAAACTGTACGCCATTTTGGCTCTGCCTGCCATCCAACACGGTGGCGTAACAACAGTTGCTAGGAAGTCACGTGATGGTGCAAAACCTCTATACACTGGAAAAACAACATATTTCCAATGTATGGAACAGCCATGATAATAATAATAATATATAGATACAAAAATACTCCATTCTGATTGGCTGAGTATAGACATGTTAATCACTAACAACAATGCAAACAGTTAATGTTATGCATAAACTTGTTATTAATGATCAGTTCTCTTTTTCATTTTTGCATCTATATTGTTTAACTGGTAATTATTAGTGTGCAACTGGTGTGAAATGTTATGCTAATAGTGAGAAATCACTGATTGACTTGAATTGAATTTCAGCTGACCAATCAGAAAGATTGCTACCAGTTGCAGCTTGCAAAAAAGCGCTGTAATGGTATTGCTGAAACAAAACAAAAGCACATGGAATCGCATGTTCAGTAAAAGGCAGTCATGGATACTAAACGTGTCGTTAACCTTGCTTGTTAGTTTGGATGGGGGATAATGGTGTGTGTCTGTGTGTAAGCACATATAGTTGCACCACAAAAGGAACTCGACCAATCTCACGCTTGATCAACTACTTCTATGTGTATGTATATTTTTAGGCTTGGATTGGTCTTTATCAGACCGCTGCTGGTGCTCCTCTTGTTTGGGTAAACGGTACAAGGTATAATTACACCAACTGGGCCCCTGGAGAACCCAGCTCAAGCGCCGAGCTGTGTGTAATAATATATACAGACTCCTCCCGAACTTCACGTGGTCGCCAGGCGGGAACATGGAATGATTCAATTTGTGGGGGAAGCAACAGCTGGCCTGCAGGTCACGTATGCGAGAAGCCTCATATCGCTGCTTAGTTACGCCCGGTTACCATGACGACACTTATTTCTAATGCGCATGCGCTAGTATGAGAATCAGTCTAGAATATGCGTGACGAGTGTTGTGATAATATTCTTCAGGTTTGTTTAGCTTTTCCGAAATATAGAACGTTGCTATATCTAGTTTGTTTTCTTAGGTTAACACTAGATCAGTGTAGCAATATTATAACGTTGGAGTATGTCGCGAACAATAGGTGCCCTTTTACAGGAAACAGTCACGTGCTGATATATCACTTCAATAACCGATGAATTGAGTTCGTGATCCCATATGAAAGGTTTTACTGGATGCCAAACAAACTCGGTTCAAAACGATGTTTTAGGAAGATCGACAATCAATTGGAAGTGGACATAGCATTTACAAACAGGGTTTGCTAATAAATACTTCAATAAATGGTCAGATTTTTTGCCATCCAGTACAACCACGTGATTGAATTCCGGACCCGTCTTACCCGTACGCCACAATGCAAGAATTAGGCATCTGATTATTGTAGTAATCGCCTATTAACAACTATAATTTAAAACGTGTGTCATTATTAGATTATTAGTTACACTGAAGCTTATGTTTACCATATATTGTACTTACTTAGCGTTTCGTAGTTTTCTCTACATTACTGAGATTGTCATGTAATTGGAAATTTGGAAATTTTAAATAAAATCCATAGTCCTAGAAACTTCCATAGAACAACTTCACTCTCTTTTGAATGATTCAAACAGTGTAACCTACTCGTTGGTTACGCTCGCTTTGTCCGCCATGTTTTCTTATGAATACAAAATTAGTACTCTCCTCGGTGGAACAAAGGATTCAATTCAAGCAGCCTATGAAACTAAATGTTGATCATTAAATTTAATATCTCAATAATTTCAAAGTATTTTTGAAATGAGGAAGAATGGTGTTTTCTGTTTGTCAATATCTCATCTCGTTTCAGTGATATTAGGGTTTTTAGAACATGCAAATTAGATGGTATGTGACGTCAGAACTTTGACACAACTGAAGACAAATCACAAAATGAAGAATATCTCGGCAAATAGTTGGTTAAAACAATTGAACCTTAGCACATGTATGGTAATAAGTCAAATACACGTCATTATGCAAATCATGATCTTGCCATGTAAATCGGCACTTTTGGCCCCAGGCTCCTTCGACTAGGAAAAGAAATTTGGACCAACATAGGCATACACACTATGCATAACTCGCGCGGTCACAACACGAAAAAGAGGCCAGTAGGTCCTATGGAATGTTGAAGTTGAAATGCTAGCAGGAAGTGTGAAACGTGTTGAACATGATTGTTTAGTTGAAAAATGTTTCTTTATAGTATAACCAGCCAGGCGCATAGCAAATTAACGGCATTGTTTCACTGAACATTCCTTCAGTGCATTTCACAATCTCCCCGGGCGCTTCAATTTCAACATTCCAGAGGACCTACTGGCCTCGTTGACATGCTAGTTACCAGGACTTATGCATAGGGTCTATTGTATGTAAGTTATTTCATGTAACAGAGCCAAAAACTACAATTTTATCTGATGTTTAAGATGAAAGGAGCCTGGGGTCATGGGAACATTATAATTTCTATGTTTATTTTTCTTAGTGCAATATATATGAAACGTTGCAATTATTTGTAGCCACTATTTGCAGAGATATTAATCATTTTGTGATTTGTCTCCAGGCTGGTCAACCTTATGACGTCACAGACCAATAATTTGCATATTCCAAAAACCTGAATATCTAGACATTAGGGAGATTAAGCAACAAGGACGACGACGACAGAACGTTGAAAAGTGTTTTCTCCCGAAATTTGTGGTTTACTATTTCCTTTTAATAGTTGCCTTTAGGTGTATTTTATAACCGTATTTTCGAAAAATGTGATCGGGACAGAGTTCCGTTCAGGCCGAACGATAAACGGTGTGATTTATTTTCTTACGTCGTCGTCGTGGTTGGTCCCTATTAACAAACAGAAAACGCCGTTCTTCCTCATTTCCAAGGACTTTCAAATGAGATTTTCATTTTAATGATGACAATTTCGTTTAATCGAGTTGCTGGTGCAATATGATCTGGTGGGAATCCTTGTCTAAAAATAAATTATGCGGTAAACTGATGAGCCCAGGCCAAGACTACTCTGGGTCCCTAATTCGTCCAAACTCGTCTTATGTCGCCCTATATTGCCACTTGATATCAGGAGCCCATTACTAGGAGCGTACCTATGTAATGGGTAGCGTCAGGAGCCCATTACCAGGAGCGTCCATCTTCCCCACTGTGTCTGTACCCCAGCACAGAGGTAGATGAGGCTATTTTTAGCATTGCGTTTCGCGCGAAAAAGAACAAAGGTAGGCTATTCTTAGCCAATCAGATAGCTAACGTCACTTCTCATTATCATTCTTCTCACTTTCAACGCGGGAATTCGAATTGCTGGTTTTCACTCAATCCCCAGAGATTCAAATGTTGGTGCCCCAACAAAAGAAGCTAACGAGGAATCTATTGTTTAAGGGCACCAACATGGCGGCAACCTCTTTACGCGGGAATTTCGAATCTAAAAATAGCCTCATCTACTCCTGTGCTGGGGACCCAACCCATAACAGAGGAACGCTCCTGGTAATGGGCTCCTGGTAGCGTCCACAGCACAGTAGACGTTGTGGCTATTTATAGCCGCGAAGTTTTTGTATGCGATTATGTTGTCTTTTGTTCTCTTGCGCTTTAGTATTTTTAGCAGTTTGAACCGTGTTAATTACAATTTTTCCGTGCAGCCTGATTGGTTAAAAGTGACGGCCTTTGTTTCTTCTCGTGGGAAACACAAAGCTAAAAATAGCTACATCATCTGTTCTGCTGTTGGACAGACCTAATCTGAGAGATGCACGTTCCGGTAATGGGCTCCTGTTGATATATAATAAGAAATATATAATCATATATTTTGTTCATGATAAAACTATATATACGTCTCTGTAAGAATTTCTGTTTTAAATAAAACAAATATATGTTAACAATTTATTTGCTCCTCTAGCTACATCAGTTGTGTCAACTGAACCTGTGCCCGTCTAGGTCCCACTCCCCTCATCCCACACCACCCCACCCCACCCCTATAAATCTCAGGTCTGTTTTCTATAGTTAAGGGAAGGCGTACATCTGTAGTTGTAGGTGGTGGGCCGCTAGAGTGTACTCTTTAATACAACACTCAGAGCTGCCTTTAATCGCGTTATCTAATCCAATGATATTTTTCGCCGTGGTTCGATTTATGTTGAAGATAAATGTGAAAATAACAATTTAATCTAAATCAACATATGCGGCTGAGTGTTGAAATTATACCCTATCAGGACTAGAACAGCTCGAAAACCGTACCCTTTGGGCCGGCGGCACCCGATGTATAGATTATATGCCCCTCGTAAATATGTACAGGTTTGTCCATACAACTGATTTAAGTGGATGTAATAATGTGTTAAACACTGAAGTCACCATAACACATTCAAATTATTATGGACAGTTATCGATACTATGCTGGATATGCAAAATAGTTTAGTATGGATGATCACATTCCATTGTGTATGGCTTTGGCAGCCAGGTTTGATCATTAACACATTTATTTACTATTTATCCGCTGGTCAAAAAACTTGTAGACGACTGAACCTCGTTCCGAGGGTCTTCAATATGGCGGCCGGCGGAGGGAATACCCTGGTAAAGGCTGAACTATCACGTACTCTGATTGTCTTTTCGGTTATGATGCAAATGTTGTTCTAACAATGCTTTTCATTGGCCCAACGGACTGAGATGAATTTGTATATCGATTTATTTTCTCAAATTTCATCAATAAAACGATTTTGAATAACCTCATTAAACACGTTGTAGGGAACCTTTAACTCTGAACAATGTGAGTCACGCAACATGGCGGTCAGAGGTGTTTTACTCGCTCTGTACTTTTTCTACATTTTTCGCTTTCTTGAAAGTGGTTTACTTGAAACGTGTGACGCTATTAGCGAAGAAGGGGGTCTGAGTTATGTTCAAGGAACTTTTACAGCTTGGAAACCTAAGCTGGCTACAGAAATCTTGGCTAAATGTTCCTCGGCGGATTATGGTTCAGTGGTTTCGCGGCATGGCCAACGTCAGATATCATCTTGGCGTTCGAAACCTGTTTCTGTGAACTCATATCTATTCAGCTACATTCTGCTACTGTCGAATGACATAAACCTGAACCCCGGACCAGCCAAGAAGCCGTCTTGCGGTGTATGTGGCTCTATCCTCAAGCAAAATCAACGAAAGACAAGTTGCGCTGGCTGTTTACATAGTTTTCACAAGTCTTGTGTCAACTCATCCATTGCCGCGTCTTCTGATACTACCTGGTTTTGCAACAAGTGTTTACTACCTCCGTTTACTGATTCCTTTTTCGAGGATACACTGGATATGTCTAAGAGCAACGAAGATCTAGCTAACGAGTCAACATCTCATGCTCAGTTGCGAAAACTCAAAGGCCTGACTATTGCTCATCTGAATATTCGTAGCCTAATTAAGAATTTGGATGAATTCAGGGCGCTTTCTCAGTGTAAGCATATTAATAATTCATTTTTTCGAATTTTCATACAAACCTTCTAAAACCTAACCCCCAAATTTGAAAAAACCCTAACCATTTTAAATCCCAAATCATTAATAGAACGAGTCTAAATACACCTGAACTTAATGGGGAATTTAGCGAAGTTTTCAAGTGTTTTCAAGTGCACTTTTGCTTTAACAATTTCAGGACATGCTTACACTGAGAAACCCCCGAATTCGGCATGTTCATAATCTCCAACAATATTGATATCCTGACTCTCTCCGAGACTTGGCTTGATTCTTCGATAAGCAATGAAGAAGTGTCCATTGAGAACTATCGTCTGAAGCGCTCTGACCGGTCCAGAACTGGCGGCGGTACTGCTATCTACATCCATAATCGTTTCACATTTAGGAGACTAAATCAACCATGCGAGGAACTTGAAGCAACTTTATGTAAAGTTCTGCTTCCAAATTCTCGGTCACTTGTGATTGGGTCATTCTATCGTCCTCCCAGTTGTGCTGATTTCTACAATCTTTTCTACGGTTATTTGGACAAGATTGCAGTATAATAATATAGACTTCGTCAGAGTTCGCAAGTATATCTACTCGGGAATTTCAACTGTGATATTACTTCTAAGAAAGGCAAAGATTTCTTGAAATGCATGAATGATCGTGGTTTAAAGCAACTCATAAACCAACCCACACGCGTGACAGCTGGTTCCTCCAGCATTATAGACCTGATATATACCAACTGCAGTCATCGTGTCACTGACTCCGGTGTTTTGGAAATATCTATGAGCGATCACTACCTTGTGTATTGTAACAGCACATGCAGATTGCCCAGACTACCACCCAAAGTCATCAAGGCTAACAGTTTTAAGCATTTCGATCTTAATGCTTATTTAACTAACCTCTCTGCACTACCCTGGAGCACGCTTGACCTATTTGATTCCCCGGATGACGCCTGGAATGTAATGGATCTAATGCTAAAGGAAATCACAACTAAGCATGCCCCTGCTCATTTAATCCGTGTTAGATGGCCTCAACCTCCATGGATGACTGATGAGGTTAGATCTGCTATGAGGGCTAGAGATAATTCTAAGCGAAAGGCGAAAAGATCTAAAATTGACCAGGACTGGACACTGTTTAGAGCTTTGAGAAATAAAGTAACTAAGCTTATTGTGTCATCAAAGAAAGTTACTTTAATACTCTATTATCGGACAACAGTGATACACCTTCCAAACTCTGGTCGACCTTGCGCAAAGTGATTCCCAGAAAGAATGACATGAACTCTGTCCTGATGATGTTACTATCACGGATAACAAAGGAATTGCAAATTGCTTTAACACCTTCTTCACTACAATTGGTAAACGTTTGAAACAAGCTCTGTTCTCTCCACCTATTGCTGCAGTGAGCCATACTTCATCTGCCAATGGGGTCGAGGGATTCACCTTTTCGAACATTTCAGTGAACTTTGTGCGTAAAGCTCTAACAGGCTTACGTGTCAAGAAGGCTTCTGGGATGCCTATACCTACTCGCCTGTTGAAGTATGGTGCTGATGTCATAGCTCCCCCACTGACTAAGATCTTTAACCTGTCGCTACAGTCTAACCATATTCCATCAGCTTGGAAGGCCGCTCAGGTGATGCCAATACATAAAGACGGTGGCCTCGAAGATCCAAACAACTTCCGTCCAATATCAGTCATACCTGCAGTTATGAAGATATTTGAACAGGCAGTACATAAACAACTGTACGATCACCTTGTGGATAACGGGCTGTTATCAACATTCCAGTCTGGTTTCCGCCCAGGGCATTCTACCTCCACAGCATTGTTAGACCTTAGCGACTATGTACTGATGAACATAGATAAGGGTAACCTTAGTCTTTTTGGACTTGAAAAAGGCTTTTTACTTGGTTAACCACACAGTTCTGTTGGATAAACTGACAACCGTTGAGTGAAGGGTGCAGCTCTGGATTGGTTTAGGGATTATCTCTCAAACAGATCCCAAGTAGTAGCTGTTAATGGAGCTACATCTGACGCTATGGATCTCTCAATGGGTGTACTACAGACTCTGTACTAGGACCTCTTTTGATTATTATTTTTATCAATGATCTGGCTGATAATGTAAAAAACTGCAAAGTGATTCTCTATGCATATGACACAGCTTTATTGTTTGCTAGTAAGGATATTCAGTCTATAGTGTCTACCCTTCAAGCCGAGTTAAATAGCCTCGATGCATGGTTCACTGCGAATATTTTTTGGAACTAGCAAACGCCTGGCCACCACTACTATGTCTAGTTCAGCACTGCCTTTAACTATATCTGAATTACCGATTGAGACTGTATCTGTAATGAAGTATCTGGGTGTTACATTAGATCCGTCCTTGAGCTGGCATGACCACATAGATAATGTAGCAAAGAAGATTAGTAGTAGATTAGGATTATTGGCACGGATTAGGAAATATCTTGAAGTTGATACATGTAAACAGTTGTACAGCACCCTTGACCAGCCACTTTTTGAGTTTTGTAATGTCATTTGGTCTAATGCTGACCAAATATGTTTGGAACGACTTGTTAGGCTCCAGAAGAGAGGTGCTCGTATTATCCTCCAGAAGAAAATACGAGATGAACGTACAGCAGAACTGTTTAGACAGCTAGGTTGGATACCTATTAGTGATCGTTGGTCTTTCCACAAATGTATGCTGCTTATAAGTGCCTGCATGGACTTTTTCCATCATATCTCCCAAGTATTGTAAAGAGAAACTCATCAGTACATAATTATAATACTAGGGGGAGAGACAATATCCATATTAGTAAAATTACGTCTAAATCTGGCCAAAGGTCGTTTGCCCATTCCGCGGCTATGCTGTTCAACAGTCTTCATCCTGAGGTTAAATCTGCTCGCAGTGTGAAGGAGTTTAAGTCAATCTACTGGAGACATTACTCATGATTGTTCTATGTACGTTGATGCAGATATATTATATATATTTTAAGGTTATTATTAGTATTATTTATTGCATACATATTATAATTAGTATCTAGTAAATTATTATATGATTATTGCTATTATTAGTTGCACAGCATCTTTGGAAATCAGTGTAAACTGAACGATTTATGTGGATAATAATAACTACTTATTAACCGAGCAAGCGAGGTTGATAAGGTGTTTATTATATGGCATTTTTTCGTATTTTTAGATGATTTTTTTTTCACTTCCGCTTAACGGTTGATATTACTTCCGGAAAGCGCGCGCGTGAACTCAATTTCCCGCTCTTTTCAATTTCTCGAAAAAAGAACCAAAAATCAAATTCAACCAAAACTCAATTTTAATGCATCTGTTTACTTGATTTTTCTTTTACAAATTGCCGGTCCGAATACGCAAAAAGACGGACCGCGCGTCGACCAATCAGAATGCAGGAAATCGCAAAGCCATATAATAAAGTCTATTATTATTATTATTTCTATCGATCGATGGGAAAATTAACGGCTTTTTTAGGATTCACTTTTAAATTAGGTCATAGTACATCCTGGTATTGTTATGATACCATTCCACATATTTTCACTGCATCGTACGTGGCGTGGAAATACTGTTATCGCCAGGGTCGGTTTCTACCAATTCTTCTTGCAACACTGTTCCATTTCGAGTTGAAGCGCGATGTTGCACGTATTACTACCCACACGAGCAACTTGTCACGCAACACATTTTCATGTTTTAATATGATTGGCTAATTGTGAGACCTTCCTCGTACTAGCGATAGCGTAGTTAGCATTCTGTAACTGAGAGATAACTGAAACAGGATTAGAATTAGTTTAGTGAGGCTGCGTTCGTTTGAGATTATCCTGGAATAACAATCACAGGTACCCCCAGTACCCCAAGCTCCCTTAGTATATATATATAAACTAGATTTAATTTGTTTGTAAATTTTAAAGCGATAAATATATATAATATAAAGTCTATTTTTTTTTTCCAAATGTGTATTCCTTTATAGCTTCTCTCGTTTTTGTGTGTCTAAGAGGCCATCTGAACGGTTTTTTGCTTTTAGTTTCTTCCACCCTCTTAAAAATAAGACAAGGTTCGTCAAGTCGCAAAGACAAAAAGACTCACTGAACGAAAAACGCCGTAAATTCGCCCCAAAGACACCAATCGCCTCGAATTTACACGTAGGACACGTTCGATAGTTGGTCTACTGGTAAGTCGCCGTCAAAAGACACACAAGTACGCGTAGAGGTAAATTTTAGGTCGCCAAATTTCAGTAAACTTGTCCTTTCGACACGTCGAAATCGCCGTTGATCGTATGTTCCGTGCATCAACCGTCATTTGGGGGCTGAGTAGCCAGGCCTTACAATGCAAATTAACTGCAGGCCGGAAATTCGATTTAATGGAACTCATAGCGAAACCAAATGAAATAGATGAAATGCTTGCGTTAAGGCTGCGAAGTTGTGACGGCCATCCTATCCACCAAGATGGCCGCCCCATACATTTTACGGTATCTCTTCGCCAATAATTCTAAAACGAAATGCTATTCTACTTCATAATTTGGCCCAGAGTTTTGATCTCTCTTGAAGCTTATTTATTCCATATAGAAATAACACATTTTTATTATTTTGTGACATTATTGCAACCCAAGAATTCTGGAATTATACTTGGAATGGATCCTGTGTATTCTGCTCCTGGAGACAGTATAACCAGATTATAAATACTTATCTAATATATAATATATCTAATAATGCAAATTTGCATATGCATGACGAACTTTTCAAAACGGAGTGTGGAAAGAGCCCTTACCTTGAGTTTATCCTCACTTAATTTTAACCAGTAGCGAATGCACTTTTCTCCTTGTCTGCATTCAATATTAGCAGAAATATCGGCGAGACTCAAGGCCGGAAATGATCAATTCCGGTCTTCTTTCGGAAGTCCGACTATTATTGTCTAGTTTTAATTTCTCTGATATTCTCTGATGAAATTATACTAAAACAATTATTCACTTCAGTCTCAGTGACTATTGGTGAATATTCACCAATAGTCACTTCGACTCATTTAACTGAATGCTGGTTAGCACCTTGGATTATTAATGAATGTTATTTGATATTTTAGCATAAATATATGCCTTGTGACGTAACATGACGTGCTCTTTAAACGAAAAATACGTAAATACAAATCTTACGTTAGGCCATTAGCCGCGCGAGCACCATAGCGACCACAAATTGGCTGACTTCCGGTTTCCTTCGAAACATGGGCCAGTAGCTAGTGATTTTTTTTCTGTTCTGTTCTTTTCCTTTTCAACTTGACGTGGCGACAACCGATTGCTGGGATATAGACAACTGCCTGGTTATGGCAGTGAAAATCTATATTTACCCTTATAAGGAGTTGACCCACACTGTGTCTAGCTGCCATAGTGATAGCAAACATAACTATATGTTCTTTGTTTGTGTTAAACGAATGATCTTTGTTTGTGTTTTAAACGAAGGTTGACGTTCAAAACAGTGTCATGTTGTTCATGAGTTTGATATACTAGTTCAGTAGGTTAACAGAAAATAATAATGCTCACCCAAAATAGCTCACGAAAGGCGGAAAGAAGATGGTGAAACCAGTTAAAAATGGAAACAGAGCATTGTAATATTGGGCTCCCTGTGTAGCTTCATGTGGAAGCTCATGTAAAATAGCGTCTTGTAAGTGAAGCTTGATTAGGTTACAATCCATAGAATACTCTTGTCATCTTACAAACCCTCAAATACCACAAGCATTGTCGATAATAAAAGGAACATTATAAAATAATTCAAAGCAGGATGCGGTAGCTCTATTTTAGGGTACGCTACCATTTTTTCGAATATTAGGCCTTCAAAATACTTCAACCTTATACCAAGACAGCTGTCCAGAGAGTCGGAATCACTTACCTTTTAACTCTAAGAATAACTTTTCTATATCGTGCCATGGGCTTATCATATTTCATCCAAAATTACTTTTGGAAGCCAGAAAGAAGATCGGGTAAAACCCAGCCGATAAAAAAGGCGAATTTAATGGGACTCAAAGCAGGATGCAGTAGCTTTTCGAGGATGTTCTAACATTTTCTGGAATAAGATCATCAAACAGGTGTTTGTTGTTTAAACCAAGACAGCTGTCGACATAGTCGGCAGAACTTCCCTTACAACTTTAAAAACTAGTATACTGAACAGGTAGTGAATGCTACCGCTCAGTCAAGGAAATGTATTTATTTGTTATAGTACGCTGGTTATTATGGTAGCTTAAAGCAGATGTGGGCCTGGTTTTACTCCTCACACACTACTCACTATCTTGCGACTTATGCATGTTTGAGCTATGGCGTGTTTTATCAAAAGTTGTCCCGGTATATAAACATTTCCAGTTAAATTACCCAAGTCTACCAATTCCCCGCATTTTCTTAAGATGACGATCCCAGGAAAAAAAACTTGCTGTTCTCCCGAAACAGCCATGCATATATTAGAGTCTGATGAAGCGTAAACTCCGGATATACTAATTTGCGTGTTTTGAACCCTACAGTTTAGCCCTCAAAAACCGCTATTTGTGGTATCAAAAACCGCTATTTCAAAACCCTCGGATGCTGGTAACCCGCGGATGGCAAATGCGATCTGATTGGTTGGTTGTCATCACGTGGTGGAGTCTAACAAATCCCACGTGCACGTGACGACAACCAACCAATCAGATCGCATTTGCCATCCGCGGGACGTCCCGCTGTCTCGGGACTAAGTTACCAGCATCCGAGGGTTTTGAAATAGCGGTTTTTGATACCACAAATAGTGGTTTTTGAGGGCTAAAATGTACATTTTTGCAATTCCACCCCGAAAGAAACGTAGACAGACATTCGGTACGTCCTTTTGTGGAGTCCGGCGAGGATTGAAGTGATTTTAGAGTGCTTTATTGCCCTTTGAGTGATTTGATGTGCTCAACGGACTGTGCAGCCTTGTCATTTCATTATAGAGAGAGATCTCAAAAATCAAAAGCTCTCTAAAACCGATCCAAACTAGCCCAAAATAGCAGAGAATACCCAAGGAGATAAGAAAAGGACACTCGAGGTACATTTATTGCAAAATGTTATTTCATTACCTTTATTTTACCACGATAAGAAATCAATGCAAACTCTATTAGTGAGATGACATGGAAAATTTCTGGAGAAAACGGTGACTCTAGCGCGCGCTATCACGCAATCGATCTTGCGCGAGTGATCACGTAATCTACGTATTATTTGTAAGAGCAAATCGTGAGCTTGGGCTGCCTGTGGTTCAAGTTGCCCTTGCTTGTACTAATTTTAAGAACTGGAATTTCATTTCCAGCTGCGATAGTTGCGGTTCAGTTTTCGATTGTAAAGTTTATTCTTGGAGATGTATAACAGTTAGTGTCTTTCTAATAAAACAGCAAAGTGACAACTGTTTCATTGTTTGATTGTGTTTGATGAACTGCCTGAAATCAAACTTCGCTTTTTGCTAGTGTCCATTGTACCAGAAATTGATTTTTTTTTCACGGATTATAGCTATTTTCTCTCAGCTCCAGTCGATTATTAACTGGCTTGCTTGGAGATTTGCTGGGCTGTTATTTTATCTGCCAACCGCAAATTTATACTTACAGGATTTTCAAATTTTCACTTGAGCTGAAACTCAAAAAAGTAAACAAACTCGGTGCATGCACACTTGACTCTTGAGAGAACATCTGATGGTCTTTTCAGTAAATTTCTTTGGTCATATTATAATCAAATAAAAGCATAATTTGTACGTGATATTTATCGCTGTATTTTATATGCCAAATAATCACTACAAAAATCTGCGTTTATGAACCAAAAGGCAAAACGTAGCTTCGTTCTGTATACATCGCACGCTGCTGTAAACACGAAGTCTTATACAGATGAAACGGGAAAATAAAAGGTTACAAAGGAACAACATGTTCTGGTTTACATGGACTAATGGCCTTTCCTGGACATGTGGTGCTCACTAGTTCTTGCAACGGTTATAAATGAGGAATAGCTGATCATCAGAAGTTTATACACTGCCTTAATTGTCCGCCAAAATTTTGTCGCTTATTTAATTAGCTGTACAATATTACAAACAAAGGAAATCGCTGTCTTAGCCAATCAGGTGCTGCTGATAAAATTTCGAAGAATATGATTGGCTGCGAGATGGCGGGAAAAGCTTTCTATAAATAGACTACTCTGTAAACTGATGGGCCAAACCCTATAGTGGGAGATGGACACTTCTGGTTATGGACTTCTGTATGTATATATTTTTTCTTTTCTTGTATATTCACTTTGTAACTCTGTAATCATAAGTCTACATACTGTTTTCGTTCTATTAGATTTCGTAGAAATCAGGCTCTATTGTTCTTAAGTTCTATACATGTATGTAACCAAATCAACTTGCTATCCAACCATTTACGGCAGTCAACTCGAAAGCTTGTGCTCCTTTGACTGCCGTTACTTGTTCAATAACTTTTATTTTTCTTGTAACTAAACTATTCTACTATTGACACTTAATTTGACACTTAATTTGTAATTCTTTGTTAAACAGTGTAAAATAAAAACTGAGTTGAATTGTAAAACAAAATTAGGTAATCTCAGAATTTTTTGGTTGAAAAAAATATTTTACCAGCAGACATTAGCTGTGTGCGTACTACCAAATAGCGATGTGACTGTACGAGGGAACTTCTACAAACAAATATTTTTAATGACTACAATATCAGACTAATCAAAACATTAATATTCCTCACCTGCAACGTTTCATGGGCGCACACGGGGTCACAGGTAGTAACGCAATCGGCTGCTTTTGCAGCTTCATGCGGCATTTACACAGCTAACCGAAACAACTAAGACGATAACAGAATTTGTTTTTAATTGTAAATGTTGGTTAATTAAATGATGAAATGCTTGCTAGTGTACTCGTGTTGGCTCGTGTCGAGTTCTAAATCAGATCCTCGTAGTAATTTCATGCAATTTGTTTTCGGCTGGTACCGCACTCCTACACAGGTAACCCGAAACAACTAAGACGATAAAACAATTATTCTTAATTTTTTATTATAATATGTTTTTGTTAATTAAATTATGAACCGCTGTGCACTCGTGTTGACTCGTGTCTTGACTCATGTGGAGTTTTAGATCAGATGATCATAGTATTTGGATCGGAGTATTTTTGGGCTACCTGTGTTATCCTAGGGTAGCCTGGCTTACTTGAAGTCGCTCGTGTTCTACTTGTGTTCACTCGTGTACTGACTCGTGTGGAGTTTTATATGAGATAAACTGTGTGTGCGTACTTTCGCATCTGATTGTGCGTTGTAATGTGCCAAACTTCTTAGGTATATGATATCATCCGCGTTACGGAGTTCAAGCTGCGTGCAGCTTCTTGTTTTTATTACTCCGGCGCTGCTAGTGTCTTTTTTAAATTCTTTTTTTTGTTCTATTGGCGACAGAAGTTGATCAGATCGGACCTTTGCCGCTAACAATGTGGGTCGGAGACGCTGTGGTCGAGCGGTAAAGCAGGAGGCATGCGCATTAAACGTTATATATTTATTTAACGCTGTTTACATCACATAAAATCATCACAGAATAATTACCACTACGGGAATGTGGAATGAGCAACGCGTGAGACTTTGAGGCGCTATCAGTTCTTTTCAACTACTTTCTAATCCTATGATTCTTGTAAAGGAACTGTAAAAATAAACGAACAACGTAATACATTCGATCTGCGCTGCCTGAACAGATCTCAGTGCATAAGCGAAATACAATCTCAAGTTAAGTGTATGCAAACACGTTTAGATAACGGGGTCAGCTGTATGAGACAACTCGAGATAACTTGTCCGTCTTGTCGGCTGATAACTAATCAAAGTGAATGATAGGACAGGGCGTTTGTTATTTTATCAATTAATTGTGTTTTCCTAGTCTACTACGAGTGAACAACTCGAGGCTACGGATAACTGGGCTTTTAATATTGATAGTGGTACTGTGAATGCCGTTGTATTTTTAGACCTCAAAAAGGCGTTCGATACGGTAGACCACAATATTTTGTTATCGAAATTAAATTTGTATGGCATTAGGGGCGCCGAAAATATATGGTTCAAGTCTTACCTGAACGATCGGAGTCAAAAGAGTTTTGTTAATGGGTGTTTTTCGGAAAACCGCTCATTAACTTGCGGTATTCCCCAAGGAACAATCCTTGGACCGCTATTATTCTTACTGTATATAAACGACCTACCAAAATGTCTAAACTATTCGCAGCCTCGAATGTATGCAGATGATACTCATTTGACTTACACAAGTAATGATGTCTCTGTCATAGAGCTAAATCTCAATCTGGACCTTGCTAATATCAATGAGTGGCTTATTGTGAACAAACTAACACTTAATAATTCAAAGACAGAATTTATGTTGATCGGGTCGAGACAAAGGCTTAATACCTTTGACGATGTCCCATCATTAGCTATCAATGGGACTCCTATAAAACAAGTACCCGTTTCAAAATCTTTGGGTGCCCATATCGACGAAAATCTGTCTTGGTCCGTTCACATTGAATCAATGTCCAAGAAAATCGCCTCCGGCATTGGAGCCCTGAAGCGCATTCGATCTTTTGTACCTCGCAAAACGCTGCAATTTATATTTAACTCTTTAGTTCAACCACATTTTGATTATTGCAGTGTTGTGTGGGGGAATTGTAATAAAACCTTATCTGCCAAACTTCAGAAATTACAAAATCGCGCATCCAGAGTATTAACCTTTTCAAATTATGACGCTAATGCCGATTGTCTTTTCGAGGAACTTGGCTGGCAAAAACTTGAAACACAACGCCATATCCACAAAGCTGTCATGGTTTATAAATCTATTAACGGACTTGTCCCTGATTATCTACGTACCAAATTTGTCGACCGAAGCAGCGTTTCAAATTATTCTTTAAGAGACACCGAGGGCAAACTTGCTGTTCCTTTCCCGCGCACTAATTTTTTGAAAAACAGTTTTAGCTATAGTGGTGCAGTGAATAGCCTCCCTGTAGAATTGCGGCAAGCTAGAACTCTAAGCAATTTTCGCTCTGCCTGCAGCAGTTACTTTTCTGACATCAATTAGATTATTAAGTAGAAGCACGGCACTCATGTAAAGCAGGTCCTTTTGTTGATGTTTGTAGTCATTTAGAGTTAATTACTCGGGCTGCCTGTGGCAGCACCGAGTCTTAAAATGCAAGTCGTTTTTTTTTTTTTTTTTGTTGGGTGTCGCAAAATTTCTGCGCATGCGTTAAAGGTCAAATTCACACCAATCAGATTGCACTGTGCTGATCACGCAACAATCGCCAGGTTAATTTATTTACATAATTTAATACAGTAAAGCAAGATGGCGGAGGACCCGCGAGGAACTTTCTCTCTAATTTGGAGTCTCATCTCTCAAATGTAAGCCAGTTTAATGTTTTATTTAACTTCACTCGTGCGAAAGCCTTCCAACAGGCTCAGGATATTTCAACTGGCGCTATTGTCGGAGCCGAAGGACCGCGTTTTTTACCCAGATGGCCAGTGATTTTATTATACGACACGTACGACGACCTGAAGCCAGTGTAGGGGCCAGGATCCGGAAAGCTAAAATTCGAAGAAATAGATATTGGAATCTATAAGCCATCGGCTCGCTGTGCTGCATTTAAAACATCCGAGGAGAACATCTTATTTTGGGTGAAGGCACTTCAAGAATATGAGTCTCTTAAAAACTGTCAGAGATTTAAATTTACCGTAAGTTGGATCAGAGAGTATTGAGATCAAGTTATTTCGTTCCAGCGAGGATATTGACCTAGCGGAAACGGTACAAGCTGTCGAAGGATTTTACTTATAATCATCCACGTCTACTTAACAACAGGAATAGTTATGTGCCATGGCATGGGCAAAGATGGAGTTTCCCAGATTACAGATGAAAGTAGAGAACTTAGGGGCCGTCGACATATTCGAAATTCCCCGCTTAACGCACAACGGACGTTTGGGGGGGGGGGGGGGGGGGGGGGGGTAAGGGCATGGACGTTAGTGTGGGGCATTTAGAACAAACACTTTTTCATCAATAGAAGTACACTTTTTAATCAAAGTTTCCAGTCGGCAGGATCTACATTACTCGCCAATCTCCATGCTCCTTTCACCGTAAGGAATCGCTGGTGTTTATCAACCAACACGTGAGCAAACCATTTCTTACATGATGCTTCACACCAGAATTCGTGAACACGGTTTTAACTAATTTGTTTAATTTTTAATTAAAATCCAGACATGTGATTGACGTTTTTGTCTAATTTGTTTGACTTTAATTAAAATTTAGAAATATGATTGACGTTTATGTCAATCAAAAGTCATGATCCTGTTTCTTTTGTTTTTCTGACAAATGAAGGAAAAAGCCAGAATATGGCTTTTTAGCAAGAATTGTGTCAGGCCCTCTTTTACCTTCCTTCCTTAGAGGGGAGGGGTGGTGAAAAGGAAGGAAGGGAGGGACTGATACTCAGGTTATACTCAAAGGCATGGGCTCCCTGTGTTTTAGGCGCGAAAGCCTGGGTATGAGGACGAATAAACAACATGGCTCCCGGTTTGTAATGTTTTCCCTGGCTAGTTCGAGCGCAATTTCCGTTGAATTTCCCGGAAATTCCAACAACGTCTTTCGATTAGAAGTATCATGAAATACCTCAAACCTCCATGTAAGTGAAACTCAGTTTTATAGTCGTGTCCGAATGAGTATTTTTGTCAATATCCGAAATGAGCTCGTACGGGAATTCAAGGTACTGACTGACTGTACAGTTGCAGCTATTAAAGCTTTAAGCTTGTTTTATACTTTGTTTATAAGTGAACTCCCGTGTATTTCATTACTGTTTTTTCTGACCTAAAAAAAGAATAAAACAATGGGTGGACGTTAAGGGGGAGGGGGGGGGTCTGACCTTAACGTCCGTTGTGCGTTAAGCGGGGAATTTCGAATATGTCGACGGCCCCTTAATGAACGAAGAAACAGAGGTCACGCGCGACATGCTTGATAACATGAACATGTTCAACACTTTATGTTATACTAAGAAAACAAAACAAATTACAGAGCCTGCAAGTTCACAAGTCAATGAAAAACCCCAAGAGCCTGTAGTTTTGGATCAACATATCCTTGAAACTCCAAAAGCAACATACACATGAGTCAAAATCAAACCGGAAGAGACGGAATTCTTGAGATTCTTCACGAGGATAAAAATATTTGTTAGCCCGCAATAAGAACTCTCTCGCTGCTTTAACGACCTTGATTTGTAACATGGAGGCTGACCTGATATGATATGCGTAATGAATTCTTACTCTCGTCACATCAAAACACGAATCAAGAAACCAAACTCAGTCATTTGGAAGACAAATTAGTGCAGCAAGATAATATATACAAGACCGAAATCAAGATGCTGTCATCTCGAATATATTATTGACCTAGAAGTTGAAAATGGCGAGTTGAAAGCGGATATAATAAAGATGAGATCCGACTTTCAAACTTTAAAAAAAATATCAAGAATACAAAAAAGAAGACAATGTTCTGAGACTACCCAACCTACTGAAGCTTATCAGTTTGTTCAAGAGCCATCTTTCTTACATGACAACCCGATCTCCATTCATCAGAATACATTTTCTGTGCTAAATGACGAGAGTTTACAATCACCTGACCGACAACCCACTACTAAAGAAAGGGACCATGAAGTACGGTAGTACGGTTAATTCTCGGGTTCAAAACAATGAATATATGCCTGCTCAAATGCAGTGTGTTAAACGAATAAGTAGTGTTTAAATTAAAAGGTCAATATACGAGAAAAAGAAAACTATTAAATTACATATATACTAGGGGAGCAGAGAATGAAAGTCACCGCGCTACCTGCCACTCCTAAAGACTGCTAAATTCAGTTAATAATTTTTCCCTTTGATTAATATTAGAGGATTAAGAGGATTTCAAATGAAAGTGTATTTCATCTTCAATCTAATGTGGCCCGAGTGAAAGCCCAGATGGGCTCTTGTTATAAATTAGAATTAAAGTTTAATATTTGTAGTTTAATAGTTCTTACAATATTTTAATCGCTTATAGTCTGTATATAAGCTTATAGTCTAATTATTAGTAGTTATTAGTAGTTATCTTACGTTATTTTCATATGTAAAAATCCTGATGAGTTTACCGTGGGTAAATAAAGTTATTATTATTATTATTATTATTATTAAAACATGTCTGGAAACGAGGTCACATTTTTACAAGCAGAGTCTCTTGCGTTCTATATGCAAATTTGCTGACTGCCGGACATTTCTTGCAAACTCGTAAGGTTGTTTTCTCAACTGACATTTGGTTCAGTGTTTTGGAAGTGCTCATTTGCGGATCTCACCGGCGTTGTGGCAGGATGTTGGAAAGAGTGCCTTCTGGCTTCCCCTGCAGGTTTATCGGGAGATCAAATCGTATTGGAGTTGGATAACTGTATAATTGTAAACAGAACTAGGAAATCGTTTTGGAAAACCGACTTGGAGACTGGATATCGTTTAAAGGAAAACAGTCTAAAGAATATTCAAAGTCGCTAGTCACTTCACAGACTTCCGGAATGCTGAACTTTCTAGCGTTAAACGCGCTACACTATGGCTTAGTTTTCGAAACTTTTGAACCAGAAATATTGATTGAAATTGTCTAATTTTTATACGGCAGCAAACAGAGATGCTGACTATGCGAAAGAAAAAATTTGAAAACATTTGGTCGAATGTTCTGTTCTAGATGTACAACATTAATGACATTGACAATTAATTTGCGTAAAATCTAATATCGGTCAATCTCGTCCAAACACTGTACGAAAAGTAAGTTAAATATACTTTCTGATGGCCAAAAAACCTCAGCATCACAAAGAGCATAGACTCCTGACCAATTGATAGCTCGAAGTACTAGAAACCTCTGCCAATTGAAGTTGGCACTCAACATCCAACTGATCAACATCGCACTATGTAATACGCTTCGCGCGGTCGCAGACTGGAACGAGACATGTCTAAAAGGTCAAGACATGCGGACGGCCACCGAAAGTGAGCCATGTTACAACAATTTATTGCTCTCCCCTAGATAACACAGATAGCCCGAAAATACATAGAGTATATATAGTACCGTACCGCATTGATAACAATAGGACAACACAGGTAACCCGAACCTACAAAGACGGCACACACTGATACCACAGGTAAACCGAAACAACTAAGTCGATAACACAATTTTTATTTTGTTATTATTATTACGTTTTGTATTAATTAAATGAAGTGTACTCATGTTCACTCCTGGTCTGACTCGTGTGGAGTTATATTTCAGATCCTACTAGTATTTGGATCCTAGTATTTTTGGGCTACCGGTGTTATCCTAGGTACCCTAGCTTAAGTGAAGTTGCTCGTGTTTATTCGTATTCTACTTGCGTGCATTCGTGTTCTACTTGTATTCACAACGTCTAAACAAAGATGTATTCTAAAGTTATAAGTTTTGCTATTATATTTTTCTGTGTTGAGCGACTTTGCAGAGAAAATTAGTTTTCAAGTTCGATTCTCCGCTGATAAATTTAGATTGTGTGGTGGCTCAATTCAAAGCAAATTTCCCCATATTGAAGAAAACATAATGGTTCGCAATTAGGAGCCGTTACTCCAGCAAAAAAAAAACTATGTCTCGGAGGCTGCAAGAAAGGTTTCAGCTTTTCTCTTCATTAAGACGCGTAACATAGAAAAATTAAATAGCACAATTTATTTATTTCGAATACATCTTTGCATAGATATTGAATTGATTTTAGGCTTTAGTTCCTCTTTAAAGGTGCGTGCAGCTTCTTGTTACTCTGGTGCTGCTACGTGACGCAACTGTGCGTGTATACTTTCGCATCTGATTGTCCAATCCAATTTAACAGATTGTGCGTGTGTACTAATAGTGATCTGGCTGTGTGCACTCTAATAACGATGTGAACAGAAGTAGCCCGAAAATACAAAGAGAGGGTACCGCACTGATAACACAGGTAACCCGAGACAACCAAGACGATAAAACAATTATAATTTTATTTGTTTATTATATTTTTTTGTTAATTAAAGTATGAACCGCTGTGCACTCGAGTTCACTCATGTCCTGATTCATGTGGAGTTTTAGAACAGATCATCTTAGTATTTGGACCCTAGTATTTTGGGCAACCTGTGTTACCCATGGATACCCTGGCTTACTATAAGTCGCTCGTGTTCTACTTTTGTTCACTCGTGTTCTGACTCGTTTTAGATGAGATCAACTGTGTGTGCGTACTTTCGCATCTGTTTGCATTGGGCGTTGTAATTGGCAAACACGCAGTATCTGAAATAGTCCGCGTTACAAAAAATACGCCGGAGTCCAAGCTGCCTGCAGCTTCTTGTTATTATTGTTATTATTTTTTTGTTCTATCGGCGAAAGAAGTTGATCAGTTCAGACCTTTGCCACTAACAATGTTGGTCGGAGACGCTGTGATCGAGCCATAAAGCAGGAGGCATGCTCATTAAACGTTATAGATTTATTAAACACTGTTTACATAGCATAATATCATCGCCGCATAATTACCACTCTGGGAATGTACAATGAGCAACGCGTGAGACTTCGAGGCCCTACAGTTCTTTTTAACTACTTTTTAATCTTATGATTCTTGTAAAGGAACTGTTATAGACCTAAAAATACACCAACAACGTAATGCATTCGATCTGCTCTGTCTGAACAGATCTAATGCACAATTAAAAACGTGAGCGAAAGACAATCTCAGCTTAAGTGTATCCAAACAGGTTTAGACATAAAATGTATCGAATTATAATCTCAGGTTAGATTTCGTCAGGCGCGCTGAGATAAGAAAGTTCAAAGCTCTCAGACATGGCGAGACAAGGAGATATCGATCGATGAGTCATTCTCAGAAATCTATTCCATTACTGCCGTCTGTCAATGGGTCCAACTGACTACACAGTTAAGGCATGTTTACGACAGATAACCTAGCTAGAGTCTTTCTACTGGATTTAGAGACCTTATATATGGCTGTTAATATGGAGAAAACAGAAGAAACCCTCATTGCGCTTTATAACCATCTAACAAGAACAATTATTTAGTGTATATCCGTATGCTATAGCGTGCTCGTTTTCTGGCTGAAGAAATAAACTAAAGGGGACCTAATAATTAATTACATTGTGAGTACTGATACTGAATTGAACCGAACTGCGTCGAACAAACAGGAACTTTAGCTTTATATAGTACTGCATCAGCTACGTTTTCCCTTATCCAGTCCGAGATGTAATTTGGTTAGGGTTAGGTTAGAGTCTTGTTATCTAACTATATCGTATATCTAGTTTCGTTCAGGTGTTCTAGTGGAAATTATGAGCGAATTAAGTTGGAAGACATATTGCAAAACATACAATAACAGGAGCTCAGCGCAGAGCGGACATGGAGAGGTTTTTGCCGTGTCTTGTACTTGCCAGTAAAAGTACTTCGGTGTCTTCCCGTTCATTATGGTGAACAGATTACGAGTAAGCGAACATACAGGTAATTGCGTTTATCGGTAACGTTTGGCGCGGTCGTAGACTAGAACGAGACATATCTAAAAGGTCATGACATGCGCACGGCAACCGGAAGTGAGCTATGTGAGAATATATATCGTATATATACGTAGACTCCCGAAAGTCGTTAATTTTTGCAGCCCTTACCAGACGTTACTTTCGAGGGGTAGTTACCTTTTCAAGGGCTCGTTACTTTCGAGGTGTAAATTTATTTTGAAAATTCCTGAAAACAATCCGGCTAATCATATCAGGTCCAATGTGATAACGTCTCGCAAACTACTGACTCAGACTCCTGTTATGTTATTATGTTCTGAGAGATAGAGGTCTCGCAAGTCGGATTACAAACTTTTGTACTTTTAATAAAGTGTAAAAATAATTTTAATTGCTTGGCTGCGGATTGACTCTTCTTAATATTTATGCGCATATAATTAGCTACTCGAAAACGAGGCCATTCCCGCATCGTTGCTTAGCTAAAAAGGAAAATGGCGTCGCGGACGGAACATTGCTGTGTTCCTCTATGCGCTGGAGACAAAAGGAAAAAGCCTTAATTGTTCTTTCGAACTCGAATGCTGGTTGCGGCATCCTCGATGCGGGAATAGCCTCGTTTTCGAGTAGTGAATTAATATTAGATATGTGCATAAAATATTCAGAAGAGTGATATGGGACTAAAATGAAACCGAAACCAACTTATGTAAAGGGTCGCCACTTTCGGGGGGTCGTTCTATCGAAATTTATTTGAAGGACAAAAACTACGCTACTTTCGAGGGGTCGTTACTTTCGGGGGGGGGGGGCGCTACTATCGGGACTCTACGGTAACATCGTACAGCCGTTCGATTGAATGGTGTTCCCCTAGGATAACACAGGTAGCCCGGAAATACAAAGACGGAACTCACTGATAACACAGGTAACCCGGAACAACTAAGGCGATAACACAATTTTTATTATTTTATTATAATAATTTTGTGTTAATTAAATTATGAAGCGCAAGTGCACTCATCTTCGCTCGTGTTCTAACTCGTGTGAGTTATAGTTCATCCTAGGGAGCGACTACATAATACCCGCCACTTTTTGAAGCTATGTTATTTAGTTAGTGCTACCGTGGTACCGCTAGCTTTTTTAGAACGAAGGATATAGTTTTTTTTTTTAACGAAGGATATGAACTAAGTGGCAACGCAGTCCCGCAGTCCCATAGTCGACTCATGAATATTAATATCGGTAAGACGTTGAACTAAGTGGCAACGCAGTCCCGCAGTCCCATAGTCGACTCATGAATATTAATATCGGTAAGACGTTGAACTAAGTGGCAACGCAGTCCCGCAGTCCCATAGTCGACTCATGAATATTAATATCGGTAAGATAGTTTATTATTCGGCTTTTTAGAACGAAGAATCACTAATAAGGTTTCTTATTCATCTTCGGTTAGAGAATTACATACAAATAACTAGTAAAATTTCAGTAAGTGTTTTCAACCGGCAATCATAGTCGACGCATGAATATTAATATCGGTAGTTGATTCGGCTTTTTAGAACGAAGACTCACTAATATAGATTTATATGGATTTCTAGTTAAACCGTGCACAGATATAGAACGAAGAATCACTAATATGGATTTATATGGATTTCTAGTTAAACCGTGAAGAGAGTTTGATGGCTTCGTGAACTTGCACCCCATTAGACAATAGCACACACGCCGCCTAATTAAGATATCTTCTAATCCATTTAGAGAGTTTTTAGAGAGTATGTTTACTGGATACCGCAAGAATCACTAATATTTCTTAGTCAACTTCGGATAGTTTATTATTCGGCTTTTTAGAACGAAGAATCACTAATAAGGTTTCTTATTCATCTTCGGATAGTCGCGTCTAGTTAAACGAGGGTCCACAATAGGGTCCTCAGATCCCGCTTTCCCACCTCATTTTTTCTCTTAATCCCACCATCCCACCCTTCTTTAGACTTCTTTACGTTGAAATCCCGATCCCACCCTAATTTTTTTAACTACAATTTTTTTTCTGCGTTAATTATTACAATAATGATAACATGAAATACCCACCTTCATTAAAATCCGGATAGCTGCCAAGTAAACAGACTAAACACGATTTGATGATGTTTCTGACCCTTGGACGAACACGCAAAGTCACACAAACGGTACGCGACATGCTGTTGACATATGGAAGACGAAGATTGTTCGTTTTGAAGAGTTAATCTGCATTAAACACACGGTCACGTGGAAATTATAATCCCGTATCCCGCTTCTAGCCCTCGCGATTCCCGCTTCCCGCCCCCTCAAAAACATGAAATCCCGCTTCCCGCTCGTACCTGAAATCCCGCGTCCCACTCCTGTTTTTAGCTCGCATCCCGAATCCCACCCTCGAAATAAGCCCGATCCCGCCATCCCGCCAAACCTATTGTGGACCCTCTTAAACCGTGCACAGATATAGAACGAAGAATCACTAATATGGATTTATATGGATTTCTAGTTAAACCGTGAAGAGAGTTTGATGGCTTCATGAACTTGCACCCCATTAGACAATAGCACACACGCCGCCTAATTAAGATATCTTCTAATCCATTTAGAGAGTTTTTAGAGAGTATGTTTACTGGATACCGTAAGAATCACTAATAAGGTTTCTTAGTGAACTTCGGATAGTTTACACTTTTCGTCTTACCTGGCGGAATTTATGTGGAGATACATGCATAAGGATGTGGACTTATTTGTTGCTTTCTTAAACGATACGAAGAAGTTGTTTCAGTATGACTGAAATTAATGGTTAAAGAAGCGTGCCCTTTCAAGTATCAACTGAAGAACGTGTTTATCGTTTCTAAGTAGGAGTCCAATATTCATTGTTATTAACAACCTTGAAATATTTGTTATTTCTCCTGGTTATTGATATTATAAGGGGGAGGGAAGGTAATAAAACACAGAATTACACAACTAAATAAAATGTATGTTGGTTGTCTTGGGGAAGCGGGAAGGATAAGCCGTATCGTGTAATGCAGGCGTTTCTAGTGTTTTCCCTCGGTTTCGTAAGCGGGAAGGATAAGCCGTATCGTGTAATGCAGGCGTTTCTAGTGTTTTCCCTCGGTTTCGTTGACGTTTTCCACTCGCGAACTGATTTTTACAGCTCGCAAACTGTTCTATAAAAATCAGTTCGCGAGCGGGGAAAAAAGTCCACGAAAGTGGGGAGAAAACCCCGAATCGAAATGATTAGATTTCTTTAAATAGTTTACTTAGTAGCCGTGGAAGCGAAAACGCGTATGAAATGAAAATCATTGTGCTTTTGGAGCCGTGCTTTGTTTCTGATCGGTTTTAGAAAATGGATCGGTTTTAGAAAATGAAGAGAACATTTTCAACTGTGCATCTAAAATAAGACGATGCGAATTTAATAATACTACGGCTAATTTATTCCACCTGACTGCGGGACCGCGGTAGCAGTATGTGTAGTCCATAGTCGATGCATGAATATTAATAAACATAGTCGATGCATGAATATTAATGTGAATGAATATTAATAAACATAGTCGATGCTTGAATATTAATAAAGGTGACTGCGGGACCGCGGTAGCACTGAATATATCATCTAGCTGGAGTGGCGGGGTATTCTATAGTTTAGCCACAATCCTGTTCTACTTGTGTTCACAACGCCTAAACAAAGATGTATTCAAAGGCAAGTTCTGTTATTTTCATTTTTCTGTGTTGTGCGACTTTCAAGAGAGAATTAGTTTTCATGTTCGATTCTCCGCTGATAAATCTAGATCGTGTGGCGGCTCAATTCAGTGCAAATTTCCCTTTATCGACCCAGTCCAGCGGTTTCGTTCGTAATTTGGAGCCGTTAGTTCAGCTTTTCAATGTCGGGAACTGACGTCACAAAATATAGACGCGATTAAATCATAACTATGATTAAATAGAACAATTATTTAATTCGAATACATCTTTGCATTTTTAGGGTTTAGTTCCCCTGCGTGCAGCTTCTTGTTACTCTGGCGCTGCAACGTGATGAGATTGTGCATGCATACTTTCGTAGCTGATTGTCCATTTAATCCAATTTGACTGGTTGTGCGTGTGTACTAACAGTGATCTGACTGTGTGCATACTAATAACGATGTGAACAAAAGTAGCCCGAGCGTAGTCAGAGCGTATTAAAGGAGTGAATGTAAGCGAGAACGAACAACCGAAGCAAACCGGCTGGCTAGATTGAAAGTCACCCGTTTTCAGAGGCTTCGTAAATTATATTCCAGACACGATATATACTCTTATGGGCCTCCCAACACGTCCTCCACTGTTCTTTCCTTTTCTGTAAAATCTTTCTGCGGCGATATTTCATTGTTCCTCGTTCACAACAATCATTTATGTTTGGTTGGTTGTTTCGAGCGGTAATGCCAAAAATCTTGATCAGCCTCGTTTCCATGCATGGCCTCAAGTCGCTCTCGCAGGCGTCATTAAAGTCCGCTTTTTTGGGCATGTTTCCATATTGCGATTTTGAGAGACTTGTGATATGTTATTTAGAATAAGTTCCTGAGTTAAAAACCATTGAAATACCTTCTGTTGCAATTATTAAATAGTGGCAGGTTGGCCCCATTTTTTTCACAAAATGACTGGGCTATACACAAAGATATGTCAGTCAGGTCCCCTCATTCGTGATGACACTGATTGTGGATTGAGCCGAGTGACTCTGAGTCATAGCCCTCGACTCGGCTCAATCCACAATTTGTCATCACAAAAATATTTATCGTGCGCCAATTTTCCAGACCGGTTTCCACCGTTTTATGGAAAACGGTCAGGTTTTGGGAATTTTAAAATCTCCGCGGACTGATGCCAACATGAAGCAAAACATTTTTGTTCTTGAAAATTGAGGTAAACTCCCGAGTTCGTAGACAATGCCTTTGCATTCGGCGTTTTCAATCGAATATTAACTGATTCTTGTATATGTATTTTTTCTACATAAGGAACGAATCTGCTTGTAAATCAGTATGTCACAAACTCGACCAACGACACTAAATAATTACAATATTTGCTAGACTTCATACTTGAAAACATGACTAGTATATTTTTAAAGTTTAAGAAAATATTTGTATGCATAAATGTAATTTAAGATAGGTTTGTATCAGCGGTGCAATAAAGCATGAATTCGAAAAGAAATGCAGGAAAGCGGCCCACTCGGTCACAAAGGACTTTTCGGGGGTGTCTACACGGGGGAGGGGTACGGGAGGGCGACACGAAAGTGGGCAAGAAAAAATCCAACACTCGCATTCTTTTTGCATACAGCATTTAATAGCTGCAATAAACATTTTAGTTTAAAATATTAAATCATAAGACAAAACTAGTGTACCAATGTAAATAACAGGGCAAATGTTACAAAAAACAGTAATATACTCCCAACACTCCCCTCCCTAACTCTTACAAAGAAGAACAATTAATTTATTTGGCTTAGGAACTGGCTGCTGAAGATAAACAATATGGCGGACACGGGACGGGTAAGTCGTGAAATCTTCATTTTATACATGTATGTTTTTCTACAACCTTTAACATATTGTCCAAAACTCGGATAGACAAGCACTGACTACTACTTGGTTTTATTTCACTCACTACTTTTTTTCCCGGAATGTAAATTGAAGATCTTATTTCCCGGTACTGTTATTTTTGCATCATTGCGTTCGAACTCGAAGTCGAAGTTCGGTTCGTATACGTAGATATAGATGTTTTTGTAAAGATGATAAAACGTATAATCTTAATAAGTCTTGTTCCTTGCTTATTGCTCCGGTGGCATTGTATCATTTCCATATACCAGTTATTTTGTAGACATATATAATTGTCGCTATTTCAGTATTTGGAGACAACGCTTAACAACGGTGCAACTATACAGTTGTCAATATTTATAACGCGCCGTAAAATTTAAGTTATAAACAAATTTACTGACGCGTGTTCTGAAAGTACCTTGATTTGTGAACCAGTCATCCGTGGACAACCTAAAACTTGCATGTTATTACCTGAGATTTTGTCAGCAGCGAAACTTCATGAGAAAAAAAGTTAAACGTAGGTTAGTTATAAACCGGTTTTAACTAGGCTGGTTCATAAATTTCTGAGTAGATCTTGGGTGCTTTGCATTCAACCAAAACGACCGGTTAGAAGTTTCGAAAATTTCGAATGTCGAATTAAGAACAGGATTTTTCGAATTAGACAAACAGGTCGGAAAAAATACGCGTTCCATTCGCAGAAACCACCCGGTTATTAGTAGCATCGATTTCAATTATCAAAACTGGCAAATAACAGCAAATCTAAACCGGGAATTTTGAATGGTGGGTTGTCCACAATTTCCGAAACTTCGAACCGAAAAGTTTACTGTTCCATTTGATTTCTGACCGGAATTTTCAGTTTTTTTGGTTTAATGGAAAGCGCCCCTTAAATCATCTTGCAGAAACAAAAAATCTGATGTCTCAAGTGTGTTTTTAAAAGTACCTTATTTGGAGTGTTGCATGGTGACTGAATTGTCTTAAAAGTATCAATGTCTAGGGATCAAATTACAGAAAACAAAGTTTTATACTATATAGCTAAGAACAAAAACTTGACTAGATTAGTAGTGACTGCATGAATGACTGAGCAGTATATATACAGACTATAAATGTATGATGTTTAACAGCCCTATTAATGCACCTATAAATCAATGTTAAGCTGCAGCCTGCTGTTGAGGCTGGGCATGATCACAGTTTTTTTTTTCGTTCAAAAGCACCACCCCAGGAAGTTATTCAAAACAGTATCAATAGTTGATTGCAGTTGAGTTCACGAATAACAGTTTCAGCGGAATTGACCCGAATGCCTCACTTTGTTGTAATGAAGCACTATTCAAGAATGATGGTTTCAATGATGCTACATTGCTGACATTAATTCTGGTCAATACCGCTGAATCTGGTATTCATAGACTCAACCGTAATATTAGGGAGCTTTAGATTTGAGTATGAGTATGACTTTTCACAATTAACAAACACTTTAGAAAGATATATGAACAAACAAATACTCTTAGTAGCTATTATTGAAGGGCTGTGTGCAAAACGGGCGTAAGTGATTCTTGATCACGTTCTAAATTCTCCCTTCGAAAACAAAGAAATTGAAGGAGAATTTAGAATGTGATCAAGAGTCACTTACACACTTTTTGCACACAGCTCTTCAATTGTTCTCGTGTCTGCAGCATTGCTTGGCAGAAATGGAAGATCTGTACTTTCTTGCGACTAAGATATTTTGAGTCTAAAAGTTGTACTCATATTAAAAGTCATTACTCATACTCAAATCTAAAGCTCCCTATTAGCTATTGCCCCTCCTCTGAAAAAAGACTCAAGTTGGATCAAGGTACTTATAGTTCACCAAAAGTAAGCCTGATCGCGGGCACGCAATAATATTGGTAGTATACCTGGATGGGTGTTCACCTGAACGGCTTCATGGACATTACTATCTCCTCTTTCATGTCCTGATGTATGACATACATGCATGCTGTTATTTCCAGCTTTGAGCCTTAATTCTATCTTAATTGCAGTCTGCAAACTTAATAATGGCTGGTACATAAAAGAAAACCATTGCGAATACTCAAGGGTACATATTTTTTGCAAGATAAGCCATACAGTTGAACCTCTTGTAAGCAACCACCCTCGGGTCCGGGAAAAGTGGTCGCTTACGAGAGCTGGTCGCTTAAAAGAGTAACCACCACAGGAAGCCCAAACTTTAGTAATATGATATTGGGGCAGGAAATATCAATACAACAACAGATTTTATCATTACAGTTTTTTATTATGGTTTTGTAATGCTCCAACCTCAAAACCTTCATAAGTTAGCAAAATTTTCAGCAAACATGAACATAAACTTCAACAGATAAACAATGATCAGTGTCAAAGTGTAATGTTGTATTTTTGAAAATATATTACTTGACCTCTGGGGTGGTCGCTTACCAGAGGTGAAATAATAACCAAATAAATATCCAACTCCCAAGCCCAAAAGGTGGTTGTAGTCGTTTACGAGAGGTATTAAATGCAGTGATTTGACTGCGAAACAAAAGAGGCTTTTGGTAAATGGTCGCTTGAGAGAGGTAATTGCCTATGAGAGGTGGTTGCACAGAGAGGTTCAACTGTATATATATATATATATATAGTCTATGATAAGAAGACTTACCCTGCAGTTTCATGTGATACTCAGGTGCATAACAATAGAACATCTTTTGTTGAGACAAGATGCTTCATATGTTGACATCTGTAGCTTAATTAATTTGTACAATGTAGTAAACAGGCATTTGATTGCAAGAGTGAAAACTGGACACTAGCTGTAATGAATTCTTTTCTAGATTTTCACTGTAACTTCCCTTAATTATGATTAGATATTGATATTAGATATTGATATGCTGTTATTAGATTTGCTCTAATGCATTCTTTGATTGGTCAAAAGCTATAACTTTGTGTCAGCTAGAGAGTGTAGATAATGGAAGTGATATATCAAATCTATATAAGATTCTATTTATATATACCATAAGTTACACTGTTTTGTAGATTAATATCAACCCACGCCTTTTTTCCATGGCTTGTATATCTATGGAGAACCTTGCTTTTAACACAAGAAACGTTTATTTTACGAGCTCACAACAAGATGGCATACAACAATATTGCCCTCAGCTGATATTCTTGTTTTTAAACACATTGGCAGTGCATTGACCAGATCATAATTAACACATACATTGTACTGTAAGTATAAGCCGTTATATTTAAGTTTATTATTACCGTATATATATAGGGCAAAATATGAGATCACATGCAGACTCATGCTATGTTTTAATTAAGCTACATGTACTAGACCGTAATGAAAGGATGATCTTCCCTTTCAGTTGTCTGTATATATGCACAGTACGTATAGCCCCCTTTCATTTTCCTAAAGCAGCTTTTTGTATTTCTACTGCCCTACAGTTTTACATTTTTTTTTACTTTTAAAGTGCCTATGAACCTTATTTTTTTTATTTTAGATATCAATTCTACATCAAGTGAATAGAAGAATGGTACAATATAACTTGCTTTGAATGCTGTGCCGCTCTGCCCTGGTTTACCGGGACTTAGTGCCTGAAATTTCCCACTGGAGAGCGGGCACTTAGTATTATTTGGTTTTAATATCCAAAATGCTAATTACATGACGTCAGGGGAGGAATCAATTAGTATACAAAATGTTTTGTTACAAAAAAAATGTTTTTTTAAATTATAAGTGTTATACCCATGGTTGAAATAAAATAATGTTAGAAATTTGTTTTCCTATATCAGTAGAAACGCCCATCCACAACCACTAAGAAGTGATTGCAAATACCTCCCCAGAGGTCATGTAATTAGCATTTTGGATATTAAAACCTCCGAACTCAGCGGCACAGCATTCAAAGCAAAATATATTTTACCATTCTACTATGCACTTGATTTAGAATTGATATCTAAAATTAAAAAAATATTGTTCATAGGCACTTTAAATGAAAATTGTCATAGTTCCTCTCTCTTCCTTCTCTCTCTCTCTCTCTCTCTGCCTTCAGTATGGAATAAAAGTCACAAAAATAAAAAACTTACATTGCCGGCTCTCATGAGGTGTATAGAGGATCTTTATTGCATGGCTGCACAGATATATGTTTTTTATCTTCAAGTGCATGGTGAACTCAAATTAAGCTGCCATGTATTAGCTAGATGCTGTTTCTTATTCAGATATAAATTACCAGGTTTTCTGTGTGACAAAAAAGTGATTATGGTACGTCACAAATGTTGCATTGTTTTATATTTCGTATTTCACATATTTATCATGTATATTAACATTGCCAAGAGCTATAATATAGCTCATAACCAGTAGCGTCCATATCTCCTATACAGGTGTCACAGCGTTTTTACAAGTTGGGCAATTTCAAGGAGGATTGGAAGGCCTTCCCACAATCCTTTGCGTAGCAACTATATTATCAATTTTCCCGGTCACGTGAGCAATTCATTTTGCGTTGAATTTGGTGGAGATCGGACCTCAGCAGCACAAATTTTCACAAAGTATCTCAAAACCTTTTTCCTGGGATTTTGACGTATGTTTAGGCTAGCTTCGACTTCCCCGTATTTCTGGCCATTATTTTACAATGAAATCCTACGAAAAATGGGAAAATATGCAGGGAATTACATGTGATTTGAGTGAAAAGTTTTCAATTTTACAGGTTCGCGCGCGCAGCTGACGCAATCTGATCACGCCATTTTCGAACAATGAGCGCGCGCGCTCAAAGCTGCTTTTGTACCCGAGCGCGCGACTGAATAAACCAAAGTATTACTTATTTCTGCTCTTTATCTTTTCAGGTAATCATAATTGTTTTTTAAGTAAAATGATCAACAAAGAATCGTCTGTTTTTTTTGGTATAATTAACAATAAACACCACTCGTACTGTTCGCGAAATGCTTCACGAAAGATCGGCGTGAGTACTGTATATCCAGTGAGCGCGACATTTTGTGAATGGTATCGAAACACCGTAAACAATACGCATTTTCAACGGCTTTGTAAACCTCTTAAACCTGGAGCCCTTTGGAGCCCTTTGCACAAATTAGACACTTAATTGATTTATGTCACTGCTCATGCTAATTTCTAGGTAAGGTTAGTTGTCTAAAAGGTTTGTAGTTAATTTCTTTCAGGGTAAGATTTACGACTTGAATTCGCGGGAAATTTCTCCCAAACAATCTCTCGAGAAAAGTGTCCGATAAATACGCTCAGATTGTATGAAAAGATCAAAAATTGAAGATGTTTAGCGAGTAGTAAAGTTAGAAAGTATATTTCTGACTTCGTTGAATCCATCTCTAGTTTCTAGAGTTAAAAATCTTCAAGGAGAAATTTAGTTGGAAATAACAAAACTCGCGGGAAACTCCAAGTTTCTTGCCTTCTTGGCAAATTTTCAAGCGCAAGTGTTCATGGGAAGGCCTTCCAATCCTCCTTGGGCAATTTCTAGACTATTTTCCCCGCCAATTTCAACAGGCCGCCTGTTTTCTAAATCTTCTTGGTTAACATTAGATCTAAATAAAGTACAGGTATCTCATGCATAAAGATGCAGTTTTGATGTCGGAAAACCAAATATTGTGAGCAACAATTTTCACTTGAAGTTTTACCTCGTGTGACTATCATTTTAGCTTGATAACTATTCGCTCTTCAGTTTACCGCTCAATGGGGCAAGAATTTTAGCAAGACTTTCAAACTGATTATATTTTTTAAATATATAATTATCAATGTAATAATATACATGCAACAAGTTCTCACATTTGATTGGCTTAGAGCGGCTGTATTTATGCTAAACACCAGTGTCAAATCGTGTAATACCAGTGCCCAATCATGTAATACCTGAGTGCCAAATCATGTAATAACTCAGATGTGAACAAACTATATCCAACCAGAACTCCTTACTTGGATTGACTGAGAGGCGGCGGTATTTCCAAACTTTTGCAACAATGTAGAACAATAGCAAAGAGAGATGTCCACATTTACAGCCGGGAGAAATTGAAAATCTGAAGCAAAATCCTTTGAATAACATCACGCGACAAAAAAACAAATACGCGGTTTAATATTATTAACAAGTAAGGTATCCCTACTTTTTTTCCGTTTCTCATAGGTCGGCCGACCGATTTTTTTGCGTTTTCTGAAAAAAAAAGGTAGGGTGAAGGTGGGAAGGAAAGCATGGATATCAAATTAGAGACTCAGTAATATAAAAGCCCTTCTATATATAGCCCCGTGGAAGCGATTCTTGATTGCAAACAAAGTTCGCGTGGATAGAGTGCCGGAAAAGAAATAGATTATAGCTATGACGTCTCGAACGAAAGCATATACGCCCAAGAAAGCAAAGATCGAGTGTCAGAGTACTATATCAGAGTACGAGTGTAGTTTTATAACACTCGAAAAACTCGAGAAAATGGCGTACCTTTAGCTTAATAGAGAGTTCCCTCGCTTTCGACATATCTAGCTGCCGTTATAGACCTCAACCCTTAGCGAAATGGACTCGCAAGTCGACGCAAGTTTCGAAATCAAAACTTGCGCTCAGACCTGCGGACAGGTGGCGAAACGGAGTCGCAAGTTAGGTCGCAAGTTTAGCCGTAAAAATCCATTTCCGTACTGTTTAGTGAAAATCCCCCACACAGTTCACAAATGTAATTGATAAATGCGTTTATTGACCACTTTCGACTTGCAGTCAACTTGCGTTGGCTGGCCAAACGGTGAAAAACGTACGTCGACTTGCGTGCGAATTTGAGCTCGATCAAATTCAACACAAGTCATCGCAAGTCAATGCATGTGGGTGGCGAAACGAAACCAACGCAGGTCGGAAACGTGCATTGACTTGCGACTCCGTGTGTCCAGGACTCGATTCACACGACGCCCATGTTTAATCCCAGGATAATAAAAACCTTTGTTTTCCCCGTCAGAACTCGTTCTAAACTGCTCAGTGCGATCCCACACGTGGGAAATCTATTGTTTGTAGCCAACACGGCCGTCATGTGATAGGAGCGAATTTGTTAAATGTCTGATGTTTGTTTTAATGTTGACATGAATCAGATGAAGCTTAAGGTCCACCTGAATGATGATGGCAGGATATCCGAGGTGTTTGTGTCCTCAGCAACCAAATGCAGGGATATTGTACTTAGACTGCAGAGGCACATCCATCACACTAACTGCTGCCTGGTGGAAGTTTGGCAAGGATGTGGTAAGTTTTGATGATGTCGCATATTTCAGGTACTACATCAGGGACGGTGGAGCGAAATTTCAAGTAGGTGGGGGGGGGGGGGGACTAAAAATTGTCATTGAGCTAGTATGACCAAACTACAGTCTTAAATGCATGGAAGTAACTAGGCAAAATATATTTTGGGCAAAAAGTGGGGGGCGTCGTCCCTGTATATGCTAGAGTTCTTTCCTGCTTAATGTGAGGAAGAAACCTTTGGGGACTGATCAAAGCCAGGTCCCGGCTAATCCATAGATCGAATTGGAATTTAGCGTATTGGTTTTTACGGAGCGAGGAATCGAAAACCGGAGAACCCGGAGGAAAACCCTCGGAGCAAGGGCGAGATACCAACAAACTCAACTGACATAATATGGCGCCGCGTCCGGGAATCGAACCTGGGCCACAGAGGTGAGAGGCGAAGGCTCCCCATATCAAAACGTATATCAAAAGGAAAATAATAAATTATTCTACCAGAGAATGAACTTGTTCACAATAAAGCTTTTGGGAGCCAGTGGCTTCCTTAGTGTCGAGAGAAGAACCCTATTTCTGAAAAAAAAGCCTTTAAAGCTGTGTAGGCACAGTCTATTTGTCCTTAGTCACTGTGACTCAATGGCAGCCTATAAGCTAATCAGAGTAAACCCAATAGCTACTAAGTAAGTAAAAGAAACCAAAGCTATAGCCCTGTAGAAGTTACGTATAGGTAGCTGTTTGTCCAGATCAGACCTGTACATTAAATGGACCAAAACTGCAGCTTCATCAAAGATAGGCTAGTCAAAGCAATGGCACTGAAAAGCCAACAACAGGAAAACCCTAGTGTCATGTCATTATCATGGTCTCTTCAATTCAGAACGTCTTGTTCCTGGAGATGAGCTTATCCACGGCACTTTATTGGACTGGGACACAGATCTTGAGAATGTGAGCTTCTACCTAAGGCCCAATGAAGATGAAGCAAGCGCGTTGCCCCAGCGTGCTCTAACGGGTGATCCTGAACAGTTACAGCCAGACTTTGGTGAGTGCAGTAATTCAACATAGCCAGTCACTTGCATCATATATAGCAGCAGTAAACACGCTTCAATAGGACGTTTGCATGATGGCATCACATATTACAACTACCAGAACTATTTGCGCGGATTCTTTTGTTCCTTTAATTTGGACTTTAATTTGGTCTTGGAATTCTCAAAGGAGTTGATAAATTTGAATGGGAAAAAGAATTTGAAAAGGATTCTGGTAGTTGTAGTAAAATGATGCCATAATGAAAATGTCCTACTCATAGCTGAGTACAATAGATATGAGATCAGAGCAAAAATTCGTTGATCCATGCCCGGCGCACGCCTGTCAGCCGACCGCACAACTGCACCTACTGGCCTAGCGGTTAGAGCGCGTGCCTCTAACGCCAGAGGACTGGGGTTCCATACCCGACACCGCGAGTTTCTTATTCTTTTTCCGGGAACCATTACCAGGAGCGCCATCCTAGATCAAGTTATTTTTAGAACAACCAAGGTGAATAATCTCATACCCCCGAGCGAAAGGGCGATATATAAAATGCTTAATTTTTCACAATGACGTCA
Organism: Actinernus sp. WN-2022; assembly: GCA_030867875.1. Classification (NCBI taxonomy): domain Eukaryota; kingdom Metazoa; phylum Cnidaria; class Anthozoa; order Actiniaria; family Actinernidae; genus Actinernus; species Actinernus sp. WN-2022. The sequence goes on from JAOWCC010000577.1 coordinate 123,395,907, forward strand.
TTTTCTCATTGTACTCAATAATAATATCTCTTTTCATAAATCAGCATTGTTTTCGTAGTGCATTACTGTTCACAAGGCCTCTCGTTTTTTTTCGCGGCAACCTGAATCTAAAAGTAGCGTGATCTGGGAACACGCTGGCTCACGAGTGCATAACAGATGGACGCGCGCTCCTGGTAATGACTCCTGATTTTTCTTCTTTTTTTCAGTTTTCTTAATCTCTCCCTGTTCTTAAAATACTTTTAAAGCCGCATTTCATTCTAATTTTCCTTAAATCTGCCCTTCTGTTCATTGGTTTTCTCTTAGTTTCTGGAATAGGACTTTTGCATGATGACGTCACACTACAACTACCAGAACTCTTTGCGCGGATACTTTTGTTCCTCTAACTTCGACCATTAATTGTCTTGGAATTCTCAAAAGAGTTTAAAAACCTGATTGAGAGAGAATTTGAAAAGCATTCTGGCAGTAAGAGTTAAATGACGCCATCATTAAAAAATATATCCCGATTCCCTCCAGCCAGGGATATATATTTTGTTCCACCTCCTTTTTCCAGCCAATCAGGAGCTCCGCTTTTATAGGTTTGCTTATGTACATATATAGAGGGGCAAATGGCAGTTTCTGACTTTTCTCGACTTTCTATCTCATAATTTCTTTGTTTGAGATCTATCCCATAATTTTTTTTCCCGGATATTTCTGGTCAAAGTAAGTACCTCTTATACCCAATTTAATCTAAATGAAGAAAACGCTCTTTTCCTATAAAACGTATTGGAACCCATCAAAAGCTCGAGAAACGCCACCACTTTAAAGTTGATGTTACACAAGTTGTGTGATATTAACACGAATGGAACCTTTAGCAAGGAAGACTCCTTTGTTAACATGCCTCATATATTAAAGTATAATACAAAGAATAATATATTTTTCTTCTAAATTTAATTTTATTGTGTTTGTGTTACAGATTTGCGAGGTAGGATTGGGACGAATGGACTACACGACAGTGTCCTCTCTTCATTAAGTAATGGGGTAAGTAAATCGGAGATATACTAGTTATACAATGCTTTCCAGTGCATGGTGTATCAGTACACACACTAGTGTTTAGGCGAGCGTGTATTTATTTGTATACCGAGAAATCAAGTCACGAGTAGGATTTTCACGATACTCCACGAGTAAGCAATGCATAACTATTTTATTCTGTGTCCATTATGGCGGAAAACACTGTTGCATACAACATGTGCGATACAAATACAGTAACCTATTTCTGCCTTCGAAATATGCCCTGATATTTCGTCCGCAGACATGATCTGATCCGAGAAGAGAACAGTTCCCGAGAGCAAAGCTCGAGGGAAACTGAGCTTCGAGGACCAGATATTCGGCAGGCATATTTCGACACCACAATGTAAGTTATTGCTGTTATCATCCTTCAAATATTTTCTGTGACGCGCGCTTATACGCTCACAGGGGGTGTGTTCTCGGGTCACGTGACACATTCAACCAATCACGCTCGAGAGAAAATATTTGATGGGTTATAACGCTGAATATGCAACGGCTTTCCAGCCACGCCATGCCATTATTTAGTTATTAGCGTACGGAGTGGTTTTTCAGTCTCCCGAGCCAACCAGGGCTCAAGTAAAACCACGACAAAATAATAATTGACATAATAACAATTATAGTAAAACCTTCAAAGAGATATAATAAATACCTTAATATACTATGATTAAGCCTGTTAGGACTACAATTTTCAAAAGTTAAAAATGCTAATTAGAATACTAAAAACAGAACTACAACTTATGATTAAAAACGCATTAGGAAATATATCTAGGTCATTTACAATTGTATCTGGGATCGGTAAGCTATAACTTGTGTATTTGACTGCAAAAAGTATTTCATGAGTCCGTTTTCCTATTTATTGAGGGTAGTGGGACCTTGGTCACATGATAAGTGTACATCTATTGTAATTTGTTTATCCCGGACAAGCGACATTCCCAGACCGCTGTGCGAAACGGATAAACTACAGTGCATGTCGATTATAAATTCGAATCAGGAAACCATTAATATTCATCTTAAAGTATTTGACACCAAAGACAATTACCCTATATCATTATGACGTCACGGCTTGGTTATGAGGGGGACAGAATCGACTTGAACAATAGAATTTTGAACTAAATCTGCTCTGCTGAGGAAAATTTAACTTCGAATTGTCTGGTTTCTAGATATCAGCTGTATCAATGTTTATCCCACAATATTTACCGTATTTGATGGCTGTTACCACTATTCTACGTTCTACAAAATGCATTTGATAGCGATTTCCTTTGTGTTGTTGCTGTTTTGTCCCCCTCCCGCGACCGTGATCCTTAGCGTTTAAACAATAGATTGTTTTGATTTGACGTCATAATGATATAGGGCAATTGAATTCACCAGACTTTCAGCTACAACCACAATCCATTGCGGGCTGGGAATGTCGTTTTCCGTTTTTCCAGGACAACCTTTTTAAAACAGGTGTATATCAAAAGTGGGTTATTAGAATGTTATGGTTATTGCCGCGAACAGAAGTTCACAAACTTTGCTCTGCAGTCTTCCATTTTGGTAAAAAAATACACAGACCACGTGCGCCTCTGAGGACAGTAATTACCAGCACAAAGTAACATCCTTTTCGGTCTTTGTTGCTTATTCCTGTTGATTGGACAACCTTTGTTGATAAAGCCCGTTATTACGTTTTACCTGAATTTTAAAGCCTGATCCACACTAGCGACGCAATCATGAGTGCAAGCAACATGCGCAGCGCAGTGCTGTAATTGTGAGATAGAGCAGATTTCGTATGAGTGGGACAAACTACGGGATGTCCGTAACCGTGGTGTAATCGTGCTGTTCCGTATCCTGTAATTTGATTGGATCAGCAGGACAAAAACAATGGAAAACCATTTCAAAGTCACGGCATGCCGTACTGGAACCGTGCTGTAGTCGGTGCTGTAGTTTGTCCCATTCATACGAAATCTGCTCTAAAAACAATCACCGCTAATTATCAATGCATTACTGCGTCTGTCACGTTACTTGTGCCTATGCTAGTCATTAGTGCGAACCAGTCTCAACAGTTCCAATGATGTCTTTGTTGTCAACTTTGCTGTTAGAAGCTGCTTGGCGGCAGCCGCCTTTCGTTGGATGACCTTCAGGAGTTGATTGCGAGACAGCAGCAAGAAATAGCATCAAAAGAGCAGGAACTAAGTATCAAAGAGGATCAGCTCCAGGATGTCAAGCAGCATACACAAAAACAAATCAGGAGTTCCTACATCACTCAGCTACAAGCTCAAGTTCAGGAGCAGGATGAGAGCATGCGCCAGTTTCGTCAACTTCATGCTGACATTGAGAGATATAAACTCAGCAATAGCACTCTAGGTGAGCACATAAACCCGTCTTAAACAAGGACCTACGTTATAAAAGGGCCTTTGTCAGGCACGCGTACACCTCCAGTCGTCACTCAGCCTTTGTGAAGCGAACATTTCTGTTCAAGGCTCCAACATGTGATGCTTTGCTTGAGTGATCTCAGACAATTGATATCGCGCGAAATTCAAATTGAACATTGCATGTTTACTGTAAAAAAAATCCCCAAAATGAAACACTATCGACGAGCATTACCAAGCAACCAGCTTCCTGATGTTTATTTTTGTTTGGCATATTTTTATTTTAGTCTTAGCAATTTAGTATTATAACAGGAACAAACTGAAAGCTTGCTTACTAGCTTTGCTGTTCTTAATTTGAATTTCAAATTTTGAATCCCAAATGGTGTGAAACGGGATGAGCATTCCCTTTTATAGTGCAGGTCCTTGTTTAAAATGGTAGCGTTGCTTTTTGACTCGCGGATTCTGTGTAGCGAATATGTGAGTCTCTGCTGTGTGGGAGAATTACCCTATATCATTATGACGTCACGGCTTGTTTATGAGGGGGACAGAATCGACTTGAACAATAGAATTTTGAACTAAATCTGCTCTGCTGAGGAAAATTTAACTTCAAATTGTCTGGTTTCCAGATATCAGCTGTATCAATGTTTATCCCACAATATCTACCGTATTTGGTGGCTGTTACCGCTATTCTACGTTCTACAAAATGCATTTGATAGCGATTTCCTTTGTGTTGTTGCTGATTTGTCCCCCTCCCACGACCGTGATCCTTAGCGTTTAAACAATAGATTGTTTTGATTTGACGTCATAATGATATAGGTCAATTAAGAGGCTCACTTTGCCGAAAATGTGTTACTTTGAGCCCAGTTTTGAGGCGCCAACTTAACATTTTTTTTGAGATTTTGAAAATGGTATAAATCCCGAGTTTAAAAGGAAAGACGCGATATTTCTAGGGGTTTCCGGGGCGTGCTTCCTTCTCTGAGACACGATCTCGTGCGTTTTAGGACGCAACATTGAAAAGTTAACACAGTAATATTTTATATTTAGCAATTAGACTGCGAACTCGAGGTTCTATCGGCAGATATATTTGGCAAGGAGCGCAGCCCTCAGTCAAACTATCAAAGTCGATAGAGCGGATTTCAATTTGAGTGTCGGAAGTGTTTTGGTTTTGCGTTTACTAAGCTCTCCTATTGGTTGAGAAAGTAAACCAACCAATCAGAATCCAAAGTAAAACCAAACGCAAATTGTTTTGGTTTTGCTTTGGTTTGTCATTGGCTTACAGAGAAGCCATTTATGAGTTACTTGTGATTACTCGCTCCTATGATTGGCTGGCTGTGGGTAATTTGCGTTTGGTTTCACTACACTCAACTGAAAACCGCTCTAGAAACCAAGTTTGAATTTCGTTTTTGCAATACTGTCTTTCCGCATGTCTTCTTATCAGATGAAGAACTTAAAGTGACGGAGGCTCAGTTCGCGAGCAAGGAGCAAGAACTAGCCATGGCTGTTGTCAAGGTTGAAGGTTTGACTCAACAGCTGGAGGAGCAGCGACAGAGCTGGGGAACACGAGAAAAGAGCAAGGAAGAGTTAGAGTTGGACAGGCTCAAACAGGAACTAATGGTAAGAGGTTAGCTAGAACTGTCAGTAATATTAAACACTTGATGACTGGCCCCTCGGTAATCAGTAAGTTTTGTTTCCCCTCGATCCTCGATGTTCCACTCGACGGTGGTTTCTTATAAAATTCCTTTTGCCTGAGTTTTGGTAAATAAATATTTATTTTCCCGCCGTTAGCTAGCCCGGTGGCGCGCGCGACACATCGCACCATCTTATGTCACGATGTGATCACGTGGCGGGATACATTTGAATTGTGTCCCGTGCAGCGCAGTGCGGGATACATTCGATTTTGACGACTGCCATGTGACTCCGGACCAACCAATGAGAGCGTACGTAGTAGGTGGAAAACATGGCTATGTAACAAATATTGTTTATACACAAAGCTACTGGAGATGTTCACTACTAGGCTATCAGCTCAATTCACTTACCATAATAACTGTAATGTGCATGCTAACTCCTCATTTGATTTCTCAAGAATTTGCTCTAATCTTTAATGACTCTTAATTCAGCTTCCTGGATTCAGTTTAATTTTAATTAAGGGTTAGATAATGGCACGAGAGTTCTAAGTGATTTAGATGTTCGTCATCACTTATCCGTCCATGCGGAGAAGTTATCTTTTGTTTTTGGTATATATTTGTGGATTTGCTCTTGGTAGCTCATTTGAAACTCGCGTCGTCAGTACATTACCACTTGTTCTTACATGAAGTTCTATGCCGGTCCGGAGCACAAAGGCGTATTGACCGTGGTCAAATATGGAAATATCTTGACCGGCTATTGACCAATCAGAATGCAAGAAGTGACAGATCCATATAATAATGTTCAGTATTGGTTTACGCGGTCCGAGTAAATAATTGTATACATTCGTTTTATATATACTGTATATGTCTTTTGTGTTCCCATCAGACAGGTCACTGGTCTGATCAAAAGACAAGGTACAATAAGCTCATTAGAGGCAAAGTAGCTTTGGAATACAATCAGATGATCGTTTTAAATTCAATAAATGTTTTCAGGTTATAATGCTTTGAACTTTCGTTCGGAAAGTTATTTTTTCGAACAAAAGTTATTTTGTTTTGTAGACGGAGGCTGCTATCTTACGGAGGTTGACCCTAGGGCTATTCACTATAAATTCCGAAATTGCCCACACTTTAACCCTTTCCCTCCTGTGCCGCCCGTAACCGCCCAATATGAAGCATGTACCTGGAGAAAATTATTGCATCAAACCTAGACATGCTGGAAATACGATGTTGTGATATTATTTCAAGGAATGAATGACTTCAAAGTCAGAGCTATAACAGGGATCGCTTGACTCTCCCACTTTGGAGAAAAACGCATTTGTTTTGGACATCGTTGTTCGTTTCTTCGATTTTCGCGAATTTTGAGGAGCTGAAAATCGGCTCAAAAAAACCTTCCCATTTGCACTTGAAATCAAAAGCAAATACGAAATCACCACTCAGTCGTTACAGTACCTTGTTTAATCTTTCCAACCAGCAGGTTTGTTTGCATAAAACGCACCAAACGACTGTGAACCACGCCGATGTTTACACTGCATTTCACTGGACCACATTTACCTGCTCCCACCTCCAATTGCATGCTGGGTAATCAACAAACAAAAACACAAGGGGGACCCCCCCTCTGGGACTCCGGTAGGTTTTTTTTATAAGTCTTTTACCCCTACAACCAAGAGCGGTGATTTGCACTCAAGCCGTTGCTTTAAAGTGACAAAAACACATCCTAATAGGTTGAGCAGGGGTAAAAGAATGCCAACTGCAGGATTTCAAGGATTTCATTGAAGAATTTTTTCCCGTGTCTGAAAGCACAAAAACAACGGAAAAACCCTGCGAAATCCCCTCACAAGGCCTACTAAAAGCAAACCAAGTAATTTTCAGCCGTCCTCAGACTTAATGATGACCTCAAGCTCTCTGACAGTGGCATTTTCCTCCAAAATTAGAGCACATTTCATTGGAAACCCTACCGAAGCAGCCATACCTACCGTCAACGAGTGAACAGAATTCTCCCAAATGGCATTGTGGGAAAAGTTTGAGCCCTCGACTTAAAAAGTCAGCAGTATTTAACTGCCCCGGGCTAACCAAACTTGAACTGAGGGGGGAGGGTTGAGTTAGCACTCAGGATTTCACCAACTGAGCCAAACATGTCCAGTAGGGAAAGGGTTAAGCACTTTAAAGTTACTGTTACTCGAACTAACAGCGTAAGAGACAAACTCACAACCGTTATTTCTAATAACGATCACTAATTTCCTTCTTTCTTTTACCGATAGGTGCGTAATAACCTTAACCATCATCAAAGCGTGCAGCTTCAAGCACAAAAGCAGCTTCTTGCTGAAAAGAATAAAGAACTTTTCGCACTGGACTCACATGTTGAAGAACTCACAGAAGAACTTCGCTGCAAGAAGGCTCGTGGGATCCACGCGACAACGAACAGACAACAGGTGAACGGAAGAGTTTTGAATAGGTTCAGTGATCTCATGGACTTAGAAAACGAATTATGGGGAAATAGCGACTCAAATGATTGGGGCGAGGAAGACATTCAGCCAGAGTACACTCAATCGTACGATGACACCGAATTACAGTTTAAAACTTGTCCAGGCAACTCGAGAATACTTGAGACTCTTGTGGAGGAAGATGAACCATCAATAAGTAACGCAAGCAAATCATCTTTGGACAGTGGATGTACTCAAAGTCGAAGATGTATTTCACCTCAACATGTGAAGACTCGTGTGTCGCAGTTGGCAACATTCTTTGAGATTGCAGAACAAGATCAACCAACGAAAGAAAGAAAGGAAAGGGATAACACCAGACTAGATACATCAATAAAGGTTGATCAATCAAGCGTGTTATTTGAGGGATCAAACTGTAGTTTTAGAAATGGGAGTGTGGAAACAATGAATTCGTTAACACTTGCTGAACTGGATGACAATTTCAGTGAGAATATGATGAATGAATCAGAAAGACTCGATGGGCTGCAACCAATACTGAATCAGCAAAAAGAAAGACAACTTTCGAACAAAACAATGGTTCCATCTCCACTTAGTTCGCCGTCATCTTTATCCTCGCTGTCTTCGTTTTCCTCCTCTACTTCAACAGCTACTAAGTCTACGGCATTTAATTGTTTGTCAGAGTGGGGACATGACGACACGAACAGTTGGAGTCCAGAAAATTCTCTTAAAACAAGGGAAGCAAAAACTAAAGGTTATGTGACTCCAGCGAGTGTTGTATCTGAGGACAGTTCTGCAATGTTTGTACACGCGAGCGAAGTTCCACAGGAGCCAATCCAACAGATAGCTATTGCACGTATTGCAGATGTGTGCGATTCATCCACAGACATTCGTAAAGTCCAGTCTTCACTACAGCACCTTAAGTCATCTGCGATGTCATTGAGCGACTTCAGCAAACCGGCTGATAATAAATCACACACCGGAAATAATAGTTTAAGGCTCATGGCAAGACCTGTGAGGGAGAACGAAAGACCGCTGAAAACTACGAGACAGCGCACTGATACGGCGCTCATATATAATGTTCCTAAATCAACGAGAACTGAAAGTACTCTAAACTCGCATATGGTTTTCGCATCACCCAGTGTTAATGTTCTTCTTTATAGAAAGGGCGAAGAGAAGGGCACTGAAGGTGACCCTAGAGAAAGTGGTGATGGAGCAGAATTTGAACAGTCGCGTGATTCAGGCCGTGAACACATTACAACCGAGAAGAATGAAGTTGTTTTTGAAGATAGTTCAAGTCCACCTGTCATTCCTAAAAGGGACGTGATCTTTGATAAAAGTCAAAATAAACCTTTGTCTTCTTCCATTATGATAAAGCTGTCATCATCCCGTCAGCCATCCCCTGGTGTCCAGGAATCTTTAACAGAACCTAGTGCCAACAACAAAACTCGTACGGCAAACACTGAATATAAAACTAAGAGTAGTGACACATCTGGTCATCAACTTCATATCAACTTGTCGTCGTTTGGGAAGGTTATGTTAAATGACTCACCAGTAAGTACAAATAAAACCGTACTTACTGAAGAGAACAATCTACTATCCTCAGCTTCAGCGGACAAATCACCTGGCAAGAATGTAAGTGTACTCCAGAAGAGCGGTCAACGTGAGAGGAAAAAGACCCGGCATGTCAGCCTGGATCCGCATGCCGTACTTCTAGACTCTACTATAGAGGGTGAACTGGAGCAGGTCAAAAGAGTCATTAAAGACGTGAGTACATTCAACATAGTAAGAAGACACCATATATATAGAAATCAAAGTTGGTATGCTAAAACAGTACATAGATACATCTCGTTTTTGATTTGTACTATTTGATACGTTGAGAGATATTATTAATTTTGCAATTGTTTATGGATTTCTTTTTTAAATTTTGGACGTGATAATATCTTTTTTATTGTTTCTGGGATTTCGTTCCAGTCCCTTTTGAGCTTATACAGAATCGTCCATAGTTTGTTCTATTGTATCTTTTGTGTAATTTGATGGAGTTTCTCGTGTTGTGTTCATGCACATTTCGGCTTACTTGAAATAATTTGTTTAACAAATTAGGTAAATTATTGTTATGTAGGTCGAACATGAACAAGCTAATGTAGAGATCATTTATTTGACGAATAGTTAGTATTTTTAGCTTTTTAAAAAGTGGTAAAGATGGAGTGTTGTAAGGTGAGAAAGTAATAATTCGTATTACTTTTTTTTGCATTTTTAAAATTGTATACATATGGGTAAATAAGAGTATAGTATAAAGTAATTAGTAAGTTATTATTAATATAATGTCGTACTTTGCTTAATATTCCTATTGATTTTGCAATTTTGTCTTACAGTACTTGACTTGTTTAAGTTCAAAATTATTTATCAAAATTTTAGATATTTAGATATTATATAATTTGTTTTTTAATATTAATAGAGAGCTGATTGTCATTTAACCATGTAACAACATTTTTCATTTCGCTACTCGCTTGTGTTTCCAATTCATTTATGTTCTTGTTAGAGTAGAATAAGTTGGTGTCATCTGCAAAAAGTATAAATGATGTTTGTTTTGTGCTTTTATAGATGTCATTTATGTAAATTAGGAACAGTACCTGCGTTATGTTCCTTTTGCAATTGATATAAATTCTGAAAGAATAACTGTATTTATAAACCATTAGGAAGTATTGTTTGCCTGGTAGTTTGCTGCATACAATGCTTGTCAGTGTTATTTTCTCTTGCTCATTACAACAAACGTGCCTAATTGCCTCACGACAGGCACGAAGACAATTTCCGGAAATCCCGAGCAACGTTTATTGAAAACCAAGTTGTTGTGATTGGTCAGCGAATTATTGGAGAACCAATCAGTGCTCTGATTGAAAAGTCCGAAGGTGTTGTCATAACAACTAGTCACCTAACCATGGCGCCATTATGTCTGTCTCTCACTTTGGGCACGTTTTGCTTGCTTGAGAGTTCGAAAGATTAGTGTTGTTTGAGAGAAGCAAATTTGCGTGAAACCCGGAAAATACTTGGAAGTACAGCTCTTGAATATACGGAGAACTAAACAGAAACAAACCGGCATAAGATACTAATTCATCCCGGTGATTCAACTCAGTTCGGCGTGATTACTTTATCACGAGGTCAAGTAGTTTGGCTTGCCCTTGCCTCAAAACAGGACAAGAATGTTACGGAAAACTGACATACAGCGAGCTAACAGAGCACAAATACAACTTCAGAGCGAAGATAACACATTCCTCAAAATTGGAGAGAACGATCGGCAAATAATCTCCCGAGAAACGGAAATTATCAGAGAAAGTAGAATCCAAACTTTGAGAGAAAATATTATGGAATATCACCGACAAATAATTTCGACAGAAACTGAAGAACATAACCTAAGAAAACGTTGAATCCTGAGACAGTAATGCCACTGCACTACAATTAATTTGTATTACTAGGGCCAGGCCTTTGGCCGCCCGATACAAGTTTTGCAAGTATTTAAAAAAAAAAAATCCGTGTCGCAACATTTCGCAGTCCACCAATCAGATTGCACTGTACTGGTTACGTGAAAACGTTTTGGAGTGGGGAACTGGACACTAATATTTTGACGGCAAAACTATTTAAATTGTTCCCATTGAGCTGACAGAGTGTGTGTTACTCTAGGTTGATGACCCTAGTCTAGCAAACAGTGATGGCATTACAGCACTACATAATGCAGTGTGTGCAAACCACGCGCACGTGGTTAGGTTTCTGGTCGAGTATGGTTGTGACGTCAACCTGCCAGACTCGCACGGATGGTAAGTTAGCAAATCAATCGAAATCAAATGTGACGTATGTTGATGAGAATCTATCACAATTATTTTTATTGCCCTTTTCGTTGAAGTGCGACCCTGGAAGTTACGTCTTGTCTGTAAAATTCGAATTATCCGACCGTCAATCAAATGCGTACCGCCAAATGCGTTTGAAAGCTTTGTTTGAAACAAGACTCCGCGTTTGATTGACGGTCGGCTAAATTGAATTTTACAGACGAGACTTGCTAGGGTTCCACTTCAACGAAAACGGTAATAGAGCGGGTTTCGATTGAGTGTCGAAAGCAATCCGTGATTGCTTTGGTTTTGTGTTTGCTCAGTTTTCCTATTGGCTGTGGAAAATGTTTTGTGATTATCAGCCAATCAAGTGCTAAACTAAAACCAAACGTGTTTTGGTCCATCACGCCATCAATCATCACGCCATCCACGATTGCGTGTACTTTTCCTCGTGATTGGTTCAAGTAAAACCAATCGTGATTCAGTTCGTGATTGGCTCATTGTGTTTATATGATGCCGTGATTGGTTCTGTGATTACTTTGGTTTTGGTTTTACGGTACTCAATCGGAAATCGCTCTAAACGTGCTAGTGTTTACTTTTAGTCGTTGGATAACCTTATTTCTTAAAGTGCCTATCACCCTTTTGCAATTTTGATAGCTTATGAACCTCCGAAATGTTTTGAGTACTTCTGTGAAGAAAGTTTTGGTGAATACTTTATGTTCTACGCTTGTTTGAAATCGTGTAAATGTGAGCTTTCCTGACCCATGACCGCGTAAGTAAAAGCCTGGGTCGAAACCTGGGTAGACGTCAAGACTTTTTGGAAGTTCATAAGCTATCAAAATTGCAAAAGGGTGATGGGCACTTTAACCATAGTGTAATAGTGATACAGGTTCAACTATTATGGATTCGGTTGGCTTCTGATTCTTCTTGTGGATGCCATCGTATGTTACTTAACAAGTAACATGTTACAGAACTGCTAAATGTCAGTTTGGGAATGTGTTGCTTCTCTGAACATCTGTCCAAGCACCGACTAGATTATAGTGCGTTCAGACTGAGGGCCCGTATTCAGACAGCGGATAATCAATATACTAGGCCTGGTGATACCTAGTCTCGTTCTCACCCGGAGACTAGGTGATACCCCTCTTCTAAAACTTATAATTACATTAACAGGTAAGAATTTACTCGAATAATAATTATATTCCCAGCTGTGGTACGATATTTTTCGAAATGTTCGACAACAGGATCTTGGATGTAAGAACTTGTGAAACGTTTTTAATTTGGCCCGTCCATGCTGACTGTTGTTTTCTATTCAATGCAGGACTCCTCTTCACTGTTCAGCAGCAAATAATAACTTAGAGATAGTACGGCACTTGGTGGAACATGGCGCTTGTGTCTTCGCTGCTACTAGTCTCGAGAAGAAAACGCCCGCCCAGTGCTGCGATAAGAATACCCCTGGCTACTTCAAATGTATGCAGTATTTACACGGTATGCTATTGGATGTTCTGTTAGTGTCTTTCCGGGCCGAGTTGGTTGGGAGGGGGGTGGGGCACTCATATGTTTTATGGGTAGGTATGTGCGGCTTTGAGGTCCAGAACCAAACCCGGGTTTACGAGAAAAAAAAGGAGCTTAAAAGATACAAAGCTGTCAGGCAATAATGATGCATAGCCTTTTTAATCATTTTTATCTTTTAATACAAAATACTCAATAAATTCAATGAACGAGCCAGACACCGTCTAGAATATTGCACCCAAAGCTGACCTCGCTTAAACGTCTCTGATTTTCAGTCGATATAGTTTTACCTCAAAATCAGACCCGGAAGTCGAAATTGGCCTCCAACCCGTACCAGTCACTGCCGCACATTACTAACGGGCAAAATCATGCTTGCCCCCAGGGGGGTGGGTGCATAAATTGCTCCGGTAACGAATCATTAGATCAACGAATGTTTAATTTAATCATTGGATCGACCATGAGTACTAGTGCCACTTTCGACTTAAAAGATAAATTAATCGCCGAGAGAAGATTTAGGTGGCACCGAAACAGTAGTTAATATCTATTTTCACTTTTCGCTACTAATATGCGTTTATTTGATAGATATTCAACAAAACTTCGGTCTTGTGAATGACGGCAAGGTATATGCGTTGTACTCGTATGCTGCGAGTGAAAAGGATGAGCTCAGTTTTGATTGCGGAGAGGAGCTGACTGTACTGAGGCGAGGAGACAGAACGGAAAAAGAATGGTGGTGGGCCGAGAATGGTTTGGGAAAAGCAGGATATATTCCAAGGAATCTCTTAGGGGTAACATTAATCGCATTTATTTTCTAGATGACAATTGCATACATATGAAGGGGTGAGCGGAAGAAAGAGTTAAGTGATGACGGATCAAGTTCTCAATTCTCCATTACAAAACAAAGAAAATAAAGGAGAATTTGGAATTTGATCTGATCATCACTTAAGTCTTTATTCCGCTCACCCCTTCATATGGTGTCGTATCTGTCACTTAGATGCTTCATAGTTTCGTTAGTTTCATATTACCAGTTTTTTATCATATTTTTATTCATAATTCTCTATAAAAATACATTTGTATTGTTAATTATCCTACTTCATCGAATTCGATTTTATTTTATTGAAAACACTTACGGTTTTGCGTCCACGCGATCTAGCCTGGGGGACTGGCCGTTTGTACGCAGGCTACACGATCGTTTTCACATTCTTTTCCTCGTCAAAATGAGAACTCAACTCATAGACCGTGTGCAATAATGGCATGCACCTTTATCACGAGAACGGAGTTCGTCAGTCAACATTTAGCTTATTTGGTAAAATGAATTTCACTATTTCTTAGAACACGCCATAGCATGAAATAGTGAAAAGTTTGATAGCGTGGAATTAAATTGCTGCAGATATTAGCTTTTAAAAACTAGAAAAATCCTGAAAACGATTCTTGTCAGTCTATATTTAGTTCTGCCATACGAACCTCTGTAAATTTAGATCTCAATATCTTAGCACCAGTTTACGTTATCACAACCAGGCAAACTTCTCAGTATCACTACTCTTGGTGTACTCTGTAATATGAAAGCGATTAAATTCATTTTTGGGAAATCGCCATTATATTGCATACACTTTGTATGGAGTGTGCGTTTTCTCGATCCCAGACCCCTTTCAATTATTTTTACTCATTGTAGTTTGGGCGAACATGTGCAGTAAGAAATGAAAAGGATCGGGGGTCGACAATGAAATCCAATCCAGTACCCGTGTTCACGAATGCTAGGTTTTTAAATCTTTCGTCCACCTCAAAAAAGCGTTTTCAAAAAGTTGCGTTTTAAGTGAAAACGATACCATTGATTTATCGTTCCTTTGTGGACGAGAGACAAAACGTAACATAAAAGTAAAAAGATAAACAATTTTCACCAAGCGGCCAGGACAAACTTCACTTCACAGGTCACGTAAACAAGCTAAAAGAGTGAGATCGTGGGACGTTATACAGTAAAAACCCGCGTATAAGAACAAGTGGATTAAGAACACCCAGGCCTGATTTTAGGAAATAAAGTACCATTTATATAAGAACACATTCAGCCTGAAAAATGAAAGTTGTTCTTATACATGTATGGAAAAATATCAAAGATCAACACTACTTTTCATTGCACACATAATAGTTCCACCCCAATTATATGTAACAAAATATTAAACAAAATATGTACTGTTTTTTAATCAAAATTTTTGCTAAAAACATACTGTACTTCAGATCACATATTTCCTGAAAAAGCTTATTCTATTTAGAGATTATGCATGTGTAAAGTTGTATTAAAAGTTTTAAAAAGGCTACAGTTGAATGTATTTCCTATGATAAACAAGCAGTTCTGTCATGTTTGAATGTTTTTTCCCTTCAAAGTCTCTTCCTTTACAGTATACCTAATTGGAGTGTTCTATATGACTGCTAGCTGTACTACAGTATTATTATTCAATCAAAATGTGTATTTGCTGCAAACACAACATGGGGAAAGTGTTGATAGACACAGGCGCGGATCCAGGGGAGGTGAAATGGGTGAATTTTCACCCCCCTTTTTCTTAGCCCCCTTCTTTCTTTTTTTTCTTATCCCTCAAATATTAGGCTTTGGTTCTATTACATTATTACAAAAAATCACCCCCCATTTCAAAATTCACCCCCCATTTCAAAATCCTGGATCCGCGCCTGAGACAGTCTATAAACTCTGACCCTATGACACATTAGGGGCGAAGCAAGTGTGGGTTTCACAACCTTCATCTGGCTTAGATAAACGGCAGGCTACCCTACAACTCTGTATCAGGGCTGATGGGGAACAAAATGTGAAGCCAGCCCTTATCTTCAGAGGAAAGGGGCGTGTGGCCACTGCAGAGAAGGGAAAGTACGACAAGCGAGTTGATGCCTATTTCCAGCAAAATGCTTGGATGGACAAGGAAATTAATATGCAGTGGGTCCAGGGTACCCTTATTCCAGGAATTGGAAAAGGCAGCGATGAAAAAGTTCTGTTTGCCGACAATGTTGGCTTCCAGCAGAGTAAAGAGTTTCATGAGACATGCAGAGATGAGTTGAATACAGTAGTCTATATGTTACCTGAAAATCATACGGACAAACTCCAGCCCATCGATGCAGGATGTGGGAGAATGATGAAACTCGAAATCGGTGCTGCCATGGAAACGTGGCTGGAAGAGAAGGACAATCTAGACAAATGGCAGGATAAACTCTCGGCAAGGGAACGTAGGATCTTGATGACCCAATGGACTGGCGAAGCATGGTCTGAATTGTGTAGTAATCAGACATTTTTCAAGAGATTATTTGAAAAAACTGGCTGCCTGATAACATCAGATGGCTCTGATGATTTCAAGATCTCACCCCAAGGCTTGGAAGATTATGTATCAGATTTGAATGGATCAGTTAATTAGTATAGAGAACAAGGAAGTTTGCTGCTGACATTTTGCTCTCCTAGTTTACTTAGGATAGGGGGCCAGCCAAAAGTTCCAATTTGAATTTGTATGGTTTTGTTTGGGTCTTAGTCTGTTCTGGAGTGCAGGCTGTACTCCACAATATACAGTTGCATCAATACAGTACAGTTGCCTTGATTTATCAATTTTTTTTAAATTAAAATACAATTGTGTGCATATATATTGATTTCATCTACATTGGTAGCCTAGTATGTTCCTTATTTTAAGAAACTTTTTTTAAGAACACTTAAGAACACTTACAGGCTGATTTTGCAGATTATAACCCTTTATATAAGAACCAAATCAGCCTGAACCGCCAAAATAGGTGTTCTTATACGCGGGTTTTTACTGTATCGTAATGATTCGATTTAGCGCCCTCCTTCCAATAAGCACCCCTCTTTCAATGTTTTTTTTAGCAAGCACCCTATTCCAATTAGTGCCCCCTCCCCTTCGTATTCCAATAAGCACCCGTATTCTAATAAACTCCCCTGAAATCTTGTTGTATTGATCGTTTGCATATAACGTCATCAAAATTCTAAAACCGAAACTAAAATATCGATAAAGCTGTTCTTTTAATATGATTTAGATATTGTTATTCTCAGTATTCTTTCAAAATTTCACGTCGATACGGTGATTCGTTTTTGAGTTCCAATATTTTGAATTTTGTGACAGCCCAGCTTAGCGTGTTTCCCAAATGGCATGAAAATCCATATATTTCTGCCAATTTAAAATATTGGCCACTTGATAAACCTTTAAAAGTGATATCTAAAGCGTTTTGAAGTGATCGCTAGTCATATTGATAGCGGAAAAACGTTTTCGGCCGCCATTTTGGTGTACCAAAGCCGTACACCAACATGGCTGCCGCATACTAATTACTAAGTATATTATTTGTCCGACAGCATGAGTGGCCGTGTTATATTGGGATATAAAGGTCCGAGCCGCAGGCGAGGGATCTTTTGACCGATATAACATGGGCACACATTTTATAAATGACTTTTAAAAGTTTCTAAATTAAAAGATAATAATTTAGTTTTAGAAATTTTAATTAAATTACTTGTTTATAGCTATGTCGTGCATCACAGAGAACAAAGATTGAATCCCACATTGATTGTCCGGTCGCGCAGGAATAACAGTGACCTTTTGAGCCTTTGTGTTGGCTCATTGCACTTACGATCGTCAGTTTGGGGGCACAACCCGGAGTCTTGCCTTATTGAGCTGAAGTTCTCCACACAGGTCTTTATACCGATTGTCACTTATGAGAGAGGGTCTTTATAAAGATTCATTGTGGAGCCCTTGGTTTTATAAGGAATAACTGGAAGGGTCTATCCATAGACTTCACTAGAGAGAGTGGCGGTCTATGTAAAGATTGAGGCCTTTTTCGGCTCTTTCTAGTTGTATCAACGACAATGAACTACAGCAAAACAATACCCTGAAATACAAAGAACCCTGACCTCAGAATACAATGAACTAGAGCAAAACAATACCCTGAAATACAAAGAACCCTAACCCCACAATAGAGTTGATCATTGTCCTGAATTTCAGGACGTTGACACACCTAGAAAGGCCCCCTTTTTCCTTTAAGGTCTCAATCGTAAATCTTTATATTAGGCCCCCTGCATTCACTCTTTTCACCTGGTGGCCATCTTGGATTCAAAGCGAGGCAATCCTTTGTTTTTGCCAGGTCAGCCTCGTAGTGAAGGATAGTCAAAATGAGGCTCACCTGGCAAAAACTAAGGATTGCCTCGCTTTGAATCCAAGATGGCCACCAGGTGAAAAGAGTGAATTATGTTTTATACCCGGTAAACCCACTATCTGACTGAATTGGAGAAAATGTCATGAATTATGCATACATTTTAGAAGGCATATTATTAATATATTTGTCCCTTGTTTCAGATGAATTCGCGTGTCGCGCCAGAAGTGTAGCAGCGTTAATTCACTAATAAAAGACGCCCATGCTGAAATTGTTCATCCGAGGACGCAAGTGGATTCCAGCTGTTGTTGTAGGAAGAAAAGACAAACAGTGTATTGAGATGCGTGTCTGGTATTGATGTGTGAAAAAAGTGTTACTTGGTGTAAGTCACGGCTTAATTTGCCCTATAAAAACACTTACAAGATCGCTGTTTGAAATGTTTTTTTAACTAGTCCTTTTAACTAGTGATTCGGGAGTACGCGTGACGCTTAACTCTGAAAGTAACTCTTCATTCACAGGGAATACAGAAACACGGGGCATGCAAGTACTATAGGTCGAAGAAAACAATATACTTGCACGATTTTGTTGTCCTGATTTTATATCGTAAAGATGTGTTTACCATAAAACGAGTAATAATAATAAACAATACGCGCAGTAACTCCGTTATTCGACACTCGAAGAGTGATTGCAATTCAATTGTATCAACACACATTTCAAGCCACAGACTATACTAATAAATTACAGATTCTTAACTCGTATCGTGTCTTGGTTGCAACTGTAAAATATTTAATAATATTATGAAATGTTGATAGAAAAAGAGAAATTACAGTTTACTTCACGGTCATGCGCAGTGTGTACAAAAGCAGGTCCCACATTGATAAGACGGTAAGTATGCAACAAGACAGGGTTTTACCATGATACTACCCTTGGTAGAGGAGGCCACTCAGTGAACGGTTGTGAGACTTCTGTCGTACAGACTGAGTATTAAATACTGATTTAGCTAAGATAATATGCTGCGGCAATTGGCATGTCCGCACATACGATTTTGCTACAATATGCCTGAAGTGCTGTATGAGATGTCCACAGTGGTAAGTGGTAAGCGAAAATTGTAGGAACTATGCTCTTGACCAATTTTACTGTAAAAAAAAAAGTAAAGAAAACACCATCTAGCAGATGAGATAGGGAGAAAACAAAACATATTTGAATCACAAATTTGACAACATTCCGCATATACGAATTTCCCCAAAATCAAACCATAGTTTGATTAAAAATTAATTTAAACTTCAAAAATGATCTAACGAAAGTGCATTACTTCGATGGTCTTCTATTGAATTTATGAGCATCAACCAATGAAATTACGAGAAAGAAGAATAGCAAATTAACATATTTTTAACTCGTGGATGCGTGCAAGCGCAGGGACGAGTTATCGGTTGCGTGTCACTCGCTCACTCACTCCCTAAGATGTTAGCAGAATGGGATGCAAATTTTCATTATTACGTCATTTTACTACATCTACCAGAATCCTTTTCAAATTCTTTTTCTCATTCAAATTTATCAACTCCTTTGGGAATTCCAAGACACTGGTCCAAATTAAACTGGGAATAATAAAATCCGCGTAAAGGGTTCTGGTAGTTGTAGTATGTGACGCCATCATGCAAACGTCCTCGATGCGTTTACAAAGAATGATGACAACAAAGAAAATATATAACAGCCTAAAAATAAATATAAGCAATACAAATCCTACGTTATACAATTAAAAAGACAATACCATGATCCCCTCGGTTTCCTTTGTTTGTTCAGGGACATTTAATCTCGAATATCGGTAATAAGTTCATGTCCTAGATACAACAATAGGTTAATTACGTTCTATTATGTTTCGGTCATAGAACGTCAGTAACATATTGGTGTATCTAGGACATGAACTTATTACCCGAATATCCCTCATCAGCATGCTTACTTTCATTATTCAAAGTCAATTTGAATATGTAAATTACGCCTAGGGAATTAATTAATGAGAGTATAAAAGGAAGAACAATGCTCTCTATAGGTGTTGTTTGCGAGAAATCAGAAGACGAACAGGTAGTTCTGCGACCCTCCCACCCACCCTCACTTAGACGGAGTTGATGCCTGGGCCGCCATCCTGGGTTTGTACCAGGTCGGGAGTTGCACCCCATACCTCTTTAATGTACTAGGCGGAATAATACACTATTTGCACCAGTCCCTTTCAGTGCGAGTATAAATAAGAGCTCCGCCGACTCTCTGGCGCAGTTCACGTCAGTAACTTACAACCGTCACAGCGTTCTTCGATTCCTATTCAAGTGCCTCGCAAATACGGATTTGTAAAAGTAAAGTAAAGTAAAGCTACTTTATTTAACGTCGGTAACTCGTGACAGTCAGGTGAGACTGATAAACTTGAGGCCGACGAGAGACCTACGATTTTACGTCCTTATCCGAGAAGACGTGAAGGTCAAACCATTTGCAGTTGTTTCACAAAGGCAGCACCTTCTGCTCAGTTATTTTAAGACCCTGAGTGTTGGTCCGGCCGGGGTTTGAACCCGCGACCTCCCGCACAACAGACCGGAGCTTAGCCACTGAGCTAACCGGGAGGCGGTAGGCGGTGTAGTTGCCGTTTAACCCTAGGGTTAATTATATCTCCTTCGCTTGTTTCCCCGTTTCCATTTGTACGTGTCGGCCCATCTTGCCGTGTTATATTTCAATTTTTTGTTTTGTGCGAGCGTTATAATATCTTATTTAGGTGTTTGTGCAGTTGCCGTGTCACTTAGAATTACGCTTGTTGCACGGGTCGGACGATGTCGCCTTGTTAAAATTTCACATATTTGGTGTGGACGTACGTTATACTGCCTAAAATTCCGAATTTTGTCCAGTTGCTGTGTCACCTTCTGCATGATGCCGTCTGTGTACTTTAGATGTCAACCCCCCCCCTCCAACCCCTTAGTTCGTATTGGACTGTATTGTCGGTTTAAATTTGGTGTCCACAACTTTGGTCTCGCATATATGATTTTGGCATTTTATGCCTACTTTAACTTTGTTATCAGTTATTCATTCCTTTCAGCCTTATGTTGATGGTACGAGTATTCTGTATTCTGTTTTATATACGTGAGATGCTGCCAATTTACTCTTTTGCCATGTTCTTTGTTCCACTTCCCCACTGTGCAGTGTTATTTTATTTGCTACTAAAAGCATACTCTCTCATTTCCTGGGTTTTTCTTGTATGCGCTAAATTTGTTTTTAATTTCGCACCCCGCTCTATGGTGGCCCGAAAGGGATTCTTATTCTCCCTAGTCGGATTACTGACGCTCGGCTGCCATCCCCTGGGTTTTCCCGCGCTCGTCCCGTTCTTTTCCGACTAAGTTTATTTATTTATTTATTTATCCCAGGGGATGGCAGCCGCCTAACCCTTATTTTATTTTTCCGTTGCGCTTCAATGTAGCTGCCTTTCATTCCTTATCGCCTTTTTTAAGTATGGGAGTTTTCTGTTTTAGTATTAGACTGGTGCGGTTTTAAGTATGGGTGCCTTTGGCGTTAGGATCCGGATCGTAGCTCACTCTTATTTAGCGAGTGTGAAAGGGAATACTGCGAATAGAATACTATTTGCACCAGTCCCTTTCAGTGCGAGTATAAATAAGAGCTCCGCTGACTCCCTTGCGCAATTCACGTCAGTAATGATCCAGCCTGTAGCAGCAGTACGACCTCGTGCACTACGCCATATCTTTTCCCTTCGCGATCACGTTCATTCCTTTTACTCCCTCCCTCCCTCCTACATCTCCTGCTACGCTTCCACTCTGCCTGAACACGGTCGCTTTTCTCCCATTCTTATTTAGCGAGTGTGAAAGTGAATACTGCGAATAGAATACTAAACTTCCCTCATTTACCATGCAAGAGGGAAACTTAGGAGAGCATGCCCGCTGGCGAGGAAACATCAAAGTCCCCCTGACCGCATCTGGTTATAGTGAGTACTGGGCGAGTAATACGTCGTCTAATCCTGCACTCTCTATTAATTCATGACTGCGCGATGCACCCCTCTTGATTCCTTACACCACCGTCTTCCATGTGGGATACTTAAAACCATATTCGCATTGCTTTGAATATTTAGTCAAGCACATAATTACATTGTGTTTTACTGCTATTCTTCTCAAAAACAACACACTTATTCCACAGATCCACAGATCCTCCCTCAGCTCTCGGGGAAATTCAATCGCTAATTTCCCTCATGTCATGCTATTACTTATAATAAGTATTCAGTAAAGATTTAAACTTAGCAACGGATTGGGCGTTCCTAACATTATGATTGTGGTAAGTTATTCCGATTTTTTTGTAGTCCCGGTGTTTCGTTTCCAGTCCCCAAGTTCTTAAAATTGCTCATTTGCTGCCTGACACATCTCCGGCCATCTTGAACAACTCGTTCTCGAGGTTAAAAACAATGTTTATCATTATTTGTCAAATCGCTTTAAAGAAATGATAATCATTATTCTAAGACAAACCCGAACCACAAACCGAACCCTAACCATCGGACGAGTTCACGGGTAAACGACGGGTTCTCACTCACCTAGAGCTATGGTTCACAGGTAAACAAGAAGAGAAGGTAAAAGAGAGAAATATTTTTTTTAGCACTCCTACTCGGGCTCGAACTCGTAACCGTTAGCTAGTAGTGCTTGGTAGTACAGACGTCATGGCCACTACACTATTGACAATTGTTTATCTTTATCCTTGACTGGTTTTAAGGATAATTATTATCATTGTTTTGAAGTGATTTGACAATTAACGATAATCATTGTTTTAACCTCGAGGTTGTGTTGTCTTGAAGTAATGAAATCGGTTCCCTGTTAGCAGAGATTGTTTTTGTCCAGGTGGAAATAAAAGCTTTTATTTGATACTTGACACGGTTTTCTTTGTTATTCATGAGGCTTTATTTGCCATACATACCCCTATTGCTGGTTTGCAGGTGACATCATAGCCGCCATCAAACAATAGATTCCTCGTTAGCATCTTTTGTTGGAGCACCAACATGGCCGCCATGCCCTTTGTCATTTGAATCTCTGGGGATTGAGTGAAAACCAGCAATTATAAATGTAAGGGATGTATGAGAAAAGTTCCCGGAATGTATCCAGATACATCCCGGGAACTTTTCTCATACATCCCTTGCATTTATAACGAGCAATTCAATATAATTTAACGATATTTTGTTGTTTCTAGCTTATACACTGAATTGCGCTTGCATTAAGGAATTTGTTTTATTATTTTCTCCAAGGAATTCTTTCACCTTGGCTTCAGCCAAACTTACTAAATATCCCTATAATGATTTAGAACCTTTTCTCCGTCTTGGTACGCGCCCAAAATCTACCTAAAAAGAGCTACATCAATGAACATTTTGCGAAAACCTCGTCAAGTATGAAATAAGATACTTAAATACCTCGAACGTCGGCAATAAGCCATATACATCCCGAGGGCCGTATATGGCTTATTGCCTCCGTTCTCGGTATTTAACTCTTACTCATTTTTAACTTGTGAGAGAGGGACCTCTACTGGCAGGAATGTAATCGGTTATAAAAGGGGAAAAAAACGACTGAATTTTCGAGAAAGATAAATCCTTGCATGTATTTGCAGCTCCAACAGCTTATGAAGCAGAGGCCGATCTGGGGACTAGCTAACCCCAGCCGTACCAACACTCGGCCTTTGTGAAACAATCTCATTCTCGAAATGCAACTGAATGCCGTTAGACCTTCAAGTCTTCTCGGATAAGGACGTAAAATTGTAGGCTCCACGTCGGCCTCAAGTTTATCAGTCACACAGTTACCGACGTTAAATAAAGTTGCTTTACTTAATTACAAGCAGGGATAAGGTGTAATAAGGCTATTTATATAGCGAGACTTACTGCACGTCATCCAAATGTGCCAACCAGAGATGCATTGGTTCTTGATAGCCTCCTCCGCAGGCACCACTTAGTACTTAGTATAGGGCCGCGAGAGAAAGAAATTGTAAAAAAAATTGGGTTACCTGTGCCTGCGGAGGAGAGAAGAAGAGGACTTGGGCGAGGGGAGTTCTTCCCTTCCCCCTCCCCCTCCCCATTGTTTCATCATCAGTCCCCTCTCTTCTCTCGTTTTACCACAGAAAACCCGGTCTCGATATTTTCCAATTATATACGAGGTGCCTGCGGAGGAGGCTAGGTTCTTGACACAAAGCGGCCTTTTGAAATCATGGTTGGCACATTAGCATTGCAATGTTTATCAACACGAAGTATCGCTATAGGATGGCGCACAGCCATTAATGGCCTTATACGTAACTAACAGGATTTTAAAGGAGATGCGCTTTCCTTGACTTTGAAATGAAATTAGTAGTTGTATTGAAAAATACACGGCTGGATAATTTTTGTTCGATTTTTACGAGGGCCAGTATTGGTGTGTCGTGTTGCAGAAGCGACTAATTAAATACAGGAATGCTTCGACCTGCGATTGGCTAAGAATACAATAGATTAGCAGTGGCCTCTAGACGACTGGAAACTAATTTACATGGTTATAAAATTTATAATTTGACAGAGCTTGAGCGACGATGATTGTTTAGCACAGTGGTTGCGACTTGCTTTACGAGCAGAAGAGCGGGGTTTCGAGTTCCATAAAAGCTCGATTTTTTTGTCTTTCCCATTTTTTTTAGAACTCCCGTTACCTGTGAACCCTAGCCACAAATCAGGCCTAAAACCTCGTCGTTTATATTGTCAGAGGTCGGAGTATTCCTGCATTTAGTCGCACGTGTGGGTTGCTTCTTTTGTTCCGTACAAACCAAGATGGCCGCTACGCTTTTGTGATTGTATTCCCTTAGGAATGATTGCAACCCAAGAAATAAAATTATACATTGAATGTATAATAAACCTTTGTTTTTATTCTTTGGCCAGTTCGGAAGATGTTAAAGGTATAAAGACCTCCCGAAATTACTAAGACCCAGAAACAAATATAACGAGACGGCATAGATATGCAACATTCGTAACTTAAAGGGGCAATGTCAACCAAACTGAACCTCATATTTTCATTAAAACGAAATTGAAAAAATAACGTTCCGGGATAGAAAAGAAATACCTTGTGGAAGTTCAGGTATGGTTTCCAAACCATTTTAGTTGAGGATGGCAAAGATTTAAAATGATTACAAATTTTATTCTGGCAACTTGATTTCGGTCCACGGTGGACCGAAATCAAGTTGCTCTAAATTTCTCTATAATGAAGCATTTTTCATCCACTCGAATCTTTGCAATCCTTGGTCGAAATGGACTCAGATTTTCACAAGTATTCATGGGATACATACTCTACTTGACTGAGTAGTTATTTTTGTCTTTGGTGACGAAAGCAACATGCCCTTTTTGGTTGACACTGCCCCTTTAACATCAACTTTTCGAGTTTCGAATATTTAACATCAGAATGAGACTAACGTCGAGTACATGCGTCTGTAGTCATCGCATCCAGCGGTAATTCTTGAATGCGAAACGTCTATAGATGGTTTGCACTCAATCCCCAGATATTCAAATGACAAAGGGCATTGCAGCCATGTTGGTGTACAGAACAAAAAAAGCTAACGAAGAATCTATTGTTAACTGTACACCAACATGGCGGCTATGACGTAACGTGCAAACTATCTATTCTACACTAGATTTGCTCTGTGGATTTTCTGATGATGGCATTAGTTTTCCTCATACTGATTTACCGTCCAAATTAGGAGATCATTAAGATTGCGGTCTATAATTATCCTAATGTACATGTAAAGCCCTCGTCAAACGGGTACAACATCGGTACGTGTTGACAGGTGCTGGATGATGAAAGCATTTTGACTGTGTCCTAGCCCATGAATAATTGCGCGCGAAAATCAGAAAGATCGGCAGTGTGAATATCGAATCTTTCGAAATCCATCTTTATTTTGGTTATCATGTATTCACTTCCACACATATGTTTAACTGACTTTCTTTTATCTTAAATTTTGTATATATACCGTTCGTCGAATATGTCTTCGAAATCGCGGTCTAGAGCGGAGAGTAGAGGAAGGCCGAAGAAAGTCTAGAGGAGAAGCGACTCGACAAATAATCCTTTAGCCGTCCACGTTTTGCTTTCTGTAGATATACAAGAGAATTTACTACTAAGGACCGGCCAGCTTCGTTGGAAAGACAAAGCAACTAAGGCGGCCAGAAGGGTTATCTGCTTATATGTGAAACTTCAGATCAACGCAGGTTTTGCCAAGGGGGGTCCCGACACGGGCGTCACACTGAGGCGCTTACCTCCGAGAGAACGACTCACGAGGCTTGCTATTCATTCAATAATTCACGGGCATCCTAGGACCCCCCTCCTTACGCTCCTGGGGACCATGGTACAAAGAAAGCAATAACGCCCTTCACCGTTTTTATTAGTCCAAGAAGTTCTGCTTCCAAAAATACGATCGCAGTATCAAAGTCCACCGAGTCTGTTTCTTCGCTGCGACTCGAGCGCGACATTGGCACTCAAAATATTTCATTTGTGAAGTCGCACTCGTACTTGAATCTAAAGGGCCCCTACCGAGTAGTGGTCAAATTATATTCGAACCATCCAGCGATAATTCATGGGGCTTGATCGAGCCTTTAATCCGCTAGAAATTACGACATTCGCTACCCCAAGCCTATGTGTACTTCTTTTATGAAACTAATAAACAATCAAGAGCATTTGAGTTAGACTAAAAGCTAGGCGGCCGCTGATAAACAAACTAATCGACATATTGGCACAATGATTCATGGGCTCGGCCACAGGTTGAACCAGTTTGACCGCATTCTCATCCCCAGAGCTCTCTTCTTTTAGTCGCGCAAAAGAGAAGAGCGCTGGGATCTAGAACGCAACATTGTTTGTTGACTTTACGCTACACTTAATTAATCAATATTTTAATTACGATTAAAAACATAATCTAAGAAATCTTTAAAATATATATTTGAATCATAGAGAAAACAGAGATAATTGTAAAATAAAGAACTAAATTATTATTACTGCAAGTATTACTACTCAATTATCAACAATTTTGCAATGTTTTGCTCGGCAAATAATGCCTTAGTTGTAGTTCTCCGTTATTTGTTCTCTTAAATATAGTATATATTCCTTGTAACGTAATTTATCTAGCATTCTTTCATTTCTTCCATTCTCTAAACCTTACGGTTTATTTAGCCTATAAACACTAGGCTCAAACTTTTTTTAACTTTAGTTTTGTATCTATATGTATATTATTAATAATCCATAAGGGTACTAGCCAATCCAGACCCAGCATTCGGGTCACGTGGAAACGCTGTAAACCCCATACAATATTCTAGTTAGTCTATTGTATCAATGATACAGAGTAGAGTACTAACTATAAGCCAACTAGAATCCTGTATAGCATGATACAGGATACCAACATGCAAGGGTTAGTCAGGAGCACCCATTGGCCACTTTCGGCTAAATATCTGTTCGGATGAAAAAGGTTGTCTATACTTTCCTGTAATAGAGGTAATCGGCTAACGCTGTTGCCACCCAATTCAGATCATGTGATGTAAACACACATTACTCTGGAGAATTGACTCTTTGAAAATTAATTTTATTCAGATAGGCATGACTGCATTATGATTAGAATGAAAAATGAATAATTCCCCAGAGTAGCATGTTTACATCACGTGATCTGAATTGGGTGGCAACAGCGTTAGCCGATTACCTCTATTGGAAAACACAAGCTAATATTTCTTACATTTGCGAGTACAGATAGTTTGGGCTACAATTTTCGGAACATTGGCGAAATAAACAAACAATTGAATATGCTCGTCTAACATTTTCGTAAAAATCGGTAAATTTCTACGCTTTTCGATTTCTCGAATATCGTTAAACATTTTCAGGTCACGTTAGTGAATGCGGAGTATTTCGAAACGCCTGGTTAAAACCCGAGATTTTCGAATGCAGTTTTTTCTCCTGTCAGATTCCACAACCAATTTACAGTCCCTAGAAGTTTCGGTCTAATCAGTCACAGCTAAGATTCTGAGAAAAAGGTTGCCTAAAAGTTTCTGTCACTAACGACAAAGCGTCAGAATCTTATGTTTTCGTCAAAGCCTCTGCCACACCTAAGAATTTCGGAATGACAATGAAAGCGCCCTAGAATATTCGAGACTGTCTAAGTTACCCTAGGTTCACCGAAGAGATAAAATTTTGCCAGCGTAGTTTGAAATTCATTTAGTTACCGTTTAAATTGCTTTAGAAGTAATATAATGGCATATTAAAGCATTTTAGCGAAAACTCTCGTTGGGTGCCCCTGGTTAGTACGAGGTCTCACTAACTTCCTTATCCCGGGCTGGGTGAAATAACAAAGTACATCTGCTCTCTTATTGCGTACGCATCGTATTCGTGGCAATGTTGTATCGGATATACAATGACTCGCCAAAGCGGCTCGCCATTGCATATCCGATACAACATTGCCACTCATATTGTAAATAGTACTTAACAACTTAAAATTGTTTCTTCGCTTAACTGTTTGTAATTTATTCTTTGTCTGAGAAAATAAAGATTGTTATTGTTGTTGTCGCCTCGACTCTTTCTCGGCTGTAGAACGTAGTTGTTTTGCACAGTACTTCAATTGACTTTTACTTTCTTTTTTCACTATTCTGTGATATATTTTACTTTACGTTTCAAATGCGTTATTCCTTTAAAATGGGCAGTAACATAAACAAAGACCACGAAAGTACGAGCAAAGCCACCAGCAGACGCGGAGAACACCTATGACAGCTTGCCTCACCTCCACTACTTTCTTCACACGATTAACAGGAGTGCATTTCAAATTTCAGAAGTTTTAATCTTCCAAGTGTTAAAAAAGAAAAATTAGATTAGACTCCGCAGGGGCTGCCATGTGGAATAATGGTAATGTCAAAGGCATGTTCTCATTCCCTTTTTATAATTAAACCGCACTATTATGTACTTTTACAGCTGTGGTTTTACCACATGGCGTCCCCCATTTTATCTTCGATATTATTTTTAATTTAAACACAGGCGGTTACATAAGGGAATGTCCTTTGCCTGTAAATGGGGCTCAACGTTATTCTTCTTTTGTATGACATGCAATGATTAAAATAATACTCTTTCTTTTTTGCCTAAGAATATGCACCATCATTCTAAAAGGGCAACAAACACTCGCATCATGTTTTGCTCACCAACTCCCAATTCCCTTAATATACTATTATTTCGTAGACAACTCTGTATCAGTCACGGAGTCTCAGCTCAAATCTAGGGTTTGGGAAAGAAATGAGGGCGAGGGGGAGGCCGTTTCTCCACAGGGAGACTTAAGAGTGACCGATGGATGCTCATATAGAGTTGCCAGCAAAGGCTAGTTACTTCTCACTAATGATAAAACATGTCTATGAGCATCATTGGGATTTATCATAGGTTGGAAATTTCGCTGTTTCTATGACCTCCTCAGCTTTCCATGATGGGTAAAGCCCTATTTCTCCTGTCCTGTGATTGGTTCCCTTTGAGTATCCATCCCAGTGGTTCCCTGCAATGCCAATAAGGTCGCCGATCTCCAGGCTGATTTCTTCACTATTCTGCGCTGTGTGAGGGTGGACTGCACGCACGTTGTGGCTGGACTGGCCGCCAAAATAGTACACATCATCAAGTGACTGGTACAAGCTAGATGCATCTGGATGCCTGGCTTGCATCATTTCGTAGCCTAAGCGACAAACCTGAGTAACAAATATGATAATACTATCTTAAAATACATGTATAATACCTATTAAATTTAGAGCTTGAATCCAGTTACATTTTTGCAGAAATGAGTTTAAAATTGAATTGTACATGATAAAAAGTCAAAGTTTGAAACCCTATCTTGCCGATCTATTACAAAAATTCTGTTTTTTGTTTTTAAGGTAAATAAAAAAACTTGCAACATGTTGCTGCAACAAAGACTGCATTAAAAATTATCCAGTGCACCATGTTACACTGTGTTGACTTTTGAAAAATACACGTATAATTTCACTTTATAATATGACATTAATGGAGCCAGCATTAAGACTGTTCTGAGAAGCTATTTTAGTTATCTTCTCCCCCCTCCCTTTCCTTTTTTTTGTCCTCCTTGCCTTCATCAACACTACTGTGCCTATCCTCGCTTGTTATACAACACTAATCAATGTTAGAAGCTTCGCCGGTGGGTGTGTCTAATATTATCAATCTGCTAACTAACATGACACTCTTTAATAGGAGAACCTTTGCATGTACAGGCTATAAACAACAACAAACTTTATGCAATGACATCAAACACTATGCTAATGAAACAACCATTGTTCTTTTTCCTTTGAATAAAGCCCAGCTATGAGGCTGGGAGCCTTATGGCTGTAAGAAGCTCACATCACAAATCCAATCTATTTAACAACACACATGTATGGCTACTTAGCATTGTACATGTAGGTGCCGTGGTGAGTGTAGGTGCCGTGGTGAGGTGAGTGCAGGTGCAGTGGTGCCATGGTGGGTGAGTGTGGTGCCGTGGTAGGATGAGTGTAGGTGCAGTGGTGGGGTGGGTGCAAGTGCAGTGAGTGTAGGTGATGTGGTGGGGTGAGTTTAGGTGCAGTGGTGGGGTGGGTGCAAGTGCAGTGGTGGAGTGAGTGTAGGTGCAGTGGTGGGTGGGTGTGGTGCCATGGTGGGGTGTGTAGGTGCAGTGGTGGGGTGGGTTCAAGTGCAGTGGTGGGGTGAGTGCAAGTGCAGTGGTGGGGTGAGTGCAAGTGCAGTGGTTGGTGTAGGTGACGTGGTGGTGTAGGTGCTGCGGTGGGGTGGGTGCAAGTGCAGTGGTGGGATGGGTGTAAGTGCTGTGGTGGGGTGAGGTGGGTGTAGGTGCTAACAGATGATACTAATCCTAGTGCAGTTAACTACTTACCTGAGAGGAAAAGGTACAAACAATAAAGTCACATTCAGATAGCATCTGAATATCGAAGATGACACCATGCAAGGAGGAATCACTATAACGAGAACCAAGACCAGCTGATATGGTTATGCCAACATCGCTGATGAATACATAGTCTTTGTACCTGTTCAGAAACAGCAAGAATTAGTGTCCTCAAATCAGTGTTCTCTAAATGTTTTAACTTTCTCAGCATTTTCTGAATACAAGGTACAGCAGAACCACATTATAACGAAGTGTAGGGGACCGGAAAAATAGGTTTGACATATTGACGATTCTTTATAAACGACTCCCAGTTATAATGCTTTTCCAGCAAAAGCACCAACATATTTAGTATATCTGGGTTTTCTACTAACAATTCAACAAAATTTGTTGGAACTTTTATTTGTGACTTGGCACTTAAGCATGAGAGAACATGTGCTGAAATAAACAGTATCCAGCTGTTATGTGTGCAGTGGTTTACATTAATTTTGTTAAGAATAATGTTACTGAAAGTTGAACCATCCCAGAGGAATTGAAGAATCAAAGAGTTAATTAGTCATGCAAATGAAACAACACATTATTCATTCTTTCCGGATAAATTTTAGTAATTTTAAGAGCCTCACAATTCCGTTCATTATAACAGGAATTTCATTATAACCGGGTTCATTACATTTGTATGTCTGGGATCTTATCCAAACAAACTACACAAACTCTATTTTTGCAGAGCTGATAAAACATGTTTGTTATATCAGAGACTTCGTTATAGCCAGGTTCGTTATAACGGGTTCCACTGTATATCTTACTTTCTCTCAGCCTCAGGTAAAACAGAGGGATCATCTGTAGCTATAAATACTCTCTTCTTATCAATGGTCTGCTTCATAGAGAGCCGTTTATAGTACAGTTCTACCCAGTACATGTACTCTTCTATGCTATGGTATGCTGCTTCCGTGTTTATTTTATCTGTCCTGCGAACTTGAATGCTGGAAGGAAACAATTCAGTAATAAATAATTAACACAATCATAAAAAATAAATAGGTTGCATCACCTGAACAAACAATGGTAACTGAGCACCACAACAACAGCTTAAAGTACACCTAACCCCTTTTGCAATTTTTATAGCTATGAAACTTGAGTTTTGAGTACTTCTACGAAGAAATTTTGGGTTGAACTAGAGAATACTCTATGTTCTATGCTTGTTTGAAATGGTGAAAATGTTACCTTTCCTGACCCATGACTGTGAAAGAGAAAGAATGTTGTCCAATTAATTCGACTTTGCAATAATTTCAATAAATACTTAGTATTTTGTCTAAAATGACTTTTTTTCCTTTACTAACATCTCACAGACTGTGTATATTCTCTATATAGGCTTTTACTTACGGCGGTTATGGATCAGTAAAGGTCAAATTTACACGATTTCAAACAAGCGTAGAACATAAAGTATACACTGTAAACCAAAACTTCTCGGAGGTTCATACAATGTAGCTACATGTACAAAAATTGCAAGGGTTATAGTGAAATGTCTACCAAATCAAATAATATTCTGGAGGTCTTTTTATTAATTTGAATCCATATTCAAGGATGAGGAGGTCAATCTCTCAAATTGCTGTGGCACAAAAGTGTGATATTCTGTTAGTTCTATTTGAAAGCAAGTGCCATTGTTTCTGTTTGGCCATTATACATGTACATCAAGCACATTCATGAGTTAAGATGAGTAGAATTTTGACTTGCAACTCGTGAGTTGAAGTTACAGCTAGTACTCTGTGCACACATGAAAGATGCTGTAATGCACCAGCCCCCTCTCCCCCAGCCAACTCCCTGGGGACAAGCAAGGTGTTTGAATATTACCCCATTGGAGCATTGCTAGAATTGACTAATGCACAACCTCTTTAGTCTACATATATGTACGTCAATGGGGGTCATCGTATCAGGGCTCGAAATTGCGCCCAATACGGGCGTAAATACGCCTAGATGTTTTCGTTTTACGCCTAACGTTTTACGCTTAGGCGTAAAATTTTGGAGAATTACGTCTAAAATTTCTAAGGTGGGCGTAAAATTATGCCTCCTTTTTTTTCTTAATTTCGAGCCCTGCATATCTACAAGAACCAATGATAAAGTAGCACTCACCCTACGATTGGTGACTTGAATCCCATCTTTTCTCTCTTGCGATCAATTTCCTTTTGAACGTTGGGTGAATATTGAAATAAGTACTTTGTAAACTGGCCAATCCACCATATGAATGGCTGGCCATGAAGTTTTGACAAACGTTCTGACAAATCTTCTGGTATTGCCAAAGGCATATATGGAGGTCTTGGATACAAACTGTCCACAATTGGTAACAAAATATTTTGCTCAGATGAACTTTTCTCACCAAAGTTAGTCAAATATCCCTTATATGATTCACAATTTTGACTCACTGGCCTAAAAATCCCAGTCCATCCTCTCGCAGAATATCTCCAGCCAGTTGAATCAATTACCAATGTTCTCTGCATCCCGTACGCCACAATAAAGCAATACAAAACATGATGTGCCTGACAGCCATAACCACAGCCCTTATTCATTTGACATACTAGTTTTTTAGCTGCAGAACAGTGCTTTGGATTTTGTAATTCATTTAGCCTCCGTTGGACTGTAGTACTCAAATCACTGTGTTCTTCTAAATGAAATTGGCTTCTTCCATCTAAAGAGTTTAATTTTTCCATGTTATTTGTAATAGAATGGTGCAAAACTTCAATGTTTGTCAGCATATGCGTTAATCGTTTCTTCACACCAATGTCTGCTTTCTTGTTAATTTTTGTAATTTCGCCACTTAGATAATAGAAGAGTTCTCTGACTTCATTCTTTGTTCGCCTTGTAGTCTTTTCATACTCTAAACTTGGAGAGCACGAGACTGTTGTTAAATCTTGATCTGAAGAAAGTTGCTTCTTGCCAATCTTGGCGGCTGCAACTGCTGGTTGTTGCTCTGCTAATTTTCTGTCTGCAACTATTCGCTTTAATGTGGCTCGGAGTTTTTTCTCTTTAGCGCTCACCTTGAACTCTAACTCATCTTTTTGGGACTGCATCTCTGCTACAATTGCCTTCAGCTTTTGATTCTGTGTTTTTAATAGCTCGACATGTCTTTCCTTTCTATCCAAAGCAACCTGGTTCCTGTTCGAATCTTCCACGAGTACAAATAAATGCCAACCCATGTAACCGAGAATCAGTAACCATACGGTGAGCAGTATGAGTAAATAGCGCCACGATCTTCTAGGCATTTTCCCTGTTTTAAGCACAGAGTTTCCTAAAGAGAAAGAATGTCTGAAGCTGACGAAAAACGCTTCCAAATAGTTTGTAGTTGTAAAAATATGTAGGCTGTAGTTCGAGGTTCCCGCCAGGCGTCCACTTGGCACCTTTCGCGTGAGCACTTACTTCGAACGACAGTTTCAAAAATCATTAGTTAAAGGTTTTCTTTGATAAACTATACGTGCAGATTAAGGCAATCACTAAAACTAAAAAGTTATGGATCTGACAAATTGCGCTATACGGTATACCTCCGTAAAAACCCTCTGATGCCACATCATCGGATATGCGGTCGCACGCGCGCTCCGTAGCTCTTGATCTCTTGCTGATTGGTTGGCTGATTGTAAGAGCCCTCGAACGACTGACCAGCAGTGTTCCCCCATTGACCATGATGCAATAGGTAAGTACTCCATGGGAGAATGCCATGGATGCACCCGTATCAGTTGTTGACTCTGTTCAGTAACATCCTGCTTCATTCACTATCACGTACCCTCATTCACTATCATCTACTATCATCTAGGCTCATCCACTATCATCTACCATCATTCAGTATCATCTAGGCCCATCCACTATCATCTACCCTCATTCACTATCATCTAGGCAAATCCACTATCATCTACCCTCATTCACTATCATCTACCCTCATCCACTCTCATCTAGGCTCATCCACTATCATCTACCCTCATTCAGTATCATCTTGGCCCATCCACTATCATCTACCCTCATCTAGCCTCATCTACTATCATCTAGGCTCATCCACTATCATCTACCCTCATTCAGTATCATCTAGGCCCATCCACTATCATATAGGCTCATCCACTATCACTTACCCTCATTCACTATCATCTAGACTCATCCATTATCATCTACCCTCATTCACTATCATCTAGGCCCATCCACTATCATCTAGCCTCATCCATTCTCATCTAGGCTCATCCACTATCATCTACCCTCATCCACTCTCATCTAGGCTCATCCACTATCATCTACCCTCATTCAGTATCATCTAGGCCCATCCACTATCATCTACCCTCATCTAGCCTCATCCACTATCATCTACCGTCATTCACTATCATCTAGGCAAATCCACTATCATCTACCGTCATTCACTATCATCTACCCTCATTCACTATCATCGAGGCTCATCCACTATCATCTACCCTCATTCACTATCATCTAAACTCATCCACTATCATCTAGCCTCATTCACTATCATCTACCCTCATTCAGTATCATCTAGGCCCATCCACTATCATCTAGCCTCATTCACTATCATATAGGCTCATCCACTATCATCTAGGCTCATCCACTATCATCTACCCTCATTCACTATCATCTAGGCCCATCCACTCTCATCTACCCTCATTTACTATCATCTAAACTCATCCACTATCATCTACCCTCATTCACTATCATATCGGCTCATCCACTATCATCTACCCTCATTCACTATCATCGAGGCTCATCCACTATCATCTACCCTCATTCACTATCATCGAGGCTCATCCACTATCATCTACCCTCATTCACTATCATCTAGGCTCATCCACTATCATCTACCCTCATCCACTATCATTTAGGCTCATCCACTATCATCTACCCTCATTCACTATCACCTAGGCCCATCCACTATCATCTACCCTCATCCACTATCATCTAGCCTCATTCACTATCATCTAAACTCATCCACTATCATCTAGCCTCATTCACTATCATATAGGCTCATCCACTATCATCTAGGCTCATTCACTATCATATAGGCTCATCCACTATCATCTAGGCTCATCCACTATCATCTACCCTCATTCACTATCATCTAGGCCCATCCACTCTCACCTACCCTCATTTACTATCATCTAAACTCATCCACTATCATCTACCCTCATTCACTATCATATCGGCTCATCCACTATCATCTACCCTCATTCACTATCATCGAGGCTCATCCACTATCATCTACCCTCATTCACTATCATCTAGGCTCATCTACTATCATCTAGGCTAATCCACTATAATCTACCCTCATTCACTACCATCTAGCCTCATTCACTATCATCTAGGCTCATCCACTATCATCTAAACTCATCCACTATCATCTAGCCTCATTCACTATCATCTACCCTCATTCACTATCATCTGGGCAAATCCACTATCATCTACCCTCATTCACTATCATCTACCCTCATCCACTATCATCTAGGATCATCCACTATCATCTACCCTCATTCAGTATCATCTAGGCCCATCCACTATCATCTACCCTCATCTAGCCTCATCTACTATCATCTAGGCTAATCCACTATAATCTACCCTCATTCACTATCATCTAGCCTCATTCACTATCATCTAGGCTCATCCACTATCATCTACCCTCGTTCACTATCATCTAAACTTATCCACTATCATCTAGCCTCATTCACTATCATCTAGGCCCATCCACTATCATCTACCCTCATCTAGCCTCATCTACTATCATCTAGGCTCATCCACTATCATCTGCCCTCATTCAGTATCATCTAGGCCCATCCACTATCATCTAGGCTCATCCACTATCATCTACCCTCATCCACTATCATTTAGGCTCATCCACTATCATCTACCCTCATTCACTATCACCTAGGCCCATCCACTATCATCTACCCTCATCCACTATCATCTAGCCTCATTCACTATCATATAGGCTCATCCACTATCATCTAGGCTCATCCACTATCATCTACCCTCATTCACTATCATCTAGGCCCATCCACTCTCACCTACCCTCATTTACTATCATCTAAACTCATCCACTATCATCTACCCTCATTCACTCTCATCTAGGCTCATCCACTCTCATCTAGTCTCATCCACTATCATCTACCCTCATTCACTATCATCTAGGCTCATCCACTCTCATCTAGGCTCATCCACTATCATCTACCCTCATTCAGTATCATCTAGGCCCATCCACTATAATCTACCCTCATTCACTATCATCTAGCCTCATTCACTATCATGTAGGCTCATCCACTATCATCTACCCTCATTCACTATCATCTAAACTCATCCACTATCATCTAGCCTCATTCACTATCATCTACCCTCATTCAGTATCATCTAGGCCCATCCACTATCATCTACCCTCATCCACTATCATCTAGCCTCATTCACTATCATCTAAACTCATCCACTATCATCTAGCCTCATTCACTATCATATAGGCTCATCCACTATCATCCAGGCTCATCCACTATCATCCAGCCTCATGCACTCTCATCTACCCTTATTCACTATCATCTACCCTCATCCACTCTCATCTAGGCTCATCCACTATCATCTACCCTCATCCACTCTCATCAAGGCTCATCCACTATCATCTACCCTCATTCAGTATCATCTAGGCCCATCCACTATCATCTACCCTCATCTAGCCTCATCCACTATCATCTACCGTCATTCACTATCATCTAGGCAAATCCACTATCATCTACCGTCATTCACTATCATCTACCCTCATTCACTATCATCGAGGCTCATCCACTATCATCTACCCTCATTCACTATCATCTAGCCTCATCCACTATCATCCACCCTCATTTACTATAATCTACCCTCATTCACTATCATCTAGCCTCATTCACTATCATCTAGGCTCATCCACTATCATCTACCCTCATTCACTATCATCTAAACTCATCCACTATCATCTAGCCTCATTCACTATCATCTACCCTCATTCAGTATCATCTAGGCCCATCCACTATCATCTAGCCTCATTCACTATCATATAGGCTCATCCACTATCATCTAGGCTCATCCACTATCATCTACCCTCATTCACTATCATCTAGGCCCATCCACTCTCATCTACCCTCATTTACTATCATCTAAACTCATCCACTATCATCTACCCTCATTCACTATCATATCGGCTCATCCACTATCATCTACCCTCATTCACTATCATCGAGGCTCATCCACTATCATCTACCCTCATTCACTATCATCGAGGCTCATCCACTATCATCTACCCTCATTCACTATCATCTAGGCTCATCCACTATCATCTACCCTCATCCACTATCATTTAGGCTCATCCACTATCATCTACCCTCATTCACTATCACCTAGGCCCATCCACTATCATCTACCCTCATCCACTATCATCTAGCCTCATTCACTATCATCTAAACTCATCCACTATCATCTAGCCTCATTCACTATCATATAGGCTCATCCACTATCATCTAGGCTCATTCACTATCATATAGGCTCATCCACTATCATCTAGGCTCATCCACTATCATCTACCCTCATTCACTATCATCTAGGCCCATCCACTCTCACCTACCCTCATTTACTATCATCTAAACTCATCCACTATCATCTACCCTCATTCACTATCATATCGGCTCATCCACTATCATCTACCCTCATTCACTATCATCGAGGCTCATCCACTATCATCTACCCTCATTCACTATCATCTAGGCTCATCTACTATCATCTAGGCTAATCCACTATAATCTACCCTCATTCACTACCATCTAGCCTCATTCACTATCATCTAGGCTCATCCACTATCATCTAAACTCATCCACTATCATCTAGCCTCATTCACTATCATCTACCCTCATTCACTATCATCTGGGCAAATCCACTATCATCTACCCTCATTCACTATCATCTACCCTCATCCACTATCATCTAGGATCATCCACTATCATCTACCCTCATTCAGTATCATCTAGGCCCATCCACTATCATCTACCCTCATCTAGCCTCATCTACTATCATCTAGGCTAATCCACTATAATCTACCCTCATTCACTATCATCTAGCCTCATTCACTATCATCTAGGCTCATCCACTATCATCTACCCTCGTTCACTATCATCTAAACTTATCCACTATCATCTAGCCTCATTCACTATCATCTAGGCCCATCCACTATCATCTACCCTCATCTAGCCTCATCTACTATCATCTAGGCTCATCCACTATCATCTGCCCTCATTCAGTATCATCTAGGCCCATCCACTATCATCTAGGCTCATCCACTATCATCTACCCTCATCCACTATCATTTAGGCTCATCCACTATCATCTACCCTCATTCACTATCACCTAGGCCCATCCACTATCATCTACCCTCATCCACTATCATCTAGCCTCATTCACTATCATCTAAACTCATCCACTATCATCTAGCCTCATTCACTATCATATAGGCTCATCCACTATCATCTAGGCTCATCCACTATCATCTACCCTCATTCACTATCATCTAGGCCCATCCACTCTCACCTACCCTCATTTACTATCATCTAAACTCATCCACTATCATCTACCCTCATTCACTATCATATCGGCTCATCCACTATCATCTACCCTCATTCACTATCATCGAGGCTCATCCACTATCATCTACCCTCATTCACTATCATCTAGGCTCATCTACTATCATCTAGGCTAATCCACTATAATCTACCCTCATTCACTACCATCTAGCCTCATTCACTATCATCTAGGCTCATCCACTATCATCTAAACTCATCCACTATCATCTAGCCTCATTCACTATCATCTACCCTCATTCACTATCATCTAGGCTCATCCACTATCATCTACCCTCGTTCACTATCATCTAAACTTATCCACTATCATCTAGCCTCATTCACTATCATCTAGGCCCATCCACTATCATCTACCCTCATCTAGCCTCATCTACTATCATCTAGGCTCATCCACTATCATCTGCCCTCATTCAGTATCATCTAGGCCCATCCACTATCATATAGGCTCATCCACTATCACTTACCCTCATTCACTATCATCTAGACTCATCCATTATCATCTACCCTCATTCACTATCATCTAGGCCCATCCACTATCGTCTAGCCTCATTCACTATCATCTAGGCCCATCCACTCTCATCAACCCTCATTCACTACCATCTAGCCTCATCCACTCTCATCTAGGCTCATGCACTCTCATCTACCCTCATTCACTATCATCTACCCTCATCCACTCTCATCTAGGCTCATCCACTCTCATCTAGGCTCATCCACTATCATCTACCCTCATCCACTCTCATCTAGGCTCATCCACTCTCATCTAGGCTCATCCACTATCATCTACCCTCATTCACTATCATCTAGGCTCATCCACTATCATCTACCCTCATCCACTCTCATCTAGGCTCATCCACTATCATCTACCCTCATTCAGTATCATCTAGGCCCATCCACTATCATCTACCCTCATTCACTATCATCTAGGCTCATCTACTATCATCTAGGCTAATCCACTATAATCTACCCTCATTCACTATCATCTAGCCTCATTCACTATCATGTAGGCTCATCCACTATCATCTACCCTCATTCACTATCATCTAAACTCATCCACTATCATCTAGCCTCATTCACTATCATCTACCCTCATTCAGTATCATCTAGGCCCATCCACTATCATCTACCCTCATCCACTATCATCTAGCCTCATTCACTATCATCTAAACTCATCCACTATCATCTAGCCTCATTCACTATCATATAGGCTCATTCACTATCATCTAGGCTCATCCACTATCATCTACCGACATTCACTATCATCTAGGCTCATCTACTATCATCTAGGCTAATCCACTATAATCTACCCTCATTCACTATCATCTAGCCTCATTCACTATCATCTAGGCTCATCCACTATCATCTACCCTCATTCACTATCATCTAAACTCATCCACTATCATCTAGCCTCATTCACTATCATCTAGGTTCATTCACTATCATCTAACCTCATCCACTCTCATCTACCCTCATTTACTATCATCTAAACTCATCCACTATCATCTAGCCTGATTCTCTATCATCTAGGCTCATCCACTATCATCTAGGCTCATTCACTATCATCTACCCTCATTATTCACTATCATCGTAAGCCTCATTCACTATCATCTACTCTCATCCACTATCATCCGGTAAGGCTCATTACCTATATATCATCCGGGCTCATTAGCTATCATCTAGGCTCAGTCACTATATTATCTAGGCTAATTCACTATTATCTTTTTAAGGTCCATTCATTACTGCGACTTATCCAAGGAACCAACAATACAAATTTACATTACAAATATACATATTTATGGCAGCCATTGATTGCCATCTTCATGACATACAAGTGGCGCGATGGCAAAGCCATCTTTAGAATCGTTTTCTAATCTTTAATGCTCTCTAACTCTATAGGACTGGATACATGGCAAAATTCAACTTCTAGGTATTTAGGTATATTTTAGCCTTTTAATGTGAAACGGTAGATGTTGAATAATCGACTATGTGAATTGATATTGCGCATAGGAAATAAACTGACGTCTTCTCACGGGATATTG
This sequence comes from Actinernus sp. WN-2022, assembly GCA_030867875.1. Classification (NCBI taxonomy): domain Eukaryota; kingdom Metazoa; phylum Cnidaria; class Anthozoa; order Actiniaria; family Actinernidae; genus Actinernus; species Actinernus sp. WN-2022. Next base: position 123,437,367 of record JAOWCC010000577.1, read on the forward strand.
AAAACATGAAAGTGTTTTATTACGGTTGTCTGATTCTATAACAAATTTTAATCTTATACGGTCCAAGTAGTCAGGCTGCGCGGAACCTCTAGTTCGCTAATATCTAGCTGGTAGGCATTATTATTCATGTAATTTTGCTATCGCCTCATTTATTTCTTCTTTCTCTTATTTGCGAGGCCCTCGAAATTAAGAGAAAATATCATTGACACATCATTCAGGGACGTTTCGCTCTACAATAATTAGGTCGGGAAGGAATTTTTAACGGGCTATATACACGCAAAGGCTCGATTATTATTGGACCTTAATTTAGCTTTGCTTTATGCACTTATCAATGCCGGATATAAATTCGTTTATATAGATGTATATATATATATATCCCCATATGTGTGTTTGTTTTTCCTACAATGCACAAACAATCGCTTCGTTTAGTGCCTAAATGCCTAACAATTTTTCTTAGCACCAGTGGGACTTGAAATCAACAAACGTTAGAAACAAAGGATGTTTTTAAAGTTCTTATAGTGCAGCATTTATAACTTTTAGTTATAACTTTGGCTTTCAAAATAATATTTCAATATCAAACAAGTGTTGTTCCCCTTACTTTTCTGAGAAGTTTCCTTTTTATTGTAGCAAAATCACAATAGTGGTAGAAATGTACTTTCGTTTCTTTGATATATTCAAGGGCGTATCTAGCCTATAGGCCCGTAGTCCCGGACCTACACATTTTACAGCCTACTTGTCTTATTACAAGTGAATGTTGGGCTTGAGGAGCTGTCGAAATACACAAAACATGACCTGAAAGTGCAGCAGAAGGCATTTGTGAAAGTCTAAATCTAAAAAAATTCCGGTGAAGCATGCTCCCGGACCCCTCAAGAAGCGACCCTTACCGAGCGGTTGTTTGGGCCTACAAATTTGAAAAACCTGGCTGATATTCTATTTGGGGGCTTAGTCTTAAGCTTCTAATCGGAACGCTTGAAAACTCTCAATACTCCGTATTAATTCTGATATTCGTTATATTAAGAAATCACTAAAATAAACTGGCCAGAATCGGAGATAAATATTAATTAATAGTTATAACTGTGAAACTAAAATATGTTATTTACTTTAATCTTTTAAAACAAAACCTTTTTGTTTGCTTCAGTAGCTGATTCAACGTAAACAAAAAGCGGCCGTGATTCTTCTCAGGTAAAGAATTAACCGTGTCCGAAAGGGTGAAAAATCCGCGCGTATTATCGGCAAAAAAAACACTAGTTTAATAACTAAGGAAGCCGTCTATAACAGTTTCCTCGGTAAAGCACGCGGCTGAGACAGTTATTTTAAGAGTTAAAGTTTTTTATAGCGAAATTTCTGCCACCTATAATCATTTTGTTATCTGGAAACTACCGAAGTAGCAATAGACCTTTGCACGTTACGTAGCAATAGACCTTTGCACGTTACGTCATCTCGGATAAGGACGTAAAATCGTAGGACTAGTGTCCCCAATTAGCTGCAAAGCTAAATACATTGACACTTAAATAAAGTCACTTACGTCATCACCAACATGCTTGTCATGCCCTTTGTCATTTGAATCTCTGGGGATTGAGTGCAAACCATCTATACTAGATCCTATTTTAGCTACTTATCCAAACAACCGCATGCTCTACTGAATAAACTACCTCACTGTATACATTTATTTTGATTATCAAACAGTATTGTTTCGAAGTCTGCTAATATTTTAGGGACCGATAAGAAGAGCAGATTTTTTAATCTTCAACCGCACGGTAATTATATTCCTGCACTTGACGAGATTGGCGGACGAGTTTTGCTAGGGAGAATTATGCTATTGAAGCTAATAAAAATGTTTTTTAATGTAAGAAGCACAATGGTCTGTGTGCTACGTTTTGTTTGGCTTTTTAAGCGTTCCGAACAAGTTACTAAATCCCCTAATGATTTGGCATCACAATTCTTATCTCAAAACTCATCCTTAAGGTGGCTCGCCTGGATTTTCCAGGGACGCACCATACCCAATTTGAACGGCTGCTACTCCACTGTCAGAGCACGGTCGAGCTAGCCACTTCACCCATTTACTAGAAATAGAATAAACTTTCCAAAAATGTAGGTTTGTTTGACATCGGTGTTACCATAGCAACACAGCGTTGACGTCATGTGTTTTACATATCAGCAATTTTCTTGAAATCTAGACCTAAACTTTTAAAACGACCTAGTGTCCCTTGTAGTCTAAATGTAGGCCTTCAAGACTGCAAAGCTTAAAAAAAATTGTATGAGAGCGTTTTCGAAAAAAAATGGGTTGAATATTTTCATTCAAAAAATAAACAATTCGCCTTACTTCCTGTTTAGTCGTCGAGAACTGTGTGTTCTGGACCGATTCAAACGCTGTTTTTAGCATATTTCATACCTGTGACATAGGACTACTTGCCATGAAAATTTCATTCCATTTGCTTTATTCGATTTCGGTTTATGAAATAATAAGTAATGTAATAAATATGCTCATTTTACTCAGAATAGTAATGTATTTTCTAAGGAAGCTGTAATTCGAAAACTAGTCGATAAAATGTTGTTTAAATCTTTTCACCTGAAATTCAACATGTACTACCCTTGCCCTGTAAATTTCAAGAGCATTGAATCATTTTAAGGGCGCGAAATAAAAACAAAAACACAGGGAACTTTTACATTCATCCACGCAAGCTTCATTGCTGTATCATTTTGTTTATAGCTTGTGTCTTTCCGAAATTTCTCTTTTGTCTAGATTCTACATACTTGTGTGCTTTTGAACTAACAAGTTTACCATACACGCTTGCTACACTTCGCTAATGCCGGAACGCTCGTGCAAATTCTGTTTTTAGTACAATAGTCACGCTGCCAGTTGTAACGCTGTTATAATATAACTTATAATATTTATTTACAAAAGGTTTTATAATATCACTAATACAAAATCTCGTTTTTAATTTATATTTAGAAAATGTGGTCTAGACGTCACGGGCACTTTTTCCCGATCTGGTTACTAAAAGCACACTTATTCAACATTATCATCCCGCACTGCCAAGCTTCGTGGTTTAACTATATAATTTGCATGTCATTGTCCTAAGAACAGAATTTGCACGAGCGTTCCGGCGGTAGCGAAGCGTAGCATGCGTGCATGGTAAACTCGTTAGTTCAAAAGCACACAAGTATGTAGAATCTAGACAAAAGAGAAATTTCGGAAAGACACAAGCTATAAACAAAATGATACAGCAATGAAGCTTGCGTGGATGAATGTAAAAGTTCCCTATGTTTTTGTTTTTATTTTGCGCCCTTAAAATGTTCAATGCTCTTGAAATTTACAGGGCAAGGCCAGTACATGTTGAATTTTAGGTGAATGGATTTAAAAATATATTTATCGACTAGTTTTCGAATTACAGCTTCCTTAGCAAATACGTTACTATTTTGAGTAAAATGAGCATATTTATTACATTACTTATTATTCCATAAACCGAAATCGAATAAAGCAAATTGCCACAGGTATGAAATATGCTAAAAACAGCGTTTGAATCGGTCCGGCAAACACAGTTCTCGACCTGACTAAACAGGAAGTAAGGCGAACTGTTAATTTTTTGAATGAAAATATTCAACCCATTTTATTTCGAAAAACGCTCTCATACAATTTTTTTAAACTTTGCAGTCTTGAAGGCCTACATTTAGACTACAAGGAACACTAGGTCGTTTTAAAAGTTTAGGTCTAGATTTCGAGAAAATTGCTGATATGTAAAACACATGACGTCAACGCTGTGTTGCTATGGTAACACCGATGTCAAACAAACCTACATTTTTGGAAAGTTTATTCTATTTCTAGTAAATGGGTGAAATGGCTAGCCCGACCGTGCTCTGACAGTGGAGTAGCAGCCGTTCAAAGTGGATATGGTGCGTCCCTGGAAAATCCAGGCGAGCCACCTTAAGGCAAAGGTGTTCAAAGTGAACTGGTACTTGATTAAAGTTGTTTTTAAGCTCCAAGAGAATATCAAACAATGGAATTGCGAAAAATGCTACGCTATAATAACTTTAACTTTCCTTTGTTTCTAATTTTGGCAATTTCAAATCCCACTGGCGCAAAGAAAATTTGTTAGGCATTAGGCACTAAATGAGTGATTGTTTGCGTACGTATTTGCAAGAATGGTATTGTAATCCTGAGTAGCTAATTTTGTAAACGTTTCTAAGTTATAGAAAACGTCACTAAAATTAGTTTAAAATGCAGCAGTGACCAAGTAATACTAATTATAAGAATAATGCTATACCTGTATATTATAATTACAAGCTAAATGAAATTGTAGACCAGACAATGCACGAACTAGGGCGCAGTAACCCACGGCCTGTTAAATTTAGCTATTATACTGGATGCGGTTTTTAGATTTAAACTCCTGCCTTTTGTTATAACGAACGGTAGTTTCCAGTGAACAAAATGATTATAGGTAGCAGAAATTTCGCTATAAAAACTTTAACTGATAAAGTAACTGTCTCAGCCGCGTGCTTTACTGAGTAAACTGTTATAGACGGTTCCTTAGTTATTAAACTTGTGTTTTTTTTGTAATACGCGCGAATTTTTCATGATTTCGGACGCGGTTACCTGACAAGAATCACGGCCGCTTTTTGTTTACGTTGAATCATGCTACTGAAGCAAACAAAAAGGTTTTGTTTTCAAAGATTAAAGTAAGCAACATATTTTAGTTTCACAGATATAACTGTTAATTAATATTTATCTCCGATTCCGAGCAGTTTATTTTAGTAATTTCTTAATATAACGAATATCAGAGGCAAAATTGTTTGTAATTAATACAGGAGTATTAAGAGATTTTGCCTCCACTACACAATTCAGACACACACAGTCACGTAGGATACTTGGGCATGTTGGTCAGCCGAGCCCAACGACGTTTATTCATATAATTGCTCATAATTGCTTACAGGCATTCGTTCTTCAACTTTTAGTCTCATATTTACTACTATTATTAATTATTGCGACACTGCCGGATACGAAAACCCAAAACCACTGTGTGGACTAAACGGGAACGTATACTCCCACCAATGCAGTGCCGCCAACTCTGGGAGCTGAGGTCATCTAAATACATTTAGTCCGATTTAAATTAAACTCGGACGATTCTAACCTAGCCAGAATGGTTTCCCTTAATGTTCGTTATGCCTCCGGCTTCTGGATCCAATCATTTAAAAAAAATGAAGCAAGGTAGCAAGGCTGACCTAGACTGAATTCAAACTCTTAACAGTCACCTACTTATGGCACACTACATTACCCATAATTCTCAGCACTACTCTCCCCAGGCTTCTGTTCCGTGCCAGCAAAATATTCATTTCTGTGAATTTCGTACCTCAACTAACATAAATTACACTTTTCATGCGTCCTGATTAGGTGATAAACCCCTAACTGAGTATATTAAAACAACGACAGCGTATTTCTACCATTGGAGTGATTAACCCGGGCCGTGAAATATATAGTAAAGTTATACCATGGTAGCCTCGGATTCTTTTGTTCTCCGAGGCACATTTAAACCACTAATTTTCCCTGATGGCAGGGATATTGAGAAATATGCATTGTTGGCGGGAAATTTCAGTCATCACGTATTTCAATCTGCATATTCTTCTCTTAATTTCTCAAACCTGCTTCTTCCATGTGGGATACTTAAAACCATAAACGTGACGTAATTAAAATCCATTCATGCTCTTTGAATATTTAGTCAACCGCATATTTACATTGTATTTTAGTGTTATTCTTCTCAAAAACAACACGCTTTTCCCCAGGGGAAGCCAGGGTCGTTTAATCAATGGCGCTCAGTCAAGCATTAAACAAAACGTTTTCGAAAGCAACTCGACTGCGACGTCTTTAGTTTCGGCAGAGAAAACTAAACTTCTCAGTGATTTGTTCCGTTCCTCGGCGATCATGGTATAACAAATCTTCCCTCGGCTCTCGGGGCAATTTAAATCACTAATACCCCGAAATGCCATGGTATAACCTATAATAATAGCATACTATTGCTGGTTTTCACTTGACGTCATAGCCGCCATGCTGGTGCCCTTAAACAATAGATTCCTCGTTAGCTTCTTTTGTTGGGGCACCGACATGGCCGCCATGCCCTTTGTCATTTGAATCTCTGGGGATTGAGTGAAAACCAGCAATTACACCCTAATTCTTTTGCGTCTATTTGACTATATATCAATCTAACTAATACACGGCTTGGATAAAATTGTTACGCGTACTAAAAAAAAAAGAGTTCGGCTCGGATAAATTTAGTAGTGTAAATGGATTGCCGCGCCTAATTTTACCCGTGCCGAACCAACAATTTTACCCGTGCCTGGCCCTTCTAAATAGGTAGTCCGAGCACGTGTAAAATTGGTACGGGTACCAAAATATGGGTTCGGCTGGGATAAAATTCGTAGTGTAAACGATCACCCGGACCAAACGCGATGTTATTCTATATATGGCCTTCGATCGTATTGGCAAGCGGTCACACTCAGAAGTTTACAATTCAAGATGGCGGACAAACGCAGGCCGCACATTTTCTTGGCTGTGGCTGTGACTTGCTTGGAAAGAAACTTCTCAAAATAATGAAAGAAGAAACCATGAAATGAAGCCTTGAAAACGCAAAAAAAACGAAGGAGGAGAGATTAGCGTAGCTACTAACCTCATGAACAATCCGAGTCCCGTTTTTTATTCGGCCCTGGTTTTGCTAACGCCTTTTCATACCTTTATCAAGTCTAGAACTTACGTTGATGTTGTTGGCATTATATAAGGCTTCCAAACTTTCTTTATCCGCCATCTTGGATGGACGAACAGCGCATGCGTTCTGAAGTAAATAATCAATTTGGTACGGCAAAAAAATGATAGTGTAAACGAGGAGCGAAACCATTTGTTTGGTACCCGTACCACTTATCCGAGCCGTGCCAAAAAGTCACTGTAGTGTAAATGGGCCTTTTGTTTCACGGGTTAATGAAACCCAATCCCCAGAGATTCAAATAACAAAGACGTGGCCGCCATGTTGGATGAACTAACAAGAGAAGCTAACGAGGAATCTTTTGTTACTGTCATCCAACATGGCGGCCATGCCGTCACATGCAACCCAGCAATTGAGAATCTCATGCAGGATTTATTTAACCGATTTCGCTATAATAAAAAGGAAACTTCTCAGAAACACTTGTTTGATTTTGAAATGTTATTTTGAAAGCCAAAATTATAACTAAATCCCCTAGCTTTTATATTGTATCGATTTAGCCACAACAAGACCCAAGCCGAATGTAAATAAGTGCTGCACTATAAGAACTTAAACTTTCCTTTATTGTTTCTAACGTTTGTTGATTTCAAGTAACCGCTGGCGCTAAGGAATATTGTCAGATATTGTTAGGCATTTAGGCACTAAACGAAGCGATTGTTTGCGCATTAGGAAAAACAAACACACATATGAGGATATATATATATATGTATACACTCGTTTTCAAAAACATTGCTTTTGATTTATATATATATACCTTTTGTTCTCCATTGTTTTAGCTGTCAAATTTGACAAGAATACAAAAGGTATATATATATTTGCAGTGCAATGTTTTTGAAAACGGGTGTGTATATAGATATCTAGCATGTTTTCACAAAAGGGGGTCTTTAAGTTCTAGGGCTCCTTTTGTGAAAACAGCGTAGATCTTGTGTGCCTTTAGCTTTAAAAGCCAGTAACTCGTGTTTCTGCCGTTTTATTCGAAGCGCAAATGACAGTTTACGACTTTTCTGGCCTTTCTTTCCAATAATTGATCTCTAGGTATTTTATGGGGGTGGTGTGGGGTGGGGAGGAGTAGTTCAAAAATTTTCGCGAAAAACAAACTTTGCCTGACGTATGGCGCAACGATTTGCTTAGTCAAAGATGTACATTTTCCACTAGGTCTGAGAAAAAAAAGTGCATTTTTGGGATGAAAACGTTGAAAAGTGAGTTACTGGCTTTTAAAGCCAACAAGGACGCATTAATTTACTTGTGTAACCTAAATTTCAAAGTGGCGCCATTTCTCGACCTTTTAATGGATTTCGATGTACTATACGGCAATACAATGTTCTCGTCCTGTAGATCAAGTTTAATTAATGGAATTTTCCTGTATTTTCAGTAAAAATACCAGAAAATGGCCTTTTTCTAACCTAACCCTAACCTCTAGCTCTCAAATAAAGAAATTATGGGATAGATCTCACACAAGTAAATTATGGGATAGTAAGGCCAGAAAAGTCTTAAACTGTCATTTGCCGTTTCAAGAAAACGGCAAAAAACACGAGTTACTGGCTTTTAAAGCTAAAGGCACACAAGATCTAGCATGTTTTCACAAAAGGGGGTCTTAAGTTCTAGGGCTCCTTTTGTGAAAACAGAGTAGATATATATCTTGATACGTTCTGATGGTGTAGTGGTTAACACATCGGATTAGTATGCCGAAGCCATGGGTTCGAATCCCACTCAGGTCATGTTTTTCTCTTTCACCTTTATTCTGATTGTTAATATTAGGGATGGGTTTTCTTCTCTCTGCTGATACTTAATATATATATCATATATATATATATATTAATATATATATATCAGTATTATCACGGCATTTAGAAGGCCTAAGAACTTAAAAGAATTAAACTTGCGCCTTCAAAATTTCTTTCAAAGCAACAACTCGCGTCCGGTTGTTTTAAATGCAACAAAAGGTGCGATTTGTGACAAAACTACTTTTTGGAGTTTGTCTCTTAGCTTTTTCTAGCTGTGCCACAGACGAGCAATATCTTCTCTCTGTCACAGAGAAGAGAGGGAAACCCAAACTGAGAGAAATGACCGATAAACGCCATTCCCATTTCTAGACCACAGATAGACAAAAGGACAACGTAAATGAGCCTAGATGATAGTGAATGGGGTAGATGATAGCGTGGATGAGGCTAGATGATAGTGAATGAGGGTAGATGAGAGTGCGTGAACCTATGGATGATACTGTGGGTGAGGCTGGATGATAGTGAATGAGGCTAGATGATAGTGGATGAGCCTGCATGATAGTGGATGAACTTGGATGATAGTGAATGAGGGTAAATGAGCCTAGATGATAGTGAATGGGGGTAGATGATAGCGTGGATGAGGCTAGATGATAGCAGATGAGCCTAGATGATAGTGAATGGGGGTAGATGATAGTGGATAAGGGTAGATGAGAGTGGATGAGGGTAGATGATAGCTAATGAGGGTAGATGACAGTGGATGAGCCTAGATGATAGTGAATAAGGGTAGATAACAGTGAATGAGGGTAGATGACAGTGGATGAGCCTGGATGAGACTAGATGATAGTGAATGAGGGTAGATGATAGTGGATGAGCCTAGATGATAGTGGATGAGGGTAAATGAGCCTAGATGTTAGTGAATGGGGGTAGATGATAGCGTGGATGAGGCTAGATGATATATAGCAGATGAGCCTAGATGATAGTGAGGGTAAATGAGCCTAGATGATAGTGAATGAGTGTAGATGATAATAGATGAGGCTAGATGATAGTGATTTAGGGTAGATGATAGTGGATGAGTTTAGATGATAGTAAATGAGGGTAGATGAGAGTGGATGGGCCTAGATGATAGTGAATGAGGGTAGATGATAGTGGATGAGGCTAGATGAGGGTAGATGATAGTGGATGGGCCTAGATGATACTGAATGAGGGTAGATGATAGTGGATGAGCCTAGATGAGAGTGGATGAGGGTAGATGATAGTGGATGAGCCTAGATGAGAGTGGATGAGGGTAGATGATAGTGAATGAGGGTAGATGATAGTGGATGAGCCTAGATGAGAGTGGATGAGCCTAGATGAGAGTGGATGAGGCTAGATGATAGTGAATGAGGGTAGATGATAGTGGATAAGCCTAGATGATAGTGAATGAGGGTAGATGTGGGTAGATGATAGTGAATGAGGCTAGATGATAGTGAATGAGGGTAAATGATAGTGGATGAGGGTAGATGAGAGTGGATGAGGCTAGATGAGAGTGGATGAGGCTAGATGAGAGTGGATGAGGCTAGATGATAGTGAATGAGGGTAGATGATAGTGGATGAGCCAAGATGATAGTGGATGAGGGTAAATGAGCCTAGATGATAGTGAATGGGGGTAGATGATAGCGTGGATGAGGCTAGATGATAGCAGATGAGCCTGGATGATAGTGGATGAGCCTAGATGTTAGTGAATGAGGGTAGATGATAGTGGATGAGGCTAGATGACAGTGAATGAGGGTAGATGACAGTGAATGAGAGTAGATGACAGTGGATGAGCCTGTATGAGAGTGGATGAGCCTGGATGAGAGTGGATGAGGCTAGATGATAGTGAATGAGGGTAGATGATAGTGGATGAGCCAAGATGATAGTGGATGAGCGTAAATGAGGCTAGATGATAGCGAATGAGGGTAGATGATAGTGGATGAGGGTGGATGAGGCTAGATGATAGTGGATGAGCCGAGATGATATAGATGAGGCTAGATGATAGTGAATGAGGGTAGATGATAGCGAATGAGGGTAGATGATAGTGGATGAGGCCAGATGATAGTGGATGAGGCTAGATGAGGGTAGATGACAGTGAATGAGAGTAGATGAGAGTGGATGAGCCTGGATGAGAGTGGATGAGCCTGGATGAGAGTGGATGAGCCTGGATGGGAGTGGATGAGCCTGGATGAGAGTGGATGAGCATGGATGGGAGTGGGTGAGGCTAGATGATAGTGGATGATAGTGGATGAGGGTAGATGATAGTGGATGAGGGTAGATGATAGTGGATGAGGGTAGATGATAGTGGATGAGGCTAGATGACAGTGGATGAGGGTAGATGACAGTGAATATGAGTAGATGACAGTGGATGAGCCTGGATGAGAGTGAATGAGGCTAGATGATAGTGGATGAGGGTAAATGAGCCTAGATGATAGCGAATGAGGCTAGATGATAGTAGATGAGGCTAGATGATAGCGAATGAGGGTAGATGATAGTGGATGAGGCTAGATGATAGTGAATGAGGGTAGATTATAGTGGATTAGCCTAGATTATAGTGGATGATAGTGGATGAGGGTAGATGATAGTGGATGAGGGTAGATGATAGTGGATGAGGGTAGATGGTAGTGGATGAGGCTAGATGACAGTGGATGAGGGTAGATGACAGTGAATATGAGTAGATGACAGTGGATGAGCCTGGATGAGAGTGAATGAGGCTAGATGATAGTGGATGAGGGTAAATGAGCCTAGATGATAGCGAATGAGGCTAGATGATAGTAGATGAGGCTAGATGATAGCGAATGAGGGTAGATGATAGTGGATGAGGCTAGATGATAGTGAATGAGGGTAGATTATAGTGGATTAGCCTAGATTATAGTGGATGAGGGTGGATGAGGCTAGATGATAGTGGATGAGCCGAGATGATAGTGAATGAGGGTAGATGATAGTAGATGAGGGTAGATGATAGTAGATGAGGCTAGATGATAGTGAATGAGGGTAGATGATAGCGAATGAGGGTAGATGATAGTGGATCAGGCCAGATGATAGTGGATGAGGCTAGATGAGGGTAGATGACAGTGATTGAGAGTAGATGAGAGTGGATGAGCCTGGATGAGAGTGGATGAGCCTGGATGAGAGTGGATGAGCCTGGATGAGAGTGGATGAGCATGGATGGGAGTGGATGAGGCTAGATGATAGTGGATGATAGTGGATGAGGGTAGATGATAGTGGATGAGGGTACATGATAGTGGATGATAGTGGATGAGGGTAGATGATAGTGGATGAGGGTAGATGATAGTGGATGAGGGTAGATGATAGTGGATGAGCCTAGATGATAGTGGATGAGGCTAGATGATAGTGGTTGAGGCTAGATGATAGCGAATGAGGGTAGATGATAGTGGATGAGGCTAGATGATAGTGGATGAGCCGAGATGATAGTGAATGAGGGTAGATGATAGTAGATGAGGGTAGATGACAGTGAATGAGAGTAGATGAGCCTAGATTATAGTGGATGAGGGTGGATGGGGCTAGATGATAGTGGATGAGCCGAGATGATAGTGAATGAGGGTAGATGATAGTAGATTAGGCTAGATGATAGCAGATGAGCCTAGATGATAGTGAGTGAGGGTAAATGAGCTTAGATGATAGTGTATTAGTGTAGATGATAGTAGATGAGGCTAGATGATAGTGAATGAGGCTAGATGATAGTGAATGAGGGTAGATTATAGTGGATTAGCCTAGATGATAGTGGGTGAGGCTAGATGATAGCAGATGAGCCTAGATGATAGTGAGTGAGGGTAAATGAGCCTAGATGATAGTGAATTAGTGTAGATGATAGTAGATGAGGCTAGATGATAGTGAATGAGGCTAGATGGTAGTGAATGAGGGTAGATTATAGTGGATTAGCCTAGATGATAGTGGGTGAGGCTAGATGATAGTGAATAAGGGTAGATGAGAGTGCATGAGGCTGGATGATAGTGGATGAGCCTGGATGATAGTGGATGCGCCTAGATGTTAGTGAATGAGGGTAGATGATTGTGGATGAGGCTAGATGACAGTGAATGAGGCTAGATGACAGTGAATGAGAGTAGATGACAGTGGATGAGCCTATATGAGAGTGAATGAGCCTGGATGAGAGTGGATGAGGCTAGATGATAGTGGATGAGGCTAGATGACAGTGGATGAGGGTAGATGACAGTGAATATGAGTAGATGACAGTGGATGAGCCTGGACGAGAGTGAATGAGGCTAGATGATAGTGGATGAGGGTAAATGAGCCTAGATGATAGCGAATGAGGCTAGATGATAGTAGATGAGGCTAGATAATAGCGAATAAGGGTAGATGATAGTGGATGAGGGTGGTTGAGGCTAGATGATAGTGGATGAGCCGAGATGATAGTGAATGAGGCTAGATGATAGTGGATGAGCCTAGATGATAGTGGATGAGGGTAGATGATAGTGGATGAGGTCAGATGATAGTGGATGAGGCTAGATGAGGGTAGATGACAGTCAATGAGAGTAGATGAGAGTGGATGAGCCTGGATGAGTGGATGAGCCTGGATGAGAGTGGATGAGCCTGGATGAGAGTGGATGAGCATGGATGGGAGTGGATGAGGCTAGATGATAGTGAATGATAGTGGATGAGGGTAGATGATAGTGGATGAGGGTAGATGATAGTGGATGATAGTGGATGAGGGTAGATGATAGTGGATGAGGGTAGACGATAGTGGATGAGCCTAGATGATAGTGGATGAGGCTAGATGATAGTGGATGAGCCTAGATGATAGTGAATGAGCCTAGATGATAGTGAATGAGGGCAAATGAGCCTAGATGATAGCGAATGAGGGTAGATGATAGTAGATGAGGCTAGATGATAGCGAATTAGGGTAGATGATAGTGGATGAGGCTAGATGATAATGGATGAGCCGAGATGATAGTGAATGAGGGTAGATGATAGTAGATGAGGGTAGATGACAGTGAATGAGAGTAGATGAGAGTAGATGAGCCTGGATGAGAGTGGATGAGCCTGGATGAGAGTGGATGAGCATGGATGGGAGTGGATGAGGGTAGATGATAGTGGATGAGGCTAGATGATAGTGGATGAGGGTAGATGATAGTGGATGAGGGTAGATGATAGTGGATGAGGGTAGATGATAGTGGATGAGCCTAGATTATAGTGGATGAGGGTGGATGGGGCTAGATGATAGTGGATGAGCCGAGATGATAGTGAATGAGCGTAGATGAGAGTAGATGAGCCTGGATGAGCCTGGATGAGCCTGGATGAGAGTGAATGAGGCTAGATGATAGTGGATGAGGGTAAATGAGCCTAGATGATAGCGAATGAGGCTAGATGATAGTAGATGAGGCTAGATGATAGCGAATAAGGGTAGATGATAGTGGATGAGGGTGGATGAGGCTAGATGATAGTGGATGAGCCGAGATGATAGTGAATGAGGGTAGATGAGGGTAGATGATAGTAGATGAGGGTAGATGATAGTGGATGAGGGTAGATGACAGTGAATGAGAGTAGATGACAGTGAATGAGAGTAGATGACAGTGGATGAGCCTGGATGACAGTGGATGAGCCTGGGTGAGAGTGGATGAGCATGGATGATAGTGGATGAGGCAAGATGATAGTGGATGAGGCAAGATGATAGTGGATGAGGGTAGATGATAGTGGATGAGGGTAGATGATAGTGGATGAGCCTAGATGATAGTGGATGAGGCAAGATGATAGTGGATGAGCCTAGATGATAGTGAATGAGCCTAGATGATAGGGGATGAGGGTAGATGATAGTGGATGAGCCTATATGATAGTGAATGAGCCTAGATGAGAGTGGATGGGCCTAGATGATAGTAGATGAGCCTAGATGATAGTGGATGAGCCTAGATGATAGTGGATGAGGGTAGATGATAGTGGATGAGCCTAGATGATAGTAGATGATAGTGGATGAGCGTAGATGATAGTGGATGGTGGATGAGCCTAGATGATAGTGAATGAGGCTAGATGATAGTGGATAAACTTAGATGATAGTGGATAAGCTTAGATGATAGTGAATGAGGGTAAGTAATGGTATGTCATACTTGCTGTCACTTTCACAACCCGGTGCATCCATGGCATTCTCCCATGGAGTACATACCATGCAATATGTCAAAGTTTTCGCATGATGAATGACTACAGAATGTTGAGCTGAGTTATTGTCTTTCGCTTCATTTTCCGTCGTTTTAACCGAACTCCAATATGTTCTCCTCTGGTGGGGTGACTCCACAGGTATAGTAAACGTTTCTTTTGTGTTAAGAGCGAATTTGTCGCAGTTAAATAACCTAAACTTTGGTCACCCTTCAGGCTTCATGTAGATTGTAGGTCAGTAGGACTAGGAACACTCATATTCCCGACGTAACTAATCGATTACTCGATAAAATCGATAACAGTCGATAATTAAGCAATATAACACGCTTTCCATGTCTTTGTTCTCTTATATAAACACGCGGGATATGTTGGGAGAACAAAGAAAAACTTGAAAATCACGAGCCGCTAGGCGAGTGATTTTCAAGTTTTTCTGCGTTCTCCCAACATATCCCAAGTGTTTATATAAGAGAACAAAGACATGGAAAGCGTGTTATATTGCTTTTATAAAATAACGAACAGGAAAAACACGAGAGAAAATCGTATACGCACGCGCGATCAGAAGATCAATTCTCCTAACCGTAACAGTCGTCAGAAATCGACCGACGGCGAGTTTGCACAGCGCGGGAAATCCCCCGATACAGAACTGAGAGAAACAAAGGAATGCTCTGTGTCCTCTGGCTCTGTGTCAGTGTGTGGCTCTATTTTAAAAACCTCTGCTTCAACAGTCCCCGAAAAGACTAACTCGGAATTCAAGACATGCTTTCCCGGAAATTTAAGGCGAAAGGCATTCAAGGAGTGGAGGACTTGAACTGTTTTTGTCGCTGAATGTACATGAGGAAACATGATTCCCCTCTTGAACTTTGAAGCAGGTTTTAATTAGTTGAATGAACTTTTATTTTCACCAACTCAATGGAAAGATCTAGCTGTTGGAACTTTCCTTCCAATGAGATGAGGCTAAGAGTGCAAGGTAAGAGGGAAAAACTCATTTTGTTCTGTGAAAAAATCAACAAAATATCAACTTCACAACTGTCGCACGTGAGTTTGCAAAATTCATGTAGTTGTTCATAAAATGGCAAAGAGAAATCTAAAAACCTTATCTGAATTATCTAAGACCAAACAGGGTGAATGATAACAATTGGCCTTATATGAAGGCTTATTATTTCGTGACTTCGTCGCCGACAAATACGTAAATGTCCTTTTAGTTTTAGTTTGGGATAAAAAAAGACAGAGAAAAAAAATGGAAAGAGTATTGCCTTGCTTTTCCCTCTCGTCTACTCTAGTCTCTAGCTCCATTCTTTGCTCTATTCATCTATAAGGAGGTTGTTTAAAAACTAGACTTGTTAGCCGTTTGTGTGTTTTAGTTTTACCGACGAAATAAGTTAGACGAAAAGTGGTTTCGACTTTTGTTTGTTGGACCACAAATAAAAATATCTTGGCCGGGATGGTTAGCAAATTTGATAACTTCGTCGGTTGGCTGTATTTTTGTTAAATATATTTGTCGGTTTTGCTGATTACAATCATATTATTGAAAGTCAACGTTTGGTGAAAACATTCTTCCTTGTCGTTTGCCATTTTGATCAGTTCATTCACAATCGCGTGCCAGCGAATTTCCATGTCTATGGACTCTCATATAAATACGGCTTTCAGCCAATCAGCGCGCGAGTTTCCTCTGGGTTATTTTATAATAATCGATAGTAATAGACCCTTCCACGGTTTTTCTGAACTTTTGATATACATGTACAACAGCAAAATCGTCGATACTGCTGAAAAGAGCACATCGAAGTTACATGTAGTCAAAATCCCAAATTTGAAAGTTAATATCTTGAATATGATTTGGGGTTTTGACTAACTTCGAGATGCTCTTTTCAGCAGTATATCGACGGTTTTGCTCTTTAGGGAGTGCTCATTATTTATGGTTTTTTTTTTGGGGGGGGCAGTTAAATCACAGGGGGGAGGGGGCGGTTAAATCACAGGGGGGGAGGGGCTGCATGATGTCAAACGGATCAAAATATTATAATTAAGTTGTCATTATATTCATGTATTTTCCCCTGATCGGAAGCCATTTAACAGTACATGTACCTCTGGAAACAGACAAGGAAGATGAACACAGACCTTGATAATGTTGTGATCTACCATCTTCAGCTCAGCCAAAATTATGTATCTGATATTCTGGCACCCATCAAAGCATCTCCATTGTTTGTTGGTTGGCCTGAGTGCAGGCTGCATATGTAGCCTCTTGTTTAGTTGTTAAATTGCTACCAATAATCATCAAGGCATGTGCATGTGTATTCAGAGTTTTTTTATATAATTTTATAATATTATAAGCCACTTACAATAAGGGTTTGAATTATACATTGTATTCTTCTAAATGTAGAAATGTATGGTAGTATTAACTAAAGATCTGTGTATTTAATTGTGTAACTATGTTTGTTATCACAGGTTGGAGGAGTCCTTGCAGAAGTGGGTTCAGTATTCAGCAATGTTAAGAGTTCAACTATTGCAAGATGTATGACTTATGTACAGAAGAAGAACTGGCAAGCATCCAAGAAACAGCAGACAAGAAAAGAAACAAAAGCCACAGAGTTTGAGGTACTGCACATACTCGGTATACATGTGTTTGGAGGTTGCACAAGGATTTGAAAAGTAGGCCGATCAAGGTCCAAATGTTGTTAGTAACTCCCAGTTAGCTCAATGGTTAAGCACTGGTCTGCTGAGCAGGAGGTCGTGGGTTCAAAACCGGTTGGACCAACACTCAGGGTCTTAAAATAACTGAGTAGAAGGTGCTGGCTTTGCATAATACAGTAAACGGTTAGACCTTCATGTCTTCTTGGATAAGGACGTAAAATCGTAGGAACAGTGTCCCCAATTAAAGGGCTGGAAATTGCAACTGATACGGTCACAAATGCGACTAGAATTTTTCGTAAAAAAATTGCAAAATTGCGACTGAATCAGAAGTATAATGAAAACAGATGTTTCTCTTGATTAAGAATGAGATTTTTCATAGTATCACTCAATATCCTACTTTACACTATTGTTCATTTGCAAGCAAAACTAGCTGCCAATAGAGTGGTGGTATGTTAAAAAGAAGTATTGTGGGTGCAGTATTTTATGGTTACACAGCTGAACTATCCACCAGTGATGTTATTTTCTGTTCAAATTGCTTTGCGGTTTGTTGTAGTGCCGCTGGATTGCAATGTTTTTTGGGACAAATTTTCTGTTTTGTGACTAAAAATGTTTAACTAGTCACAAAAATGCAACCAGTCCTTTTTTTTATTATTTCCAGCCCTGAATTAGCTGCAAAGTCAAATACATTCATTTGACACTTCAATAAAGTCGCTTACTTACTTTTAAACAATTATGATAAATTGGTAAAACAGCTTTATTTGGTTTTAACTGTTGTATAACTTATTCGATTTTGCTTGCTTTTAATCAAACAGCTTCCTATCCCAGCGCTTTGTCTTCTTTAAAGTTTCTCCTGTATCCTGGGACCCCCCCTAACAATATATTATCTGCAGCCACACAAAATGTAGTGTGCCAGAAGACCCCCATTTGTGCATTAATGCAACCCATGTGTGTTGCACAACATGTATAATAGTTGATTACACATCACCATTAATACATAGGATATACAAAAAAGTCACTTGTTACATGACCATTATACAGAGGTACAGAATTGATCTTTGAGTGGTGAATATTGTGCTCACTCACATATTACGATAAGTTCTTGTTTCGTATTCACTTAGCTATAAATTACCATGTTTTTACGTATACATCATGTACTAATTTCACATCTATTACATGTACCTGATTGTATGTCACATGTAAAACCCAGTATTTTATGGCTTGGTGAATAATTGGTAATAAATTGAATTTATTATTCCACTGTATAGATTAACATATATAGTCTTGTTTAAGACAGTGAACATAGATTTTTCACTTTGACAATCAATAAGTAGTTCATGTGTTGTACACCTACAGTACATGCAGTATATAATATATGTACATATTAGATGTTCTCAGATTCACTGTTGTCACTGAATTCTGCAGAGATCTTGCAACTTGCTCATTGAAGACCTTGGATTAGGAAGCCTTCCAAAAGACTGGCAAACCATGCTAGTATCTGCATTGAATGTGTGCCCAGTGAGTGATCAAGAAAGCAGCCATTGGGCTGTGTCACATGTCTCAGCTGACTCTTTTTATGAAAATAAGCATGGTAGGTTGTCTTTGGTTCCATGATGGTGGTAACTAGCAGAAGTATGTGAATATTACCGTAATAAGTCTGGGAGAACACTAGTCAACACATTTCACCATCTTTGTTTTCTTACATACATGTATTCTCAGCAAATAATTATTGTAATGTGTAGTACATGATTCTACACTCAACTGTAACTTGATGATGAGAGTTGACTACATTGTACATGTGGCTTACTATCACAGACTGCAATAGAACAATATTACTATGAGGAGTATAGAAGATTTCACATGTACATGTATCTAAATGATTGAACTAAATAGGCAAAATACACATTTATCTACATAAATTATACAGTACTGGGAAAAACGATTTCAACAAGGTGAAGTGAAATTTCACTTGCAAAATCAATTATATCTTCACTTAGGTGAAATTCCCCTTTTGGTGAAGTGATATTTCACTTCATCTGAAAGGGATATTTTGACTTTCGTGGTGTTGATCTTTACTAGTGCACATAGCCAGGCTGCGTAGCAAGCATTTCCGTGGTTTTTTTCGGAGCGTAGGAAGACTTTTTCGCTATTTGGCCGTGCGAAATAGCGAAAATGGAAGGAGGGGGGAGGGGAGGAGAGAAGAAGGAAAGGCTTGCAGACAGACCCCGGGTTTCTGATTGGTGCGGCTCAAGTTCTTTGATTGACATCCCATCCATGAATCACATTTTGACGCACGCAAGGTCAGGGCTTCGAACAATCACTCATGTCAAATGGCCGACGAATCTTTCGACTTCATGTTATAGCACACCACGATTCCCAGAGTTAAACTAGGCCACTTCAAAAGCGAAAATGGTTAGGGTTTGTTTTATTTGGGGGTTAGGTTTGCAATGAATCGTGGTGTGAATATAACATGAAGTCTCTGGGCCAAGTCTCTGCCCTTTCGAGGAAGTGCTGAATTATCCGTGAATTTGGCTCTCAATTTCCTATCCGAGCGAGGATTTAGTCGTCTTTTACGGGATGAGCCTTCGGCACGACTCTAGGCTATCGTTCGCGTTTATTTGAAGTCTTGCCACACCAAATATCAAAGACTTTCGCGAAGCGGCTTTCCCTATATAAACAACCGGAGAATTCACACGAACTGTCGGCTCGGAACTATCTTTCGACAGGGGCTGCTGCCTTCCAGAGTTTCTAGCAAGCGTTTGAAATTCGGGTTTCTCGATTTGTGGGGAGTCTTATTTTACTTCCTATATTTGTTTCCGGGTGCAAGGGTTGTATCCGAATATATCTCACCATTTTTAGCTACCTCGATTCCCGCTCCCTTTCACATATCTGCTAGAATTTAATACACTACTGCAATCTTTACTTTTCAACGGTCTGAACAAATTCACTGAGGAAATATATCCATGTTTCCTGGCTGAAGCAAATTGCCAAATTTCACTTTACACTGTAAAATCGCACTTTCCGAACTCTACAGTTATCACTTGGATTCTTCGAGTTGTTCGACATCACATCGCTTCAAACTTTTTGCAAGTTTGTTTTGGGAATTTTTTTTTCCCGCTGTCAAACGCTTTCTTTCCATTGTCAACATTTGACAGCTCAACGTCATCGAGTGAATTCAGGCGTGAAATGTCGAGTGGGCGGTTTTCAGAATCCCGGGATCTGTCTGCAAGCGTTTCCTTCTTCTCTCCTCCTCTCCCCCCTCCTTCCATTTTTTGCTCTCGCCCCCTTTTTTTCTCGCGGCCAAATAGCGAAAAAGTCTTCCTACGCTCCGAAAAAACCCACGGAAATGCTTGCTACGCAGGCTATAGTGCACACTAAAAAGATTCAAACAGCGAGCTTGCAGATTCAAAGATCACTTATAGCTCAGATATTTCCTTTGTTTTTCTTCATGAATTATTAATGAGTTTGAAAAAGTTATTTTCAAATTGATTTTATTTTTATGATCATTTTTCACTTTTTAATATCACTTTATTTTTATGATCACTTTTTAATATATTCGGTACGTAAATGAAATTACTTCAGTTAGGTTGTCAGTGCACTATTAAAATGCGTCAGTTCAAAATTTTTGATGATAATGAATTCCTAAACAACTTAGAACAGGCGCACTGGGACGATCTTGACAATTACGAAAACCCCAATAAAATGTGGGGGAAATGGAAGCAATGTTTTATTGCCGTAATGGATAAGCACACCCCATATATAACCAAAGGAATACGTAACAAAAGATCGCCATGGATCACAAGTGAATTGATTAAGAAAATGGACAATTTAAAAAGTAAAGCCCACAATATAAAAGAGCGAGGAATGATGTGAACAACTTGATCTGTGCTGCCAAAAGCAGCTATTACAAACAATGTATTGTCAAATCTGACAAACAAAACAAAGATTCACAGCAAGCATGGAAGATAATAAATGAATTACTGTAACTTGTCGAAACCCTGTGGATGGATAAATGAAATCAAAATGAAATCAAGATAGTATGAGGAGTGTAGCCTAAATACATGTATGGCAGCTGAAATTTTGGAGGCATTTACGTGTAATAACCATTTTACAAATGTTGGACCGAACCTAGCCAGCAGTATTCCTCATTCATCAGTTCCTGTCGAACAGTTTCTCATGTTCTTGCTCTAACACACAAATAGCAGCATGTAGTACACAAATTATTGAGTCAGCTATCCCCTAAAAAAAGCTACTGGATTAGATGATATTCCATGCAAATTACTAAAACTAGCAGCATAATCGCCTTTGACACAAATATTTAATTGCTCCATCCAAACAAATAGTGTTCCTGTGGAGTGGAAACTTGCCAAAAAAGGCTCTCTTGGGGAGTACAGTCAAGCCCAAAACTTTTTCACAATATTGCTGTGGTTAACATTTAGCGATATTGCTGTTGGCAGAAACGATATTGCTGTTTCTCAAAAACGATATTGCTGTTTCTCAAAAACGATATTGCTGTTTCTCAAAAACGATATTGCTGTTTCTCCAAAACGATACATGTATGTTGTTTTGCTGTTAATGAAACAGCAATTGCTGCACAGCAATTTGCTGTTTAGAATGTACAGACATCGAAGGCCGGAAGGAATGCGTTACTATAAATCGCACATCAAAACTTCAGAAGTGTTCCATTTTGTAAACGTTATCCCTATATCCACAATAATATTCAGATCCGCCAGCCTTCCAGATCTTTTTAAAAGTCATTGCATAAAGTTTTCAAGTAAATTCGAACCATCCAGTTATCGAAATATTGTGAGCCATAAAATAAACAAAACAACGGCTGCTCGCTTAGTTCCCAGACCGGCGGTGTGTGGCCCGCTTTAAAGTTTGACTCACTCGCTCAGCGCAAAGCATTTTTGCTTCAGTGTTGTTTCACATTTACGGCAGATCCTTGTCTTGTTACTAGTATTAAAAGGTTCGGCAGAAATATTTGTAAATGGTTGTGAATAATAATATACGCAAGAGTCTGAATTTCCACGTGCAATCAGTCAGGCGTGAACGTGTCAGTCTGATTTCGGAGATATTGCTGTTTTACTTACAAAAGCGATATATCGTTTTTGAGAAAGCGATACATCGTTTTTGAGAAAACAATATTTTGATTGCCGGCAAAATGATATTGCTGTTTGCTGTTTTTCAAAACAGCAATTGCTGTTGACTATCAGCAATTGCTGAGGCGCTTCAGCAATATCGTTTCCGTGCGTGAAAAAGTTTTGGGTTGACTGTAGGTTGGGGAGGTGGCAGTCCACCCTTACACAGTAAGTAAGTAAGTACACATAACCACTTTATTTACCGAGGGTAATACATGTACATGCCAGTAACTACAATATTACTGTCAGATAAACTACACGTAGTGGCCCTCTATATTTCGATGTGCCGTAATGTTAAAGTGTTTATGAAACCAAATAATTTTGCATCTTCATTTTATTGCAGAATAATAAAGTTCATTCTTTTCTGATTATCAAGAGTATATTATATTATAAAACAAATAAAAGATGGTTCTCCTTGTTCCATAACAAAATAATGTACTTTCAACGTCTTGAAATGCTGCTGAATGTACCTGCGTTCTGCTCGTGCATCTGCAGTTTTTTAAGACTCGAGCGTGCAATTTTTTTTTTAATAGAACAATGAGTGCCATCTTTTATTTGTTAAGTATTGTGTTGCATTCTACTGTATTTCATTGTATTGTGCTTTATTATATAATTATTTGTGCTTTATTATATTGTGCTTTATTATATTGTACTTTTTTGTAGAAATGCATGTCGTCCTACATGATCATATTTAGGAGTTGTCACTTGCGAGTCCTCACAGTGACGTCATTGTAATGCAGGATTCGGTTCCAGGCCCCGGACAGTTTTAAGCGTAAAGTAGTCAGTTTGAATGCTGAAAAAGAGACCGTTCCAAAGGCAGATCTGAAAAATAAATATACTCTTGATGAACTTTATTATTCTGCAATAAAATAAAGATGCAAAATTTGGTTTCATAAACACTTTAAACAAATGAACGATTCTCAACACTAAAACACTGCAGAGTTCAGTCCCTTCAAGTAAACACACTTAGTTAAGAACACTTGAGTTTTAATACCTGCTCTTGGTTCTTTGGCTCAGTTAATTGAGTCAGACTTTTAGATCCGAGTACTACTACAACTTTCCACAATCAAGGAATACTTTAAAATACATGAACTCAAACAAAAAAAAATAATAGCTTACCGGTATTCAGAATTGGAAGATTCCTACTTTCCTTGATCTAAAGGTCTCTGTGAAGGTCTATTACAAAGAGCCACAAGCAGCTGATCAGAAGTATTTAAACAGATTTAACTAAGTGTACTTACTTCAAGAGGCTGAACTCTGCAGTGTTTTAGCATTGTTCATTTATTTAAACATTATGCCACACATTCCACCATTTTGCAAAAGCACATGCAAATGTTAATTGTGTAGGGATGGACTGCCACCACCCCAACCTACTACCCTAGATAGCCTTTTGGCATGTACATGTACTCCAGGGGAGGGAGCAAGGTAATGACTAAGCCCATGACATCAACTGTTTGCTGGATTGCGGTTGGATATCAAATGACATTTTGAAAATATTTCAAAATGGTATAAAGTAGCATATCAAATGTGAAATATTGAATGTCCACCTACAATGTAGAAAACTGACATTCAATTTACATGCAATATCTAGGCATAAATACCAAAAGTACAAAGTAAAATAGAAAGTTCTATTTTTAGCAGACATTGGACTCATTAATAGTACTTGACACTGATTGGATCAAAGAGCCATAAGTTGGAATGTGTGCATTGTTTCATTCTGCAATATGATTGGTTCTTGTTGTCTAAGTAGTTACGCCATGTTGTCTAAGTACATGTAGTTACTCCATGATTTTTCCATGTTGAGGCTATGTTTACAGGCTGTACTACACTCAGTGTATCCATGCCATTTCTTTTTCAGGGTGCTGTCATCCTCCATTACCAAAACCCAAGCATAAATGGTTCAAGTTCTCTCTGTTTTCTCAGTCATTCTCAAGACATCCTTGGATTAACCCATCAATCAATAATTGTAAGTGATATGCAGACAGCAGATGTTTATTTATAATAATTGAACTGTCATTTCCAGTCACAAGAAGTACAATGTTAGCAAGGCTCGAAATTAACTTTGCCGTTAAGGTGCCAACTGCATGGCAACTGTATTGAACCTGTTGTCAGATGGTAACTTTTGGTTTTGGTCACCAATTTTTCCAAAATAATTACAGTAATAATTACATTTCCAGACATTCCTTTGAGTACATGAATGTATGGTATTGTAAAAACTAATAATAATCAGCATAAAAGTAAGGTAAGACTAACAAAGCTGTTACAGAGTACCATGCATCACCAGTTACAATCATGCCGAAGGAAGCAACATGCCATCCAGTAAACGTGTATTATATGCATTACCACCGTTTTCATTGCTATGTGATGATGCGAGACCAAAGTCATGACTTGAAGTTGGCAATAGACTTATGTCAATCATACAGTGAGAGGGGTAAATAAATTAAGGTCTCGATGAAGGTTCGACGTGTCATTTTGGAAAAACGCTCTTGCAACGTCGGAATTAAAGCCACATAGACGTACTATATACCGTTTTAAAGGTCTTGAATTGAAGAAGGTATATATGTAGATTTCCTTCCCAAATCGTCGAACATTGAGCAATCGAAACGACGATTCACAACGGGAATAACAAGGCGTTGTATGTTGAAAACCGTGGGGGCCTGTTGTCTAAATTTCGATAGAATGTGTCTCATTATTGGTGGAATATCTAGAGACAAGGTTTCCTAAGTGGCGAATCACAATTTGGAATAGAAAAAAACTCTGTTTTTACGTTTTCAGCGGGAAAACGTGAATTCTTTTCAGATCAAGTTCCTCCATAGCATTTTGCGAGTTTAATTATGGTTTAAAAACATGGATAATTTGTTGTAAGAGAATCAACAGAGGAAATTAAACGGAAACGTCACGAAGCGACAAATGTTTCAGCTCTAAAACTGTTAGTGCAGACAGCTGTCTATGTGGACATGATCGTCGAAGACTATAGCTAGGCCTAGACAGAATAAATGTAAAGGAAATATCAACTTGCGTTTATTAGTCTATGCTCATACGGTACGTCGAACGGCGTTTTCGCGTATGCTGCGTAAGCTCTAGTAACGACCGCTACTATTAATTCTTGTTTTGGGTCAGTTAAATTCTGTACAGTATTTAAAAATTGATTCAAAAAGCGATGGCACCCCCATCAGTTAAACCTTATTTCCCTTAGTCCCTTACCGCTAAATTGGTTAGCGGTCTGTCAAAGTAACGTGTCGATTTCCGCATCTGCAATAAGGCGACAACTATAACAGCATTTCAAAAACCTGCTTGGTTTTTGTTTCCTGGTTTTCTTACTGAAATGATAATTACGTCTTTTGAAGACATTTCTACAAAGTAGATAACATTTTCATACTAACCTGAAATAAAACCTATGACCATAACGCTAGTTAACTAGGCTTGAAAATCTTGCTGCATCAAGAATTTTACGAATACTTAGGATCAGTTGACGTTTAACATAGACTTTCTAGTACATAGATTTGAACACAAAGGGATACTAGTTAAACTGGATTTGAGACAATTAACCATCTCTCTTATTCAACTTGCGGCATTTTTGAAGTGAAACACGATAAAATAAATTTGTGCTAAAAAATGTATGACGTCATCCCGCATAATTTTCCGCATAATTTGCGATGTTTCCCGCATAATTCGCCAAAAAATCCCGCATAATTTTGATTTTTTTTCCGCATCCTACCATAAGCACTGTATATATTTCTACGCGAAATGACTCCGTCCGCCAGAAGGAGTTCAGCCCTTCAGGCTTTGAAACAATTTTTTTCTTAATTAGCCCTTTCGAATCCCAACTAAATTGACTCAAATACTGTGTCAGGCAATTTTGATATATTGTGTATTACAGATTTTATGCATTTTCAAAGTTGAAAAAGTAGATTTTCATCCCATTTTGATACAAACCAGGTCATAAAACCTGAACGAAAAATAATTTCAAAATTCCCCGACACACTTTTTGAGAAACGGCTGTTTTCTACGACTCATGAAAATTTTAGGAAAATAGGACAAAACGCTAAAAGGCTGGACTTCAACAAAGTTCTGTTTTTGGCCGGAAAAAACAGCCGAGAAACAGCCTGATAAAGGTTTTTGATTCATTTCACGGTTGACTAAGAAGTCCCGCTTCCAAGGGTAATCTCATTAACATTAGCCAATCAGAGCGATTCATGTTGTGTTCAGTCTTGGCCGATTACAAAGTTCAGACGAACAGTTCACCGATGCTCGATACTTCTACAGATCGAAACTAGTTAGCTGTAGTGTCGATTCCAGCTTAATTTCAAGAAGAAACACTGTTTTAGGAGTACAGAAAAATGGCACCACAGTCAGCAAACAATTAATATCATGCAGGGAAAACCACTGAAGCGCAGCTCGATCCACACCATGTACACGGTAGACTGTTTATGTCATTCTAAAATTTGTCATCGCGCTGAAACAAAACCGGCAAACCTTAGCTTCCTGCATTGAATTATCTTTAAATTTTTGGCCGATTGAAGATAACAAAACTTTATTGCTTCATTCTTTGTGGACTTTCAGTCTTCGATGATTCTAACTTCTTGAAACTTGAGTATCATGATCCCTCCAGCCATTGTTTGTCCTAAGAACTTTACACCCGCTTCCAAATTTACTCACAAACTAAATTATAACAAACTAAATTGTGCTGTGTTTTTTCTTCTTCTTTTTTGAATACGGCACCAAGAAAGATCTACTTTTACACTTTTGGGCATTGCATTATAAACGTAGTAAATCTTTACGAACGAAAAGTAGCGCAGAAAATCACAGGATAGCGAGAATGAAATAACATGCCCAGTGAAAGACAGCAGCTGTCAATCATTTTTCGCGCCTTTTTTAGCGGGAAATCGGAAAGTCGCATTTTCAAGGCCTTAAATAATTTTTTTGAGTTTGAGTTTTTTGTGTTGCTACATGTAGGTTAGGGCTTTTAGATTTAGTATTTGCGAAAAAACGCATTTTCGAAACTTTTCCATTTTGAACCTTTATCAAGACCTTAACTGTGGTGGCGGCATGTGAAAACATATTCTCTCAACAAATCCTGTGTTTCTTGTTTATTTTATTATTCACCGTTTATTGCTTTTCTTAATCAAGTTTTCTAAAAAAGTAGGATAAATGGAGTTCCATTCAAGCCGAACAAAAAAAACAGATTTACTTTCTAATGGAAAACCTCGAGTTTTCACATTGTGTAGTTTCTCAGACAACGGTCAGAATGTGTTTTGAGTGCATGAATTTTCACATGCAGTTATTGTATTTTGTAATTAACTCTGTTGTCTTTGTGCCATCACCCTAGACGTTTGGAGCTAGCCCCTCGCGCTCCCACTTTGTATGATCGACAGAAGTGTATTGCCAACTTCCTGTCGTGACTTTGGTCTTGCGCCATCACATAGCAATGCAAACGGTTGTAAACACATTTGGTGAAAGTGACTGGATTAAAACAAATAATTATATACATGTACATGTACATCTTTATGTTCTCTGAGCTGTACTCTAACCAACAACTTATATTTTGAACTTGAGTTTGCCATGGAACTTACAGAATATCCACTAGACCAACAACTGCCATTTTTTTACTGATAAAAAATCAACCTCTACTGAAAAAAGTGAGACTGCCAGTTTTTTGCACCAATAACATTTCATGCTCAGCAACCCATTATATAGCTGCCACTGTTTTTTGCAAAGCTTAGTTTTTTTTGTGCACTTTCTCGACTTTGTCTATACCAATGGCTAGAGTTTTTGTTTGTACATTTTTACAAACACCTTCCAGTGTGTCCTGTGTGTTTTCAAAAGCAAATTGTATTTGATAAGATTAGAATATGTTACAGTCAATATTTTTTTGTGTGCTACTAATGCATGGATATGACATCATGATTGTCTGACAGTGACATAGATGTACAATGTAGATGTCAATGCTGTGATGTGTCTATTGCTAGAGCTGGGAAATGAAAGATTATTTAACTTATAAAGTCCATGGAATTGTAACATTTTGTAGCATATCCAAGACATGCCTATCTCTTAAAATAAAGCTTACCAGTCAAAGCTTAGCCTGTACACAGACCTCCGTAATCCCTTGAAAGGAAGGAAAATGAGGTCTGTACTACGGATGAGTTAATCGTGTTCTAGGTCACGTGGATAGTTACAGGAATGTTGTAACCAGTCGCTGATTGGCTGGTGCCTCATAGCGGGTGCTGATTGGCTTAGCGGTTATGTTGACCTTAGTTCTGGCTCCGTGGGAAAATCCGAGCGCGACTTCTCAAACCTCGAGTTCACGTGGTTCTCAAACTCTCGAATTCATCCAAGCTTCCACTTCCTCAAGGAAAGAAAGATCTCCAAATCCCTTCCTTTGAAGGGATTACGGAGGTCTGTGTATAGGCTATTGAAGAAGGAAATTTATTTTATTTCCCCCGCTTCCCAGCCCGTCCTCCCTCTTTGTCTCTTGCATTGCCGTTAACAATAGAAAATGAACAATCTGAAATCTACAATGTGTACCGTCTAGTGTTTCTCGGCCAATGGAAATCGAGATGTAATTTATGCAAAATTATGCCGGAACACGATTAACAACAGTGTAGCACAGACGTCCCTTCCCGAGTTTTGAGGAGATACGGACGGCTGTACACAGGCTAGTTAAAGCTTTGAGTTTTTGTTGTTGGTTTGGTTAAATTTGCGTTAGAAGAGTTTATGCCTTTCAATTCTAAATCAGAACTTTGTAACAATCTGTACATGTATTGTACCTATCATTGGTACTGACAGTTCCCTGCATTTTATTGAAGTGGCTTTACACTACTGCACCAACAGAGCATATTTCATATGAGTGGGCAAGTTATGGCACTGCCTATGGCACAGCTACAATAGTACTGTACAACATGCCATGATGTTGAAATGGTTTCCCTTTGTCTTTCTGGTCCAATCAAATTACAGAGTTATGGTACAGTAAGTTACAATAAGGTTATGCGGGGTTTGAACCCGGCCGTGTCCTTGGGCAGGGACGTTTATAAGCCGTTGGCCATGTCTCCTTCTACTTCTAATCAGTATTTGAAGGGGACGTGAAAGAACCTGTTGTACTACTCGAAAAAGAGAAGGGGATTGTCACCCAGTACAGCAGCCTGGCCATTGCACTAACCACACACTCAACATTGTAAACTGCTTGGCAGCCATTGGCGCCGTAATAGCAGTCAGAAAATTCACTGACGGGATATGTCAGTAAAATGTAAAGCACCATGAGACTGTGGTGATATGGCGCTATATAAATATGGCCTATTATGTTATGCCATAGTGTGTCCCACTCATGAAATCTGCTCTATATTATACATTAAGTTCCCCCAATCATGTAAGTTTACATTTAGTAAGATATAATGTACTTAATGCTGATTATTGCAGTGAGAATTCAAACTCGATGTGCACACTCTCTATCAAGTAAAAGAATAGAGATGTTGGAAGAAAGAGCTAATAATCAAGAGGATAACCCAAAGGCTCAAGCAGATTATTTAAGGGTATGTGCTACACAATTTCACTAGTAACAATTTAAAGTGCCACTACACCGAAAATTTACCATTTTGATTTGCCACTTTTTCAATGTCAGTTAAGGTCAATCAGTGTAAGAAATATCCAAATAAAAAAAATGTGTCCCAAATGAGCAAGTTAAACACAATTATAGGAGAGTTTACCATTAAAATCCTGTCTGCCATTACTGGAAGCCACCTCATTCAGCAGAAGTGATATCATACACGCAACATGACAACCATGTCACGCAAAATAGTGTTCCTAAAATAAGTAGCCAACCTCACAAAGATGAATATAATTTCCTTCTTGTGTATATGAAGATGTTTTTAGTGTAGAAATATTCCTCCACAGTATTGTGTTGTGCAGGCAAGCATTACGCGTTTAACATCACTTCCACTGAGTAACCCTTTGTATAAAGCTGAACAAAGGGAATGGCTTCCGATCCAGTAATGGCAGACATTTAGAATCAATACTCTCAGTTAAAAAAATAAGACTTCCTGTTGTCATATTGAAAAACGGTTTGAACTGGTAATAATATAGCAACTCTACTTTATGAAATAATATGCAAAAACATTGATATGTCAAAATTTGATAATTGATAATTGCACTATGTAGCCTGGATTTATTACTCAATAATCATATAGTACTAATGAAAAAACAGACCTTCAAAAAGGGGCATGCTATTTGTGTGTGATGAGTTAATAAATAATCCCAGTCTGCAGGTATCTCTTTTATAGAGCTCTGATAATTATAATGGCAACAATAAAGGTGATTTGAAAACAATGCTGAAGGCGATCACCCTTTGTGAATTTTTCACTCTTTTAGGCAATCTTAGTCACCCTTCCAAGCAAATAAAATCATTCTTGCAATTGAAAATTAATTTATCTCTGTTGATACAAAATTTAATCCCACCATATATTGCTAGAGGCAATTTCCAGAGATGATTGCCGAGCAAAAGTGTGACACAGTTTTAAGTAGTACTGTAAATGTATTCTGAATATCTTATCTCAGCAACTTTTTGGAGCTTAGGCCAAACAAAATGAATGTTGTTTCCAGAAACCTGACTAATCTGGATTTTTTCATGCTGACCTCAAACTTTTTTTATAAACTTTTTATTGCTATTTTCTGAGACTTGAAACAGATAAAATAAGCATTAAAATATAAAGCATATTAAAACAATGAGAAGTATATAAATGATGACGTATTACTACAGTGTGCCTTCAGTGCAATCGCATGAACATGACAACAATGTAAACACATGATTACATGTAACTCTCAAACAAATTTTTTTTAGTCCATTACTGGAAACGCAACATTTATTTTGTTTGGCCTTACAGTGCAAAATGTGCATAAACCAGTGATTTGCAGACTATTATTATTCTCAAATACAATCAATTGAACAAACTTATAATTGTTGAGATCATGCTTGTCTTACCTACACAGGCCATGGTGATGGAAGATGCTGGTTATGTCATAAGGAGATATGAGAGTGGGAAGTATGCTACTGATGATACTGTCAAAAGAGAGTATCTCAAGGTGAGTGGCTCAACAGTTACAAATGGATCTGCATGATTGTATAGGACTTTGTATAAATTTACATTTTAATTCCATGGATGACCAATGAACTTTTGATGGGGTTTGTGTTGTTCAGTATATATGTATTATCTTAAAGGGATACCCGAGTGAAAAACACATTTGGGCTCAAAAGCATCTTTCAGATGTACTTTGTTCAGAAAATGTATTAAAATTTGATAAAACTTTTTCAGAGTTGAGAACGAGCCCCTCAAAGTAGGCTCCGCGAAGACATGGGCGCCGCCATTTTGTTGACATTAATTCCTGTGACGATCCTGTGACGTTTCATTACGTCACTTCGTCCCCCGGAGTCTTGCGGCTAACTTTTAGCGACTTGTTTTCTTTGTAGAATTTTCACACGATCGGAATTAGAGTAGATTTTCATCGATACGGCAGAGCAATTTCGTACTTGTCAGCCTTAAACACAAGACTAAAGGTAGATTATTACAGTATTGATATCGGCTTGTTTAATTTGACCCAGAGAGGTAATCAGGGTGTAGCAAGCCACATAATTTTAATTTCGTTTACCTATAACTGATGAGTT
The DNA here is from genome assembly GCA_030867875.1 of Actinernus sp. WN-2022. NCBI lineage: Eukaryota > Metazoa > Cnidaria > Anthozoa > Actiniaria > Actinernidae > Actinernus > Actinernus sp. WN-2022. The sequence goes on from JAOWCC010000577.1 coordinate 123,469,387, forward strand.
GTGAAACAGCGCGCGCGCGCCAAGTTCTAACAAACATGCCGGGCTTGATCGCGCCAATGCTTTCACACAATTTAATAAGGGAATGGAATTATTTTTGGAATATAATTGCTCCGAGTGTCTCGTTCTTGTGTCATTGCATATATTCTGCTATGTTGGGCTAGTTATGATCGGTTTTTACAGGGAGGTTTTAACTTTTCAGGTGTTTCGTTTCAGTTGCACAAAGCCATGCAGTCAGTACAGATCGAACCGGATAACTCGCAAATTATATAGCTCCAATAATACATAAGTTTCGAAAGCAATACCAATATCAATATTGTCATAATCTACCTTAGTCTTGCGTTTAAGGCTGACAAGTTCCATACAAAAACACACAGCGAATCTTTACATCATAGCACAACACCAGTTTTGCACTAGCTCGGTAGTCGCCTTTTGTTGTTCGTTGATATTCTCGCCTTCCACATGCTTTTCTTCGTCCTCCCAGTCTTCTGAACTTCTCTCACAATATCGTCTTCATCATATTTTTGTTCTAGTACGAAATTGCTCTGCCGTATCGATGAAAATCTACTCTAATTCCGAGCGTGTGAAAATTCTACAAAGAAAACAAGTCGCTACAAGTTAGCCGCAAGACTCCGGGGGACGAAGTGACGTATGAAACGTCACAGGATCGTCACAGGAATTAATGTCAACAAAATGGCGGCGCCCATGTCTTCGCGGGGCCTACTTTGAGGGGCTCGTTCTCAACTCTGAAAAAGTTTTATCAAATTTTAATACATTTTCTTAACAAAGTACATCTGAAAGATGCTTTTGAGCCCAAATGTGTTTTTCACTCGGGTATCCCTTTAATGATATTACAATATTAATCTTAAAAAACCCATCAAATATGTTCTCTCTTACGTGATTTCTGAAATACATCACATGATCCAATATTTGCTCTCTGCCAGATGACAGATACAGACTGTATAGACCCCTTGCACTAACGTCACATAGTGCTTGACCCCAGGTAACTTAACATAACTATAAGTGACGCCATGTGCAAGGGGTCTATGTAGAGGTCATTACCAGTCAACAGCTAACCAGCTAATATGGCTGTGTATTTTTATGAGTCATATACATGTATCTTGAAGAGCCTTCAGGCAAACTTTTCAGCTGACCTTCTGAAAAGGTTGTCTGGTAACCTTCAATAGCAGACCTCTTTAACCCTTTCACCACCAGACATTTTCATTGAAAACTGCACCTCACCTTCGACTTCGCTATTTTTGAAGAGCTCGACTGGATCTTCCTTTTCTAGCTCTAAAAAATCTTCAGAGTCTGAGATTTTCACAGAAATGCTCCCAGAATTAGAAGATTCTTCTTCGGAAGACATTTAAACTTCATGTGGTGTTAGATTTCAGAAGGAAAACATAAACAAACTTCAACCTCGCATAACTTCTATGCTGTTATGATATTTTTCCTTCACAAAAATTAATGCCTAGCCTAACTCAACCAATTGGTCAATTCAACAACCCTCCTATTGGAAAAAAAATGGCTTGATTTCGTGGAAAAAGTCATGCTAATCAGTTTTGACGGTTTTCCGGCACGTGGTGTTTTAGGCACTTAAGATTTGAGCCAGAAAACTGGCGTATGGTGGTGAAAGTGTTAACATTACTGCTAATGCAGAATTGTATCAATTTGCTTCCATTACTCAAGCCCTGTCTGGTAGAGTCGGAAAGCAAGATAATGATCAGCACAATTTTCCAGTTAAGAGATAATAATTGAAGGTTTATGTGCAAGAACAGTGTAAGTGACTAGTAATGAAATTCTAAATTCTCCTTGATATTCTTTGTTTTCTAAAGGAGAATTTAGAACCTGATCAGAAGTCAGTTATGCTGTACTTGCAAACACCCCTTCAATTGTACACTTGAGTACATTATTTTGTAGCAATACATGTACATGTTTTTGAGTAATTTTCCTTTCTATTTCCTAAATAGGCCTTGGTGCTATCAGACAAAATTGGACATGCTGAGTTGGATCAGGTCAGATGCAAATTGTTAACTGCATGTTCACTTGACAAATGTAGCCTGATATATAATACTTAGTACATGTTTATTATATACACACCCACTGGTACGAGCTGTAGAGTAAATTTGCTCACAACAGACATGGTTGAGTGGCTGAGTGAAGTAGAAATTCAACATTAAAATTTTACTTGAGAAAAGGACACCCAAAAATAGGAAAAAGGCAACCAAGTATGACATGAAAATATTAGATAGTAAAATCTAATAAATGCAAATAAAGTTTCATGTTTTGTAATACTTGTATAATTTCATAAATGATGGTTCACTGAATTCTGAAAAGCCGGTTACAGAATTCTTTATATTTTTTTAAATCCAAAAGCAAATCAACCTATGGTAATTTACTTTGTCCTATGTACTTCTGACCTGTGTACTTTGTCCTACCTCCTATGTAATGTGTTGTTTGTCATTTGTCCTGTGTACTTTGACCTATGTCCTTTGTCCTACATACTTTGTCCTTTGACCTACGTACTTTGTCCTACATACTTTGTCCTACTTCCTTTGCCCTTTGTCCTACATGTACGTCCTTTGCCGTACGTCCTTTGCCCTATGTAGTTTGCCCTAGGTACTTTGCCCTTGTCCTACATGTACATCCTTTGCCCTATGTAGTTTGCCCTAGGTACTTTGCACTTTGCCCTCTGTCCTTTGCCCTTTGTACTTTGCTCTTTGTACATTGCCTTTTGTACATTGTCATACAGTATGTACATATTACATTAAATACGGTATACATGTATGAAATTATAATCCACAGAAAAGATTACAGGTAGTGATTTAAGGTGCATTGCACTGTCACCTGTCCTTACAGAGATGTATTAAGCTTTCTTAATTTTCCTTGAATTATGTGATTCCTTGGCAGTAATCAAATTATTAATGTCAACAAAAGGATCATTTGATAATAAATTGATTCATGCACCCAAACATTTAGTTAACTCTACCTCTTGTGTTAATCCATGTTGTGTGCTGTGACAGTGGATTAGAAGAAATAAATTAGCGTCCAATAGCTATAAAAATACTGGTATAATATTTATTAGCTAATTTTGAGGAGCTTGCAAGAAACAGGCAGCCATGTTGGTGTACTCTTGGTTTATTATTTCTTTTAAAATTGATGTCAGTTTGGTTTGTTGTGTGTTATTCTTATATGTGGTTTAATTTTATTCCACTTCCATGTATACAGCTTACCCTCACTTCATCCAATTATGGAAACTATGGAAGATTGAAAGAACTAAGTCGTAATGCCAGCAAGTTGCAAGATGTTGTTAAAGGGTCAGAAGAAAAACCAATGCATGTAATTGTCCAAGGGCAAAAAGGTAGTAAATCTAGTACAGTGTACCATTAAGTCACATACTAAGGATTGATGATTCCTCTAATAATATTACAGTGAACATTGTAAGCTGTACTGTCAGTGCATGGCTCAGCCTTCAGTCGTGTACAGCATAACTCAATCCTTATCATCTCTTCCAACTGACAGTACCCATTAACTTTTTTTCTACTAACTAAATTCAATTACAGTGCAACTACTGAAACTGCGACTACTTAGACAACAACATCTAAACACACAACATCTAAACACACTGCAAAACGAAACTATAGCATTCCAACTTACCAATCCTAGCATATCCATACAATGACTTCAATTCAGAACTAGTCCACCATAGCATTCCAACTTACCAATCCTAGCATATCCATACAATGACTTCAATTCAGAACTAGTCCACCATAGCATTCCAACTTACCAATCCTAGCATATCCATACAATGACTTCAATTCAGAACTAGTCCACCATAGCATTCCAACTTACCAATCCTAGTATATCCATACAATGACTTCAATTCAGAACTAGTCCACCATAGCATTCCAACTTACCAATCCTAGCATATCCATACAATGACTTCAATTCAGAACTAGTCCACCATAGCATTCCAACTTACCAATCCTAGCATATCCATACAATGACTTCAATTCAGAACTAGTCCACCATAGCATTCCAACTTACCAATCCTAGCATATCCATACAATGACTTCAATTCAGAACTAGTCCACCATAGCATTCCAACTTACCAATCCTAGTATATCCATACAATGACTTCAATTCAGAACTAGTCCACCATAGCATTCCAACTTACCAATCCTAGTATATCCATACAATGACTTCAATTCAGAACTAGTCCACCATAGCATTCCAACTTACCAATCCTAGCATATCCATACAATGACTTCAATTCAGAACTAGTCCACCATAGCATTCCAACTTACCAATCCTAGCATATCCATACAATGACTTCAATTCAGAACTAGTCCACCATAGCATTCCAACTTACCAATCCTAGTATATCCATACAATGACTTCAATTCAGAACTAGTCCACCATAGCATTCCAACTTACCAATCCTAGTATATCCATACAATGACTTCAATTCAGAACTAGTCCACCATAGCATTCCAACTTACCAATCCTAGTATATCCATACAATGACTTCAATTCAGAACTAGTCCACCATAGCATTCCAACTTACCAATCCTAGTATATCCATACAATGACTTCAATTCAGAACTAGTCCACCATAGCATTCCAACTTACCAATCCTAGCATATCCATACAATGACTTCAATTCAGAACTAGTCCACCATAGCATTCCAACTTACCAATCCTAGTATATCCATACAATGACTTCAATTCAGAACTAGTCCACCATAGCATTCCAACTTACCAATCCTAGCATATCCATACAATGACTTCAATTCAGAACTAGTCCACCATAGCATTCCAACTTACCAATCCTAGTATATCCATACAATGACTTCAATTCAGAACTAGTCCACCATAGCATTCCAACTTACCAATCCTAGTATATCCATACAATGACTTCAATTCAGAACTAGTCCACCATAGCATTCCAACTTACCAATCCTAGTATATCCATACAATGACTTCAATTCAGAACTAGTCCACCATAGCATTCCAACTTACCAATCCTAGCATATCCATACAATGACTTCAATTCAGAACTAGTCCACCATAGCATTCCAACTTACCAATCCTAGTATATCCATACAATGACTTCAATTCAGAACTAGTCCACCATAGCATTCCAACTTACCAATCCTAGTATATCCATACAATGACTTCAATTCAGAACTAGTCCACCATAGCATTCCAACTTACCAATCCTAGTATATCCATACAATGACTTCAATTCAGAACTAGTCCACCATAGCATTCCAACTTACCAATCCTAGCATATCCATACAATGACTTCAATTCAGAACTAGTCCACCATAGCATTCCAACTTACCAATCCTAGCATATCCATACAATGACTTCAATTCAGAACTAGTCCACCATAGCATTCCAACTTACCAATCCTAGCATATCCATACAATGACTTCAATTCAGAACTAGTCCACCATAGCATTCCAACTTACCAATCCTAGTATATCCATACAATGACTTCAATTCAGAACTAGTCCACCATAGCATTCCAACTTACCAATCCTAGTATATCCATACAATGACTTCAATTCAGAACTAGTCCACCATAGCATTCCAACTTACCAATCCTAGTATATCCATACAATGACTTCAATTCAGAACTAGTCCACCATAGCATTCCAACTTACCAATCCTAGCATATCCATACAATGACTTCAATTCAGAACTAGTCCACCATAGCATTCCAACTTACCAATCCTAGTATATCCATACAATGACTTCAATTCAGAACTAGTCCACCATAGCATTCCAACTTACCAATCCTAGCATATCCATACAATGACTTCAATTCAGAACTAGTCCACCATAGCATTCCAACTTACCAATCCTAGTATATCCATACAATGACTTCAATTCAGAACTACATGTAGTCCACCTACTGTAATTTGCGTTTTACCAGATTGAAGCTATTGCTATTGTCTTACAATCAACATTGATTGGCTCAAATAACCGTAAGATGGAATGCTTTGTTTTCGTTCTGCAGTGTGATTGATTCTCATTGTCAAATTGGGCCCAGTTATTATAGTCACACAGTAAAACTTGTCATAAGCATAAACCCACACACTTGGCTAAAGTGAAGAAGTTGCACCATAAATATGTTGCTGACTCATTTGCTACATGTTTTCCTTTTCGTTACTTGACCCAGTTGAACCAAAATTACTGTTTTCAGTTGAAATTTATTAAGGTTGAATAGCTAAACATCCTAGTTCGGTTTTCCAACCTTCTGGCAACAATAAACCCCTTCGATTCAGAAGCATTAACCTGACACTATGTAAAACCTCGGCTTTACCGCGGTCAAATTATTCACCTCAGTGAAAGCCGCGGTCAAAATCCGCGGTCAAATTATTCACCGCAATGAAAGCCGCACTGATCGGTGAAACTAAGACTTTAGAATCTTTTATTTTCGCTTCATTCAGAACTCAAACGGCGGGTAGAGAAGCACTCATCGGTGAAACTAACACTTTAGAATCTTTTATTTTCGCTTCATTCAGAACTCAAACGGCGGGTAGAGAAGCACTCATCGGTGAAACTAACACTTTAGAATCTTTTATTTTCGCTTCACTCAGAACTCAAACGGCCGGTAGAGAAGCACTCGTCTATAAACTAGGACTTTAGAATCTTTTATTTTCGCTTCATTCAGAACTCAAACGGCGGGCAGAGAAGTACTCATCGGTGAGAATCTTTTATTTTCGCTTCATTCAGAACTCAAACGGCGGGTAGAGAAGCACTCATCGGTGAAACTAACACTTTAGAATCTTTTATTTTCGCTTCATTCATTCACTTGCTAAAAGGAGCATTTAATGGTCAATGACTTCGGTTATATGTGGTGGCTCCTAAAGGAGCCGGTTGTTTGTTTTGTGTCTTGGCCGCATCTACCCGCCGTTTGAGTTCTGAATGAAGCGAAAATAAAAGATTCTAAAGTCTTAGTTTCACCGATGAGTGCTTCTCTACCCGCAGTTTGAGTTCTGAATAAAGCGAAAATAAAAGATTCTAAAGTCTTAGTTTCACCGATGAGTGCTTCTCTACCCGCCGTTTGTGTTCTGAATGAATCGAAAATAAAAGATTCTAAAGTCTTAGTTTCACCGATGAGTGCTTCTCTACCCGCCGTTTGAGTTCTGAATGAAGCGAAAATAAAAGCTTCTAAAGTGTTAGTTTCACCGATGAGTGCTTCTCTAACCGCCGTTTGAGTTCTGAATGAAGTGAAAATAAAAGATTCTAAAGTTAACAGCGGTGTTGAATAAAGAACGAAAAGAACGCCGAGTCATCTCGCCAAACTCGCACGTTTGTGATTATGACTGCTACATGAACATACATTGTATTATCTTACATGTATATTCATACTAAAGTCAATGATTTCGGCGTGATAAAAATCTCAGCGGCCGTGGCTGCGGCCGTGGCTGCGGGCGGGACCGCAGCCGTGACCGCGGCCAACTAATTACCGCAGTTGACCGCGGTTTTACCGAGGTATTACTGCGGTAATACTGCGGTCATTCTGAGGTCAAACCGCGGTATTGCCGCGGTCATTGGACGCGGTAAATGCTTCAATAATTCCAGGCGGTACTGTACGTACTCAGCTGCTGGCTATAATTCAACAATCATTTTTATTAACCTGTGAGCTTTATGACTGTCAGAGGGCTATTGGCTGATAGTTGCCCACATAAATTTGGTGTTCTTAAAACAAGTAGTTATTATAATAATACAATTGGCAAATTAATAATACAATATTGATTGACTGACTGACTGAATGACTGGCTGATTTGCTGGCTGGCTGATTGATAAAAGTTGGTTCTTCTGGAGGACATGTACATGTGTTTTTGTTATTGTCAGTAATAATAAATAATAATTACAGCTTCTGCTACATTTTATAACATTTGCTGTCTTTTTAGGTGCATTTTTCAAAGAGCAGCTTTGGAATACCATCAGATTCCTCCTTGCCCTTTTCTTGGTCCTGTCCGTCATAGTAGCTCAGCTTCAAATGAAAAGTATGTACATGTAGATGTTAGCATAATTATGCTTTTTTGCCTAGTACTTTTGAAGGGTTAATGATACATGTATTATCCATGTTGATGTGGAACCAGAATATTGAGCAAAATAAATACTAGAACGAGGAAAAGACTGGATTATAATAGAATGTACAATGCATCATGGGTAGCAGTTTGGGTAGACAGGGTTGTAAACAACATGGCATCTTAGAAAAGCTAGACAGCTAGAACCCTCAAGTTTTCTCTTAGAAAAGATCACAACCCATTCCTCTGGGCCTGATTGTTCAAAGCAAGGGTAAGTACTACAACATGACTAAATCACTAACCCAAGGTTAAACTGGACATGTACATGTACAGTACGTATGAAATTTAAAGATTTGCGCTATCCTAGGGATAAAGTTACCCTTGCTACAAAGAACTGTGGTCAGTTGTATCCAGTAACATGACCCTCTCTACCATTAGGATTTCTAAGTGGTGAGGTGCATGATGCTATTATAATTCTTTAACAACAACTGCAGATAGATCTCCCTATTAAAGACAACAAACTCCTGGTTTTGTCAGGTTCAGGGTTGATAAAATTTGATCAAGTTACAATGTTTTGATAAGTACATCTTGATATCTTGACACACGTATGATGGTCATATAATTAGTTACATTAAAGAGATAAATGATGGTAGTTTCTGAAGACAAGTTATCAAAACTGAGTCTCGTCCTTCCCTCTAGATCTTACGTTATCTTCAAACCTGGTGCCAATTAACTCAACAATACTTGGTGTTTAAACAATGACCAGACTTGTAAAATACATTAACCCTTTAAGCCCCAAGAGTGCCATATGGCACTATTACTGGTTACTTGCTTTGAGGGTATAAATCTGACTAAGTTCAAATAGCAATGCCCTGAGATTCCCACACACCTTAATGTATAGACCAATGATCCTATTGAACTGCATTAGGCATATTAAAAATGAATAATTTCATCTAAATCCCCCTTTCTTTGCATAAGTTAAGTATAGTTGACATTATTTCACTTCAGAAAAAGGGACTAAAATGACAGTTACAGAAAAAAATATTTCCCCTCAGATCCTAAATTTTCTCACAAAAATGCATATTTCACATCAAATTTAGAGTTTCATGTTTGCACTAACCTCACTTTCTGTCCCCCAACACCTAAACTGGCCCAGAACCAAGCCATTCTGTCCACAAGCACTTTACAGCAAGCTGAATTCATCCATAACGACCGCAAAGCATGCCGGGAAATCTTACCAAACAGCGACATGGCCCTTCCCCCATCTTCATTCTTCAAAATATATACTAAGTCTAAAGCCATTTCGACCTAATACCTTCATATTGGAATCAATGGCAAGTAAATGTTGTCCAATATTCCAAAGAAGCTATGATAGGTGGCTCCAGACTCCCATTTATAAAGCCCACGCTAAAGTGACGGAAGACGTCCTGGCCCATTCACGAGTGGGAAATAAGGCTCTTTCTCTGTCACAATAAACTGGCACAAACTCGGTTCTTTGAGAAAGTGTTGATTGAAGCTCTCATCAGACTTAATGATGTCCTCCAGCACTCTATAAATGGTGAAAAAGGCTTTAAAAAGCCTGAAATTCTGTTTTCCCCCAAACAAACTTCCCTCCAGCTCCATAGCAATGCGACGTCTACGTATCCAAAATGGCCGACAAAAAACTTTGAGCCCCCAGTATTGTTGGTCAGATGAAAATTCCATGGTAACAGTGACTACAGCTTTCTTAGGGGGGGAGGGTTTGTTGCAGTCTAGAATGAGCCAAAAATCAGTTAAAAGCCCACGGGGCTCAAAGGGTTAAACGTTTTATTGAATTAGCCCTTGTCTTAACCCAAACCAGTATCCATGATGCACTTATTGCAGTGCACATAAACATTAGAACCCAGTCCTTATTTCAGTAGTGGCCTATAATTAGTTGTCACAGGTCAGGGAATTTTTTTTTTTTCAAAGTCAGGGAATTTTATTTTCCAGTTGCCACGAGGGCTCCTCATGCCTCAAATCGTCTGCGAAGGGAGGCTACAGGTTTTGATAATGACTTTTGTTTTAGACGAGGGAATGTCGAACAGTCTTATTATGGTCAGTGAAAATTGTTTCTGGTCAGGGAAAAGTCAGGGAAAATTTGTTTGCCTGATGGGTGGCAACCATGTAGTACAAACATGCACATTTATTGGTCAAATAATATATACACCAGCACTTTTTAATAAATCATGTTTTGGGCAATTAATGCACTGTCAGCCCAGTATGCACATCATAGTACATGTCTGTAGTTGCAGAACTTGGAAAGCCACATAATTTATGAAGTACAACTGTATTTGGACATGGATGTTGGCAAACAGTATACTGATACATGTACATGTAGCAGTGAACAGTATTAAAATAATGTTATAAAATTATTATGTGTGTGCATGTGTTATTTTCACATACTACAGTAACTACAAACTAGTTAGTATAGTTTGTGCATTTAAGGTTACCGTATACCTTCGCGGCATGTTTTCTTTAAAAATTTTTTTTTGTCATTCTTTTGAAATTGATCGATTGATGTTCATCTTTCCGAAAAAAAATTTTTTAAACATGCAAAACTTTGCGAGATATTAGAAAAAAACCTAATTTGAAGGAAAGTAAATAAATCGCTTAGGCGTGATAAATCCTTCTGATCCCATTACGTGCCACAGGCACCCCGCTGAATTTTTGCGGGAAACTACATCCGGAGCTTCAGACTCACAGTGAACCGTCACTCGTGATTTCAGTGATTTTATAGTGTCTAATTTACCGGTATATCGATCGTGGATGTGTCCAGAAGAGAAAAGAATAATCCTTGGATAAAAGGTAAAAAAGGAAGACAGGCCCCAAGAAGATTCAAGAGAATGAGCTCGCGGAGAAGGAGCAAAGTTTCAATACGGAGAAGAAAGTGATGCTCGCGGAAAGCGACAAAGGCTCGTGGTTCGAACAGCCTTCATGTTCGACGACTCCCACTTCGAGTTCTATTAGTACTGCTACAACTCTGACGGAAAGCTGCTCAGATAGTAGGCTTAAACTTTTGTCAGGTACAAGAAAAGAGACGGAAGATTCAGAGAGTAGCAGCGAATCCGCATCCGACTCCGATTCTAATGTCTTGGGTGACTCGCAGTTTCCAACCTGGGCCGTGGTCAATCCAGGAGTTCGAAATCATGAACTTGAGCAAAGTTCAGCCGGTCGATTTTGGGGAACTGAAGGAATCATCACAGCTAACATAGCAGGTTTAGGATCAACATCAATGTTCGGAGCACGAGGTTGCCTGCCACTCGCTTTTCCCTTCGCTCTTCTTTGCGGCGTTGCCTTTCGACGCGATTTAGTTTTCGATATCCGGCCCTCTCCCTTCTTGGTACAACCCGTTGATTTACCTTTCTTTTGCGCATTATCTCTAGTTTTGGCCATAACACAACTCTCTTTTGAATATTTGTGACACGACACTAGTATGTATGTTTCTTATGCAATTTGAGCCCCGTACGGCTAATTTCCCGCGAATTTCTGGACTTGATTCATAAGCTCCGGGGATCCTTACATATAATTGGCTGGTTGGTTTAAGTGTTGACGTTTGCTTTGATGAGGTGTGATGTGTTTTCTAACCTTCAGAAGCCAAAAACGCCGATAGATTTTTATGCGTATTCACTGTCTTTGGGTGAATTTATAGGGTATGAAGACTTGTCAGATCTTGATGAAACTTGGCCTAGTGTTAGAGGAGCTACATATAAACCAAAGTGTGTGAGCGTTTAGCGATATTTTAATTATTTATCTTATAAGAGTACTTTCCGTAATGAAACACAGAAACTATTTCGATTGAAACTTTGAAGATGAATTGCATTTGAACAAAGTAAAATATAAAAAAACGCTCACACCCTTTGACAGGCCAACATGTGCTGATTGACATTATGCAGCGGAATCGTCCGTAGGCGCGAACGCGGAGGGACATAAATTAACTTCTGTGAGACTCGTCTTTTTTGCGTTTGTTGCCTTAGCATTTACTGAAAATGTTATATTTGTGCAAAAAAATGTTTTCAGCGCATTCTACATTATATAACCTTTCCAGTGATATATAGGTTTCTATACTTTCCTTTAAAATGATGCGCGTGCGATTTTATTTGCGAGAGACACCCGCGAAGGTATACGGTAACCTTAACAATGTGACATGAAATTCATCATTGTTTTTCATGATTGCTTTGTAGTGACAAGCAATCAAAAGAAGATACTACCTGATAGTGTTGATAGAAAGTTCCGGTTTGAGGATGTCCAAGGGGTAATTTCTTTTATTGATGACATTCTTTCAGAAGATTATGTACTGATGCAGTTGCTTAGTCTTGTTTGTCTCACTTGTTTGATGTACAATTGTGCTAGAAAAGTGTACATGTTGGGAGTGTTTTCCCTAACAAAATTTGAATTTGTTGATTCTGGTGTCTGTCAGTACAATGTATTATCAGTTCATGGTGGAAAGTTTCTTTCTCCAATCTACATGACCGTTTGTATGATTACATACATGTATACCAATGCACTAGTCATTCCTCTTCAAGCAATAGGTTTTGAACCCAAAACTATATTTTAGTAGTCTGGGGTAGGCTGGAAACTACTTTGCTTGTTTCAGTAAGCTTTGTGAGGGATTATATTGGATTTTTCTCTTGTGTTTCTGCTTTGACACACATAAAAAAAAAAAATTCTGAATGAATTGAACTCTAAATCTCTACAGCTGATCATTTTGCACTACAAAACCCAGTTGGGTTGTGTTTTTGGTGAGTTAAGGTATGTGTGAGTTTTAGCCAAAAGTTTTTAAAAATCCACAAAAAGTTATAAAGGAGGGACTCCTTGTGAATTGTTTGTCCATTACTCAGAATGCATTTGGGGATTGGGGCTGCAAAATCAGGTGTAGAGAAATATGGTGGAAAGAAAGGCATATGGTTCAGTGTCTTTATGTGCAAAGTGGTGGTTAGGGAGATTAAAGAAGGTGCTATATATAATGTGTGACTGCATATATTTTTTTGTTTGCTTTTGATTTTAAATGCAAATGAGAAGGGTATTTTGAGGCCATTTTAGGACATCAATATTGTTGAAATTCAAAGATATGAAAAGTGTCACCAAAGTAAATGTATTTTCTCCAGAGATTGGATCAGTCAGTCAATCAGTGTTATATGTTTAAGTTATCTATCCATTGAAATAATGTTACATTTTTTATTAGAATTCCAACATCTAGATTTAATGGCACTTTTTTTGGAGTTCCTTGTTTTTATTGAGGCAGTTTTGGGTGCTGTTTAAGGAGTCAATGAATGAGTTAATCATGGATTTAGCTTTTGAATAACTGGGCCTTGCATCCTCAGTGAAGGTTGATTTTATTCATAGTTGGACAGAAACAATATGGCACATAAATTTCTTGGAATGCCATTATTATTTTTACAAAGTGGCTAGGCCTTTAGCTAGTACTTATTATTACATTTTTTTATATTTTTAAACATGAACAACAAGTAAATTTAAATTATGTAAAAGAATTAAATGCTAGTCCCTTGTTAAAAGGTTAAATCTAATAATTAAATCTAGTTTTTATTGAATATCAATGTTGAACTTTGGAACTAGGTTGATGAAGCCAAAGAAGAACTTCAAGAAGTGGTTGAATTTCTAAGGAACCCCGAGAAGTTCAAACGACTTGGTGGAAAGCTGCCAACAGGTTGTTGTACCATTATTGGTGTTTGAAAAACATCTATTAGCAGAATATGTCCTGTTGCCATTAATTAGAGTTTCATGCCGTATTAGTGTCAATGTGTAGCCAATAAATACGTCAACTATGAAATATACATGTACATGTACTTTGTGATATAAAAATTTAATGATAAGATATGTAACTGTTTACTGTACTTACTGTACTTACAATGTATGAAGATTTTTTGGCTTTTTAGTTTCTCCATTTATATAATTATGCAATCTTTCCTTCACCAATTATAACTAAAGATCTGTCTTTTACTAATTCTAGTGTAAATCCTATTTGATTATAAAAACAATTGTCATGTAATTCAATACATGAAGAGCACCATTATTAGCTTCATTGAATGTTGTTTTACAATCGGTCATTATCATTGATATATTTGTGTATGTAAATAATAGTCTGGTTTTTGGTGCAATTTACAATAAATACCACAAGTGATATTTTGCAATTTCATCATAAAATTATTTGGAAATTTTGAAACAGCAGTATTTATTGTTAATTGTACCAAAACCAGATGATTCTTTGTTAATCATACACCTAAAAACATTTCTTGACTAATGCAAAACAATCGTTTTTATTTCATTGAGTCAGAATGAGACTTAAGGGTGCATTTACCAATTTCGTCGCTAAGCAGCGACGTTGCTATGAAGGGTCGGCGCGCGCGCGCTCATGCAATGGCGGGAAAAACTTACTTCCGGTTTAGTGAAAAAGCAACGCGCGCGCTTTGCAATGCTCCACTCCTTCAGTTTTGTTTACATTTCGTAAAAGTTACAATGAAGTTGTTTTTGCTACTTGAACCCGGTTTTTTTTTACTTTCCATGCTTCAAGTTTACTTAATATAATGCCGAAAAAGAGCGAGAAAACCAAGAAAACCATTCTAGCTGCGGAGGGTCGCTGGACGAGGGAAAATTCCGATGTCAGTACGTGGAATTCGGGTGTCAAGTGCAAACTAATTTTCGTTCGGATTTCGACAAAGAAAGTTTGGAAAGTGCTCGGAAAGAGCTTGTTGATAATGAGGGGAGTCAGAATGTACTTACAAGTGAGCAGCTACACGTGAGCGGAGTCTTCGAAGAGTTTGGTTTTGAGCCACTTTCACAAGAAAGTAGCGAAGAAAAATACAGTGCCAACGAAAGAGAAATCAACTCCATTTTTACGGTGGCTCATCACGATACTAGGGACTTGACTGGAAGTAATCGGTTAATAATGACCAACACGTTTTCATATATTCTCATACCAGAGTGTTCTGATACCCTGGACACTATTTCTAACTATAAAGAAGCAAAGACCGATACAACGTAGAACGTAGATTGTCGTTCATGGTTGCTTGCTTGAACAATTCGTCAACTATTTCTAAGGCCGGAAATGTTGGTGAAAAATGCGAAAGTTAAACATAAATACGGAAACGGACGATGGCAAGTTCCTATTAACTTGTGACCATTCCTTTAGGGCGAACAAAGCCTAAGGCCTACTTGCCGAATTTTGTAATTATTTCTTTATTGATCAATGGAGAATATTATAAGGATTACGAACATGTGCGAATGATATTGCACATTATAGCAAGATATTCCTCTAGAATTGACATGTTTAGCAGTGTTTTTGATTGCTATAGGATAGAAAACTGAGTCAGATTTTGATGTAAGCTTACCGTAAGTTGAATCGGGTTGTTTCTCCTCGACGCGACGTAAAGTATAAAAGTGAGTGACTTTATTTTAGTGTCAATGTATTATAATTTAGCTTTGCAGCTAATTGGGGACACGTCACTAGTCCTACGATTTTTATACGTCCTTATCCGAGAAGACGTGAAGGTCTAACCGTTTACTGTATTATGTAAAGGCAACACCTTCTACTCAGTTATTTTAAGACCCTGAGTGTTGGTCCGGCCGGGGTTTGAACCTGCAACCTCCCCCTCGACAGACCAGCGCTTATTACAACCGGAAGGTGGTTAGACATGTGACTGATTATGGTGCAAATCGACTTCTTTGCGTGAATAAACCACTGGAATTAGATGTCTGATAATGCAGCTCTGTTTCAATTTCACTGATTTCATTCCATCGGTACACGAGAATCCATGTATGTAAAGATAATTGCTTTGTAACCACCCAAATGCGGCCGCGCCCCGTGGGCCCTGGTAACAATATTATACTTCCGGTTTCACAAAAAATGAAACTGAGTTCGTGAAACAAAGAAAAGTCAATCCTTTTTCACATAAAAATTGTCCTGAAGTCGCATTGCACAGAGCCAAGCATGTGTTTAGCGAAAAAAATTAAAGCACGGAAGTTATGACCATCTTACTGTTAAAATTCACGGGGAAAAAATCTAAAACGATCAATTTTCGGTATATCGTAAAACACATGCTACACCTTTTGTGCCTAACCCAGACCAATGATATATGCAAATATGAAAGCACTCATGAGTTGATTGAATTTTTCTGCCTTGATGACGTAATAATGACGTTATACGATGACGTCATCAAAATAAAAAGGTCCGTGTCCCAGGAGTTCCTGAGTGATTTATTAATTATTTTACTCAAATTGTTGGCGTTTTATGGCGTTTTAAATTCTACTTAGCAACGGCCCAAAACAATTGGTAAACGCACCCTTAACACACACAAAAAAATTGCTACCATGGTAACCCTGAAACTGCACTGAATTTCAACTTCCTGCAGTGGATTACAAATTTACACTGAATTAACCAGAAATTGGGCTGGTCGCAGCCAATGATCTATAAATTTTGTTGAATTTTTGATTAACTTGTTGTTTCAGGTGTGCTGCTGATTGGTTCACCTGGTACAGGGAAAACTTTACTAGCAAAGGCAGTTGCTGGGGAGGCTGGTGTACCGTTCTTCTTCTGTTCTGGATCCGAGTTTGATGAAATGTTTGTAGGTGTGGGAGCTGCTAGGGTCAGGAATCTGTTTGGTGAGTACTGGTTGCTACAACAATGAATGTGTTGTACATGTACATGCTGAATAGTTTGTTTTCAATGCACAAATTTAGCCACTAGTATATTCCCCAAATAGTTCACAGTTAGCTTCCTGCTTATGTAATATGCCATCATAAAAACAGATGTACAGTAGTTGAGCTCATTCCAGTTAGTTTTTTCATGTGTTAGGTGGCTGGAACGATCTGTATAAGGTAGGTTGCCTAACAATTACGTATGCCCAAATATGATTCTGTTATATTTACTGGTAATCTTAATGACATTTCATTAACTACATAAAGCTCCTGAAAATAAATTGTGTAATACACCTGTAAATTGGACAAATTGGACAAATTTGACTGAATATTTTGACATTTCTTTCAATTAACGCCTTGTACAACTACCCAAATTTGTGAACATTTGCCTTTGAGTCAGTCATTAGTGCCTTCTAAAGTGGACAGTTCATAGATCCATAGTAGTATTTGTGAGTGAAATGTTTGTTTGTCTTCTTAGCTGCTGCGAGGGAGCATGCACCCTGTATAGTGTTTGTTGATGAGCTGGATGCTATAGGCGGCACACGTGTCGTACACGATCATCAACCTTATTCCAGAATGACTTTCAACCAGTTACTTGTTGAACTTGATGGGTGAGTAGGTGACCAGTGGTTAGCTCAATAAGTGACCAGTGGGTGGCCAATAGGTGACCAGTGGGTAAACGAAGAGGTGGCCCAGTGGGTGACCCAGTGGGTGACCCAGTGGGTGACCCAGTATGTGACCTGATAGGTGATCCAGTATGCAACACGATAGGTGATCCAGTATGTGACCCGATAGGTGACCAGTGGATGGCCAGTGTGTGACCTGATGGGTGACCAGTGGGTGATCCAATAGGTGGCCAGTGGGTGGGTGACCAGTAGACAATCAGTGGGTGACCTGACCAGTGGGTGACCTGACCAGTGGGTGACCTGACCAGTGGGTGACCTGACCAGTGGGTGACCTGACCAGTGGGTGACCTGACCAGTGGGTGACCTGACCAGTGGGTGACCTGACCAGTGGGTGACCTGACCAGTGGGTGACCTGACCAGTGGGTGACCTGACCAGTGGGTGACCTGACCAGTGGGTGACCTGACCAGTGGGTGACCTGACCAGTGGGTGACCTGACCAGTGGGTGACCTGACCAGTGGGTGACCTGACCAGTGGGTGACCTGACCAGTGGGTGACCTGACCAGTGGGTGACCTGACCAGTGGGTGACCTGACCAGTGGGTGACCTGACCAGTGGGTGACCTGACCAGTGGGTGACCTGACCAGTGGGTGACCTGACCAGTGGGTGACCTGACCAGTGGGTGACCTGACCAGTGGGTGACCTGACCAGTGGGTGACCTGACCAGTGGGTGACCTGACCAGTGGGTGACCAGTAGGAGGTATCCAATCTTTCCCATCCAAAGAGATAATGTAATGTGATTTTAGTTATAGACTAACAGGGGTCAAAGGGACTTCCAGTTGTCTTTTTGTATAACATTGACTTTTCCTTTAGGTTTGAAAAGTCTGAGGGCATCATCGTCATTGGAGCAACCAACTTTCCTGAGATATTAGACAAGTGAGTGAAAAAGAATACTTGAAAGTCAGGAGTAAAATATTTCACAAAGTTTGAAAATGTATATTCATAGTTTGCAGCCATTTTGAGTGGCTTAGTTAAAGTTTTGATTATAAAGACTGTCACTGTTATGAACAAGACAGTGTTGTACATATTCAGATTACATATCATTTGGATATTTGGATGTTTGTATTCCTCAGAGCTCTTATCAGGCCAGGCAGGTTTGACACTAAGATAAATGTACCCATGCCTGACATCAAAGCACGATACAATATCCTCAAAGTTCATCTCAAGAATGTTACAGTATCCGATGGTAAGTGATGTCAGAAACTTACCGATAGTAAGTCAGAACAGTCATGGCTTATGTCAGAAACATTACTTTTTGTACTATATTTCAGATCATTTATTAGACTTTAGTACCTATTTACCTTTGCTGAATTGACTATTGAATTGTGCCAAATGTTCCTGTTTTACAGAAGTGGATGTTGAAGTTGTGGCAAGGGGAACTGTTGGCTTTTCAGGTAAATTATTATGAAGAATAGATGATTATGATTTCTAAAAACTTAATGGGAGTACCATTTTGGAACAGTACAATGTATGTACGGTGTACTGGAGCAACAGTTACATTAACAGTACAATGTATGTACGGTGTACTGGAGCAACAGTTACATTAACAGTACAATGTATGTACGGTGTACTGGAGCAACAGTTACATTAACAGTACAATGTATGTACGGTGTACTGGAGCAACAGTTACATTAACAGTACAATGTATGTACGGTGTACCGGAGCAACAGTTACATGAACAGTACAATGTATGTACGGTGTACCGGAGCAACAGTTACATGAACAGTACAATGTATGTACGGTGTACCGGAGCAACAGTTACATGAACAGTACAATGTATGTACGGTGTACCGGAGCAACAGTTACATGAACAGTACAATCTATGTACGGTGTACCGGAGCAACAGTTACATGAACAGTACAATGTATGTACGGTGTACTGGAGCAACAGTTACATGAACAGTACAATGTATGTACGGTGTACTGGAGCAACAGTTACATGAACAGTACAATGTATGTACGGTGTACTGGAGCAACAGTTACATGAACAGTACAATGTATGTACGGTGTACTGGAGCAACAGTTACATGAACAGTACAATGTATGTACGGTGTACTGGAGCAACAGTTACATGAACAGTATAATGTATGTACGGTGTACTGGAGCAACAGTTACATGAACAGTACAATGTATGTACGGTGTACTGGAGCAACAGTTACATTAACAGTACAATGTATGTACGGTGTACTGGAGCAACAGTTACATTAACAGTACAATGTATGTACGGTGTACTGGAGCAACAGTTACATTAACAGTACAATGTATGTACGGTGTACTGGAGCAACAGTTACATTAACAGTACAATGTATGTACGGTGTACTGGAGCAACAGTTACATTGATGATGGTAGTGAAAGAGTTCTTTAATGTATGCTTCCATTAGGATCAGGTTTGCACTTTGAGAGGGCTTTACTGGAAAAATATTTCCAACATGTTATGAAATAGAGATTATTTTTGTACGGTTTAAAACACGAACAGCAGTTTTTTATCAAGTTTAAAAATTCGAGGACGAAGCCCAATAATTTTTAGACTTGATAAAACACGTGATGTGAGTGTTTTTAAACGGCTTCAAAAACGCTTTAAGAATGCAATGAAAGAAAGACACACATCTCAAGGGAATAACATAAAGAAAATAATTTTTAGTAGGATGAAATTTTATATAAAGTTTCATCCTAATTAGAAATTCACTGATAAAGGCCCAACATTTGCTGCGAGTTTATTAAACGACTTCAAAAACATTCACATGTAAAGAGGGTAAAGAGACCTTTTTTCAGTTATTTTGGCGATACGACTTATTTTGGCCGAGAAAATCCAAGCTAAAAGTTTATGTAAATTAGGATGAAATTTTATCAGGTATAAAATGTCTTCACAGTCATTGATTTCCTTTGTTTTTGCTTCATTAATTATTCATGAGTTTTTGAAAATACAAATATCAAGTCCTCACATTTTCCAGCGATGTCTCCCCCTCCCTTTGGAAAGTTAGTAAAGTGTACTAATCACTACCATTCACATTTCGTGCAATACTTACTGCCATGATATAAATTTCATGTTAATATCCAAGTGTCACCTGATGAGTTCCATTTGATTGCTCAAATGTTTCATGAAAACTCACTCATGAACCTGTTTGTGAACCTGGTTTAGGTGCAGACTTGGCTAATTTAGTCAACCAGGCAGCACTTAAAGCAGCCACAGATGGAGCTACATGTGTTTACAACAAACACTTGGAGTTTGCCAAGGATAAGATCATTATGGGTAGGTGAAGTAGACATAGCAGTAGAGTGGAGTTGAGAAACGTTTTGAAAGAAAGTAACAATCAGGGGCATAGAAAGCTGGGCACCAAGTCCATGTCCTGGCTGAATTACCCGTTTTCAATAATTCCCTGGCTTCGAAGCAGAAAATGAACATAGAATACAATACAATACAATGGCCCTTTATAACTACGTTTGGCCTTGTTATCTCTAAAAATAATTATCTACATCCCAGAACAAGTACTGCTGTAATCTGTGTATTTGGGAAATGTTTCTGGATTTGGTTGCCTGAAATACATTACTCATAAACATGACATGCAGCAAACATTGCATAAGCAATAATAAACTATTTGCAGATAATGCCATGTTGAAATAACAATTTCATGGGATACCTAAGGGACAAGAACAATGCAAACTAATGAAGCATTGCATCATTGATCCTAAATGTTTTGCCCCCCCCCCCCCCCCCCCCCAGCATCCCATAAAATTGTTATTTTAACATGGCAGTGTTATCGGCAATAATCATTTGTTAGACCCCTGTAGGGTTTTAAAGATAAGAACAGAATTTAGTGTTGCCTGTGAAGAGACACATGTAAATATAATTTCAAAAGTAACATTAGGTTCTGTTTCGAAACCTTTTCCCAGGTCCTGAACGCAAGAGTGCAGTTATTAATGATGAAAACAGGAAAATTGTAGCATATCATGAGGGGGGACATGCCCTTGTCGCCTACTTTACACCAGGTAAACTGAACATTGTAATTAAGAGAAAGACATGCCGTATATCATGATGACATCTCCTTCATTACAGAGAAAAAGAAACAATGTCTGTGTTTGAGGAGCTCTTGGTCACTATAAAATCAAAATTTTAAAATACATTCTTTCCCTTCCTGTTTGATTTTGGATTTCACAGGCTGTACAGTAGCTAACAAACCCAAAACTAAATCATATTGGTCCTCATTGCTTAGTATTGTCAAATTTTAACAAAAGGTAAGGTTCTTCAATGTCTTTGTCCAGGTTCTCTTCCCATCCATAAGGCCACCATCATGCCTCGTGGCCAGGCACTAGGGATGGTGTCCCAGCTGCCAGAGAAGGACGAACTTCAGTGGTCCAAGCAACAACTTCTGGCCAAACTAGACGTGTGTATGGCAGGTCGTGTTGCTGAAGAGATTATATTTGGCAAGGACAATGTCACAACTGGTATGTATGGTAATAGAACGAACTGAACTCCTCCAAACAAATAATTGTGCATTTTTTGTAACTAGAAATACTGGTCTGAATAAAATATGTTTCCATTTTGTTAAAAAAATACAGACAGCATACCTTCCTTTGGTGGAAAAATAGACAGTCTAGAATTACTAGAATACATACGTAACGTGTAAGGAACATATTTATTCATATCCTCAAAATGTCTTTGCTTTCTCAACGTTTACGGCTTGCAGGTGCCTCAAGTGATTTCCAGCAAGCAACCAACATTGCTAAAGCCATGGTTACAAGCTATGGGATGAGTGACATGGTAAGGCATGTACCAACTACATCTACAAAGCCATGCAACATTACTTACAATTGATTATTGAAATATTTAAATAATTTTGTTCCATCTCATATTCATTTTGTTCACGTGATGAGATGTGTTGTGTGTTAATAGACCTCATTCCAAGTTTCTAAGTTTAAACATTAATTGTGTGCATCTTTTATTTATCTAACTTAATACAAGCATTTCAGATAGATTGGGAAGGAAGTGTTGAAGTTTTTTTTTCTTATGTGATGCTCAAAACGTTTGTTGCTCTGGTTCTATCTAAGTAATGATTCACGTAAGTACTATAGAAAAAGACGATAGACTGCGGCAGTGAGTATTTTTGCTTGAATGTGTCTTAAGTGCTGTCTGTGATGTCCTCAGTCAAAGTTACAAGCGGAAAATAAAGGAACTGTGTTGTTGGTCATTTTTACTGTGAAAACTTAAATTATACGCTCATTACTTAATTATACGCTCATTAGAAGCTCATTGTAGTTTTTGAGTGCAGTTTCCCATCATTGCCATTCTTTTTGACAAGAGATGACATCTAAACTTTACAAAAAAAAAACTTTACATGCTTGTTGTTCACTTGTAATGTTCAGCATTTTATGACGTCATCTGCCATGAATAAAGAGTATAGACAATCAGACGGAAAGCTACACATGTTTTTTAGTTCTACCACAATCTCTAATAAACTGATTTTTACGTTATTTATGTCCCTTCCACAACTTCAACAATGTGGGCTTTTCGGATACAGTGAAAGTAGTGACCTGTACAGTCTCTGCTGTAATTTTTATGTCATGTGTTTTCTTTCCCTACCTCCCTCTCCTTCCTTTTCTCCTTGCTCCGTTTTGACCGTGCATCACAGGAAGCCCAATCCGACAAAAAAACATGACTGGGAAAAAAAAACACAAAAGAGCTACATGTATGTTGATCCTAGACATTAAATTGTTCTTCAGGTTGGATGTATTGAGATCAAAGATGACGACAACCTGAGTCCTGCTACAAAAGCATTAGTAGAAAATGAGGTCAGACAATTTATAATGGTAAGAATCCAGCTTTTGTCATATTTCAACAGCTTCTTAGCACAGATCTGGTTTGACTACAGTACAGTAGTACCTTAGTCACAAGTGCAACTTACTGATTTGACTACAGTACAGTAGTACCTTAATAATAATAATAATGGCCATATTTATATAGCGCCATATCAACCACAGTTTCATGGCGCTTTACATATGACTGACATATCCTGTCAGTGAATTATTTCGGACTGCTTTACGGCGCGGCGCTAGTAGCTGCCATGCAGTTTACAATGTTGAGTGTGGTTAGTGTAATGGCCAGGCTGCTGTACCGGGTGACAATCCCCTGCTCTTTTTCGAGTAGTACAACAGGTTCTTTCACGTCCCCTTCAAATACTGATTAGAAGTAGGAGACAAGGCCAATGGCTTATAAACGTCCCTGCCCAAGGACGCGGCCGGGATTCGAACCCCCGACCTCCCGCACTCTAGACCGTGCTCTACCAACTGAGCTAACCAGTTGCACTTGGTCACAAGTGCAACTTACTGATTTGACTACAGCACAGTAGTACCTTACTCACAAGTGCAACTTACTGATTTGACTACAATACAGTAGTACCTTAGTCACAAGTGCAACTTACTGATTTGACTACAGTACAGTAGTACCTTAGTCACAAGTGCAACTTACTGATTTGACTACAATGCAGTAGTACCTTAGTCACAAGTGCAACTTACTGATTTGACTACAGTACAGTAGTACCTTAGTCACAAGTGCAACTTACTGATTTGACTACAGTACAGTAGTACCTTAGTCACAAGTGCAACTTACTGATTTGACTACAGTGCAGTAGTACCTTAGTCACAAGTGCAACTTACTGATTTGACTACAATGCAGTAGTACCTTAGTCACAAGTGCAACTTACTGATTTGACTACAGTACAGTAGTACCTTAGTCACAAGTGCAACTTACTGATTTGACTACAGTACAGTAGTACCTTAGTCACAAGTGCAACTTACTGATTTGACTACAATACAGTAGTACCTTAGTCACAAGTGCAACTTACTGATTTGACTACAGTACAGTAGTACCTTAGTCACAAGTGCAACTTACTGATTTGACTACAGTACAGTAGTACCTTAGTCACAAGTGAAACTTACTGATTTGACTACAGTACAGTAGTACCTTAGTCACAAGTGCAACTTACTGATTTGACTACAGTACAGTAGTACCTTAGTCACAAGTGCAACTTACTGATTTGACTACAATGCAGTAGTACCTTAGTCACAAGTGCAACTTACTGATTTGACTACAGTACAGTAGTACCTTAGTCACAAGTGCAACTTACTGATTTGACTACAGTACAGTAGTACCTTAGTCACAAGTGCAACTTACTGATTTGACTACAGTACAGTAGTACCTTAGTCACAAGTGCAACTTACTGATTTGACTACAGTACAGTAGTACCTTAGTCACAAGTGCAACTTACTGATTTGACTACAATGCAGTAGTACCTTAGTCACAAGTGCAACTTACTGATTTGACTACAGTGCAGTAGTACCTTAGTCACAAGTGCAACTTACTGATTTGACTACAGTACAGTAGTACCTTAGTCACAAGTGCAACTTACTGATTTGACTACAGTACAGTAGTACCTTAGTCACAAGTGCAACTTACTGATTTGACTACAGTACAGTAGTACCTTAGTCACAAGTGCAACTTACTGATTTGACTACAATACAGTAGTAACTTAGTCACAAGTGCAACTTACTGATTTGACTACAATGCAGTAGTACCTTAGTCACAAGTGCAACTTACTGATTTGACTACAGTACAGTAGTACCTTAGTCACAAGTGCAACTTACTGATTTGACTACAATACAGTAGTACCTTACTCACAAGTGCAACTTACTGATTTGACTACAGCACAGTAGTACCTTAGTCACAAGTGCAACTTTCTGATTTGACTACAATACAGTAGTACCTTAGTCACAAGTGCAACTTACTGATTTGACTACAATACAGTAGTACCTTAGTCACAAGTGCAACTTTCTGATTTGACTACAATACAGTAGTACCTTGGTCACAAGTGCAACTTACTGATTTGACTACAGTACAGTAGTACCTTAGTCACAAGTGCAACTTTCTGATTTGACTACAATACAGTAGTACCTTGGTCACAAGTGCAACTTACTGATTTGACTACAATACAGTAGTACCTTGGTCACAAGTGCAACTTACTGATTTGACTACAGTACAGTAGTACCTTAGTCACAAGTGCAACTTACTGATTTGACTACAATACAGTAATATTATTAAAACAGTTATGGTTTTACCGTATCAGTTTGAGCCAGCAAAAACGAAGATGATCATGAAATGACGTCATGAGATCACATGATCTCACCACAGGGTTCCCGACGTTAATTTATACCTGGTAGAAAATATGAGCTGTATAAACATGTTTGAGTTAGATTTTCGAAATCAGCAGGTTTTAACTGTAATAACTTTTAACGTGGTTTTCACTAGACAGTCCCTTTAATCACATTATTTCGTGTTATTCTTACTACAGGATTCCTATGATCGCGCTAAAAATATACTACAGACTCGGGTAACGGAGCACAAGCGACTGGCAGAAGCATTACTGAAGTACGAAACCCTCGATGCAACTGAGATTAAAATGGCGATTCAAGGCCAACCGATAACAAGAACCTTATGAACCTGAACAGGACCACTCATTTTACATACGTCATTATTACTGGAGAAACGAGAACTCCTGGAGCATGAAGTACCTGTCACACATTTACTTGCCCATGTCGTACCACTGAGGAGTTAGGAATGTTAGATGTGCTTCTTTTCCTTAGCTTGCCATCCTCCCACGTTACGCTAAATTCCAATTCGATTTGTGGATTAGCCGGGACCTGGCTTTGATCAGCCCCCATGGTTGTTTCAGGTCTCGTTAGAAATTCCGAGTAAAGCTCTGAAATTTTTAATTTTTGTCAAAGATTAAAACAGCTAGATTCGACCCCAGGACTATGCAGTGAGTTGTGCATGTGGTCTGTACTCCAAAACATTTCATTTTTACATTCATTTACCTCCAAGGCCACATCAACTGCAATCTATCCAACACCTACATAAGGATTTTGTGTTACTCTATTTTTTTAACGGAATTCTTCAGTTTGGATGGCCTCTGTTATGATAGTGACCACGCACAATATTCAGGTCACCTGACTTTCCCTTGAGTAATGTTTTCTTGTTTTTCTGTATCCCAAGAGGAAATGTACAGATTTCTCGAATTGGAAAACAAAGCACTGAATCCTCTGGAGAACTGTCACATGATCTGAATTGGGACAAATGTACAAGCTAAATCGGTCTGTTAGGCGAGGTTTCTAGAAGTACTACGCAATCAAGCTATGAATAGGTCGTTTATTCCACACGCAATAGTAAAGTACAATAGTACATACATAAAATAGAAATAAAGTGGAGGATGCGAGAGATACAACCCAGAAGTATTAATTATAGCTCTTGCACCCTATGTACTATTTACAAAATTCACAGCCGTGTTGTACAGTAGATACAGATCCGAGTCGGATATCTCGGATACAACACGGCCGCGAATTTTGTAAATTACTTCTAAACCTCAAACATAACTCTTGAAACGCAATGTAACCAAAATAAGTCAAAATGTACTTTAAAAAGAGCAACATTTCTATATAAATTTATCGAGACTTCTTGTGTTCCAGATGAGTGCAGTATTTATTTCAATAAATAATAATCCGGAACAATTTCTTTGTACTTTAAAAAAACTATGTTTTATCTATGATTCAGTTCTAGCTCAAAGCAATTTGCATTTCAAAGTTCACTAGTTCAGTCACTGGTGAGGTTCTCTTCTAGCCAAATTTTTTCACATTTCACATTGTTTTATTGTTCATTCGGAAAATATGTACATGATAGACTGGCCCACAACCTCGGAGTAGAGCATAAATTTATCTGTTTAAACCTTCTCCAGATGCTGCCACATTTCCATGTCCTACATTTCAGACCCCGTCCACATGTATCCGTTTTCGTATCGTTTTTGTATTGTTCTCCGTCCTCAAGGGAATAGAAAACAATGGTCTAATTACCTGAAACAATATGAAAACGCTACGAAAATGGATACGTGTGGACGGGGTCTAAGTCATCTGGTGGTTTGATGAATTGGTTCATTTCGCCAAATATCCTGTTTATCCTGACACCATGTTAAGATAATGACCACGCACAAGTTGGCTACCGAGCACACCAGTCTCGTACCCAGAGCTCTTTCACCATGAGAGAGCTCTGGTGACAGTAATTTGTTGGTCTTTGTTCATTGGCTGAAATATTAACGCATGCGTAGGAAGGATTCGCAATACTCGATGATTGAGTAATTTGCACTTGTCATGTAAATACGAAAAGTGTGCGCATAGAACCGAGACGAGAAGAAAACTGTTTTCTCAAGAAATTAGGTATTAGTTGTCCTTGTCTTCTCCTCTTATCGTCTTTTCCCGTATATTTTCGTTTTATAGCGTAAGAACGGGCTTTCCTGAAGGCCGATGGAAATAAAAAGATTTACTTTCCTCTACAGTTTATTGTTTTCAAGTTCTGTTTTTGTCGACAATGGGGAAAATGGCGGCTACTTGCATTCTCACGTGCAGCTATTGTATTTTGCAATAATTAATTAATACCTTTGTTTTGCGGCGTCGTCTTGTTGCGTAAGGTTCCCTTTTGAATTTTAAACCGAAAATAAAATTAACAAATTTATTGCTGCGAAGGCGATCCCTAATTTGGGCTCCCTGTGGTTGGCCAGAATTTAGGCGGTTTGCGATTTCCACAACATTTGCCTCTATCTGGTGCTTGACGTCATGCTCAGCGGTAATGTCACTCGTGGTGTTTGTCACACGGCGGTCAAACGTTACGGTCAGTCTGGTGGGCGGCCGCGCGAATTTCCCGCGCAAAATTTGCCTTAAAACATTACAGTGAACTTCTACCCCCAAGTTTCAAGTTTTATTTCGCACTATTGACATAAATAAACACAACAGTACATTTTGAAGAAGAAAAAAAGTGAAGAAGTATATACAGATTATATTTCGAATAGTTGGTAGTGCGCAGTGACCAAAGGAGCAAAAGCTTTCGAGTTGATCACTGCAACGTTTGTATAGACTAAAGTTAATGATTAAGCTGATAAATATTTGAAAAAGGTATAGTCACTTATTTTTGTTGTTCGAGAAGAACGGCTTTATATCGTTTTTTAAATAAATTAATAGAGCTTTATCGTTTGATATCTACATCAACTGTTTCCCAATTTTTTGATGTAATAAATTTAAATGTATGAATTCCATAATTGGTTCTCGCTTTCGGTCTAACAAAATTTAACTTTGCAGCAAATCTTGTATTATATTTGTGGCGTTTTATTGCTGGTGTGACAAATTCAGAAAAAATTGTTGGAATATCTTTACCATTCGAAATTTTAAAACTAAATTCTGCAATTCTTAATTTAAATACGTTATCGAGTTCCAATACACCTAGAATATTGAAATATGGGTTAGCACTTTCTCTGCTATAAGCAAAACATATTTCTAATACATTTATTTTGTTTAGTGCGGAGCTTTGCTAAATTACCTGCATAAGTATTCCCCCAGCTCATAAGACCGTAATTTAAATATGGGTATACCAATGTATAAGGGAAGAGGTCAAAACAATGGTACTCTGGCGGGACCCAATTTTGATGGAAGAGGGGTTGTACCCGGAACCCAACACCTATTTTGGCAAATCTAGATTTTTGACCACAAATATCTTCTTGAATAAAATACTTATTGAAGAAGTAACTATATTTCTAGTTTCTACAGGCAGAGAAGAAAGTGTATCTGCATTAAAATCAGGTGTCTCTATTTTACAATGCGAGAAAATCACCCTCGAAAAAAGGGGTAGGGATATTACCCGCCACCCACCACCACCCCTGACAAAACTGGGTCCCAATCGAAATCCATTGCTTTGACCTCTTCCCTAATAGAGTTGCTTTAACATATTTAAATCAAGGTAATATCTTAATTTATTTATTATTCCAATATTTTTTGCCATTTTGCTATTTACATGTTTAATTTGATGTTCCTCTATATATACTCCTAACTTTTTGAGATAGCTTTTTTGCTCAATATTAGCAATTTCAATTTTAGATACTTTCTTCTTTGATGAGG
Source organism: Actinernus sp. WN-2022 (assembly GCA_030867875.1). Lineage (NCBI taxonomy): Eukaryota > Metazoa > Cnidaria > Anthozoa > Actiniaria > Actinernidae > Actinernus > Actinernus sp. WN-2022. Next base: position 123,498,772 of record JAOWCC010000577.1, read on the forward strand.
CTATAATCATATACTTTGTTTTACTTAAATTAACTGATAATTTGTTAACGGCACAGTATTGGAGGATAAGTTTAAACTCTTCATTCATTACAGTTTCTAGTTCTGGTATTCTGTTACATGAATGGAAAACATTCGTATCATCTGCAAAAATGCGAAAGGACAGTGTTTTTGAGCAATTTGGCATGCCATTTATATAGAGCAAAAAAAGTAATGGCCCCAGTGTCGATCTTTGTGGTACTCCACATGTCATATCAAGCACTGAAGATTCAGTATTCCCTATTTTAACATATTGCTTTCGATTACTTAGATAATTACTGAACCATGACAATTGGGTTCCCCCGAATTCCGTATCTACTTAATTTAGCAACTAGGATCTGGTGGCTTTAGAAAAATCTAGAAAAAGTCCACACGTTATTTACTTATCAATATCAATTCTGTTATCTCCAGAATTGCCTGTTCGGTAGAATACCCTTTTCTAAAACCAAATTGATAATTAAACAAAATATTGTATTTTTCCAAAAATGCTATCAACTGGTCATACACTAGTCGTTCGAGGATTTTACTGAAAGGTGATAGGGTTGATATAGGTCTGTAATGAAAGGGATCAGTAGTTAAGCCACTTTTATAAATAGGAGTGACTAGATATTTTCAAGATCTCGGGTACAACACCTGTTTTTATTGATTCATCATAGATATAAGTAAAAGGAATTGAAAGTGGTTCACATGCTAATTTTATTAATTTGTTAGGTATATCGATTGAAGCTTTATTTTCCTTTAAACCTGAGAATAATTCACAGACCTGTGATGAGTAAACAGGAGACACGACAAAGCTTGACACTGGGGAATTGTGAATATAGCTAGTTGGATCTTCATCCGAATGTTCAGTGACACTAGCTAAACTTGGGCCAACATCAACAAAATGATTATTAAATTGATTTGCTATATCCAATTCATTAGTATAGGTCTTGTTATTTCTTAATAGTCTTGTTGGATATATCTGACCTTTTGTTTTTCGCTTAATTAAAGTTCCGATTAATTTCCAGGTGGCTTTTAAATCCCTTTTACACCTTTCGAAATTTATATTATAATATTCTTTTTTACTCTGTGTTCTTATCTGATTTAATTTATTAGCATACTTTTTATATTGATTTACCTTTTTTATATCATTAGAGTGAAAGTGTGTATAATACATTTTTTTAGTTTTTATTGATTTTAATATTCCATTTGTTATCCATGGTTTTTTAAACTGTTTAAGTTTACTTTTTGGTGTCACTTTATATGGAGCATGTTTATTAACATTTGCTTTTATTGTATTTATTGTGATAGGTGTTGTTTCATTAAGATCTTTGCTATTCTCGATAATATTTTTCCAATCTATTATTTTAATATCACTTATATAGGCCTCTGTTAAATTTGCTGAAATCTCTAAAATAACGTTTTTCTTTGTCTCTTCTTGTTGATGTATTAATTATGAAGAAAATAGGTAATGATCTGATATATCGAAAAGGTCTATTCCTGAAGAAACCTGTTCGATAGAATGATTTGTGTATATGTGATCAATCAATGTTCTAGTGTGGTCTGTTAATCTTGTTGGTTTTGTTATAATAGGTAGAAAATTATTCGCATAAAGCATATCTAAATATTTTTCTGTTGGTAAATGGCTGGTAAATTTAAAGAAATCAATATTTATGTCACCTAATATATATACTTCGTATTTACATTGATTTAAATGTCTAAGCAACTCTTCCAATGTTTCCGTAAACCGCTCTATATTTGCTTTCGGGTGCCTATATATACAACCAATTATTAAATTGTCTTTATTGTGGCCAAAAGTTAAGAAAAATACGTGAAAGTTAAGCTTTTTATTTTCACAGTCGACGGGAAATTGAACAAACTTCAAACTGTGAGTTTACCAATTTTTTTTCGTAATTTACCAAAAAAGTTTTCAAGGTTTGAAAACGGGTGTGTGAACAGTGACGGCCGCCGGCTCGCTTTGAATTTGTTTTGGAATATGTTGTTGTTGCAAGACTTTTGACGCATGCGTAGACGTTTGACCGCTGTGTGGGTGTTTGTGACCTTCGAGCTTCGAGCTTCGACGGCGAATTCGTATTTTTGCCTCAAACATGATTCTAGTGGGAAAAGTTATTGAAACGTTTTTCCAAAGCATCTGGAAACTTTGGAGTATAACAATTTTTTTTTGCCGATTTTCTTTGCTAAGCACACCACACCGAGTGATCTGTGTGATCAATGCGCGAATGGAATTTCCTGTGTTGTCGCTAGTGAAAGCAGATAAATATGCTCAAAGACGAATGGACCAACATGACAAACAAGATCAGCTTACTTACTTTGTTCATACCGAGCAACAAAACAAACGATTAAACACGACTGTTGTTTTACAACTGAGACATGCCGTTGTGCAAGCCAAATGATGGAAGGTCGTTGTGCATGTGCCAACCAAATGAAAGGGTCGCCTCGCAGCGCTCGTAAGATTTGCTCCGATTTGCTCCAATTTGCTACTACCTTCACCGACAAACAATAGAACAAAGATTAATAGAACGAAGCAAACAATAACATCTATTGTTTTGGTTATCCAATCAAGAAATATGTTCCGAGCAGCTGCGACCTTACCCAAATGAAAGGCTCGCCCCATGTAAGAGAATCCGGAATCCATCATTGTTTTTGCTTTTGGAATCCGGAATCCATAGGACTGGAATCCGGAATCCACAATGCTTTGGAATCCGGAATCTACTATGGTATGAAATCCGGAATCCATAGAAATCCAGGGCTTAATTATTTAACTTGTTTTTAAAATTATTTACACGTCGCTTATACTTACGGTTACTAATACAGTTGATTGACGTCGGATGTCAAGGTTGCCAGGTAACGCAACAAAGAAGCCAATGTTTCCCAGATCCCGCGTTTCGTTAAAATCCTTAGCCTCTCTCTTCGAGTCTTCGTAACCTCGTAACATGCTATCTACAGCATCAATGAAGAAGAGTTAATAGCAGGACGTAATCTACCAGTACGCCTATTTGGAGGAGATGTTGCAGGCCGCCGCGATGATGTGAAGAGCACATGGAATAGGCCCTCTGCCGTTTGCACAAACCGAAACACAGTTTTTGTATGTGATATGTCAGGATGATAATATCGGCTAAACGACTCATTCCACTCCAGCGTGTTATGGAAAATTACGCCAACGTCTTCAAGATCGACAAAAAGGCGAACTTAAGTGACACACCAAGATACCTGGATGTTGTCGCATTTTTTTGCAAGGCATGAAGAGTATGCATTTGAAAGAACTGGGAAAAGAAACGCAAATGGTCCAGACATGACGATTTCTCGGACCACGAGCCAGTCGTTTGTCATTGCCCTTGAGTCCCTCACCAGTCTAGTCAATACTATCAGAGAAAATGTCCTGGATGTCATTCAATTTGAAAGCTTAACAACTTTAGCAGTGGAAAACGTTTTCAAAGGAATGCGCGCTGACCACGACATGCCAACAGTACTTCAATATGCATCATTACAGAAGAGCCCGGTGTATAGAAGACAACATGCTGAGGATATATCAGAAGCAGTTCTACTTCACTGGGCCCAATTCCTACTACCCAGAGAAAATAATCAAAAGCGAGCCTCCGAACATTGGATCTCGGAAAACGAATAAGATTGTGGCAAACGATGGAAGCAGGGAACAGAGCCGGCCGAGAGGAAGCAGAGGTCTTAAAAGAGTTTGTAAGGGAGTACGGAAGAGGGGTGAGACAGGAAAATGTACGATCAAAGACGAAGGAGCTGACCGAAACACTGCCTTATGCTATAAGCTTCAGACCAGTAGTGATGACGGCGCCGATCAACTCCGATGAAGATATGCCAGTAGCTGATTGCCAAATTCAGAAATGAGAAGGTCTACCTCAGTGGTTAGGGTGAAAATCCTCTTCCAGAAGGACCGGATGTTGTAACGGTTAGGCGCAATAGAAGGAGAGAAAAATGCCCTTACTGGCTTGCAGTGCTGTCGGAGGACGTCTACCTGAAAGCCACCACCGCAAAATTTGTAAAGAGGATGGTGAACTCTACATGGCTTAACCAAATGGATGACACTTTAGTTGACACCATAGGCGAGGCGTCCAATACAAACTCCGCGAAATGTATCTTAGGCAAACTCATCAACTACACCCATGACCAGACAAGAACTGCATGGATACTCCTTCACCTTAGCTCCAGAAGAGGAAAACAGACTCTGCCGATTAGCTAATGGCTGACATCGAAAACGATTATATTGACCAAGATAAGTCAGTTGAACATCTAGAGGAGATGAATGAGGCCGTCAGACCATTATTCAGTGCAGCAAGACTGGCAAGGGTTAGCTCTTCAGGGCCGTAGAATTACGAGTCAGATTTATCCTGTAAAATGTCCTGTGTGTGTTATATGGCGATTTTCACGAGGCAAGCATTTATCTGTTGGCCGTTGTAAGGTTTCTCAAGCTGATTCGGGTGACCCTACAAGATGTTAGTCGTACTACTGGAGGCAGACTGAACGCCACTTACAAACCTGTGAAAGAGATTAAGCAAATAGAAGGCCGCATGGCTAATACTTCACTATTCACAAGGAGGCCTTCGGTTAACATAATGCTTCCTATTACTCCTATTTCAACTGGGTTTGCGGGCACTAAGCAAAGAAAACTGCGACCAGACTTTACCGCGTATGATCCTGGGTCTGTCAAGAGTGAACTATTAATCGATATTAATGAAGACCTCAAAACAGTTGCGAATACAGAGAAGCCATTGAGGGCAAAAACTGAGCACTGGAAAACGATTTAAACAATCTTTAATTTGAATAGTCAGATAAAATTTCAAAGTCTGATGAGTTTAAACAATTTCACAAAGGTATAATATTGTACGTAAATGACTAATCTTCCTCCGCAAACGTGAAACATTTCCTTCTGCTCTCGTATTGGGAAGGTCAGCACACGACGGCCATCTTGGAATAAACCTATTGTTAATGCTTACCCAGCCTCGATCTCAAAATCTTTCTTTTATTATTTGAAACACGTGGACTTCAGTGGGGTTCTACTTCTAAAAAGGTATGTTCAGTATGTGTTTATTTCCTGGTTTACTGTTTCCTAACTTAAAGAAGGTAAAACCTAACTCTAAAGGTTAGGAAGTCAATACAATTTAGCAAATAATTACAACGATTTTAAACAAATATACAACAATAACAACTACAATAAAAATAATAATAAAGGTGAGTAACAATGGGTGGCGGGGGGGGGGGGGGGAGGGGAGAGGGAGCTACAAGATTTTGGGAGAGTATTCAGGGGAAGGGTCACGTTTTGTTTAGCCCATATTATCTGAAATTCCCTGATACAAGTTTACGATTTTTCTCAAGGTTGGTTTATTCAGCAATTCTGTTAAAACACTCTAAATTCGCTAACTTTGTCATTTTTCAATGAAATACCATAGAAATCGGTAATTAAGCAGCAATTATATGTCTTAACATTTTAAGTTAGGTATTCTGGTGTTTTGGTGGTCACATGACCTTAAGGCTGATAAAACAAAGAACTCAAAATGGGCCGGTCACAGTGGATTTTTAAAGTAACGATGTATGGCCTATCTGATTACACTTCTGGTTGTCTCTAAAGCTCTGCCTGGAATGGTTGACATTTTGCATTTGCAGGTGAGAAAATTGGGGAAAACTGGTTTCAAGAACAGGTCACGTGACCTGTTTTCTCTATTTTCGCCTTAACAATCTATCAGGATCAACCATTCCAAACAGATCTTTAGAAACAACCAGAAGTGTAATCAGATAAGCAAGAAACCGTTACTTTAAAAATACAGTGTGACCGGTCCATTTTGAGATGAATTTCCAGATTTTGTAATGTCCGGTCACGTTATAGACATTTTACAACAAAATCTGTTCAAACGACTCAGAACGCTGAGATTAGTGATATCCACAATTTTTTTAGAATTCGGGCAAACATAATTGTAGGTGTTACTATATTGCTGTCAAATTGATTTAATCAGCAAATGGTAAATGACAACGAATTTTGCATGCGAGCTGACCATGAAAAGATATGAGCAGCATGCAAGAGACATATATGCATTTATAAGGTAACAAGAGCCCATCTGGGCTTTCACTCGGGCCACATGAGATTGAAGATGAAATACACTTTCATTTGAAATCCTCTTAGTATCAAGTCGTGCTTTAATTCGCCAGTGAGAACGTCAAAAAAACAGACTGGTCTATTAATCGCTTTTATGGCATGACTATGATAACGCAGGATTCGAACAACAGAATACTGGCAATTCAAGTGTATAAATGCAATACAATGACATATTCAGACTTTGAATTTGATTGAAAATAGATCAAAAACTCGGGGAAATGTCCGGCTAAAACTGTATGAATAAATGTGAAATGAAACATAAATTTCATAGCAAGAAAAAAAATTGTAATTCCTATAAATGAGAAAGCTCTTCTATTAAGCCGCTTCTCATATACACAGACTGTTTCACAAAAAACATTTGCGCTTATCGACACAAGAATTCAGTTGACCTTTCAAATAATTTATTCTGAGGTACGCATACTCTAAATCACAGATGTTAAATAAAGCGATAATTAGAAGAAAAAGTACATTAACAGACAAACTGAGAGGAAATTTATTCAAATCAAAAAGAGTTTACTTACAGTACTTACGTAACTGAACTTTCGTTTTGGATCTTTTGGTAGTTTCATCTTCAATCTCATGTGGCCCGAGTGAAAGCCCAGATGGGCTCTTGTTCTGTCGTAAAACATGCCTTAGCTGTACAAGACCGCCCACGATGGAATAGATTTCTGACAATGACTCATTGAAAGTGATATCTCCTTGTCTCGCCTTGTCTGAGAGCTTTGAACTTTCTTATCTGAGCGCGCCTGACGAGATCTAACCTTTGATGATAATTCGATACCCGTTGATATCCAAACGTGTTTGGATATTGTATTTCGCTTACGTTTCTAAATGTACATTGGATCTGTCCAAACAGCGCTGATCGAATGTATTACGGCTCCTGGTTGTTCATGTATTTTTATGGTCAACAAGAGCGCCAGTTGAAATATCCTGAGCCTGTTGGAAGGCTTTCGCCCTCGCGGGTCGACCATTTTGATTTACTGTATTAAATTCTGTAAATACATTAACCTGGCGATTGTTGCGTGACCAGCACAGTGCAATCTGATTGGTTTGAATTTGACCTTTAACGCATGCGCAGATCGCGTGCTACACTGAATAATAAAAAAAAAAATAACGACTTGCATTTTAAGACTCGGCGCTGCCACAGGCAGCCCGAGTAATGATAAAACTGGTAAAACATAGCTGGTGCTAGAACGCTGAAATCCGAAATCAGGAGGGGCTGGAATCCAGTAGGTTGGAATCCGGGATCCAAAGTCGCCAAAGGGTTGGAATTCGGAATCCAGCCGAGGCCGGGATCCGGAATCCAGAGGCTGGGATCCGGAATCCCGGACCTTGGTGGATTCTCTTACATGGGGCGAAAAGGTCGTTGTGCCAACTGAATGACGGGTCGTTGTGCCAACTGAATGACAGGCCATTGTGCCAACTGAATGACAGGCCATTGTGCCAACTGAATGACAGGCCATTGTGCCAACTGAATGACAGGCCATTGTGCCAACTGAATGACAGGCCATTGTGCCAACCAAATGACGACAGACAAATGACAGGCCGTTGTGCCAGCCAAATAATGAATGTTGCTGCAAAACAAATGAGCCAACCAACTGCATGTGGTTGCAATTTGCATAGGGAATCATTCAACCAATCAATATGTACCGGCTGACATAGAAACTGATGAATCACAGAATTTTTCTGATGCTTTGGAAAAAAGCTGACGTCATTGTTTACATTTTTGCCTCATTAGCATAAATTAAACTTCAAGCTACAAACAAACAGACTATATCAGTTGAAAGAGAATTTTAAACTGAGTAACTACCTAAAATTTGAGATTGATATGTTAAATATTTACGGAGAAATTGACTTTTCAAAACTATAAAATGGGCTGGGGGGCAAGAGCTGCTGACAGCCATACATTCATTGTAAATTTTGAGCTTTTTAAACGCTCATTCCTCAAAATATATTTATCATATCACTCTCAAATTTTCGGTGATTATCAAGTGTGAGAATCTCTTTCGATTTATGGACTCTGTTTGTTTGTATGTACGTCGCTTGAAGTTTGATGTTTGCTAATGAGGAAAAAACGTAAACAAGGATTCGCCTATACCATGCCACTGCCCTTGATGATTGCAGTCATGTGTCTTACAAGATATGGTGCTACAGAGTCATTGCACTGGAGTCACATGACCTGTGCAAAACCTGTATTTTATTGTATTCATTATTTTAGTACTAAAGACTACATACCAATAACCTCTCTACTCTGCTCTGTCTGTCAAATTGTTTTCCAGTCGTTCAAAGTGCCAAAAAAAATCAATAACTTAACTTTTAGAAACTTCTAGTTTACGTTTGTAATCTTCTAGCCAAGGAGAGGGTCTGCCAATGCAATCGGGGACACGAATTCTACGGTCGAATTGAAATATTAGAGAGCTTACTGAGCAACGACGACGGCAACGTCAAGGACGACGGCATAACACAATAGACTTAATATAATTACAAAATACAATAACTTCACGTGAAAATGCACGCAGTCAACTACATTTCAACCGTTGTCTGCAAAAACACAACGTGAAAACCCCATATTCCACGTTAACAAGAGAACGCAAACGGTCGAAAGTAAATCACTTCGTTTTTCGTTCGGCGTGAACGGAAATCTATGCTTATCATATTTTTCGAAGATATGGATGTGAAAAGTAATTAAAGGCGAACGAAGGAAATAGTAAACATCATATTTCGGGAGAAAACACTTGTCTACGTCCCGTCATCACTGCCGTCTCCGTCATCGCTGCAAGCTCTCTATTGGTTTTGCCGACGGGATAAGGAAAATCTCTAATTTACCAGCGTTTACTATTCGGGAAAATCGAATTTAAATCAGTTCAGTATAATTGTTATCTTCGCATTGAATGTTGTGGAGGACCAGGCATGTAAGCTAGATTAAACCAGTCTCCGGCGTACCCAGAGAGACTGAGATTAAACAAACCGGCCGCGTTTTCAAGAAAATGCTACCTACGCATGCGTTAATATTTCAGCCAATCAGTAAAGACCAGAAAATAGCTGTTACCAGAGCGCTGTCGTGGCGATAGAGCTCTGGGTACGAGACTGCCGAGCACATGTCATCTTTATTCTCCTGCGCATGCGCGTTCTGGTGCATTGATTACAATGTCGCTCCTGTTACTCCTGGTTGAAATCTACGATCATGTGCCTTTATATATTTGTCGCTATTCAGATGAGTAAAAGAATTGTCAAACTGAATAATTCTGGAGGCTTTTTAAGATCTCAGTTTTGGGTTGAGTGTAGCCTGGGAAACCAGCCGACTCTTATCGCTTCCTACTCGCGAAAGAGACGTCTGGGCAACGAGGCAGAAATTCCATACTGATGACGTAGCAGATAGCCGTTTCACGATGCATAAATTAAGTGCAAGCTCGGAAGACGAATCCAAACAACAGAGTTCTTTTCAAGGTATATAACTACAGAGGCTGCAGGTTTGCTTGGCAGTGGTCACCGTCATGAACTACCATGAAATTCAAGCCTATTTAGCGTGTGTCGGTAGCTCGTTTGTTTCGAAGAATAGGTATTGGGTCCTGTCAAGAGACCATCACTAAGAGAACTGATCTCCGTACCCAATGATAGTCTGCGCCAATCTATTTTTGGCTCAGTGGACGTCACGATGCTATTTTAAGATTCGGTTCCAGCTCCTCACGGATTTTCATCGCTCCATCTCATGAATTCAACCTTGATTTCAACAAAGAAAGAGGGGCGATGGATGCGAAGCTTCAAAACTATGAATTATGGCTCTGATTAACTTACTACCCGGACGGGTATGGAACGGATCTGTCCTGATCTGACTTGAAGACTCGAGAAAATTAACTTTTAATTTAATTAATATAAGCTACGGAGTGTAATTTGAAAACCCGTTAAAAATATTGCCGTTTGGATTTGACTGGGAAACTGTAGGCTGTATTAAGCCAGACCAGTAAGAAATTCGGATGTGACCTGGAAGCCGTGAAAAGAAACTAGAGTGACCTGAATTTCGTGAAACTGTCAAAGGAAATGAAGCCGTATTCCATTCAGTTTGTAGCCGGATCGGCGAGCATGGAAAGTCTTCCAAAAATTTGAATAAATTAACGACCCGTATCGTTGTTATTGAAACTTCGCTTACCTTATAAATACTCGTTTCCTGTAGTTCATATTCATGTATAGCCAGATAACATACCTAGGGATCTGACCGGATTATTTGCTCTTTCATCAGGCTAATAATTTTAGAAACGTTCAGTTTATAGCAAGCAATCACGCATCAACTTTTGACCACAATTTTGCGAAATTACGAAATTATAACTATTATAAATCCAGTTAATCTGAAACACTGACTGACTGAGTTTGGAATTATCGTAAACAGACGCTTACAATTCGCTAAAGAAATTAGAAACAGAACCTATAATATCGTAAAAATCGGACATGTTTTTGCAACACCGCAATCAATATGAATCTGTAGAGTAACTGTCGTGAAAGTAGAAAATTGTGAATGCTTTGATCACTGAGTAAAACACTGAATGCATTCTTCTGCTCTCGCCGCCCGCCGGGCCATTTGGACACGTGACACCCACAACCAATCGGATAGAGTGGTAAAAATAGTCCAACTAATTTATGCAAGCTAAAAATAAATCGGCGCAGACTATCATGGGGAGAGACGCTAGTATGGGGGATCGGTTCTCTTAGGTGATGGTCTCCTGGTCCTGTTAGCTGACATTAAAGTGCATATGAGCCCAATTAAAATCGATTCTCCATCATGTAAATAGTTGAATTGTAAAATATTTCTTTCTTTGAGTGCTGCGTCTATGAGTTCTAGAGGTTTCTATTTCCAATATGCTAATTTATGACGACATGTGAGGCCAACAAAAGGTCACTTCTTTCTCCTTGTGAATGAAACTATTTCTGATTTATACGGAATATTTGGTAAAATGACTGATATAAGGCCCAAATATTACATGGATGTTTAGAAAAAAATCAAATTAAGAAATATTTTACAATTCAACTATTTACGTGATGGAAAAATCGATTTTCATGATAACAAATATGGGTTCATTTGCACTTTAAATGAGATGGGACCAAGAGCCCATAACCAAGAGCGAGAATCTCCAATACTACCTCTATGCTACGGCATTTTCACAAGTTAGGTTATTTTAAACTTTCCCTCTTTAACAAGCTCCCTGATAACGCTTTGCTCGTAACTCTCGACGTTTCCTCCTTATATAGCGATGTTTCATGTTGATAAACATTGCAATTGTTATGCTAATGTGCCAACCATGATTTGTAAAGGCCGCTTTGTGTTAGGAACCAATGGATCTCTGGTTGGCACATTAATGACAATAGATGACGACACACGAAACATCGCTATACTAACATTCCGCATAATGAAGGCATTGATGCTTGTCGCTATTTTCTTCGTAACCGCGTTAATAAACATGTACCCACAGAAACCATCTGCGACCTTATACGCATGATTCTGACTATGAATAATTTCTCGTTTAATCAACAACGGCACTATCTACAAATACATGGAACAGCCATGGGTACCAAAATGGCTCCTTTCTTCGCCAACTTATTTCTCGCTAAATTCGAACGTGACGCACTTTCTAATTCACCCCACCAGCCACACACATGGTTGAGATATATTGATGATATTTTCGTGATCTGGACCGAAGGACTGGATCGACTGAAAATATTCATTAATTATCTCAATAACCTCCACCCTGCCATCAAGTTCACTTCTTCCCATTCTTCCGTTAACATCTCATTTCTCGACGTTAACGTTTTACTTAAAAACGGACTTATAGAAACAGACTTGTACACCAAACCCACTGACAAACACCAGTACCTTCTTAAAACGTCTTGTCACCCCGGTCACACGAAATACTCTATTCCATATAGCCTTTCACTTCACCTTCGCCGCATTTGCTCTTCGGACGATAGCTTTAACAAATGCACTAATGACTTTCAGCTTAAGACACAAATACAACGTGCATCTAACATTTCTCGCACTGATGCTTTATAAAACAAACCCAAGCCAGATGCAGATCGTATTCCTTTGATCATTACATATAATCCAGCACTACCTAACATCTCATCAATAATTCATAAACACTCTAACATTATCTATTCATCTAAACGTTCCGAAATAATTTTCAAGAATCTTCCCTTAGTAGCCCACCGCCTCTGTAATAACATAAGTGACATTTTAGTAAGAGCTCAGTTACCTAACACTACTAACACCTCTCCACTGCCACCCGGCTCTTATCGCTGCGGTAAAAACTGCATTACCTGCCCTTACATCGAATATGGCCTCAATCAATACACATTTTCCTCCACTGGCGAAACTCACCATATCAAATCTCACATTACATGTAATACTAAAAACGTAATTTACATGATTCAATGTCACTTCTGTAATTTACAATACATCGGAGAAACAAAACGATGCCTCAAAGGCCGTTTTAACGAACACAGACGACCTGTAGATAAATCTAATATCAAATCTAAACCTACAGCCGTTTCTGAACATTTTCTCAGCCCTAACCATTCTAGTACTGACATGCTCCTTATTCCTTTCTAAAGAAGTCGTCTATTCTAAACGCGATTCCGTGAGAAAAGCACGTGAATCATATCTCATCTATAAAGCTAAAACCCTCGAAGCACTCGGAATGAATAGACGTGATGAAATGTAATTTCACCGTTTGACCTTTATTGTCGGCTGTTACTCGTATCTGCACTATCTTTTCAAACCTATTTCGTAATTTCCTTTTATGTGTTACTATTGTATAAAACATATGTCATCGATTTTGTAATTTCCGCTCATAGTTACGTAATTAACAATTTATATAAACCTTGTACCATTTGTGACCTCCAATGTAAAATAAACCTGAAGAAGGCTGGTACTGGCCAGCCGAAATATCGTATAAACCTCGACAAGCGTTGTATTTGATCAGCATTGCAGTAGTCTTCGGACACTTTATTGTTATTTTTAGAACGGTTTCCCGCTATTATTGGGTTGCAATCATTCCTAAGGGAATAAAATCACAAAAGCGTATCAGACGTGTTGTTTGTATAACACAAGAAGCTAATGAGGCATCTTTTGTTCCGCCACTGGTGTAACCCACTAATTGGCCGCAAAAATAATCTAAAAATAGCCCAACTTGTGAAAACGCCGTAGCATCTATATAAGGAGATATGGACGCTCTTGGTTATGGGCTCTTGATGGGACTGCTGTTTTAGAGTGTAACAACTCTTCCAACAAAATAAACGGGTTTTTTTTTGGCGGGGGGGGGGGGGGGGGGGGACATGTCGTTGCCTTCATTTAACTGGTTTCTTTCATTAGTTCAGCCGTTTATTATATTATGCGGCGACAGTCGATTAACCAGGCAAACGGCTTCGGGGGTATGAGCGCACGAGGAGGCAAAAGGCGGATAAGCACATCACTTATTTGCGAACGGCATCCACACGAGACACCACCCCACATCTTATGCTTGTTCTCTAGGCTACCCTGGAGAACTGAGCAGCATAATTGGGGTGGGATGGCTAAGTAGTCTCTTTAGCAAAGCCTCGTTGGGGGTGGGGAGGGGCTTTACATGCCCATTCTTACGACGCCATCTTGGATTAGGCGCGTAAAAGGTCCTGGGTACTAGGTTGTCCTTTCCCTTATCTTTTCCCCAGTCCCTCTCCGCTTGGACTACCTCACGACTTCGTACCCAGGGGCCTTTACGGGCCTAATCCAAGTTGACATCGTAAGAGGCCTCCCCATCCGGCTTCTTGGTTGGGCTGCCTGTGTAAGAACGTGTTGGTTTCTACCGCAGATTGGCTAAGTTTGAGCGCAACTATTATTGGAGAAGTTTAAATGACTCATTTTCTTTTCAACTCGTGGATATGCGAAGCACGGGAACGAGTTATTGTGATGGGAGAGTTGTCGCTCATTCGCTAGCTGGATCAGTGTGTTTACCTCGTTCCCATGTGGTTCCAGAAAATATCCATAACCCTAACGACGTTTTTTGGGGGATTGGACCCTCCACCCTCTGGTCCGTTTTAGGGGTGCGTTTGGAAAAAAAAAGCGCATTGATTGACCCTCTTAAAAATAATCCCACATTAAATTTTGCAAACCCTGCAAGGCCACCGATGTTATTCACCGGAACCGTAAATTACTTATCGCTAATGGTAGTCCGCAAGAATTAAATTTTGTGGTCTGTAATATATGTCGTTGTTATATGTTAATCAACACCTGATTATAATCTAATACTAGAGTACGAGATGTGTTTATAACATTACATTTGTGTCAGAACGGTAAAAAAAATGGCCTCAAACATTCAGTGGGCAGCGCTGAAGTCGCTAAGGGGCTGGTCGTTTATTATCTGTCAGTGGGGGCCGGCCAAATTGCTGGGTGGTCATTTTCAAAATATGGGTTATTGAGGGGGGGGGAGGGGGTTATTTTTAAAGTTAAAGTGCGGGGTCGTTTTACTCTAGAGGCGGAGTGCGCATTTCCAGGGTTCAATGATTTGTCCGTTAATGAACACGGTACGCTACGTACAAGATCTTTATATCATTGGTACCTTTATATATTGTTGACAAATTTAATGGTGCAACCACAGAAAAACTAGCGCTGGAAAGCCGTCTTGCAACGCTTCGTCGAGAGAGGAAATCACCGGCGAACTTCAGTTACAAATTCAGAAATCCGTAAGGCTTCGACGGTGTCTAACCGTGTGCTGGAACATCCTTACAGCAGCGCAGCAAGCATGACATCGGAAAACGACTGGAAACCCTTTTGTCAGAAACGCGATCGACAGGGCCAAAGAAACATAAAACTTCTCGGTTTGAAGTGTGAGTGGGAAGACATTTGTGCAGTCGACAGTGCTAGTGGTACTGTAGGGAGTATTCCAAACGGACGGAGTATAAAACATATACACAAACAACTGAAATTAAACTGAGATCTTAATAATTAGACTTAAAGATCTAAGGTTTTGTTTGGCTGCTAGTTGAAGAGGGGCAAAGCTGATACATGTCTAAAACAACATTCCGCTGTGATCAATGGGGCGAACCGATACTAGTTCTTGATACTGAGTTTCGCATTCTGAACACAGGAAATTGGTAAACGTGTTGAGCTTCACGTGCGTTTCAGAGTGTCAGGG
Organism: Actinernus sp. WN-2022; assembly: GCA_030867875.1. Taxonomy (NCBI): domain Eukaryota; kingdom Metazoa; phylum Cnidaria; class Anthozoa; order Actiniaria; family Actinernidae; genus Actinernus; species Actinernus sp. WN-2022. The sequence continues at coordinate 123,514,084 of JAOWCC010000577.1, forward strand.
AGGTCGCAGTCAGTCGCAGTGTGTGCATGGAATTGCTATATCCATTTTGTCGCCTTCCGTGGCGTCCTTTTCTGGCGTATGCTTGTTCAATGGAACTGGGTTTGTTCCAGCTTGTGACTATTGTTTGAGCATGTTGAGCACTTGAATCGAGAGATGAACAAAGCAAGCCCGACTTCTTCACAAACATGGGCACATTTCTACAAGGTAACAAAACAATTTTGGGGATTTTGGGGGGGGGGGGGAGGGGGTGAGGTCACTTTCATACCATCGAAGGGGGGTCAAATTCAAGAGTGCTGATTAGCGTGGGAGGCCATTTTCAAAATCTGTGTAGATGACACAAAACTACCGGGCCCCCCTCACAGATAATAAACGACCAGCCCCTAGGTCACTGACACACTAAATTACTGACACTAAGTCACTCTCGTTTATATAACATTGACGTCATGGTCCTTGCATTTGAATGCTGTCACGAGTAGCGAGAAGTCGCAAGCGAATAGATATGCATATATTCATGGCTTTTGTCATGCAAACAGTTCAGAATATATGCGCATACAGACAATGGTTAATAGCAACAAGCCAGCTCATTTTCTTCCCCGCTAGGAGTCTCTGGTATACGGTACAACTTTAGTTGAAATGATTTAACAACTGGCAATACGAGTCAACCTTTGGATCACGCTTATTTCAGGGCCACGAGTCGCTGATTTTCTTCATACAGCCTCCTCTTAAAGCTGTGTGCAGCTTCCAGCCTCATAAGGCATCATAGCGAGGCCCGTTGTCCCAGGAAGAGAACACATCTTCAGTCGATGGCGGAAAATAACGTTAAAGGGGCTATGTCATGGTACTGCGCATGTATCGAATAATCGCTCGTTTAGTGGATGTTAATTGGATACAAACAGTTAAACTTCCCTCCCTCGATGCTTGATTGAAAGTATTTTCAATATATTCCCTGGAGACTGTTTATGTACACTGTTTGTTAGTCATTTTTGCATATTTGCTTTCATTTTAAGCATCCCACATGGCCGAGAGGTTCGTTAGTTCATATCAAAAATCGGTGGAAATAGCTCTCTCCGGCCCGGAAAAACGAATGTAAAGTCTTACCGTGACGCAGCCCCTTTAATTTCCTTATGCACAACAGTGCTGTACGACTGAAACTAAAGCATTTCTGACTGGCACTCAGGCCAATTTTGCGATCTCTTGCTCTGGTATCAGTTACCCGAGACTTCTTTCCGTGCGGACATGAGAATAACTCGTGGATTGGTAACACAATAGAAACACTAGCGATGCGCCTATTGTCTTGTTTTTAAAGGCGCTGTGTCATGGTTGTGTGCATGTCTGGAATCAGTTTTGATTGGTGGCTGTTCCTATTGGCTTCAAACAGTTAAAGTCCCCTCTCTTAATGCTTGATTGTAAGGTATGCCATGTTTTCCTTAAAGACTTGTTCTGCGCACAGTTTGAGTCAGGGTAAGCGCGTGACGTGAAGTCGCTGATTGGCTGAAGAGCGATATCCACACGTAAAACATTCTCGTTCCCAGTGCCTCCTCAACTAACTGAAATCGATTTTTCAGTTAGTGTGGAGGCCCTGGGAACGAGAATGCACGTAAAATTATCGGATTTTTACGTGTTAGATACGATGTTTCTCAGCTGGGAATCCTTGTAAAACACCGTAGTTTATAGAATCAAGAGCCGATAGAATAAAACTCTTAACTCTTGCGATTTTCCCTTCAACCCCCGATCTTTTTTGCGATTAAACAAACCATCAGTTAGGATCAGTTATAGCTGCTCCAGCGATTTCTACCGCTGACTGGACATGCGCAGTATTTTAAACATGTCGAGCGTGGGGATAAATATTCTCGTTCCCAGTGCCTTCTCAACTTCAGTTAGTTGAGGAGGCACTGGGAACGAGCCCAATCTATGGGTTTGTGCATGAAGTAGAACATATGTATGGTGTTTTATAAATCCTTTCAAATTGCCGTACAATGTATAAATAAACATACCTTTTCGCTTCCATGTTGTTTTCTTTGTGGTTTTTCTTCTATTGGAGCCATTTTATGGTGTTTTGGTAGTTTTTCATTCACCGCGGCTCACCACCTCTTCTTAATAATAATAATAATAATAATGGCCATATTTATATAGCGCCATATCAACCAGTTTCATGGCGCTTTACATATTACGGACATATCCAGTCAGTGAATTATTTCGGACTGCTTCACGGCGCTAATAGCTACCACGCAGTTTACAATGTTGAGTGTGGTTAGTGCAATGGCCAGGCTGCTGTATCGGGTGATAATCCCCTTCTCTTTTTCCGAGTAGTACAACAGGTTCTTTCACGGCCCCTTCAAATACTGATTAGAAGTAGGAGACAAGGCCAACGGCTTATAAACGTCCCTGCCCAAGGACGCGGCCGGGATTCGAACCCCCGACCGCCCGCACTTCTTCTTAGAGGTGGTGAGCAGATGTGGATAAAAACCACCCTAAAATGGTTCCAAGAGAAGAAAAACCACAAAAGAAACAACATGGAAGTGAAAAGGTTGTTTATTTATACATTGTACAGCAATTTGAAAGGATTTATTAAACGCCATACATATCTTCCATTTTCATGCACAAACCCATAGATTGGGCTGCCTGTGGTAAAACCAAAGTAATCACAGATCAAGTAAAAACACGGAGACAATCACGAACTGAAGTAATTCACAATTGGTTTTACTTGAACAATCGCGTATTGCTTTAGACACTCAATCGAAATCCCCCATCTGCGCGTAAACAAATAGCCTGATGACGAGGCTATGCCTCGTCAAACATGTATGAAAACTGCAGCACAGATATAGTTGTACCAAACAGGTCAATGGCATTCTCAACTTGCCAATCACCATGGCTTAATATTTACCAGCATTTGCTATCATACCATTTGCTCGGCTTCAGGGTGTAATTCCTAGCAAGACTAAGTTTTAATTTTCCTATGTATAATTGAAGGACTGTGTGCAAAAAGGGCGTAAGTGTTTCCTGGTCAGATTCTAAATTCTCCTTTAATTTCTTTGTTTTCTAAGGGAGAATTTAGAATGTGATCAAGAGTCACTTACACCCTTTTTGCACACAGCCCTTCAATTATTACTTGGTTTAACTTTCCTATATGTTTATTCAATTTGTTTATGTTGATTTCTTTTTATACTTGCATACTTATTTGTCATTTTTTTCATATACTTATACCAGTGTCGACTTTCGTTTGGTAACTGTTTGTAAGGGACCGACCATTTCACTTTTGAGGGGGGGGGGGGGGGGGGGGGGGGGGGGTGGGTGTTCTTGTCTCTGCTCGATTTTTTTTTCTTTAGCAGTGTTGTTGCACGAATTTTTTTTTGCTAAAAAAGCGGAGCCAGAACAAAGCTTTTGCGCTTGCAGGATATTTCTTTTGCAACACCGTTGGCTTGCAGGATATTTTTTTTCAAAAACACCCACTCCCCTCCCCCCCCCCCCCCCCCCTCAAAAGTCAAATGGTCGGCCCCAAAGGGAAGTCTATTCCTGTTTTCGGTTTCCCTCAGCTTCTGTATTTGTATTCATTACATTTACTTGCATGTTCTTGTATAAAGCTGTAAAATCTTTAAAGTAAAGTATTGTATCAAGTTGTATTCATAAATCAAGGGCAACAGGGTCTATCATTGTCATAGCTTAAGCATAACCCTTTTGATGTGGTAAAATAACTCTTTGAGAAAGATGTTTAAAAACATCAGCTCCAGTATGCAACCGAGGGACACCTTTATTGGTTGCATCCCAAAGAGAAAGGGTCTCACAGTTTTACAGCGAAGAGCTGCTTGTGAACAAAGTCATTCAATAAAGCTTTAATTAAAACAATCAGAGCATTCCAATCATGGCTGTTATAATTTTTGTTGTAATAATCACATTCTTACAGATACAAATCAATAGGTGGAATCATGAAAGCGAGGTCATTCTGTATATCAAAAGTACCAATATTTTAAACTTTGGTGAAGGCCGACCAACTTCTGATTCAACTCCAGTACCCTGCTGTGTTTTGCATGTGGTCTGTACAGTACATCAAGTTAATGGACATTTACAATCACCACACTGCAATCTCATTCACTGTGTGTTTTTATTTGAGGCAATAATCTGTACAGCTATCATTTATTGAATGCTGCCAGCATTAGAGGCAATCCTTGGCCACAAATCAGCACACTCCTTGGCTACCGGGCCTGTAATGGCAGAACCTGGTAATAAAGAGAAAATATCATAATAAAACAACACTTGTCAGGAAGAATACATTCACCATATTTACTGGTTATTTCATGGTGAACACTTACTTCGAACGACAGTTTCAAAAATCATTAGTTAAAGGTTTTCTTTGGTAAACTACACGTGCAGATTAAGGCAATCACTAAAGCTAAAAAGTTATGGATCTGGCAAATTGCGCTATACCTCCATAAAAACCCTCTGATGCCACATCATCCGATACGCGGTCGCACGCGCGCTCCGTAACTCTTGATCTCTTGCTGATTGGCTGGCTGATTGTAAGAGCCCTCGAACGACTGACCAGCAGTGTTCCCCCATTGACCATGATGCAATATGTTAAAGTTTTCGCATGATGAATGACCACAGAATGTTGAGCTGAGTTATTGTCTTTCGCTTCATTTTCCGTCGTTTTAACCGAACTCCAATATGTTCTCCTCTGGTGGGGTGACTCCACAGGTATAGTAAACGTTTCTTTTGTGTTAAGAGCGAATTTGTCGCAGTTAAATAACCTAAACTTTGGTCACCCTTCAGTCTTCATGTAGATTGTAGGTCAGTAGGACTAGGAACACTCATATTCCCGACGTAACTAATCGATTACTCGATAAAATCGATAATAGTCGATAATAATCGATAGTAATAGACCCTTCCACGGTTTTTCTGAACTTTTGATATACATGTACAACAGCAAAATCGTCGATACTGCTGAAAAGAGCACATCGAAGTTACATGTACATGTAGTCAAAATCCCAAATTTGAAAGTTAATATCTTGAATATGATTTGGGGTTTTGACTAACTTCGAGATGCTCTTTTCAGCAGTATATCGACGGTTTTGCTCTTTAGGGAGTGCTCATTATTTATGGTTTGGGGGGGGGGGGGGGCAGTTAAATCACAGGGGGGAGGGGGCGGTTAAATCACAGGGGGGAGGGGCTGCATGATGTCAAACGGATCAAAATATTATAATTAAGTTGTCATTATATTCATGTATTTTCCCCCGATCGGAAGCCATTTAACAGTACATGTACCTCTGGAAACAGACAAGGAAGATGAACACAGACCTTGATAATGTTGTGATCTACCATCTTCAGCTCAGCCAAAATTATGTATCTGATATTCTGGCACCCATCAAAGCATCTCCATTGTTTGTTGGTTGGCCTGAGTGCAGGCTGCATATGTAGCCTCTTGTTTAGTTGTTAAATTGCTACCAATAATCATCAAGGCATGTGCATGTGTATTCAGAGTTTTTTTATATAATTTTATAATATTATAAGCCACTTACAATAAGGGTTTGAATTATACATTGTATTCTTCTAAATGTAGAAATGTATGGTAGTATTAACTAAAGATCTGTGTATTTAATTGTGTAACTATGTTTGTTATCACAGGTTGGAGGAGTCCTTGCAGGAGTGGGTTCAGTATTCAGCAATGTTAAGAGTTCAACTATTGCAAGATGTATGACTTATGTACAGAAGAAGAACTGGCAAGCATCCAAGAAACAGCAGACAAGAAAAGAAACAAAAGCCACAGAGTTTGAGGTACTGTACATACTCGGTATACAGTCATGTGTTTGGAGGTTGCACAAGGATTTGAAAAGTAGGCCGATCAAGGTCCAAATGTTGTTAGTAACTCCCAGTTAGCTCAATGGTTAAGCACTGGTCTGCTGAGCAGGAGGTCGTGGGTTCAAAACCGGTTGGACCAACACTCAGGGTCTTAAAATAACTGAGTAGAAGGTGCTGGCTTTGCATAATACAGTAAACGGTTAGACCTTCATGTCTTCTTGGATAAGGACGTAAAATCGTAGGAACAGTGTCCCCAATTAAAGGGCTGGAAATTGCAACTGATACGGTCGCAAATGCGACTAGAATTTTTCGTAAAAAAATTGCAAAATTGCGACTGAATCAGAAGTATAATGAAAACAGATGTTTCTCTTGATTAAGAATGAGATTTTTCATAGTATCACTCAATATCCTACTTTACACTATTGTTCATTTGCAAGCAAAACTAGCTGCCAATAGAGTGGTGGTATGTTAAAAAGAAGTATTGTGGGTGCAGTATTTTATGGTTACAAAGCTGAACTATCCACCAGTGATGTTATTTTCTGTTCAAATAGAGTACCGAAGTGTGACGTCACAAATTTGCAAAATTTAGATGTAGAATGTTTGGACCACTGATTCAGAAAGAGCAATATAAAAGAACATTACATACCAAAAATGAGGTGTATACGATGAAAAGCAGCTGAGATATGGGCATTGGAATATATACTTTTCTTTAACAAATCACTGTATTTTTGTACTGGTTCATAAACTTAGGAACCAGGACAAAAATACATTGTTTTGTTAAAGAATATTATATATTCCAATGCCCATATCTCGGCCGCTTTTCATCTTATTCACCTCATTTTTGCTATGTAATGTTCTTTTATCGTGTTCTTTCTGCAACTGTGGTCAAATGTTGTTAAAGGGAAATTTTTTTATTTATGACGTCATCACTTCGGTACTCTATTGCTTTGCGGTTTGTTGTAGTGCCGCTGGATTGCAATGTTTTTTTTGGGACAAATTTTCTGTTTTGTGACTAAAAATGTTTAACTAGTCACAAAAATGCAACCAGTCCTTTTTTTTATTATTTCCAGCCCTGAATTAGCTGCAAAGTCAAATACATTCATTTGACACTTCAATAAAGTCGCTTACTTACTTTTAAACAATTATGATAAATTGGTAAAACAGCTTTATTTGGTTTTAACTGTTGTATAACTTATTCGATTTTGCTTGCTTTTAATCAAACAGCTTCCTATCCCAGCGCTTTGTCTTCTTTAAAGTTTCTCCTGTATCCTGGGACCCCCCCCCCCCCCCCTAACAATATATTATCTGCATCCACACAAAATGTAGTGTGCCAGAAGACCCCCATTTGTGCATTAATGCAACCCATGTGTGTTGCACAACATGTATAATAGTTGATTACACATCACCATTAATACATAGGATATACAAAAAAGTCACTTGTTACATGACCATTATACAGAGGTACAGAATTGATCTTTGAGTGGTGAATATTGTGCTCACTCACATATTACGATAAGTTCTTGTTTCGTATTCACTTAGCTATAAATTACCATGTTTTTACGTATACATCATGTACTAATTTCACATCTATTACATGTACCTGATTGTATGTCACATGTAAAACCCAGTATTTTATGGCTTGGTGAATAATTGGTAATAAATTGAATTTATTATTCCACTGTATAGATTAACATACATGTATATAGTCTTGTTTAAGACAGTGAACATAGATTTTTCACTTTGACAATCAATAAGTAGTTCATGTGTTGTACACCTACAGTACATGCAGTATATAATATATGTACATATTAGATGTTCTCAGATTCACTGTTGTCACTGAATTCTGCAGAGATCTTGCAACTTGCTCATTGAAGACCTTGGATTAGGAAGCCTTCCAAAAGACTGGCAAACCATGCTAGTATCTGCATTGAATGTGTGCCCAGTGAGTGATCAAGAAAGCAGCCATTGGGCTGTGTCACATGTCTCAGCTGACTCTTTTTATGAAAATAAGCATGGTAGGTTGTCTTTGGTTCCATGATGGTGGTAACTAGCAGAAGTATGTGAATATTACCGTAATAAGTCTGGGAGAACACTAGTCAACACATTTCACCATCTTTGTTTTCTTACATACATGTATTCTCAGCAAATAATTATTGTAATGTGTAGTACATGATTCTACACTCAACTGTAACTTGATGATGAGAGTTGACTACATTGTACATGTGGCTTACTATCACAGACTGCAATAGAACAATATTACTATGAGGAGTATAGAAGATTTCACATGTACATGTATCTAAATGATTGAACTAAATAGGCAAAATACACATTTATCTACATAAATTATACAGTACTGGGAAAAACGATTTCAACAAGGTGAAGTGAAATTTCACTTGCAAAATCAATTATATCTTCACTTAGGTGAAATTCCCCTTTTGGTGAAGTGATATTTCACTTCATCTGAAAGGGATATTTTGACTTTCGTGGTGTTGATCTTTACTAGTGCACATAGCCAGGCTGCATAGCAAGCATTTCCGTGGGTTTTTTCGGAGCGTAGGAAGACTTTTTCGCTATTTGGCCGCGCGAAATAGCGAAAATGGAAGGAGGGGGGAGGGGAGGAGAGAAGAAGGAAAGGCTTGCAGACAGACCCCGGGTTTCTGATTGGTGCGGCTCAAGTTCTTTGATTGACATCCCATCCATGAATCACATTTTGATGCACGCAAGGTCAGGGCTTCGAACAATCACTCATCATGTCAAATGGCCGACGAATCTTTCGACTTCATGTTATAGCACACCACGATTCCCAGAGTTAAACTAGGCCACTTCAAAAGCGAAAATGGTTAGGGTTTGTTTTATTTGGGGGTTAGGTTTGCAATGAATCGTGGTGTGAATATAACATGAAGTCTCTCGGCCAAGTCTCTGCCCTTTCGAGGAAGTGCTGAATTATCCGTGAATTTGGCTCTCAATTTCCTATCCGAGCGAGGATTTAGTCGTCTTTTACGGGATGAGCCTTCGGCACGACTCTAGGCTATCGTTCGCGTTTATTTGAAGTCTTGCCACACCAAATATCAAAGACTTTCGCGAAGCGGCTTTCCCTATATAAACAACCGGAGAATTCACACGAACTGTCGGCTCGGAACTATCTTTCGACAGGGGCTGCTGCCTTCCAGAGTTTCTAGCAAGCGTTTGAAATTCGGGTTTCTCGATTTGTGGGGAGTCTTATTTTACTTCCTATATTTGTTTCCGGGCGCAAGGGTTGTATCCGAATATATCTCACCATTTTTAGCTACCTCGATTCCCGCTCCCTTTCACATATCTGCTAGAATTTAATACACTACTGCAATCTTTCCTTTTCAACGGTCTGAACAAATTCACTGAGGAAATATATCCATGTTTCCTGGCTGAAGCAAATTGCCAAATTTCACTTTACACTGTAAAATCGCACTTTCCGAACTCTACAGTTATCACTTGGATTCTTCGAGTTGTTCGACATCACATCGCTTCAAACTTTTTGCAAGTTTGTTTTGGGAATTTTTTTTCCCCGCTGTCAAACGCTTTCTTTCCATTGTCAACATTTGACAGCTCAACGTCATCGAGTGAATTCAGGCGTGAAATGTCGAGTGGGCGGTTTTCAGAATCCTGGGATCTGTCTGCAAGCGTTTCCTTCTTCTCTCCTCCTCTCCCCCCTCCTTCCATTTTTTGCTCTCGCCCCATTTTTCTCGCGGCCAAATAGCGAAAAAGTCTTCCTACGCTCCGAAAAAACCCACGGAAATGCTTGCTACGCAGGCTATAGTGCACACTAAAAAGATTCAAACAGCGAGCTTGCAGATTCAAAGATCACTTATAGCTCAGATATTTCCTTTGTTTTTCTTCATGAATTATTAATGAGTTTGAAAAAGTTATTTTCAAATTGATTTTATTTTTATGATCATTTTTCACTTTTTAATATCACTTTATTTTTATGATCACTTTTTAATATATTCGGTACGCAAATGAAATTACTTCAGTTAGGTTGTCAGTGCACTATTAAAATGCGTCAGTTCAAAATTTTTGATGATAATGAATTCCTAAACAACTTAGAACAGGCGCACTGGGACGATCTTGACAATTACGAAAACCCCAATAAAATGTGGGGGAAATGGAAGCAATGTTTTATTGCCGTAATGGATAAGCACACCCCATATATAACCAAAGGAATACGTAACAAAAGATCGCCATGGATCACAAGTGAATTGATTAAGAAAATGGACAATTTAAAAAGTAAAGCCCACAATATAAAAGAGCGAGGAATGATGTGAACAACTTGATCTGTGCTGCCAAAAGCAGCTATTACAAACAATGTATTGTCAAATCTGACAAACAAAACAAAGATTCACAGCAAGCATGGAAGATAATAAATGAATTACTGTAACTTGTCGAAACCCTGTGGATGGATAAATGAAATCAAGATAGTATGAGGAGTGTAGCCTAAATACATGTATGGCAGCTTAAATTTTGGAGGCATTTACGTGTAATAACCATTTTACAAATGTTGGACCGAACCTAGCCAGCAGTATTCCTCATTCATCAGTTCCTGTCGAACAGTTTCTCATGTTCTTGCTCTAACACACAAATAGCAGCATGTAGTACACAAATTATTGAGTCAGCTATCCCCTAAAAAAGCTACTGGATTAGATGATATTCCATGCAAATTACTAAAACTAGCAGCATAATCGCCTTTGACACAAATATTTAATTGCTCCATCCAAACAAATAGTGTTCCTGTGGAGTGGAAACTTGCCAAAAAAGGCTCTCTTGGGGAGTACAGTCAAGCCCAAAACTTTTTCACAATATTGCTGTGGTTAACATTTAGCGATATTGCTGTTGGCAGAAACGATATTGCTGTTTCTCAAAAACGATATTGCTGTTTCTCAAAAACAATATTGCTGTTTCTCAAAAACGATATTGCTGTTTCTCCAAAACGATACATGTATGTTGTTTTGCTGTTAATGAAACAGCAATTGCTGCACAGCAATTTGCTGTTTAGAATGTACAGACATCGAAGGCCGGAAGGAATGCGTTACTATAAATCGCACATCAAAACTTCAGAAGTGTTCCATTTTGTAAACGATATTGCTGTTTCTCAAAAACGATATTGCTGTTTCTCAAAAACGATATTGCTGTTTCTCAAAAACGATATTGCTGTTTCTCAAAAACGATATTGCTGTTTCTCCAAAACGATATGTTGTTTTGCTGTTAATGAAACAGCAATTGCTGCACAGCAATTTGCTGTTTAGAATGTACAGACATCGAAGGCCGGAAGGAATGCGTTACTATAAATCGCACATCAAAACTTCAGAAGTGTTCCATTTTGTAAACGTTATCCCTATATCCACAATAATATTCAGATCCGCCAGCCTTCCAGATCTTTTTAAAAGTCATTGCATAAAGTTTTCAAGTAAATTCGAACCATCCAGTTATCGAAATATTGTGAGCCATAAAATAAACAAAACAACGGCTGCTCGCTTAGTTCCCAGACCGGCGGTGTGTGGCCTGCTTTAAAGTTTGACTCACTCGCTCAGCGCAAAGCATTTTTGCTTCAGTGTTGTTTCACATTTATGGCAGATCCTTGTCTTGTTACTAGTATTAAAAGGTTCGGCAGAAATATTTGTAAATGGTTGTGAATAATAATATACGCAAGAGTCTGAATTTCCACGTGCAATCAGTCAGGCGTGAACGTGTCAATCTGATTTCGGAGATATTGCTGTTTTACTTACAAAAGCGATATATCGTTTTTGAGAAAGCGATACATCGTTTTTGAGAAAACAATATTTTGATTGCCGGCAAAATGATATTGCTGTTTGCTGTTTTTCAAAACAGCAATTGCTGTTGACTATCAGCAATTGCTGAGGCGCTTCAGCAATATCGTTTCCGTGCGTGAAAAAGTTTTGGGTTGACTGTAGGTTGGGGAGGTGGCAGTCCACCCTTACACAGTAAGTAAGTAAGTACACATAACCACTTTATTTACCGAGGGTATTACATGTACATGCCAGTAACTACAATATTACTGTCAGATAAACTACACGTAGTGGCCCTCTATATTTCGATGTGCTTTTTCAAAATAGTGGAACATGTGCCGTAATGTTAAAGTGTTTATGAAACCAAATAATTTTGCATCTTCATTTTATTGCAGAATAATAAAGTTCATTCTTTTCTGATTATCAAGAGTATATTATATTATAAAACATTTATTTATCAAGTGCCAATTGAGCTTAATGAGGAGATAATCTCTTCTCTGTAACACTGAAATATTCTGTAGATAGTTGTGGTAACATTTCAGACTAATCAAAACCAATATAAGAAAAGTTGCCACGCCCGCAATGCACCATGGGTAATCTGAAAGTCTCCCTATAACAGGAAATATTATCTTGTTTTCCAAAATTCCAATTATTAATCCATTTTCTCTGTGAAATAAACTCAAATTGACCGTTTCATTCACTTTGAAGATTGTTTGCATTTTTTAGCTATGTTACACAATTGGGTATGGTGATCATGCTACTCATCAAATAAAAGATGGTTCTCCTTGTTCCATAGCAAAATAATGTACTTTCAACGTCTTGAAATGCTGCTGAATGTACCTGCGTTCTGCTCGTGCATCTGCAGTTTTTTAAGACTCGAGCGTGCAATTTTTTTTTTAATAGAACAATGAGTGCCATCTTTTATTTGTTAAGTATTGTGTTGCATTCTACTGTATTTCATTGTATTGTGCTTTATTATATAATTATTTGTGCTTTATTATATTGTGCTTTATTATATTGTACTTTTTTGTAGAAATGCATGTCGTCCTACATGATCATATTTAGGAGTTGTCACTTGCGAGTCCTCACAGTGACGTCATTGTAATGCAGGATTCGGTTCCAGGCCCCAGACAGTTTTAAGCGTAAAGTAGTCAGTTTGAATGCCGAAAAAGAGACCGTTCCAAAGGCAGATCTGAAAAATAAATATACTCTTGATGAACTTTATTATTCTGCAATAAAATAAAGATGCAAAATTTGGTTTCATAAACACTTTAAACAAATGAACGATTCTCAACACTAAAACACTAAAACACACTTAGTTAAGAACACTTGAGTTTTAATACCTGCTCTTGGTTCTTTGGCTCAGTTAATTGAGTCAGACTTTTAGATCCGAGTACTACTACAACTTTCCACAATCAAGGAATACTTTAAAATACATGAACTCAAACAAAAAAAATTAATAGCTTACCGGTATTCAGAATTGGAAGATTCCTACTTTCCTTGATCTAAAGGTCTCTGTGAAGGTCTATTACAAAGAGCCACAAGCAGCTGATCAGAAGTATTTAAACAGATTTAACTAAGTGTACTTACTTCAAGAGGCTGAACTCTGCAGTGTTTTAGCATTGTTCATTTATTTAAACATTATGCCACACATTCCACCATTTTGCAAAAGCACATGCAAATGTTAATTGTGTAGGGATGGACTGCCACCACCCCAACCTACTACCCTAGATAGCCTTTTGGCATGTACATGTACTCCAGGGGAGGGAGCAAGGTAATGACTAAGCCCATGACATCAACTGTTTGCTGGATTGCGGTTGGATATCAAATGACATTTTGAAAATATTTCAAAATGGTATAAAGTAGCATATCAAATGTGAAATATTGAATGTCCACCTACAATGTAGAAAACTGACATTCAATTTACATGCAATATCTAGGCATAAATACCAAAAGTACAAAGTAAAATAGAAAGTTCTATTTTTAGCAGACATTGGACTCATTAATAGTACTTGACACTGATTGGATCAAAGAGCCATAAGTTGGAATGTGTGCATTGTTTCATTCTGCAATATGATTGGTTCTTGTTGTCTAAGTAGTTACGCCATGTTGTCTAAGTACATGTAGTTACTCCATGATTTTTCCATGTTGAGGCTATGTTTACAGGCTGTACTACACTCAGTGTATCCATGCCATTTCTTTTTCAGGGTGCTGTCATCCTCCATTACCAAAACCCAAGCATAAATGGTTCAAGTTCTCTCTGTTTTCTCAGTCATGCTCAAGACATCCTTGGATTAACCCATCAATCAATAATTGTAAGTGATATGCAGACAGCAGATGTTTATTTATAATAATTGAACTGTCATTTCCAGTCACAAGAAGTACAAATATGTTAGCAAGGCTCGAAATTAACTTTGCCGTTAAGGTGCCAACTGCATGGCAACTGTATTGAACCTGTTGTCAGATGGTAACTTTTGGTTTTGGTCACCAATTTTTCCAAAATAATTACAGTAATAATTACATTTCCAGACATTCCTTTGAGTACATGAATGTATGGTATTGTAAAAACTAATAATAATCAGCATAAAAGTAAGGTAAGACTAACAAAGCATCACCAGTTACAATCGTGCCGAAGGAAGCAACATGCCATCCAGTAAACGTGTATTATATGCATTACCACCGTTTTCATTGCTACAGTACCGCCAAGAAACATATGTACATTTATCGCGATTTGTGTGATCTGCTCGCGATCTGCTCGCGATCTGCTCGCACCCTGCTCGCGATCTGCTCGCACCCTGCTCGCGATCTGCTCGCATCGTGCTCGCAATATGCTCGCGATCACATCGCAAAATGATCGCGATCAACTGGTGATCGCGGTCACATTTCTGACCGTTTAGCAAAATGTTTAATTCGAAGTGCTCAGTTGGCTTCGTTTGTTGACGGCGGTATTGAGTAAGAAAGACAACTCATCTAGTGTGAACAAGAATAAAAGTTTAGTCGAAGATTGTTAGCGGGCCGCCTGTCTGAAAGAATGTTTACTTCGAAGCAGTTTGCTTTGTTTGTTAATAAGAACGCGAACGGCGGTATTGAGTATTATTAAAGAAAGACAACTCATGAGCGGGCCGACTGTCTTAAAGAATGTTTACTTCGAAGCAGTTGGCTTTGTTTGTTAATAAGAACGCGAAAGGCGGTGTTGAGTAAGAAAGACGACTCATCAATTGTGAACAGGAATAAGAGTTTAGTCGAAGATTGTTAGCGTGTCCGCCTTTACTTCAAAATGCCTGCAATAAATATCTCATTTACTATAAACTTTGGTGGCCTTTATTATTATGAATGTTGAACGCAATATGCTAATTTCGCACCAGTTGTTGTCAATGTAGTAACGGAAGCTAAAATAATTCAAGTACAGACGTTTTTGCGCGTCTTTCATTAGAAACGTGGCTTTAGAAACCTGGCTTCAAACTCACTTCAAACTTCACGTTCCCATAATAAAAGTTTCAGCGATTTTGACAGACCTGTCAAAACCGAGACTAATTGCACGTGGGAATTCAGACTCCGAGAAGTTGAGATTTTAATTTCGAAAACATGCCTTTAATAGCACTGCAAACATTTGCAATGATTTTAACCGAAACCTCTAACAACACAAGGATTGAAACTACAGAAGCAAAAGTTTATTTGCTGTTTTGCTTTGCGCTTTAAGCGGGTCCCGCACCGCTGTTCGGGGAACTAATTAATATAAGCGAGCGGCCGTTGTTTCGTGATTATTTTGTTTCGCTAGTTCACGTTCAGGATTACATATTTTATGCTAGTTCTAGAATATTTGGTATAGATTTTCAGTAAGGTTATCAGAAGATAAATGCAAGGACGCATTACAAGCAAGCTGTGAAGCAGGATGGATAGAAGTGCCTTCCCCAACAAACAAACTGCAATGTTGAATAAAAGAACACAACTCTTCCAAGTGTGAAATGATCGAGAATACACTTTTTCCGAATTCTGGAAGGTATCTCGACAATTGTCTCGAGAAGTTTTAATTTTCGGAAGCGCTTGTGTCTTAGTCAACTGTAATACACGAACAGTGGTGGGACTCAATAAACAACAAAACTCAAGCACCTGAGTGTTTGCTAAAAGATTGGGCTTATGGTTAAGCAACGTGGAATCAGAATTGCTTTGTTTTCTGCTCAACTGACCATGTTTCATACACTTCTTATTCTTACACATGTAAAAGTAGAAAGAAAAATATTTTACCGCGACTTTTGCTTGCGGACGTTTGCTCGCGATCAGCTTTTGATCGCGAGCAAAGTGCGAGCGGATCGCGGGCAAGGTGCGAGCAGATCACGAGCAAGGTGCGAGCAGATCGCGAGCAAGGTGCGAGCAGATCGCGAGCAAAGTGCGAGCAGATCGCACTTCATGATCGCGATCTGCTCGCGATCAAAATATGTACATATGTTTCTTGGCGGTACTGTATGTGATGATGCGAGACCAAAGTTATGACTTGAAGTTGGCAATAGACTTCTGTCAATCATACAGTGAGAGGGGCAAAGCTTAGTTTTTTGTGTGCACTTTCTCGACTTTGTCTATACCAATAGCTAGAGTTTTTCTCTACATCTGTCTAGACCTTGTCTACATGCTACAGTAATAAATTGTATTATTAGTTTGTACATTTTTACAAACACCTTCCAGTGTGTCCTGTGTGTTTTCAAAAGCAAATTACATGATTGTATTTGATAAGATTAAAATATGTTATAGTTAATATTTTTGTGTGTGCTACTAATGCATGGATATGACATCATGATTGTCTGACAGTGACATAGATGTACAATGTAGATGTCAATGCTGTGATGTGTCTATTGCTAGAGCTGGGAAATGAAAGATTATTCAACTTATAAAGTCCATAGAATTGTAACATTTTGTAGCATATCCAAGACATGCCTATCTCTTAAAATAAAGCTTACCAGTCAAATCTGTGAGTTTTTGTTGTTGGTTTGGTTAAATTTGTGTCAGAAGAGTTTATGCCTTTCAATTCTAAATCAGAACTTTGTAACAATCTGTACATGTATAGTACCTATCATTGGTACTGACAGTTCCCTGCATGTTATTGATGTGGCTTTACACTACTGCACCAACAGAGCAGATCTCATATGAGTGGGCAAGTTATGGCACTGCCTATGGCACAGCTACAATAGTACTGTACAACATGCCATGATGTTGAAATGGTTTCCCTTTGTCTTTCTGGTCCAATCAAATTACAGAGTTATGGTACAGTAAGTTACAGTAAGGTTATGCTACATGCCATAGTGTGTCCCACTCTTGGAATCTGCTCTATATTATACATTAAGTTCCCCCAATCATGTAAGTTTTCATTTAGTAAGATATAATGTACTTAATGCTGATTATTGCAGTGAGAATTCAAACTCGATGTGCACACTCTCAATCAAGTAAAAGAATAGAGATGTTGGAAGAAAGAGCTAATAATCAAGAGGATAACCCAAAGGCTCAAGCAGATTATTTAAGGGTATGTGCTACACAATTTCACTAGTAACAATTTAAAGTGCCACTACAACGAAAATTTACCATTTTGATTTGCCACTTTTTCAATGTCAGTTAAGGTCAATCAGTGTAAGAAATATCCAAATCAAAAAAATGTGTCCCAAATGAGCAAGTTAAACACAATTATAGGAGAGTTTACCATTAAAATCCTGTCTGCCATTACTGGAAGCCACCTCATTCAGCAGAAGTGATATCATACACGCAACATGACAACCATGTCACGCAAAATAGTGTTCCTAAAATAAGTAGCCAACCTCACAAAGATGAATATAATTTCCTTGTGTATATGAAGATGTTTTTAGTGTAGAAATATTCCTCCACAGTTTTGTGTTGTGCAGGCAAGCATTACGCGTTTAACATCACTTCCACTGAGTAACCCTTTGTATAAAGCTGAACAAAGGGAATGGCCTCCGATCCAGTAATGGCAGACATTTAGAATCAATACTCTCAGTTAAAAAAATAAGACTTTCTGTTGTCGTATTGAAAAACGGTTTGAACTGGTAATAATATAGCAACTCTACTTTATGAAATAATATGCAAAAACATTGATATGTCAAAATTTGATAATTGATACATGTTGCAGTCACCGTTTAAATGCACTATGTAGCCTGGATTTATTACTCAATAATCATATAGTACTAATGAAAAAACAGACCTTCAAAAAGGGGCATGCTATTTGTGTGTGATGAGTTAATAAATAATCCCAGTCTGCAGGTATCTCTTTTATAGAGCTCTGATAATTATAATGGCAACAATAAAGGTGATTTGAAAACAATGCTGAAGGCGATCACCCTTTGTGAATTTTTCACTCTTTTAGGCAATCTTAGTCACCCTTCCAAGCAAATAAAATCATTCTTGCAATTGAAAATTAATTTATCTCTGTTGATACAAAATTTAATCCCACCATATATTGCTAGAGGCAATTTCCAGAGATGATTGCCGAGCAAAAGTGTGACACAGTTTTAAGTAGTACTGTAAATGTATTCTGAATATCTTATCTCAGCAACTTTTTGGAGCTTAGGCCAAACAAAATAAATGTTGTTTCCAGAAACCTGACTAACCTGGATTTTTTCATGCTGACCTCAAACTTTTTTTATAAACTTTTTATTGCTATTTTCTGAGACTTGAAACAGATAAAATAAGCATTAAAATATAAAGCATATTAAAACAATGAGAAGTATATAAATGATGACTTATTACTACAGTGTGCCTTCAGTGCAATCGCATGAACATGACAACAATGTAAACACATGATTACATGTAACTCTCAAACAAATTTTTTTTAGTCCATTACTGGAAACGCAACATTTATTTTGTTTGGCCTTACAGTGCAAAATGTGCCTAAACCAGTGATTTGCAGACTATTATTATTCTCAAATACAATCAATTGAACATCCTTATAATTGTTGAGATCATGCTTGTCTTACCTACACAGGCCATGGTGATGGAAGATGCTGGTTATGTCATAAGGAGATATGAGAGTGGGAAGTATGCTACTGATGATACTGTCAAAAGAGAGTATCTCAAGGTGAGTGGCTCAACAGTTACAAATGGATCTGCATGATTGTATAGGACTTTGTATAAATTTACATTTTAATTCCATGGATGACCAATGAACTTTTGATGGGGTTTGTGTTGTTCAGTATATATGTATTATCTTAAAGGGATACCCGAGTGAAAAACACATTTGGGCTCAAAAGCATCTTTCAGATGTACTTTGTTCAGAAAATGTATTAAAATTTGATAAAACTTTTTCAGAGTTGAGAACGAGCCCCTCAAAGTAGGCTCCGCGAAGACATGGGCGCCGCCATTTTGTTGACATTAATTCCTGTGACGATCCTGTGACGTTTCATTACGTCACTTCGTCCCCCGGAGTCTTGCGGCTAACTTTTAGCGACTTGTTTTCTTTGTAGAATTTTCACACGATCGGAATTAGAGTAGATTTTCATCGATACGGCAGAGCAATTTCGTACTAGAACAAAAATATGATGAAGACGATATTGTGAGAGAAGTTCAGAAGACTGGGAGGATGAAGAAAAGCATGTGGAAGGCGAGAATATCAACGAACAACAAAAGGCGACTACCGAGCTAGTGCTATAAAGATTCGCTGTGTGTTTTTGTATGGAACTTGTCAGCCTTAAACACAAGACTAAAGGTAGATTATTACAATATTGATATCGGCTTGTTTAATTTGACCCAGAGAGGTAATCAGGGTGTAGCAAGCCACATAATTTTAATTTCGTTTACCTATAACTGATGAGTTGTGAAACAGCGCGCGCGCGCCAAGTTCTAACAAACATGCCGGGCTTGATCGTGCCAATGCTTTCACACAATTTAATAAGGGAATGGAATTATTTTTGGAATATAATTGCTCCGACTGTCTCGTTCTTGTGTCATTGCATATATTCTGCTATGTTGGGCTAGTTATGATCGGTTTTTACAGGGAGGTTTTAACTTTTCAGGTGTTTCGTTTCAGTTGCACAAAGCCATGCAGTCAGTACAGATCGAACCGGATAACTCGCAAATTATATAGCTCCAATAATACATAAGTTTCGAAAGCAATACCAATATCAATATTGTCATAATCTACCTTAGTCTTGCGTTTAAGGCTGACAAGTTCCATACAAAAACACACAGCGAATCTTTACACCAGTTTTGCACTAGCTCGGTAGTCGCCTTTTGTTGTTCGTTGATATTCTCGCCTTCCACATGCTTTTCTTCGTCTTCCCAGTCTTCTGAACTTCTCTCACAATATCGTCTTCATCATATTTTTGTTCTAGTACGAAATTGCTCTGCCGTATCGATGAAAATCTACTCTAATTCCGAGCGTGTAAAAATTCTACAAAGAAAACAAGTCGCTACAAGTTAGCCGCAAGACTCCGGGGGACGAAGTGACATATGAAACGTCACAGGATCGTCACAGGAATTAATGTCAACAAAATGGCGGTGCCCATGTCTTCGCGGGGCCTACTTTGAGGGGCTCGTTCTCAACTCTGAAAAAGTTTTATCAAATTTTAATACATTTTCTTAACAAAGTACATCTGAAAGATGCTTTTGAGCCCAAATGTGTTTTTCACTCGGGTATCCCTTTAATGATATTACAATATTAATCTTAAAAAACCCATCAAATATGTTCTCTCTTACGTGATTTCTGAAATACATCACATGATCCAATATTTTGCTCTCCGCCAGATGACAGATACAGACTGTATAGACCCCTTGCACTAACGTCACATAGTGCTTGACCCCAGGTAACTTAACATAACTATAAGTGACGCCATGTGCAAGGGGTCTATGTAGAGGTCATTACCAGTCAACAGCTAACCAGCTAATATGGCTGTGTATTTTTATGAGTCATATACATGTATCTTGAAGAGCCTTCAGGCAAACTTTTCAGCTGACCTTCTGAAAAGGTTGTCTGGTAACCTTCAATAGCAGACCTCTTTAACCCTTTCACCACCAGACATTTTCATTGAAAACTGCACCTCACCTTCGACTTCGCTATTTTTGAAGAGCTCGACTGGATCTTCCTTTTCTAGCTCTAAAAAATCTTCAGAGTCTGAGATTTTCACAGAAATGCTCCCAGAATTAGAATATTCTTCTTCGGAAGACATTTAAACTTCATGTGGTGTTATATTTCAGAAGGAAAACATAAACAAACTTCAACCTCGCATAACTTCTATGCTGTTATGATATTTTTCCTTCACAAAAATTAATGCCTAGCCTAACTCAACCAATTGGTCAATTCAACAACCCTCCTATTGGAAAAAAAATGGCTTGATTTCGTGGAAAAAGTCATGCTAATCAGTTTTGACGGTTTTCCGGCACGTGGTGTTTTAGGCACTTAAGATTTGAGCCAGAAAACTGGCGTATGGTGGTGAAAGTGTTAACATTACTGCTAATGCAGAATTGTATCAATTTGCTTCCATTACTCAAGTCCTGTCTGGTAGAGTCGGAAAGCAAGATAATGATCAGCACAATTTTCCAGTTAAGAGATAATAATTGAAGGTTTATGTGCAAGAACAGTGTAAGTGACTAGTAATGAAATTCTAAATTCTCCTTGATATTCTTTGTTTTCTAAAGGAGAATTTAGAACCTGATCAGAAGTCAGTTATGCTGTACTTGCAAACACCCCTTCAATTGTACACTTGAGTACATTATTTTGTAGCAATACATGTACATGTTTTTGAGTAATTTTCCTTTCTATTTCCTAAATAGGCCTTGGTGCTATCAGACAAAATTGGACATGCTGAGTTGGATCAGGTCAGATGCAAATTGTTAACTGCATGTTCACTTGACAAATGTAGCCTGATATATAATACTTAGTACATGTTTATTATATACACACCCACTGGTACGAGCTGTAGAGTAAATTTGCTCACAACAGACATGGTTGAGTGGCTGAGTAAGTAGAAATTCAACATTAAAATTTTACTTGAGAAAAGGACACCCAAAAATAGGAAAAAGGCAACCAAGTATGACATGAAAATATTAGATAGTAAAATCTAATAAATGCAAATAAAGTTTCATGTTTTGTAATACTTGTATAATTTCATAAATGATGGTTCACTGAATTCTGAAAAGCCGGTTACAGAATTCTTTATATTTTTTTAAATCCAAAAGCAAATCAACCTATGGTAATTTACTTTGTCCTATGTACTTCTGACCTATGTACTTTGTCCTACCTCCTATGTAATGTGTTGTTTGTCATTTGTCCTGTGTACTTTGACCTATGTCCTTTGTCCTACATACTTTGTCCTTTGACCTACGTACTTTGTCCTTTGTCCTACATACTTTGTCCTACTTCCTTTGCCCTTTGTCCTACATGTACGTCCTTTGCCGTACGTCCTTTGCCTTATGTAGTTTGCCCTAGGTACTTTGCCCTTGTCCTACATGTACATCCTTTGCCCTATGTAGTTTGCCCTAGGTACTTTGCACTTTGCCCTAGGTACTTTGCACTTTGCCCTCTGTCCTTTGCCCTTTGTACTTTGCTCTTTGTACATTGCCTTTTGTACATTGTCATACAGTATGTACATATTACATTAAATACGGTATACATGTATGAAATTATAATCCACAGAAAAGATTACAGGTAGTGATTTAAGGTGCATTGCACTGTCACCTGTCCTTACAGAGATGTATTAAGCTTTCTTAATTTTCCTTGAATTAAGTGATTCCTTGGCAGTAATCAAATTATTAATGTCAACAAAAGGATCATTTGATAATAAATTGATTCATGCACCCAAACATTTAGTTAACTCTACCTCTTGTGTTAATCCATGTTGTGTGCTGTGACAGTGGATTAGAAGAAATAAATTAGCGTCCAATAGCTACAGTACCGCCGGGAATTATAGGGACATCCGACCGCAGAAAAACCTAGGTCATTGGACGCGGCGCCGCGGTTTTCTGCCGAGGTCATCGCAGAAGTGGCCGCGGCGTTTTCAAAAACGCCGCGGTTTGCATATTGAGGTCATCAACCGAGGCGCTTGCCGCGGCTCAGAGCCGAAATGAAAATTCTTTTGGAAAGTGAAATTTCACTTTTGGTGAAGTGATATTTCACAAGTGATATTTCCCTTCTAGAGAAGTAGAACGACAAAAAAGTAGCACCACTGTTGATTACTCTAAAAGAAGTATCTTGAAACTGTTTAAAAACTTCTCAATATTTATACACATCATTAATACACATCAACATTTTATTCTTCGTCTGGTTCACGATTTCAACGGCGCCGTTGTTTGTCACTCTAAAACAAACTTCTTCAAACTCGGCACGCTAAACCGCCATTTTAAAAAAGCTTTAACTTCTCGGACTCCGCTCGCTAATACATTTTATTCTCAACGGCGCTGTCTGGTTCATGAGTGAAAACATAAGTGAATGACTTATTAAACTATTACTTATTAAAGAAATATAAATGAGTGGTTTGCAATCTACTTTACTTTTAAACTAACAGTACGCAATAAAAAGTTGAAGTTATCGAAGCACGCTAAACCGCCATTAAAAAAAGCTTTAACTTCTCGGACTCCGCTCGCTAAGACACATCAACATTTTATTCTTCGTCTGGTTCACGACTTCAACGGCGCCGTTGTTTGTCACTCTAAAACAAACTTCTTCAAACTCGGCACGCTAAACCGGCATTTAAAAAAAGCTTTAACTTCTCGGACTCCGCTCACTAATACATTTTATTACACATTTGGGGTTGATATCCGTGTGATAAAGCCGTGAATAAAAACCATATCAGTGAAGTGATACGATATCACTTCACTGTACTATTGCTTTTAGAAATAAATTTTGTTATGCTTAATTTTGTGTTATTTTGTGTTATTGCTCGCGGACTCGCTCGTTCGCGATATGATACGAAAACCTCGTGAATAAAAACGATATCAAGCTCTTAACATGTAATAATCTCTATTTATTCTTCGTCTGGTTCACGACTTCAACGGCGCCGTTGTTTTTCACTCTAAAACAAACTTCTTCAAACTCGGCACGCTATTAAACCGCCATTTTAAAAAAGCTTTAACTTCTCGGACTCCGCTCGCTAATACACATCAACATTTTATTCTTTGTCTGTTTCACGACTTCAACGGCGCCGTTGTTTGTCACTCTAAAACAAACTTCTTCAAACTCGGCACGCTAAACCGCCATTTAAAAAAAAGCTTTAACTTCTCGGCCTCCGCTCGCTAATACATTTTATTCTTCGTCTGGTTCACGACTTCAACGGCGCCGTTGTTTGTCACTCTAAAACAAACTTCTTCAAACTCGGCACGCTAAACCGCCATTAAAAAAAGCTTTAACTTCTCGGACTCCGCCCGCTAAGACACATCAACATTTTATTCTTCGTCTGGTTCACGACTTCAACGGCGCCGTTGTTTGTCACTCTAAAACAAACTAATTCAAACTCGGCACGCTAAACCGCCATTTTAAAAAAGCTTTAACTTCTCGGACTCCGCTCGCTAATACACATCAACATTTTATTCTTTGTCTGTTTCACGACTTCAACGGCGCCGTTGTTTGTCACTCTAAAACAAACTTCTTCAAACTCGGCACGCTAAACCGCCATTTAAAAAAAAGCTTTAACTTCTCGGCCTCCGCTCGCTAATACATTTTATTCTTCGTCTGGTTCACGACTTCAACGGCGCCGTTGTTTGTCACTCTAAAACAAACTTCTTCAAACTCGGCACGCTAAACCGCCATTAAAAAAAGCTTTAACTTCTCGGACTCCGCTCGCTAAGACACATCAACATTTTATTCTTCGTCTGGTTCACGACTTCAACGGCGCCGTTGTTTGTCACTCTAAAACAAACTAATTCAAACTCGGCACGCTAAACCGCCATTTTAAAAAAGCTTTAAAGACCCAGG
Source organism: Actinernus sp. WN-2022 (assembly GCA_030867875.1). Lineage (NCBI taxonomy): Eukaryota > Metazoa > Cnidaria > Anthozoa > Actiniaria > Actinernidae > Actinernus > Actinernus sp. WN-2022. The sequence continues at coordinate 123,538,555 of JAOWCC010000577.1, forward strand.
GTCGACCATCACGCATAGCGCGCCTCACACTTCCGAGCCGCCATTTTGTGAGAGTCGAAAAGTCCAATATTTAGAGCGAAGTGAGAAATCCGTTTCCATCGCCTGTTTTCCTTCCTCTAACTTTCGAATAACGTTCATTTTTACTTTCTTTATTTATAACTTAACATTTTGACAGCTATTTTTACCCAAAAAAATCTTTAGATCAGTATTATTTTGAGTGAACCGTCTTGCGTTCTGGTGCGAGATAAGATCCGGCATTTCAGTCAAGAATGGAAAGTCCGCGTTTACCAGGCAACGCTCGATACATAATACTTCGGTCGTCTGTATTTTAACTCTGGAACATAAGGAAGGACAATCTTGGCAACTAGTGTATTCGCAGAGTATATTTCTTCAAGCTCCTCGAAGAAGAATTATTCAAATCAAACCAGGTCCAAGCCCAAGGACAAGGTGAGAAATGACTTGGAGTCAATTTGTTTTGCGTAAAATAATCCATATCCATAGTTGGGTGAAATAAGCTTACCTTGGGTTATTTACAGTGAAAAGGTCCTATTTGCTCGTTTTATTTCAGGCATAGACGAAGAGCAAGGTGAGGACAATAAATCGAGACACCATTTCGACTATGATTATGAAGTCGCAGATGAATAGGAATTTGAAGGTAAAGAATGGTCGTAACAATTAATTTCAATAGTATGATGTTGAAATGTGCACCGAAAAGAATGGCATTTGAGCAAGTAAAAATGTGTTATGAATTTGATGACCTACCAAGAATATTAAAGTACAATATTTTTATTGGACAACATGCTATATTGAATTCAAGGGAAACCAATTTGCTACCACAACCTGCAATTGCAGTTATCTTTATAAGCATCCCACTTCTACTGTAAGCTTTCCAGGCTTATACTTATTCTTCCCCCTTGTAAACTAGTTTCCTCAACATTCCATGCCCCCTCTAATAATGATTTGTTCTGCAGAACTTTGTCTAAAACTAAACTTTATATTTCATGGCTACAGGTACCCCTACATTGTATTTCATGAAAATTATCCTTGCTGCTGTTGATCACAACATACATCTCTTCTGCAAGCCTGTGGAGACCAAGTCTGGACACGGGAAGTTTTCAAAAAGAACCCAGAAGTACCATGCAGAAGTGAAGGAGAAGAAAATATATACGTACATGTATGCCTACTTCTCCTACATGACTGCTCAAATGCTGTAAGAATGGAAACAGTTGAGGGCAATTTATCTCGGCAGTCTGATGAAGATAACTTCAACTCAAAGGACATTGCTCCAACAATAGACTGATTTATGTACTGATCAAATCGAAACATTGCCTAAAATGACAGTGGTATCAGGCATTTGAACAACATATTTTAACAACCCAACAATTCAAATGCCAGGGGGGAGGGAAAGATATGTTGATGTTTCAATTTGATCAGTACATTACATGTAGCTTGTACATTTGTTGTCCCAATTCAAATCATGCGACAGCTCGCTAGGGATTCAGTGCTTTGTCTTCCAATCAGAGAAATTTATACATTTCCAATTTGGATACAGAAAAACAAGAAAACATTACTGAAGGGACAATATTCAGGTAATCTGAATTGGGACAACAAATTAAATGTACTTGCTAAATCGGTCGATTGGAAGTTGTCTGGGTGGTGGTAGTCTTGCAAAATACTGTTGCTGGTGACTGACATTTTGATTACCCAGCTGATGGTCAGCCTTATATTATTAGAAGAGAAGTACCATGTGAATGTTCTGATATGCTTTTTTCAACAGAGGACGGTAAAGATTAAAGTGGATTACAAAAGCTTATTTTAGGAACTTAAAAGTAGTATTTTTCATTCACTCGAACTTTGCCAAATATAACTGGCGTACTACTAGTTATGTTGTCTTTCATCATGAGAAAGTTCATTATTAGGGGGTTGATGGAGCCCCTTGAATCAAAGATGTATGTTGTTTACCTGGGGGACCTAGTTTCTTATAAGTTGTATCCCTAACTTTGACTACCTCAGTGACTGATTTGAAGTCAAAATGTTTGTTGGAAAACTCTATTATAAACAAGGGAAATGCCTGTTCTTTTAGTGAACAATAGGTCTATCAATGTTGCAACAACCACTTTGTAAAAATCCAAGATGAAGAAAAATAAAGCTTTTTTCTTGAAATTACAAGTAACAAGGTTCCTTCAATACATGTTGGCTAATAGAGGACTAATAGAATACTTGGGTAATTTTAAAATAAGCAAAAACAAGATGGCAAAGAAATATTTCATACTTTTTTGGCAGAAATAATACTTGGCATAGAAGTACTTGGCTGTAAGCCAACCACTAACTATTTCCACTTTGCATACCAACTAGACATGACCTAGTTTGGGCTCTAGATTTAAGTTTTCTTTGATTATTACTGTATTTGTTGAAGTGAGACCCTGGGTGTTTCAAGTTGCAAAATTGCATTTACCCATATGTCGATCAAACGAGTCTTGTCTCATACAAAGCTTTAACCAGGCTTAATTACCTTTTGATCGATGGTCAGCTAAATACAATTTTTCTAACTTCCAAGGTATCACTTCATTGAAAACAGTAATAAGAGCTAATGAATAATAATTATTATACAGACCAATGTCATGATTTGCTAAATTCTATAATACTTCAGAGGATGAAGCACATTAGCCTCTCCCCTATTCATTTTTGGGGCATCGCACATTCTCACCCCACAATGCCTGCTTGTCTGCGATGGACATTACTTTCTCAATGTTTGACCAATCAGAATTAGCTTTCCACAAAGTCAGTTGACCTTCACCTTGGCCACAAGATTGTACAACAAAAAGAAAATGGCTACCCTTGAAGCATTTAGGAATGGCAGCATGTACTTCATTCAAGATCACAAGTTAAAATAATTTATTCTTATTTCCAGGGGTGTAGGCAGGATTTTCCAGGGGGGTCCCAACACAAATGTTGGACTGAGGTGCTTATCTCTAAGGGCATGTTATTAATAATTATTATTATTCAATAATTTAACAAGGCGGATCAAGGGCATCCCCTTGCTATGCTCCTGATTCCTATGCAAAATACAATTAATACTTTTTGAAACGGAAATAGTATCAGTTTTGTTGGAAACATCACATGCTGATGTATTGCTTCAATAGTGAATGAATTGCACTCATGATTCAATGTGAAAGGCTTTACTGGATGGCAAACAAACTTGAAAATGCTGTTTTAAAAACCCAACAATATTATGGTTGGAGGTGGAAAATAGCATTTACAAACTGGTTTTGCTAATAAAACCAGTACTACCAATCTCGTACAAGTGCCTTTAAAATATATGAATATTTTTTGCCACCCTGTCAGGACAACCAAGTGATTGGCCCATAACACTAGCTTTGAAGGAAACTACATAACACAATGACAATCGAGAAAGGAATGTCAGACGAGCAGGCATTTGTGGGGTGAGAATGCAGGGAAGACAGAAACACCATTGTCTTTAAAAATATGTTTGGTAGTCACTGGTCTAAGTGCATTTGACTACACATTGTCAACAGAACTACAAATAATTCCACATTCTTGCTATTTATTCAAAGTGGCCAAGGTGAACCATTATTTTCTAGAAGAAACAGGTGCACAAACAATGTTCCTTGATTTGTGTAATTTTATTTTACCACAAACTACATGTACTCTGTAACAACATTTGAGTGTTCTCTAGCTTTATGCCTTCTACAAAAAGGCATATTACATAATGGTTTTCCAGCTTTTTCGATGGCCAGCTATGTAAAAGCCATAAGTTATCACTGTTCCAACTGAGATTGTAATAAATTGATGTGGCTACCTAAATAGTTTATTTTAAATATTACTTTAATATACCATTTCCAGTAAGGAATCTGTTAATGGCAAATAACAAATACATAAATTTTATTGTGAGGAAGATCTGTCGATAAACCTACACAAACCTCCTATGCATATGCTCTTTTGGCTCGTCATGCATTCCTTCCTTCCAATGATTTTGGAAGCCTTACTTTGATTGGTCAGTCTCTGGGAATGGAATGTGTTGCTCATTTCAGCAGACATTCTTGGGGGACTTCTGGGTGTGTATTACATGTACACTGTAGGTAGGTACAAGCAGTAGGCACCTATGATTGCAGCTGAGTAAAATGCTTGTACTTATGCTTATAAATTATTGTGAGTGATACTGAACCAGTGGCCAATTTGGTAAAACTTTTACACAGTATTTTACAAGTCTGTCCATTGCCAGCTATGTACAAATACATGTGTAAAAGCTTTACTGAATTGATCCCAGGCCATATTGTATAGTTGTAAGACTCAAACTAGGCCAAAAAACCATGCACCGTTGTCTGGTACAGGACATTGGATTCAGTCATCCTGACTGAAGTAGCCTACATGTAGCCATTTACCCACCCTCGATAAAGTCTGGAGGGAACTCCCAACTGATGGTGGGTAAGAGGCTATAACTGAACATGCAGATATGACGTGTCTATCCTCTGCCAATCTTTCCATACCTCCACAGGGCAAATTATTTATATGCAGCTTTCCTAAAACTTTCCATTGTGAAATTAAACTCATCTACACATGTCGCACCTTGCTTTGATACAGACCTCTAGGATATATCTGTCTAAACACATGTTTCTACAAGCTGTATATGCAGTAACACAGGTTACCCTCTTGTCTCCTGTTCGTCTGGCATGGGCCGACACATTAAATTTATACCAGTACAGACGATTTCCTGCAGGTGGTCCCCAGCCTTTTCCAGGTATTCCAACTAGCTGTTTTGTGAAGTAAATTAGGCTGCCTCTACTCGTGCCTAAAAGGTTGATCGATAGCTTGTCTTTTTTCTCCATGTCCAGGCTTGAAACAAAGTACTTTTCATTGTTTTTGGAAGGTGTTCATGGCAAAATTGTGCATGCTTTTCCGTTGAAAATGAGCAATCAAAACTTATAGATTTTCATGTGATTGTGCTACGAAGGGATCCAAGTTGGGTTGAAACTGGTATTAAATACGATTCCTGAAAATTATACGTATTTTTAATACATTTATTTCACCCTGAGAAATTTGAACTCGTAATCGTATGGGCCCCATCTTGCACCGCTGCAGGTTGAATGTTATCGGCTATTTCTTCGTTCTGTTAAACCGAAATATAAATAACATATATCAATTGTATCATTGAGACAATCTCAAACAACATTACAGTCAGCTAATCCAAGTCAACTTACAGCTTACCTTGTTTTATCGCAACCACCTATAGGTCGTGAGACTTCACGTCGGCTTTCGCATTTCGCGGCATTTTCAGGAACCCTTGCCTCTTCTCCTTGTGTACTGACCTTTGCATGTGCATTTTACTCGGTTTAAATCGGCTTCCGGGATGACCTGACTGAGATTAATAAATCGAGTAATGTTGTTATCCTGTTTATAATAGCAGTTTCACAGATAAGTACGCGTATCGAAGTCGAAGATCACAAACTTCCTTTAGTTCTTCGTTGATTTGAATATCCACAATTAACGAGCCATACGCATCCATTTCTTCTCCCTTCTTGCTACACTGAACCAATAGATGAATTGGAATCCCTTGTGGAACCATGCTTCGTGCCAACGACTGAACGAAACACACGATCGCGTACGACGAAGAACAAGCGCAGTTCAGTTCACTCGAAACAACAGAAGCCTCGTCTTGGTGCCGATCAAAACAAAAACAGAGGCGCGCAAAGCATAATGGTCGACCCTGGGTCTTTAACATCTCGGACTCCGCTCGATGTGCTGTCGTTTTTTGTTTGTGTGTTTAACTTTAAAATAAAGCACTTCACGGCACTGACTAGTTCGCCAGAGTTTATTCCCGTATAGCTCACAGTTCGATGTGTTGTCGTTTTGTGTTTAACTTTCAAATAAAGCACTCCACGGCGCTGACTAATTCGCCAGAGTTATTCCCATAAAGCTCACAGTTCGATGTACTGTCGTTTTGTGTTTGTGTGTTTAACTTTGAAATAAAGCACTTCACGGCACTGACTAGTTCGTCAGAGTTTATTCCAGTAAAGCTCACAGTTCGATGTGCTGTCGTTTTTTGTTTGTGTGTTTAACTTTCAAATAAAGCACTTCACGGCACTGACTAGTTCGTCAGAGTTTATTCCAGTAAAGCTCACAGTTCGATGTGCTGTCGTTTTTTGGAGTTTTTTGTTTGTGTGTTTAACTTTCAAATAAAGCACTTCACGGCACTGACTAGTTCGCCAGAGTTTATTCACGTATGCTGTAGCTCACAGTTCGATGTGTTGTCGTTTTGTGTTTAACTTTAAAATAAAGCACTCCACGGCGCTGACTAATTCGCCAGAGTTATTCCCATAAAGCTCACAGTTCGATGTGCTGTCGTTTTTTGTTTGTGTTTGTGTGTTTAACTTTCAAATAAAGCACTCCACGGCACTGACTAGTTCGCCAGAGTTTATCCCCGTATAGCTCACAGGTCGATGTGATGTCGTTTTTTGTTTGTGTGTTTAACTTTCAAATAAAGCACTTCACGGCACTGACTAGTTCGCCACAATCTCACTTGTTAAAGTTGACACATGTACACTGTATCCCGAACCTCGGTTACGACCTCGGTTAGCGCCGCATCCAAGAATGACTGCGGCGTTTTCAAAACGACCGCGGCGTTTTCAAAACGACCGCGGCGGCCGCAAAAATGACCGAGGTTTACTGAGGAAAAACCGCGGTCATTGCACGAGGTACGGACGCGGTAAATGTCCCTATAATTTCCGGCGGGGCTGTATAAAAATACTAGTATAATATTTATTAGCTAATTTTGAGGAGCTTGCAAGAAACAGGCAGCCATGTTGGTGTACTCTTGGTTTATTATTTCTTTTAAAATTGATGTCAGTTTGGTTTGTTGTGTGTTATTCTTATATGTGGTTTAATTTTATTCCACTTCCATGTATACAGCTTACCCTCACTTCATCCAATTATGGAAACTATGGAAGATTGAAAGAACTAAGTCGTAATGCCAGCAAGTTGCAAGATGTTGTTAAAGGGTCAGAAGAAAAACCAATGCATGTAATTGTCCAAGGGCAAAAAGGTAGTAAATCTAGTACAGTGTACCATTAAGTCACATACTAAGGATTGATGATTCCTCTAATAATATTACAGTGAACATTGTAAGCTGTACTGTCAGTGCATGGCTCAGCCTTCAGTCATGTACAGCATAACTCAATCCTTATCATCTCTTCCAACTTACAGTACCCATTAACGTTTTGTCTACTAACTAAATTCAATTACAGTGCAACTACTGAAACTGCAACTACTTAGACAACAACATCTAAACACACAACATCTAAACACACTGCAAAACGAAAATATAGCATTCCAAAGTACCAATCCTAGCATATCCATACAATGACTTCAATTCAGAACTAGTCCACCATAGCATTCCAACTTACCAATCCTAGTATATCCATACAATGACTTCAATTCAGAACTACATGTAGTCCACCTACTGTAATTTGCGTTTTACCAGATTGAAGCTATTGCTATTGTCTTACAATCAACATTGATTGGCTCAAATAACCGTAAGATGGAATGCTTTGTTTTCGTTCTGCAGTGTGATTGATTCTCATTGTCAAATTGGGCCCAGTTATTATAGTCACACAGTAAAACTTGTCATAAGCATAAACCCACACACTTGGCTAAAGTGAAGAAGTTGCACCATAAATATGTTGCTGACTCATTTGCTACATGTTTTCCTTTTCGTTACTTGACCCAGTTGAACCAAAATTACTGTTTTCAGTTGAAATTTATTAAGGTTGAATAGCTTCACATCCTAGTTTGGTTTTCCAACCTTCTGGTAACAATAAACCCCTTCGATTCAGAAGCATTAACCTGACACTATGTAAAACCTCGGCTTTACCGCGGTCAAATTATTCACCTCAGTGAAAGCCGCGGTCAAAATCCGCGGTCAAATTATTCACCGCAATGAAAGCCGCACTGATCGGTGAAACTAAGACTTTAGAATCTTTTATTTTCGCTTCATTCAGAACTCAAACGGCGGGTAGAGAAGCACTCATCGGTGAAACTAAGACTTTAGAATCTTTTATTTTCGCTTCATTCAGAACTCAAACGGCGGGTAGAGAAGCACTCGTCGATAAACTAGGACTTTAGAATCTTTTATTTTCGCTTCATTCAGAACTCTTAACGGTGGGTTAGAATCTTTTATTTTCTCTTCATTCAGAACTCGTAACGGCGGGTTAGAATCTTTTATTTTCTCTTCATTCAGAACTCAAACGGTGGGTAGAGAAGCACTCATCGGTGAAACTAACACTTTAGAATCTTTTATTTTCGCTTCAATCAGAACTCAAACGGCCAGTAGAGAAGCACTCGTCTATAAACTAGGACTTTAGAATCTTTTATTTTCGCTTCATTCAGAACTCAAACGGCGGGTAGAGAAGTACTCATCGGTGAGAATCTTTTATTTTCGCTTCATTCAGAACTCAAACGGCGGGTAGAGAAGCACTCATCGGTGAAACTAAGACTTTAGAATCTTTTCTTTTCGCTTCATTCATTCACTTGCTAAAAGGAGCATTTAATGGTCAATGACTTCGGTTATATGTGGTGGCTCCTAAAGGAGCCGGTTGTTTGTTTTGTGTCTTGGCCGTGTCTACCCGCCGTTTGAGTTCTGAATGAAGCGAAAATAAAAGATTCTAAAGTCTTAGTTTCACCGATGAGTGCTTCTCTACCCGCAGTTTGAGTTCTGAATGAAGCGAAAATAAAAGATTCTAAAGTCTTAGTTTCACCGATGAGTGCTTCTCTACCCGCCGTTTGAGTTCTGAATGAAGCGAAAATAAAAGATTCTAAAGTCTTAGTTTCACCGATGAGTGCTTCTCTACCCGCCGTTTGAGTTCTGAATGAAGCGAAAATAAAAGATTCTAAAGTGTTAGTTTCACCGATGAGTGCTTCTCTACCCGCCGTTTGAGTTCTGAATGAAGTGAAAATAAAAGATTCTAAAGTTAACAGCGGTGTTGAATAAAGAACGAAAAGAATGCCGAGTCATCTCGCCAAACTCGCACGTTTGTGATTATGACTGCTACATGAACATACATTGTATTACCTTACATGTATATTCATACTAAAGTCAATGATTTCGGCGTGATAAAAATCTCAGCGGCCGGGACCGCAGCCGTGACCGCGGCCAACTAATTACCGCAGTTGACCGAGGTATTACTGCGGTAATACTGCGGTCATTCTGAGGTCAAACTGCGGTATTACCGCGGTCATTGGACGTGGTAAAACCGCGGTAAATGCTTCAATAATTCCAGGTGGTACTGTACGTACTCAGCTGCTGGCTATAATTCAACAATCATTTTTATTAACCTGTGAGCTTTATGACTGTCAAAGGGCTATTGGCTGATAGTTGCCCACATAAATTTGGTGTTCTTAAAACAAGTAGTTATTATAATAATACAATTGGCAAATTAATAATACAATATTGATTGACTGACTGACTGAATGACTGGCTGATTTGCTGGCTGGCTGATTGATAAAAGTTGGTTCTTCTGGAGGACATGTACATGTGTTTTTGTTATTGTCAGTAATAATAAATAATAATTACAGCTTCTGCTACATTTTATAACATTTGCTGTCTTTTTAGGTGCATTTTTCAAAGAGCAGCTTTGGAATACCATCAGATTCCTCATTGCCCTTTTCTTGGTCCTGTCCGTCATAGAAGCTCAGCTTCAAATGAAAAGTATGTACATGTAGATGTTAGCATAATTATGCTTTTTTGCCTAGTACTTTTGAAGGGTTAATGATACATGTATTATCCATGTTGATGTGGAACCAGAATATTGAGCAAAATAAATACTAGAACGAGGAAAAGACTGGATTATAATAGAATGTACAATGCATCATGGGTAGCAGTTTGGGTAGACAGGGTTGTAAACAACATGGCATCTTAGAAAAGCTAGACAGCTAGAACCCTCAAGTTTTCTCTTAGAAAAGATCACAACCCATTCCTCTGGGCCTGATTGTTCAAAGCAAGGGTAAGTACTACAACATGACTAAATCACTAACCCAAGGTTAAACTGGACATGTACATGTACGTATGAAATTTAAAGATTTTGCGCTATCCTAGGGATAAAGTTACCCTTGCTACAAAGAACTGTGGTCAGTTGTATCCAGTAACATGACCCTCGCTACCATTAGGATTTCTAAGTGGTGAGGTGCATGATGCTATTATAATTCTTTAACAACAACTGCAGATAGATCTCCCTATTAAAGACAACAAACTCCTGGTTTTGCCAGGTTCAGGGTTGATAAATTTTGATCAAGTTACAAAAATTATGTTTTGATAAGTACATCTTGATATCTTGACACACGTATGATGGTCATATAATTAGTTATATTAAAGAGATAAATGATGGTAGTTTCTGAAGACAAGTTATCAAAACTGAGTCTCGTCCTTCCCTCTAGATCTTACGTTATCTTCAAACCTGGTGCCAATTAACTCAACAATACTTGGTGTTTAAACAATGACCAGACTTGTAAAATACATTAAACGTTTTATTGAATTAGCCCTTGTCTTAACCCAAACCAGTATCCATGATGCACTTATTGCAGTGCACATAAACATTAGAACCCAGTCCTTATTTCAGTAGTGGCCTATAATTAGTTGTCACAGGTCAGGGAATTTTTTTTTTTTCAAAGTCAGGGAATTTTATTTTCCAGTTGCCACGAGGGCTCCTCATGCCTCAAATCGTCTGCGAAGGGAGGCTACAGGTTTTGATAATGACTTTTGTTTTAGACGAGGGAATGTCGAACAGTCTTATTATGGTCAGTGAAAATTGTTTCTGGTCAGGGAAAAGTCAGGGAAAATTTGTTTGCCTGATGGGTGGCAACCATGTAGTACAAACATGCACATTTATTGGTCAAATAATATATACACCAGCACTTTTTAATAAATCATGTTTTGGGCAATTAATGCACTGTCAGCCCAGTATGCACATCATAGTACATGTCTGTAGTTGCAGAACTTGGAAAGCCACATAATTTATGAAGTACAACTGTATTTGGACATGGATGTTGGCAAACAGTATACTGATACATGTACATGTAGCAGTGAACAGTATTAAAATAATGTTATAAAATTATTATGTGTGTGCATGTGTTATTTTCACATACTACAGTAACTACAAACTAGTTAGTATAGTTTGTGCATTTAACAATGTGACATGAAATTCATCATTGTTTTTCATGATTGCTTTGTAGTGACAAGCAATCAAAAGGAGATACTACCTGATAGTGTTGATAGAAAGTTCCGGTTTGAGGATGTCCAAGGGGTAATTTCTTTTATTGATGACATTCTTTCAGAAGATTATGTACTGATGCAGTTGCTTAGTCTTGTTTGTCTCACTTGTTTGATGTACAATTGTGCTAGAAAAGTGTACATGTTGGGAGTGTTTTCCCTAACAAAATTTGAATTTGTTGATTCTGGTGTCTGTCAGTACAATGTATTATCAGTTCATGGTGGAAAGTTTCTTTCTCCAATCTACATGACCGTTTGTATGATTACATACATGTATACCAATGCACTAGTCATTCCTCTTCAAGCAATAGGTTTTGAACCCAAAACTATATTTTAGTAGTCTGGGGTAGGCTGGAAACTACTTTGCTTGTTTCAGTAAGCTTTGTGAGGGATTATATTGGATTTTTCTCTTGTGTTTCTGCTTTGACACACATAAAAAAAAAAAAATTCTGAATGAATTGAACTCTAAATCTCTACAGCTGATCATTTTGCACTACAAAACCCAGTTGGGTTGTGTTTTTGGTGAGTTAAGGTACGTGTGAGTTTTAGCCAAAAGTTTTTAAAAATCCACAAAAAGTTATAAAGGAGGGACTCCTTGTGAATTGTTTGTCCATTACTCAGAATGCATTTGGGGATTGGGGCTGCAAAATCAGGTGTAGAGAAATATGGTGGAAAGAAAGGCATATGGTTCAGTGTCTTTATGTGCAAAGTGGTGGTTGGAGAGATTAAAGAAGGTGCTATATATAATGTGTGACTGCATATATTGTTTTGTTTGCTTTTGATTTTAAATGCAAATGAGAAGGGTATTTTGAGGCCATTTTAGGACATCAATATTGTTGAAATTCAAAGATATGAAAAGTGTCACCAAAGCAAATGTATTTTCTCCAGAGATTGGATCAGTCAATCAGTGTTATATGTTTAAAGTGCCAATGAAATGAAAAATTCGATCCCGTTTTTATTTTTTTAAATTAAATTCTAGGCTTCTCTTATTCATTTTGTGCAATTAAAAATCAATTTGGAGAGCGCAAACATATTTTTATTTCGTATCGAAGTCGGCATAATTGCCAAAATTAGGCGACAATTTTTCTGCTGTTAAAAGATATGGTAATCACATGCATGACGTCACTAGGTCTGCGCATTTATATTCGTCTCCATAAATACTACAAAATAAGTACATTTTTGGCCAGTTTTCAATTTAAATATGTAATACTTTGAGAAACCTTGACGATGGCCACAATTGTTCTAATAGAATCCTTGCAGTCAGCCATATTTTTACTTTTGTGAATATTAACGTAGGACCTAGTGACGTCACGCATGTGATTAGCATATCTTTAACGGCATAAAAATTGTCGCCTAATTTTATGCCTGACTTCGATACGAAATAAAATTATGTTCGTGCTCTCCAAATTGATTTATCCTTGTACAAAATGGCTAAAGGAAGCCTATATTTTAATAAAATGAAATAAAAATGGGATCAATTTTTTCATATCATTGGCACTTTAAGTTATCTATCAATTGAAATAATGTTGCATTATTAGAATTCCAACATCTGTAGATTTAATGGCACTTTTTTTGGAGTTCCTTGTTTTTATTGAGGCAGTTTTGGGTGCTGTTTAAGGAGTCAATGAATGAGTTAATCATGGATTTAGCTTTTGAATAACTGGGCCTTGCATCCTCAGTGAAGGTTGATTTTATCCATAGTTGGACAGAAACAATATGGCACATACATTTCTTGGAATGCCATTATTATTTTTACAAAGTGGCCAGGCCTTTAGCTAGTACTTATTATTACATTTTAAAATATTTTTAAACATGAACAACAAGTAAATTTAAATTCTGTAAAAGAATTAAAAGCTAGTCCCTTGTTAAAAGGTTAAATCTAATAATTAAATCTAGTTTTTATTGAATATCAATGTTGAACTTTGGAACTAGGTTGATGAAGCCAAAGAAGAACTTCAAGAAGTGGTTGAATTTCTAAGGAACCCCGAGAAGTTCAAACGACTTGGTGGAAAGCTGCCAACAGGTTGTTGTACCATTATTGGTGTTTGAAAAACATGTATTAGCAGAATATGTCCTGTTTCCATTAATTAGAGTTTCATGCCGTATTAGTGTCAATGTGTAGCCAATAAATACGTCAACTATGAAATATACATGTACTCTGTGATATAAGAATTTAATGATAAGAAATGTAACTGTTTACTGTACTTACTGTACTTACAATGTATGAAGATTTTTGGGCTTTTTAGTTTCTCCATGTATATAATTATGCAATCTTTCCTTCACCAATTATAACTAAAGATCTGTCTTTTACTAATTCTAGTGTAAATCCTATTTGATTATAAAAACAATTGTCATGTAATTCAATACATGAAGAGCACCATTGTTAGCTTCACTGAAATGTTGTTTTACATGTACAATCAGTCATTATCATTTATATATTTGTGAATGTAAATAATAGTCTGGTTTTTGGTAATATTTTGCAATTTCATCATAAAATTATTTGGAAATTTTGAAATAAAATTATCACCAGCAATATTTATTGTTAATTGTACCAAAACCAGATGATTCTTTGTTAATCATACACCTCAAAACATTTCTTGACTAATGCATAACAACCATTTTTATTTCATTGAATCAGAATGAGACTTAACACACACACAAATTGCTATCATGGTAACCCTGAAACTGCAGTGAATTTCAACGTGCTGCAGTGAATTACAAATTTACGCTGAATTAACCAGAAATTTGGCTCCTCGCAGCCAATCATAATCTATAAATTTTGTTGAATTTTTGATTAACTCGTTTCAGGTGTGCTGCTGATTGGTTCACCTGGTACAGGGAAAACTTTACTAGCAAAGGCAGTTGCTGGGGAGGCTGGTGTACCGTTCTTCTTCTGTTCTGGATCCGAGTTTGATGAAATGTTTGTAGGCGTGGGAGCTGCTAGGGTCAGGAATCTGTTTGGTGAGTACTGGTTGCTACAACAATGAATGTGTTGTACATGCTGAATAGTTTGTTTTCAATGCACAAATTTAGCTACTAGTATATTCCCCAAATAGTTCACAGTTAGCTTCCTGCTTATGAATATCCCATCATAAAAACAGATGTACAGTAGTTGAGCTCATTCCAGTTAGTTTTTTCATGTGTTAGGTGGCTGGAACGATCTGTATAATGTAGGTTGCCTAACAATTACGTATGCCCAAAATAATGATTCTGTTTTATTTACTGGTAATCTTAATGACATTTCATTAACTACATAAAGCTCCTGAAAATAAATTGTGTAATACACCTGTAAATTGGCCAAATGTGACAAATTTGACTGAATATTTTGACATTTCTTTCCATTAATGCCTTGTACAACTACCCAAATTTGTGAACATTTGCCTTTGAGTCAGTCATTAGTGCCTTCTAAAGTGGACAGTTCATAGATTCATAGTAGTATTTGTGAGTGAAATGTTTGTTTGTCTTGTTAGCTGCTGCGAGGGAGCATGCACCCTGTATAGTGTTTGTTGATGAGCTGGATGCTATAGGCGGCACACGTGTCGTACACGATCATCAACCTTATTCCAGAATGACTCTCAACCAGTTACTTGTTGAACTTGATGGGTGAGTAGGTGACCAGTGGTTAGCTCAATAAGTGACCAGTGGGTGGCCAATAGGTGACCCAATAGGTGACCAGTGGGTAAACAAAGAGGTGGCCCAGTGGGTGACCCAGTATGTGACCTGATAGGTGATCCAGTATGTGACCCGATAGGTGACCAGTGGATGGCCAGTGTGTGACCTGATGGGTGACCTGATGGGTGACCAGTGGGTGATCCAATAGGTGGCCAGTGGGTGGGTGACCAGTAGACAATCAGTAGGTGACCTGACCAGTGGGTGACCTGACCAGTGGGTGACCTGACCAGTGGATGACCTGTAGGAGGTATCCAATCTTTCCCATCCAAAGAGATACATGTAATGTGATTTTAGTTATAGGCTAACAGGGGTCAAAGGGACTTCCAGTTGTCTTTTTGTATAACATTGACTTTTCCTTTAGGTTTGAAAAGTCTGAGGGCATCATCGTCATTGGAGCAACCAACTTTCCTGAGATATTGGACAAGTGAGTGATGAAAGAATACTTGAAAGTCAGGAGTAAAATATTTCACAAAGTTTGAAAATGTATATTCATAGTTTGCAGCCATTTTGAGTGGCTTAGTAAAAGTTTTGATTATAAGGACTGTCACTGTTATGAACAAGACAGTGTTGTGCATATTCAGATTACATATCATTTGGATGTTTGTATTCCTCAGAGCTCTTATCAGGCCAGGCAGGTTTGACACTAAGATAAATGTACCCATGCCTGACATCAAAGCACGATACAATATCCTCAAAGTTCATCTCAAGAATGTTACTGTATCCGATGGTAAGTGATGTCAGAAACTTACCGATAGTAAGTCAGAACAGTCATGGCTGATGTCAGAAACATTACTTTTTGTACTATATTTCAGATCATTTATTAGACTTTAGTACCTATTTACCTTTGCTGAATTGACTATTGAATTGTGCCAAATGTTCCTGTTTTACAGAAGTGGATGTTGAAGTTGTGGCAAGGGGAACTGTTGGCTTTTCAGGTAAATTATTATGAAGAATAGATGATTATGATTTCTAAAAACTTAATGGGAGTACCATTTTGGAACAGTACAATGTATGTACGGTGTACTGGAGCAACAGTTACATTGATGATGGTAGTGAAAGAGTTATTTAATGTATGCTTCCATTAGGATCAGGTTTGCACTTTGAGAGGGCTTTACTGGAAAAAATATTTCCAACATGTTGCAAAATAGAGATTCTTTTTGTACGGTTTACAACACGAACAGCATTGTTTTATCAAGTTTAAAAATTCGAGGACGAAGCCCAATAATTTTTAGACTGCTGTGAGTGTGCTGTGAGTGTTTTAAACGGCTTCAAAAACGCTTTAAAAATGCAATGAAAGAAAGACACATCTCAAGGGAATAACATAAAGAAAATAATTATTAGTAGGATGAAATTTTATATAAAGTTTCATCCTAATTAGAAATTCACTGATAAAGGCCCAACATTTGCTGCGAGTTTATTAAACGACTTCAAAAACATTCACATGTAAAGAGGGTAAAGAGACCTTTTTTCAGTTATTTTGGCGATACGACTTATTTTGGCCCAGAAAATCCAAGCTAAAAGTTTATGTAAATTAGGATGAAATTTTATCAGGTATAAAATGTCTTCACAGTCATTGATTTCCTTTGTTTTTGCTTCATTAATTATTCATGAGTTTTTGAAAATACAAATATCAAGTCCTCACATTTTCCAGCGATGTCTCCCCCTCCCTTTGGAAAGTTAGTAAAGTGTACTAATCACTACCATTCACATTTTGTGCAATACTTACTGCCATGATATAAATTTCATGTTAATATCCAAGTGTCACCTGATGAGTTCCATTTGATTGCTCAAATGTTTCATGAAAACTCACTCATGAACCTGTTTGTGAACCTGGTTTAGGTGCAGACTTGGCTAATTTAGTCAACCAGGCAGCACTTAAAGCAGCCACAGATGGAGCTACATGTGTTTACAACAAACACTTGGAGTTTGCCAAGGATAAGATCATTATGGGTAGGTGAAGTAGCCATAGCAGTAGAGTGGAGTTGAGAAACGTTTTGAAAGAAAGTAACAATCAGGGGCATAGAAAGCTGGGCACCAAATCCATGTCCTGGCTGAATTACCCGTTTTCAATAATTCCCTGGCTTTGAAGCAGAAAATAAGCATAGAATACAATACAATACAATGGCCCTTTATAACTACGTTTGGCCTTGTTATCTCTAAAAATAATTATCTACATCCCATAACAAGTACTGCTGTAATCTGTGTATTTGGGAAATGTTTCTGGATTTGGTTGCCTGAAATACATTACTCATAAACATGACATGCAGCAAACATTGCATAAGCAATAATAAACTATTTGCAGATAATGCCATGTTGAAATAACAATTTCATGGGATACCTAAGGGACAAGAACAATGCAAACTAATGAAGCATTGCATCATTGATCCTAAATGGTTTGCCCCCCCCCCCCCCCCAGCATCCCATAAAATTGTTATTTTTACATGGCAGTGTTATCGGCAATAATCATTTGTTAGACCCCTGTAGGGTTTTAAAGATAAGAACAGCATTTAGTGTTGCCTGTGAAGAGACACATGTAAATATAATTTCAAAAGTAACATTAGGTTCTGTTTCGAAACCTTTTCCCAGGTCCTGAACGCAAGAGTGCAGTTATTAATGATGAAAACAGGAAAATTGTAGCATATCATGAGGGGGGACATGCCCTTGTCGCCTACTTTACACCAGGTAAACTGAACATTGGAATTAAGAGAAAGACATGCCGTATATCATGATGACATCTCCTCCATTACAGAGAAAAAGAAACAATGTCTGTGTTTGAGGAGCTCTTGGTCACTATAAAATCAAAATTTTAAAATACATTCTTTCCCTTCCTGTTTGATTTTGGATTTCACAGTAGCTAACAAACCCAAAACTAAATCATATTGGTCCTCATTGCTTAGTATTGTCAAATTTTAACAAAAGGTAAGGTTCTTCAATGTCTTTGTCCAGGTTCTCTTCCCATCCATAAGGCCACCATCATGCCTCGTGGCCAGGCACTAGGGATGGTGTCCCAGCTGCCAGAGAAGGACGAACTTCAGTGGTCCAAGAAACAACTTCTGGCCAAACTAGACGTGTGTATGGCAGGTCGTGTTGCTGAAGAGATTATCTTTGGCAAGGACAATGTCACAACTGGTATGTATGGTAATAGAACGAACTGAACTCCTCCAAACAAATAATTGTGCATTTTTGTAACTAGAAATACTGAATAAAATATGTTTCCATTTTGTTAAAAATATACAGACAGCATACCTTCCTTTGGTGGAAAAATAGACAGTCTAGAATTACTAGAATACATACATTGTACGTAACGTGTAAGGAACATATTTATTCACATCCTCAAAATGTCTTTGCTTTCTCAACGTTTACGGCTTGCAGGTGCCTCAAGTGATTTCCAGCAAGCAACCAACATTGCTAAAGCCATGGTTACAAGCTATGGGATGAGTGACATGGTAAGGCATGTACATGTACCAACTACATGTACATCAACAAAGCCATGCAACATTACTTACAATTGATTATTGAAATAATTAAATATTTTTGTTGCATCTCATATTCATTTTGTTCACGTGATGAGATGTGTTGTGTGTTAATAGACCTCATTCCAAGTTTCTAAGTTTAAACATTAATTGTGTGCATCTTTTATTTATCTACCTTAATACAAGCATTTCAGATAGATTGGGAAGGAAGTGTTGAAGTTTTTTTTTTCTTATGTGATGCTCAAAACGTTTGTTGCTCTGGTTCTATTTAAGTAATGATTCACGTAAGTACTATAGAAAAAGACAATAGACTGCGGCAGTGAGTATTTTTGCTTGAATGTGTCTTAAGTGCTGCCTAAGATGTCCTCAGTCAAAGTTACAAGCGGAAAATAAAGGAACTGTGTTGTTGGTCATTTTTACTGTGAAAACTTAAAGAAAACACCATCCAGTCAATAGGAAAGGGGGAAGACAAAATATATATTATTTGAATCACAAATGTGAGAACTTTCTTCACAGTTGATTTTCATTGCAGTCAAACCATAGTTACATGTAGTTTGATCAAAACTAAAAGAAAACTTCAATGAAAACTTGAAAGTGCATTACATTTACTTCGATGGTCTTCTGTTGAATTTATGAACATCAACCAATGAATCGAGGAGAAAGAAAAATAGAAAATTAGCACCTTTTTCCATTCCTTGCCATTCAGTGCTATCGTTCTTAGTATTACATAATTATACGCTCATTAGAAGCTCATTGTAGTTTTTGAGTGCAGTTTTCCATCATTGCCATTCTTTTTGACGAGAGATGACATCTAAACTTTACAAAAAAAAACTTTCCATGCTTGTTGTTCACTTGTAATGTTCAGCATTTTATGACGTCATCTGCCATCAATAAAGAGTATAGACAATCAGACGGAAAGCTACACATGTTTTTTAGTTCTACCACAATCTCTAATAAACTGATTTTTACGTTATTTATGTCCCTTCCACAACTTGAACAATGTGGGCTTTTCGGATACAGTGAAAGTAGTGACCTGTACAGTCTCTGCTGTAATTTTTATGTCATGTGTTTTCTTCCCCTCCCTCCCTCCTTCCTTTTCTCCTTGCTCCGTTTTGACCGTGCATCACAGGAAGCCCAATCCGACAAAAAAACATGACTGGGAAAAAACCCACAAAAGAGCTACATGTATGTTGATCCTAGACATTAAATCGTTCTCCAGGTTGGATGTATTGAGATCAAAGATGACGACAACCTGAGTCCTGCTACAAAAGCATTAGTAGAAAATGAGGTCAAACAATTTATAATGGTAAGAATCCAGCTTTTGTCATATTTCAACAGCTTCTTAGCACAGATCTGGTTTGACTACAGTACAGTAGTACCTAAGTCACAAGTGCAACTTACTGATTTGACTACAGTACAGTAGTACCTTAATAATAATAATAATAATAATAATGACCATATTTATATAGCGCCATATATCCTGTCAGTGAATTATTTCGGACTGCTTTATGGCGCGGCGCTAATAGCTGCCACGCAGTTTACAATGTTGAGTGTGGTTAGTGTAATGGCCAGGCTGCTGTACCGGGTGACAATCCCCTGCTCTTTTTCGAGTAGTACAACAGGTTCTTTCACGTCCCCTTCAAATACTGATTAGAAGTAGAAGGAGACAAGGCCAACGGCTTATAAACGTCCCTGCCCAAGGACGCAGCCGGGATTCGAACCCCTGACCTCCCGCACTCTAGACCGTGCTCTACCAACTGAGCTAACCAGTTGCACTTGGTCACGAGTGCAACTTACTGATTTGACTACAGCACAGTAGTACCTTAGTCACAAGTGCAACTTACTGATTTGACTACAGCACAGTAGTACCTTAGTCACAAGTGCAACTTACTGATTTGACTACAGCACAGTAGTACCTTAGTCACAAGTGCAACTTACTGATTTGACTACAGTACAGTAGTACCTTAGTCACAAGTGCAACTTACTGATTTGACTACAGTACAGTAGTACCTTAGTCACAAGTGCAACTTACTGATTTGACTACAATACAGTAGTACTTTAGTCACAAGTGCAACTTACAATTTGACTACAGTACAGTAGTACCTTAGTCACAAGTGCAACTTACTGATTTGACTACAATGCAGTAGTAGCTTAGTCACAAGTGCAACTTACTGATTTGACTACAGCACAGTAGTACCTTAGTCACAAGTGCAACTTACTGATTTGACTACAGTACAGTAGTACCTTAGTCACAAGTGCAACTTACTGATTTGACTACAGTACAGTAGTACCTTAGTCACAAGTGCAACTTACTGATTTGACTACAATACAGTAGTACTTTAGTCACAAGTGCAACTTACAATTTGACTACAGTACAGTAGTACCTTAGTCACAAGTGCAACTTACTGATTTGACTACAATGCAGTAGTAGCTTAGTCACAAGTGCAACTTACTGATTTGACTACAATGCAGTAGTAGCTTAGTCACAAGTGCAACTTACTGATTTGACTACAATACAGTAGTACCTTAGTCACAAGTGCAACTTACTGATTTGACTACAATACAGTAGTACCTTAGTCAGTCGTTTATTCAGCATAGTTCTAAGTGGGCTTCTGGTTCTACTTACCAGTTAGAAGGAAGTTTACAGTTGAAACTGCGTGAATATTATTAAAACAGTTATGGTTTTACCGTATCAGTTTGAGCCAGCAAAGATGATCATGAAATGACGTCATCAGATCACATGATCTCACCACAGGGTTCCCGACGTTAATTTATACCTGGTAGAAAATATGAGCTGTATAAACATGTTTGAGTTAGATTTTCGAAATCAGCAGGTTTTAACTGTAATAACTTTTAACGTGGTTTTCACTAGACAGTCCCTTTAATCACATTATTTCGTGTTATTCTTACTACAGGATTCCTATGATCGCGCTAAAAATATACTACAGACTCGGGTAACGGAGCACAAGCGACTGGCAGAAGCATTACTGAAGTACGAAACCCTCGATGCAACTGAGATTAAAATGGCGATTCAAGGCCAACCGATAACAAGAACCTTATGAACCTGAACAGGACCACTCATTTTACATACGTCATTACTGGAGAAACGAGAACTCCTGGAGCATGAAGTACCTGTCACACATTTACTTG
This sequence comes from Actinernus sp. WN-2022, assembly GCA_030867875.1. NCBI lineage: Eukaryota > Metazoa > Cnidaria > Anthozoa > Actiniaria > Actinernidae > Actinernus > Actinernus sp. WN-2022. Next base: position 123,560,128 of record JAOWCC010000577.1, read on the forward strand.
CCCATGTCGTACCACTGAGGAGTTAGGAATGTTAGATGTGCTTCTTTTCCTTAGCTTGCCATCCTCCCACGTTACGCTAAATTCCAATTCGATTTGTGGATTAGCCGGGACCTGGCTTTGATCAGCCCCCATGGTTGTTTCAGGTCTCGTTAGAAATTCCGAGTATGGATATGTTGGTAACTCAGCCGTGCATTTGGCAAGTGATGTCACAAATCAGAGTAACAACGCACAGTACGAGTGTCCGAGGGAAACTGAAATTGGAAATAACGAGAAACTGCGTAGTCAGGCCAAGGGTTGCTGTTTGTAACACATTGTTGTTCAATCGGTGGTTTTCCTCGTCATGACCCTCGATCTCAAAATTGGTTTGCATTTATCAAATTAAATGTAACATTTTGGTCCTATTAGCACTACCAAAAATACACTTAAAACCCAAATTGTGGAACATTAGATTATTTCCTAACTGATGTACAACAATTTTACAGTACTTTGTATACGGCCGCCATCTTGCTGTCCCTTTCTGGGACACCAACATGGTGGCCTTAAAACGAAAATACAAATAAAGCTTAATTTCCCATCATTGGGTTTCACTAAACTCTTTCAATGCAACTTTTCATGATTTATCGAATTAACAAAGAAATTGGAGACAATTACATGGATTGTTATGCCTTCAGGAAAACACGCTGGGTCGTTCTGTCATAAAATTCAAAATTTCTTTACTCCGGAACAAACACCCTATCGACGTGAAATTTTATGTGTAGACTCTTAATCGTAGTCTAGAATATATACAAAGAACAGCTTTGTGGGACTTATAGTTTAATTTTAGATTTTTGATAACGTCACATGCAAACCAATCATCATAATTTATTTTTCATAAGAACCTTTCCCTTCAAAAAGACTAGTTTTTAAGAGCACATACCAAACCCATTACAAGGTCCTGGGATCAATCATGAAAGTGAGGTCGGTCTAGGATGGTCAATTGACCTGTTTTCGTGCTATTCCCAACATTTTAAAGTTTAGAAACATTTATTAAACAAATGGTAAGGTGGGGGGGTGGGGGGACTTATGTCTAAAGCTCTGAAATTTTTAATTTTTGTCAAAGATTAAAACAGCTAGATTCGACCCCAGGACTATAGACTGCACTCTGGGATGGATATCTCAGTTTTCATTGTTAAATCCAAGATGGCCGCCCAACAACAACAATGGAAAACTGAGATATCCATCCCAGAGTGCACTGCGACGGCGGGGTTGCGATATAGTCTTATGCAGTGAGTTTTGCATGTGGTCTGTACTCCAAAACATTTCATTTTTACATTCATTTACCTCCAAGGCCACATCAACTGCAATCTATCCAACAGGAGCCAGTAAATAAAACATTTTAGCACTAACCTACATAAGGATTTTGTGTTACTCTATTTTTTTAACGGGATGAATCACCGCTTTTGGAATTCTTCAGTTTGGATGGCCTCTGTTATGATAGTGACCACGCACAATATTCAGGTCACCTGACTTTCCCTTGAGTAATGTTTTCTTGTTTTTCTGTATCCCAAGAGGAAATGTACAGATTTCTCGAATTGGAAAACAAAGCACTGAATCCTCTGGAGAACTGTCACATGATCTGAATTGGGACAAATGTACAAGCTAAATCGGTCTGTTAGGCGAGGTTTCTAGAAGTACTACGCAATCAAGCTATGAATAGGTCGTTTATTCCACACGCAATAGTAAAGTACAATAGTACATACATAAAATAGAAATAAAGTGGAGGATGCGAGAGATACAACCCAGAAGTATTAATTATAGCTCTTGCACCCTATGTACTATTTACAAAATTCACAGCCGTGTTGTACAGTAGATACAGTTCCGAGTCGGATATCTCGGATACAACGGCCGCGAATTTTGTAAATTACTTCTAAACCTCAAACATAACTCTTGAAACGCAATATAACCAAAATAAGTCAAAATGTACTTTAAAAAGAGCAACATTTCTATATAAATTTATCGAGACTTCTTGTGTTCCAGATGAGTGCAGTATTTATTTCACTAAATAATAATCCGGAACAATTTCTTTGTACTTTAAAAAAACAATGTTTTATCTATGATTCAGTTCTAGCTCAAAGCAATTTGCATTTCAAAGTTCACTAGTTCAGTCACTGGTGAGGTTCTCTTCTAGCCAAATTTTTTCACATTTCACATTGTTTTATTGTTCATTCGGAAAATATGTACATGATAGACTGGCCCACAACCTCGGAGTAGAGCATAAATTTATCTGTTTAAACCTTCTCCAGATGCTGCCACATTTCCATGTCCTACATTTCAGACCCCGTCCACATGTATCCGTTTTCGTATCGTTTTTGTATTGTTCTCCGTCCTCAAGGGAATAGAAAACAATGGTCTAATTACCTGAAACAATATGAAAACGCTACGAAAATGGATACGTGTGGACGGGGTCTAAGTCATCTGGTGGTTTGATGAATTGGTTCATTTCGCCAAATATCCTGTTTATCCTGACACCATGTTAAGATAATGACCACGCACAAGTTGGCTACCGAGCACACCAGTCTCGTACCCAGAGCTCTTTCACCATGAGAGAGCTCTGGTGACAGTAATTTGTTGGTCTTTGTTCATTGGCTGAAATATTAACGCATGCGTAGGAAGGATTCGCAATACTCGATGATTGAGTAATTTGCACTTGTCATGTAAATACGAAAAGTGTGCGCATAGAACCGAGACGAGAAGAAAACTGTTTTCTCAAGAAATTAGGTATTGGTTAGTTGTCCTTGTCTTCTCCTCTTATCGTCATTTCCCGTATATTTTCGTTATAAGAACGGGCTTTCCTGAAGGCCGATGGAAATAAAAAGATTTACTTTCCTCTACAGTTTATTGTTTTCAAGTTCTGTTTTTGTCGACAATGGGGAAAATGGCGGCTACTTGCATTCTCATGTGCAGCTATTGTATTTTGCAATAATTAATTAATACCTTTGTTTTGCGGCGTCGTCTTGTTGCGTAAGGTTCCCTTTTGAATTTTAAACCGAAAATAAAATTAACAAATTTATTGCTGCGAAGGCGATCCCTAATTTGGGCTCCCTGTGGTTGGCCAGAATTTAGGCGGTTTGCGATTTCCACAACATTTGCCTCTATCTGGTGCTTGACGTCATGCTCGGCGGTAATGTCACTCGTGGTGTTTGTCACACGGCGGTCAAACGTTACGGTCAGTCTGTTGGGCGGCCGCGCGAATTTCCCGCGCAAAATTTGCCTTAAAACATATTAGTGAACTTCTACCCCCAAGTTTCATGTTTTATTTCGCACTATTGACATAAATAAACACAACAGTACATTTTGAAGAAGAAAAAAAGTGAAGAAGTATATACAGATTATATTTCAAATAGTTGTTAGTGCGCAGTGACCAAAGGAGCAAAAGCTTTCGAGTTGATCACTGCAACGTTTGTATAGACTAAAGTTAATGATTAAGCTGATAAATATTTGAAAAAGGTATAGTCACTTATTTTTGTTGTTCGAGAAGAACGGCTTTATATCGTTTTTTAAATAAATTAATAGAGCTTGATCGTTTGATATCTACATCAACTGTTTCCCAAATTTTTGATGTAATAAATTTAAATGTATGAATTCCATAATTCGTTCTCGCTTTCGGTCTAACAAAATTTAACTTTGCAGCAAATCTTGTATTATATTTGTGGCGTTTTATTGCTGGTGTGACAAATTCAGAAAAAATTGTTGGAATATCTTTACCATTCGAAATTTTAAAACTAAATTCTGCAATTCTTAATTTAAATACGTTATCGAGTTCCAATACACCTAGAATATTGAAATATGGGTTAGCACTTTCTCTGCTATAAGCAAAACATATTTCTAATACATTTATTTTGTTTAGTGCGGAGCTTTGCTAAATTACCTGCATAAGTATTCCCCCAGCTCATAAGACCGTAATTTAAATATGGGTATACCAATGTATAATAGAGTTGCTTTAACATATTTAAATCAAGGTAATATCTTAATTTATTTATTATTCCAATATTTTTTGCCATTTTGCTATTTACATGTTTAATTTGATGTTCCTCTATATATACTCCTAACTTTTTGAGATAGCTTTTTTGCTCAATATTAGCAATTTCAATTTTAGATACTTTCTTCTTTGATGAGGCTATAATCATATACTTTGTTTTACTTAAATTAACTGATAATTTGTTAACGGCACAGTATTGGAGGATAAGTTTAAACTCTTCATTCATCACAGTTTCTAGTTCTGGTATGCTGTTACATGAATGGAAAACATTCGTATCATCTGCAAAAATGCGAAAGGACAGTTTTTTTGAGCAATTTGGCATGTCATTTATATAGAGCAAAAAAAGTAATGGCCCCAGTGTCGATCTTGTGGTACTCCACATGTCATATCAAGCACTGAAGATTCAGTATTCCCTATTTTAACATATTGCTTTCGATTACTTAGATAATTACTGAACCATGACAATTGGGTTCCCCCGAATTCCGTATCTACTTAATTTAGCAACTAGGATCTGGTGGCTTTAGAAAAATCTAGAAAAAGTCCACACGTTATTTGCTTATCAATATCACTTTTTAAATTATCTGTTATCTCAAGAATTGCCTGTTCGGTAGAATACCCTTTTCTAAAACCAAATTGATAATTAAACAAAATATTGTATTTTTCCAAAAATGCTATCAACTGGTCATACACTAGTCGTTCGAGGATTTTACTGGAAGGTGATAGGGTTGATATAGGTCTGTAATGAAAGGGATCAGTAGTTAAGCCTCTTTTATAAATAGGAGTGACTAGATATTTTCAAGATCTCGGGTACAACACCTGTTTTTATTGATTCATCATAGATATAAGTAAAAGGAATTGAAAGTGGTTCACATGCTAATTTTATTAATTTGTTAGGTATATCGATTGAAGCTTTATTTTCCTTTAAACCTGAGAATAATTCACAGACCTGTGATGAGTAAACAGGAGACATGACAAAGCTTGACACTGGGGAAATGTGAATATAGCTAGTTGGATCTTCATCCGAATGTTCAGTGACACTAGCTAAACTTGGCCAACATCAACAAAATGATTATTAAATTGATTTGCTATATCCAATTCATTAGTATAGGTCTTGTTATTTCTTAATAGTCTTGTTGGATATATCTGTCCTTTTGTTTTTCGCTTAATTAAAGTTCCGATTAATTTCCAGGTGGCTTTTAAATCCCTTTTACACCTTTCGAAATTTATATTATAATATTATTTTTTACTCTGTGTTCTTATCTGATTTAATTTATTAGCATACTTTTTATATTGATTTACCTTTTTTATATCATTAGAGTGAAAGTGTGTATAATACATTTTTTTAGTTTTTATTGATTTTAATATTGCATTTGTTATCCATGGTTTTTTAAACTGTTTAAGTTTACTTTTTGGTGTCACTTTATATGGAGCATGTTTATTAACAATTGCTTTTATTGTATTTATTGTGATTAGTGTTGTTTCATTAAGATCTTTGCTATTATCGATAATATTTTTCCAATCTATTATTTTAATATCACTTATATAGGCCTCTGTTAAATTTGCTGAAATCTTTAAAATAACGTGTTTCTTTGTCTCTTCTTGTTGATGTATTAATTATGAAGAAAATAGGTAATGATCTGATATATCGAAAAGGTCTATTCCTGAAGAAACCTGTTCGATAGAATGATTTGTGTATATGTGATCAATCAATGTTCTAGTGTGGTCTGTTAATCTTGTTGGTTTTGTTATAATAGGTAGAAAATTATTCGCATAAAGCATATCTAAATATTTTTCTGTTGGTAAATGGCTGGTAAATTTAAAGAAATCAATATTTATGTCACCTAATATATATACTTCGTATTTACATTGATTTAAATGTCTAAGCAACTCTTCCAATGTTTCCGTAACCCGCTCTATATTTGCTTTCGGGTGCCTATATATACAACCAATTATTAAATTGTCTTTATTGTGGCCAAAAGTTAAGAAAAATACGTGAAAGTTAAGCTTTTTATTTTCACAGTCGACGGGAAATTGAACAAACTTCAAACTGTGAGTTTACCAATTTTTTTCGTAATTTACCAAAAAAGTTTTCAAGGTTTGAAAACGGGTGTGTGAACAGTGACGGCCGCCGGCTCGCTTTGAATTTGATTTGGAATATGTTGTTGTTGCAAGACTTTTGACGCATGCGTAGACGTTTGACCGCTGTGTGGGTGTTTGTGACCTTCGAGCTTCGAGCTTCGACGGCGAATTCGTATTTTTGCCTCAAACATGATTCTAGTGGGAAAAGTTATTGAAACGTTTTTCCAAAGCATCTGGAAACTTTGGAGTTTGTATAACAGAATTTTTTTGGCGATTTTCTTTGCTAAGCACACCACACCGTGTGATCTGTGTGATCAATGCGCGAATGGAATTTCCTGTGTTGTCGCTAGTGAAAGCAGATAAATATGCTCAAAGACGAATGGACCAACATGACAAACAAGATCAGCTTACTTACTTTGTTCATACCGAGCAACAAAACAAACGATTAAACACGACTGTTGTTTTACAACTGAGCTAGAGATGCCGTTGTGCAAGCCAAATGATGGAAGGTCGTGCATGTGCCAACCAAATGAAAGGGTCGCCTCACAGCGCTCGTAAGATTTGCTCCAATTTGCTACTACCTTCACCGACAAACAATAGAACAAAGATTAATAGAACGAAGCAAACAATAACATCTATTGTTTTGGTTATCCAATCAAGAAATATGTTCCGAGCAGCTGCGACCTTACCCAAATGAAAGGCTCGCCCCATGTAAGAGAATCCGGAATCCATCATTGTTTTTGCTTTTGGAATCCGGAATCCATAGGACTGGAATCCGGAATCCACAATGCTTTGGAATCCGGAATCTACTATGGTATGAAATCCGGAATCCATAGAAATCCAGGGCTTAATTATTTAACTTGTTTTTAAAATTATTTACACGGCTCTTATACTTACGGTTACTAATTGTTAGTTGATTGACGTCGAATGTCAAGGTTGCTAGGTAACGCAACAAAGAAGCCAATGTTTCCCAGATCCCGCGTTTCGTTAAAATCCTTAGCCTCTCTCTTCGAGTCTTCGTAACCTCGTAACATGCTATCTACAGCATCAATGAAGAAGAGTTAATAGCAGGACGTAATCTACCAGAACGCCTATTTGGAGGAGATGTTGCAGGCCGCCGCGATGATGTGAAGAGCACATGGAATATGCCCTCTGCCGTTTGCACAAACCGAAACACAGTTTTTATATGTGATATGTCAGGATGATAATATCGGCTGAACGACTCATTCCACTCCAGCGTGTTATGGAAAATTACGCCAACGTCTTCAAGATCGACAAAAGGCGAACTTAAGTGACACACCAAGATACCTGGATGTTGTCGCATTTTTTTGCAAGGCATGAAGAGTATGCATTTGAAAGAACTGGGAAAAGAAACACAAATGGTCCAGACATGACGATTTCTCGGACCACGAGCCAGTCGTTTGTCATTGCCCTTGAGTCCCTCACCAGTCTAGTCAATACTATCAGAGAAATTGGGAAGGAACTGGATGTCATTCAATTTGAAAGCTTAACAACTTTAGCAGTGGAAAACGTTTTCAAAGGAATGCGCGCTGACCACGACATGCCAACAGTACTTCAATATGCATACAGAAGAGCCCGGTGTATAGAAGACAACGTGTTGAGGATATATCAGAAGCAGTTCTCCTACTTCACTGGGCACAATTCCTACTACCCAGAGAAAATCATCAAAAGCGAGCCTCCGAACATTGGATCTCGGAAAACGAATAAGATTGTGGCAAACCATGGAAGCAGGGAACAGAGCCGGCCGAGAGGAAGCAGAGGTCTTAAAAGAGTTTGTAAGGGAGTACGGAAGAGGGGTGAGACAGGAAAATGTACGATCAAAGACGAAGGAGCTGACCGAAACACTGCCTTATGCTATAAGCTTCAGACCAGTAGTGATGACGGCGCCGATCAACTCCGATGAAGATGTGCCAGTAGCTGATTGCCAAATTCAGGAAGCAAACTCAGAAATGAGAAGGTCTACCTCAGTGGTTAGGGTGAAAATCCTCTTCCAGAAGGACCGGATGTTGTAACGGTTAGGCGCAATAGAAGGAGAGAAAAATGCCCTTACTGGCTTGCAGTGCTGTCGGAGGACGTCTACCTGAAAGCCACCACCGCAAAATTTGTAAAGAGGATGGTGAACTCTACATGGCTTAACCAAATGGATGACGGCTTTAGTTGACACCATAGGCGAGGCGTCCAATACAAACTCCCCGAAATGTATCTTAGGCAAACTCATCAACTACACCCATGACCAGACACGAACTGCATGGATACTCCTTCACCTTAGCTCCAGAAGAGGAAAACAGACTCTGCCGATTAGCTAATGGCTGACATCGAAAACGATTATATTGACCAAGATAAGTCAGTTGAAGATCTAGAGGAGATGAATGAGGCCGTCAGACCATTATTCAGTACAGCAAGACTGGCAAGGGTTAGCTCTTCAGGGCCGTAGAATTACGAGTCAGATTTATCCTGTAAAATGTCCTGTGTGTGTTATATGGCGATTTTCACGAGGCAAGCATTTATCTGTTGGCCGTTGTAAGGTTTCTCAAGCTGATTCGGGTGACCCTACAAGATGTTAGTCGTACTACTGGAGGCAGACTGAACGCCACTTACAAACCTGTGAAAGAGATTAAGCAAATAGAAGGCCGCATGGCTAATACTTCACTATTCACAAGGAGGCCTTCGGTTAACATAATGCTTCCTATTACTCCTATTTCAACTGGGTTTGCGGGCACTAAGCAAAGAAAACTGCGACCAGACTTTACCGCGTATGATCCTGGGTCTGTCAAGAGTGAACTATTAATCGATATTAATGAAGACCTCAAAACAGTTGCGAATACAGAGAAGCCATTGAGGGCAAAAACTGAGCACTGGAAAACGATTTAAACAATCTTTAATTTGAATAGTCAGATAAAATTTCAAAGTCTGATGAGTTTAAACAATTTCACAAAGGTATAATATTGTACGTAAATGACTAATCTTCCTCCGCAAACGTGAAACATTTCCTTCTGCTCTCGTATTGGGAAGGTCAGCACACGACGGCCATCTTGGAATAAACCTATTGTTAATGCTTACCCAGCCTCGATCTCAAAATCTTTCTTTTATTATTTGAAACACGTGGACTTCAGTGGGGTTCTACTTCTAAAAAGGTATGTTCAGTATGTGTTTCTTTCCTGGTTTACTGTTTCCTAACTTAAAGAAGGTAAAACCTAACTCTAAAGGTTAGGAAGTCAATACAATTTAGCAAATAATTACAACGATTTTAAACAAATATACAACAATAACAACTACAATAAAAATAATAATAAAGGTGAGTAACAATGGGTGGCGGGGGGGGGGGGGGGGGAGGGGAGAGGGAGCTACAAGATTTTGGGGGAGTATTCAGGGGAAGGGTCACGTTTTTTTTAGCCCATATTATCTGAAATTCCCTGATACAAGTTTACGATTTTTCTCAAGGTTGGTTTATTCAGCAATTCTGTTAAAACACTCTAAATTCGCTAACTTTGTCATTTTTCAATGAAATACCATAGAAATCGGTAATTAAGCAGCAATTATATGTCTTAACATTTTAAGTTAGGTATTCTGGTGTTTTGGTGGTCACATGACCTTAAGGCTGATAAAACAAAGAACTCAAAATGGGCCGGTCACAGTGGATTTTTAAAGTAACGATGTATGGCCTATCTGATTACACTTCTGGTTGTCTCTAAAGCTCTGCCTGGAATGGTTGACATTTTGCATTTGCAGGTGAGAAAATTGGGGAAAACTGGTTTCAAGAACAGGTCACGTGACCTGTTTTCTCTATTTTCGCCTTAACAATCTATCAGGATCAACCATTCCAAACAGATCTTTAGAAACAACCAGAAGTGTAATCAGATAAGCAAGAAACCGTTACTTTAAAAATAATAAAATATAGCAAAAACCGTATACGACAATTCTGTCGGTGGTACGTTGGATCTTGCGGAGAGATCTGATCAGCCAAAAATACTAATAAGTAAACAAGTCCGAGGACTACAGAAAAGCTGATCGAACAACGTATATATTGATAATTCTACGATATTTCGGCTGGCCAAACCAGCTTTCTTCAGGTAGATCTTACAAATGAATATTTCACAATGGCAAGTATAAATATAAAGGTGATTACACAATCTAAGAGGAAAAAGGAAATGACGTAAGTAACTGATACGGGTCTACAAGATAACATATTAAGTTTCATCACGTTTGTTCATGCCGAGAGGTTCGAGAGTTTTAGCTATGTCGATAAGATATGACTCTCTGGCTTTACGAATAGAGTCTCGCGAAGAATAAATTATTTCTAAGGGGATAAGTTGCATGTCAGTATTAGAATGGTTAGGGCAAGAAAGGAAATGTTCAGAAACTGTGGTAGGTTTAGATTTAATATTAAATTTGTCAACTGCTCGTCTGTGTTCATTAAATCGGTCTTTGAGCCGTCGTTTAGTTCTCAAGCATGTTAAGGCCTGGTTCATTTAACGGAAAACAGATGTACGTTAACAAATGTTTTCTGACAGAAATAACAGTTTAAACAAAAACTTATTACACCGTAATACTAATATCAACTTCCTTAAATTTGTTAAGTGGCTGGCTGTCGTATCACGTGATCGATGACGTCATAATTTTATAAAATCGTTTAAGTGAAATGCGGCTGCGACGATAACATATGAATATAAAGTAACCCTGCTAAAACATTACTCCTCCTGCAGTGTTTCAGATCACGCTTAGAAAACATGACTATCATGTAAAGATAAGGAGATATTAACGGTACAATAAGTCACGTGACCTATTTTGCATATGTTCGCCTTAATTACTCGTTAACGAAACATTGTGCTCATCTTTTCTAAGTTGATTTAGGTAAAAGGCTTCAACCTTAACTAAACATATCCACTCATCATCCTAGCTGTTTTAAACTCGGAGCCGCGTTTTTGATTTACTGATTTCGTGTTCTAAGTCACGTGACAGACCACGTGACACGTTTTACTACACACCAACCACTTAAGGGAGTGAAGAATAGCAATATCTATTATTGTGAGAAACTTGGCGTACTTACCATACTCGGCTGTGCTGAAGTAAGGAAAACAGTTTTTACCCGAAATGTGACCCCTGAACCAGGCCTTAACATGCTTGAGTTTCACCGATGTATTGTAAGCGGCAGCGATTGCACTGTACCATGTATATAACGTTACTGGTGTTACAAGTGATGTGTGACTTAATGAAACGGGTTTCCCCGGTGGAAGAAAAAGTGTAGCTAACGAGGCCATGATTAATGTAAGGACAAGTGGCACAGTTTTTTCCGCAGCGGAAAGAGCCAGATGGAAGAGCAGGTTTGTTAATCACATTACGTAGTTGTGATTTGACAAGTAGGTCACGAAGGTTAGGGCAACGGCGGTGAGCGACGAGAGGCAGGTTAACAAAAACGTCTTTACAACGATTAGAAGAAAACAGTATGTGAGAATGTTTATGTGAGAATGTTTACAGTGTGACCGGCCCATTTTGAGATGAATTTCCAGATTTTGTAATGGCCGGTCACGTTATAGACATTTTACAACAAAATCTGTTCAAACGACTCAGAACGCTGAGATTAGTGATATCCACTATTTTTGTAGAATTCGGGCAAACATAATTGTAGGTGTTACTATATTGCTGTCAAATTGATTTAATCAGCAATTGGTAAATGACAACGAATTTTGCATGCGAGCTGACCATGAAAAGATATGAGCAGCATGCAAGAGACATATATGCATTTATAAGGTAATGATAAAACTGGTAAAACATAGCTGGTGCTAGAACGCTGGAATCCGAAATCAGGAGGGGCTGGAATCCAGTAGGTTGGAATCCGGGATCCAAAGTCGCCAAAGGGTTGGAATTCGGAATCCAGCCGAGGCCGGGATCCGGAATCCAGAGGCTGGGATCCGGAATCCCGGACCTTGGTGGATTCTCTTACATGGGGCGAAAAGGCCGTTGTGCCAACTGAATGACGGGTCGTTGTGCCAACTGAATGACAGGTCGTTGTGCCAACTGAATGACAGGCCATTGTGCCAACCAAATGACAGACAAATGACAGGCCGTTGTGCCAGCCAAATAATGAATGTTGCTGCAAAACAAATGAGCCAACCAACTGCATGTGGTTGCAATTTGCATAGGGAATCATTCAACCAATCAATATGTACCGGCTGACATAGAAACTGATGAATCACAGAATTTTTCTGATGCTTTGGAAAAAAGTTCAAAGGATTATTTATTTCCTGTGTCAAGGAGAAGGAAGTATTCTAGAGATCAGAATAGAAAGAAACGTGACACAATTTGAAAATTGCAAGCAACTTTGTGTTAACTATCGAAAATTGAAATAAACGTTGCGTTAACCAAGCCATGTATCACTTGCACTATAATGTTATACCATGCCACTGCCCTTGATGATTGCAGTCATGTGTCTTACAAGATATGGTGCTACAGAGTCATTGCACTGGAGTCACACTGAGTGACCTGTGCAAAACCTGTATTTTATTGTATTCATTATTTTAGTACTAAAGACTACATACCAATAACCTCTCTACTCTGCTCTGTCTGTCAAATTGTTTTCCAGTCGTTCAAAGTGCCAAAAAAAATCAATAACTTCACTTCGCAGCACTCCCTTTCTTTTAGAAACTTCTAGTTTACGTTTGTAATCTTCTAGCCGACCAAGGAGAGGGTCTGCCAATGCAATCGGGGACACGAATTCTACGGTCGAATTGAAATATTAGAGAGCTTACTGAGCAACGACGACGGCAACGTCAAGGACGACGGCATGACACAATAGACTTAATATAATTACAAAATACAATAACTTCACGTGAAAATGCACGCAGTCAACTACATTTCAACCGTTGTCTGCAAAAACACAACGTGAAAACCCCATATTCCACGTTAACAAGAGAACGCAAACGGTCGAAAGTAAATCACTTTTCGTTCACTTTTCGTTCGGCGTGAACGGAAATCTATGCTTATCATATTTTTCGAAGATATGGATGTGAAAAGTAATTAAAGGCGAACGAAGGAAATAGTAAACATCATATATATTTCGGGAGAAAACACTTGTCTACGTCCCGTCATCACTGCCGTCTCCGTCATCGCTGCAAGCTCTCTATTGGTTTTGCCGACGGGATAAGGAAAATCTCTAATTTACCAGCGTTTACTATTCGGGAAAATCGAATTTAAATCAGTTCAGTATAATTGTTATCTTCGCATTGAATGTTGTGGAGGACCAGGCATGTAAGCTAGATTAAACCAGTCTCCGGCGTACCCAGAGAGACTGAGATTAAACAAACGTTTTCAAGAAAATGCTACCTACGCATGCGTTAATATTTCAGCCAATCAGTAAAGACCAGAAAATAGCTGTTACCAGAGCGCTGTCGTGGCGATAGAGCTCTGGGTACGAGACTGCCGAGCACATGTCATCTTTATTCTCCTGCGCATGCGCGTTCTGGTGCATTGATTACAATGTCGCTCCTGTTACTCCTGGTTGAAAGCTACGATCATGTGCCTTTATATATTTGTCGCTATTCAGATGAGTAAAAGAATTGTCAAACTGAATAATTCTGGAGGCTTTTTAAGATCTCAGTTTTGGGTTGAGTGTAGCCTGGGAAACCAGCCGACTCTTATCGCTTCCTACTCGCGAAAGAGACGTCTGGGCAACGAGGCAGAAATTCCATACTGATGACGTAGCAGATAGCCGTTTCACGATGCATAAATTAAGTGCAAGCTCGGAAGACGAATCCAAACAACAGAGTTCTTTTCAAGGTATATAACTACAGAGGCTGCACGTTTGCTTGGCAGTGGTCACCGTCATGAACGACCATGAAATTCAAGCCTATTTAGCGTGTGTCGGTAGCTCGTTTGTTTCGTTCTGTCAGCGGCTCGGCCCGGTCAGAGCGAATTTGTCCTATGACTGTCAACAAATAATAGTTGTTTATAATTTCAAAACCTACACACAGCACAGCAGGCCACTTTTCAAGCCAGCTCTTTTGCCAGGTCAGTAACCGAAGACGTTAGCTGTAGAATGCTATTATTTTCAAGGTGTACTACAAGGCTGCCCGTTTGAACGGCCATCACGTTCGTAATTCATAGCGCACATTATTCATGTAGATGTTTATTCATAGCAGGGATTCACTGCCTAGCAAAAGACCCGGCTTTAAAAGTGGCCCTGTGTTCTGCGATAGCTGAGTGTTGCATGTGTAGGTTTATATGAAATTATAAACTACTATTTACAGTATCCCCGGGACAGTATCCTTTTTGATCACTCAATGTTTTGACAGTACGACATTTCGCTGAAATTCTTAAGAACGACCAACAGCACCAACCCACGCTAAATAGGCTTGAATTTCATGGTTGTTCATGACGGTGATCACTGCCAAGCAAACTGACGAGCAGCCTCTGTAGTTATATACCTTGAAAAGAACTCTGTTGTTCGCATTCGTCTTCTGAGCTTACACTTAATTTATGCATCGTGAAACGGCTATCTGCGACGTCATCAGTATGGAATGTTCTGCCTCATTGTTCTGCCTGGTTTCCCAGGCTAGATTGAGTGTCGAAGAATAGGTATTGGGTCCTGTTAGCTGACATTAAAGTGCATATGAGCCCAATTTTTTTTAAATTAAAATCGATTCTCCATCAAGTAAATAGTTGAATTGTAAAATATTTCTTTCTTTGAGTGCTGCGTCTATGAGTTATAGAGGTTTCTATATCCAATATGCTAATTATGTGACAACATGTGAGGCCAATAAAAGGTCACGTCTTTCTCCTTGTGAATGAAACTATTTCTGATTTATACAAAATATTTGGTAAAATGACTGATATAAGGCCCAAATATTACATGGATGTTTAGAAAAATATGCATATTTCTGCCAGCACATTTTTGTATAATAAATGAGTCCTTACATGTCGTCACATAATTAGCATATCGGAAATAGAAACCTCTATAACTCAGACGCAGCACTCAAATTAAGAAATATTTTACAATTCAACTATTTACTGTGATGGAAAAATCGATTTTCATGATAACAAATATGGGTTCATATGCACTTTAAATGAGACGGGACCAAGAGCCCATAACCAAGAGCCCATAACCAAGAGCGAGAATCTCCAATACTACCTCTATGCTACGGCATTTTCACAAGTTAGGTTATTTTAAACTTTCTCTCTTTAACAAGCTCTCTGATAACGCTTTGCTCGTAACTCTTGACGTTTCCTCCTTATATACTAACATTCCGCATAATGAAGGCATTGATGTTTGTCGTAACCGCGTTAATAAACATGTACCCACAGAAACTATCTGCGACCTTATACGCATGATTCTTACTATGAATAATTTCTCGTTTAATCGACAACACTATCTACAAATACATGGAACAGCCATGGGTACCAAAATGGCTCCTTCCTTCGCCAACTTATTTCTCGCTAAATTCGAACGTGACGCACTATCTAATTCACCCCACCAGCCACACACGTGGTTGAGATATATTGATGATATTTTCGTGATCTGGACCGAAGGCTGGATCGACTGAAAATATTCATTAATTATCTCAATAACCTCCACCCTACCTTCAAGTTCACTGACTTCTTCCCATTCTTCCGTTAACATCCCATTAATCGACGTTAACGTTTTACTTAAAAACGGACTTATAGAAACAGACTTGAACACCAAACCCACTGACAAACACCAGTACCTTCTTAAAACGTCTTGTCGCCCCGGTCACACTAAATACTCTATTCCATATAGCCTTTCACTTCACCTTCGCCGCATTTGCTCTTCGGACGATAGCTTTAAGAAATGCACTAATGAATTAATAACATACCTTAACAAACGCGGCTATAATCTTACTTTCAGCTTAAGACACAAATATAACGTGCATCTAACATTTCTCGCACTGATGCTTAATTATAACAAACCCAAGCCAGATGCAGATCGTCAGTCCTTTTATCATTGCATATAATCCAGCACTACCTAACATCTCATCAATAATTCATAAACACTCTAACATTCTATATTCATCTAAACGTTCCGAAATAATTTTCAAAAATCTTCCCTTAGTAGCCCACCTCCTCTGTAATAACATAAGTGACATTTTAGTAAGAGCTCAGTTACCTAACACTACTAACACCTCTCCACTGCCACCCGGCTCTTATCGCTGCGGTAAAAACTGCATTACCTGCCCTTACATCGAATATGGCCTCAATCAATACACTTTTTCCTCCACTGGCGAAACTCACCATATCAAATCTCACATTACATGTAATACTAAAAACGTAATTTACATGATTCAATGTCACTTCTGTAATTTACAATACATCGGAGAAACAAAACGATGCCTCAAAGGCCGTTTTAACGAACACAGACGACCTGTAGATAAATCTAATATCAAATCTAAACCTACAGCCGTTTCTGAACATTTTCTCAGCCCTAACCATTCTAGTACTGACATGCTCCTTATTCCTTGCTAAAGAAGTCGTCTATTCTAAACGCGATTCCGTGAGAAAAGCACGTGAATCATATCTCATCTATAAAGCTAAAACCCTCGAACCACTCGGAATGAATAGACGTGATGAATTGTAATTTCACCGTTTGACCTTTATTGTCGGCTGTTACTCGTATCTGCACTATCTTTTCAAACCTATTTCGTAATTTCCTTTTATGTGTTACTATTGTATAAAACATATGTCATCGATTTTGTAATTTCCGCTCATAGTTACGTAATTAACAATTTATATAAACCTTGTATCCATTTGTGATCTCCAATGTAAAATAAACCTGAAGAAGGCTGGTACTGGCCAGCCGAAATATCGTATAAACCTCGACAAGCGTTGTATTTGATCAGCATTGCAGTAGTCTTCGGACACTTTATTGTTATTTTTAGAACGGTTTCCCGCTATTATTGGGTTGCAATCATTCCTAAGGGAATAAAATCACAAAAGCGTATCAGACGTGTTGTTTGTATAACAAAAGAAGCTAATGAGGCATCTTTTGTTTCGCCACTGGTGTAACCCATTAATTGGCTGCAAAAATAATCTAAAAATAGCCCAACTTGTGAAAACGCCGTAGCATCTATATAAGGAGATATGGACGCTCTTGGTTATGGGCTCTTGATGGGACTGCTGTTTTAGAGTGCAACAACTCTTCCAACAAAATAAACGGTTTTTTTTTGGCGGGGGGGGATAACATGTTGTTGCCTTCCTTTAACTGGTTTCTTTCATTAGTTCAGCCGTTTATTATATTATGCGGCGACAGTCGATTAACCAGGCAAACGGCTTTGGGGGTATGAGCGCACGAGGAGACAAAAGGCGGATAAGCACATCACTTATTTACGAACGGCATCCACACGAGACACCACCCCACATCTTATGCTTGTTCTCCAGGCTACCCTGGAGAACTGAGCAGCATAATTGGGGTGGGATGACTAAGTAGTCTCTTTAGCAAAGCCTCGTTGGGGGTGGGGAGGGGCTTTACATGCCCATTCTTACGACGCCATCTTGGATTAGGCGCGTAAAAGGTCCTGGGTACTAGGTTGTCCTTTCCCTTATCTTCTCCCCAGTCCCTCTCCGCTTGGACTGCCTCACGACTTCGTACCCAGGGGCCTTTACGCGCCTAATCCAAGTTGACATCGTAAGAGGCCTCCCCTTCCGGCTTCTTGGTTGGGCTGCCTGTGTAAGAACGTGTCGGTTTCTACCGCAGATTGGCTAAGTTTGAGGGCAACTATTATTGGAGAAGTTTAAATGACTCATTTTCTTTTCAACTCGTGGATATGCGAAGCACAGGAACGAGTTATTGTGATGGGAGAGTTGTCGCTCATTCGCTAGCTGGATCAGTGTGTTTACCTCGTTCCCATGTGGTTCCAGAAAATATCCATAAGCCTAACGGCGTTTTTTTGGGGATTGGACCCTCCACCCTCTGGTCCGTTTTAGGGGCGCGTTTGGAAAAAAAAGCGCATTGATTGACCCTCTTAAAAATAATCCCACATTAAATTTTGCAAACCCTGCAAGGCCACCGATGTTATTCACCGGAACCGTAAATTACTTATCGCTAATGGTAGTCCGCAATAATTAAATTTTGTGGTCTGTAATATATGTCGTTGTTATATGTTAATCAACACCTGATTATAATCTAATACTAGAGTACGAGATGTGTTTATAACATTACATTTGTGTCAGAACGGTAAAAAAAATGGCCTCAAACATTCAGTGGGCAGCGCTGAAGTCGCTAAGGGGCTGGTCGTTTATTATCTGTCAGTGGGGGCCGGCCAAATTGCTGGGTGGTCATTTTCAAAATATGGGTTATTGAGGGGGGGGGGGGGTCATTTTTAAAGTTAAAGTGCGGGGTCGTTTTACTCTAGAGGCGGAGTGCGCATTTCCAGGGTTCAATGATTTGTCCGTTAATGA
The DNA here is from genome assembly GCA_030867875.1 of Actinernus sp. WN-2022. Taxonomy (NCBI): domain Eukaryota; kingdom Metazoa; phylum Cnidaria; class Anthozoa; order Actiniaria; family Actinernidae; genus Actinernus; species Actinernus sp. WN-2022. The sequence continues at coordinate 123,578,651 of JAOWCC010000577.1, forward strand.
ACACGGTACGCTACGTACAAGATCTTTATATCATTGGTACCTTTATATATTGTTGACAAATTTAATAGTGCAACCACAGAAAAACTAGCGCTGGAAAGCCGTCTTGCGACGCTTCGTCGAGAGAGGAAATCACCGGCGAACTTCAGTTACGAATTCAGAAATCCGTAAGGCTTCGACGGTGTCTAACCGTGTGCCGGAACATCCTTACAGCAGTGCATCAAGCATGACATCGGAAAACGACTGGAAACCCTTTTGTCAGAAACGCGATCGACAGGGCCAAAGAAACAGAAACTTCTCGGTTTGAAGTGTGAGTGGGAAGACATTTGTGCAGTCGACAGTGCTATATAGCTAGTGCTACTGTAGGGAGTATTCCAAACGGACGGAGTATAAAACATACTGATACACAAACAACTGAAATTAAACTGAGATCTTAATAATTAGACTTAAAGATCTAAGGTTTTGTTTGGCTGCTAGTTGAAGAGGGGCAAAGCTGATACATGTCTAAAACAACATTCCGCTGTGATCAATGGGGCGAACCGATACTAGTTCTTGATACTGAGTTTCGCATTCTGAACACAGGAAATTGGTAAACGTGTTGAGCTTCACGTGCGTTTGAGAGTGTCAGGGAGGTCGCAGTCAGTCGCAGTGTGTGCATGGAATTGCTGTATCCATTTTGTCGCCTTCCGTGGCGTCCTTTTCTGGCGTATGCTTGTTCAATGGAACTGGGTTTGTTCCAGCTTGTGACTATTGTTTGAGCATGTTGAGCACTTGAATCGAGAGATGAACAAAGCAAGCCCGACTTCTTCACAAACATGGGCACATTTCTACAAGGTAACAAAACAATTTTGGGGATTTTGGGGGGGGGGGAGGGGGTGAGGTCACTTTCATACCATCGAAGGGGGGTCAAATTCAAGAGTGCTGATTAGCGTGGGAGGCCATTTTCAAAATCTGTGTAGATGACACAAAACTACCGGGCCCCCCTCACAGATAATAAACGACCAGCCCCTAGGTCACTGACACACTAAATTACTGACACTAAGTCACTCTCGTTTATATAACATTGACGTCATGGTCCTTGCATTTGAATGCTGTCACGAGTAGCGAGAAGTCGCAAGCGAATAGATATGCATATATTCATGGCTTTTGTCATGCAAACAGTTCAGAATATATGCGCATACAGACAATGGTTAATAGCAACAAGCCAGCTCATTTTCTTCCCCGCTAGGAGTCTCTGGTATACGGTACAACTTTAGTTGAAATGATTTAACAACTGGCAATACGAGTCCACCTTTGGATCACGCTTATTTCAGGGCCACGAGTCGCTGATTTTCTTCATACAGCCTCCTCTTAAAGCTGTGTGCAGCTTCCAGCCTCATAAGGCATCATAGCGAGGCCCGTTGTCCCAGGAAGAGAACACATCTTCAGTCGATGGCGGAAAATAACGTTAAAGGGGCTATGTCATGGTACTGCGCATGTATCGAATAATCGCTCGTTTAGTGGATGTTAATTGGATACAAACAGTTAAACTTCCCTCCCTCGATGCTTGATTGAAAGTATTTTCAATATATTCCCTGGAGACTGTTTATGTACACTGTTTGTTAGTCATTTTTGCATATTTGCTTTCATTTTAAGCATCCCACATGGCCGAGAGGTTCGTTAGTTCATATCAAAAATCGGTGGAAATAGCTCTCTCCGGCCCGGAAAAACGAATGTAAAGTCTTACCGTGACGCAGCCCCTTTAATTTCCTTATGCACAACAGTGCTGTACGACTGAAACTAAAGCATTTCTGACTGGCACTCAGGCCAATTTTGCGATCTCTTGCTCTGGTATCAGTTACCCGAGACTTCTTTCCGTGCGGACATGAGAATAACTCGTGGATTGGTAACACAATAGAAACACTAGCGATGCGCCTATTGTCTTGTTTTTAAAGGCGCTGTGTCATGGTTGTGTGCATGTCTGGAATCAGTTTTGATTGGTGGCTGTTCCTATTGGCTTCAAACAGTTAAAGTCCCCTCTCTTAATGCTTGATTGTAAGGTATGCCATGTTTTCCTTAAAGACTTGTTCTGCGCACAGTTTGAGTCAGGGTAAGCGCGTGACGTGAAGTCGCTGATTGGCTGAAGAGCGATATCCACACGTAAAACATTCTCGTTCCCAGTGCCTCCTCAACTAACTGAAATCGATTTTTCAGTTAGTGTGGAGGCCCTGGGAACGAGAATGCACGTAAAATTATCGGATTTTTACGTGTTAGATACGATGTTTCTCAGCTGGGAATCCTTGTAAAACACCGTAGTTTATAGAATCAAGAGCCGATAGAATAAAACTCTTAACTCTTGCGATTTTCCCTTCAACCCCCGATCTTTTTTGCGATTAAACAAACCATCAGTTAGGATCAGTTATAGCTGCTCCAGCGATTTCTACCGCTGACTGGACATGCGCAGTATTTTAAACATGTCGAGCGTGGGGATAAATATTCTCGTTCCCAGTGCCTTCTCAACTTCAGTTAGTTGAGGAGGCACTGGGAACGAGCCCAATCTATGGGTTTGTGCATGAAGTAGAACATATGTATGGTGTTTTATAAATCCTTTCAAATTGCCGTACAATGTATAAATAAACATACCTTTTCGCTTCCATGTTGTTTTCTTTGTGGTTTTTCTTCTATTGGAGCCATTTTATGGTGTTTTGGTAGTTTTTCATTCACCGCGGCTCACCACCTCTTCTTAATAATAATAATAATAATAATGGCCATATTTATATAGCGCCATATCAACCAGTTTCATGGCGCTTTACATATTACGGACATATCCAGTCAGTGAATTATTTCGGACTGCTTCACGGCGCTAATAGCTACCACGCAGTTTACAATGTTGAGTGTGGTTAGTGCAATGGCCAGGCTGCTGTATCGGGTGATAATCCCCTTCTCTTTTTCCGAGTAGTACAACAGGTTCTTTCACGGCCCCTTCAAATACTGATTAGAAGTAGGAGACAAGGCCAACGGCTTATAAACGTCCCTGCCCAAGGACGCGGCCGGGATTCGAACCCCCGACCGCCCGCACTTCTTCTTAGAGGTGGTGAGCAGATGTGGATAAAAACCACCCTAAAATGGTTCCAAGAGAAGAAAAACCACAAAAGAAACAACATGGAAGTGAAAAGGTTGTTTATTTATACATTGTACAGCAATTTGAAAGGATTTATTAAACGCCATACATATCTTCCATTTTCATGCACAAACCCATAGATTGGGCTGCCTGTGGTAAAACCAAAGTAATCACAGATCAAGTAAAAACACGGAGACAATCACGAACTGAAGTAATTCACAATTGGTTTTACTTGAACAATCGCGTATTGCTTTAGACACTCAATCGAAATCCCCCATCTGCGCGTAAACAAATAGCCTGATGACGAGGCTATGCCTCGTCAAACATGTATGAAAACTGCAGCACAGATATAGTTGTACCAAACAGGTCAATGGCATTCTCAACTTGCCAATCACCATGGCTTAATATTTACCAGCATTTGCTATCATACCATTTGCTCGGCTTCAGGGTGTAATTCCTAGCAAGACTAAGTTTTAATTTTCCTATGTATAATTGAAGGACTGTGTGCAAAAAGGGCGTAAGTGTTTCCTGGTCAGATTCTAAATTCTCCTTTAATTTCTTTGTTTTCTAAGGGAGAATTTAGAATGTGATCAAGAGTCACTTACACCCTTTTTGCACACAGCCCTTCAATTATTACTTGGTTTAACTTTCCTATATGTTTATTCAATTTGTTTATGTTGATTTCTTTTTATACTTGCATACTTATTTGTCATTTTTTTCATATACTTATACCAGTGTCGACTTTCGTTTGGTAACTGTTTGTAAGGGACCGACCATTTCACTTTTGAGGGGGGGGGGGGGTGTTCTTGTCTCTGCTCGATTTTTTTTTCTTTAGCAGTGTTGTTGCACGAATTTTTTTTTTGCTAAAAAAGCGGAGCCAGAACAAAGCTTTTGCGCTTGCAGGATATTTTTTTGCAACACCGTTGGCTTGCAGGATATTTTTTTTCAAAAACACCCACCCCCCTCCCCCCCCCCCCTCAAAAGTCAAATGGTCGGCCCCAAAGGGAAGTCTATTCCTGTTTTCGGTTTCCCTCAGCTTCTGTATTTGTATTCATTACATTTACTTGCATGTTGTTGTATAAAGCTGTAAAATCTTTAAAGTAAAGTATTGTATCAAGTTGTATTCATAAATCAAGGGCAACAGGGTCTATCATTGTCATAGCTTAAGCATAACCCTTTTGATGTGGTAAAATAACTCTTTGAGAAAGATGTTTAAAAACATCAGCTCCAGTATGCAACCGAGGGACACCTTTATTGGTTGCATCCCAAAGAGAAAGGGTCTCACAGTTTTACAGCGAAGAGCTGCTTGTGAACAAAGTCATTCAATAAAGCTTTAATTAAAACAATCAGAGCATTCCAATCATGGCTGTTATAATTTTTGTTGTAATAATCACATTCTTACAGATACAAATCAATAGGTGGAATCATGAAAGCGAGGTCATTCTGTATATCAAAAGTACCAATATTTTAAACTTTGGTGAAGGCCGACCAACTTCTGATTCAACTCCAGTACCCTGCTGTGTTTTGCATGTGGTCTGTACAGTACATCAAGTTAATGGACATTTACAATCACCACACTGCAATCTCATTCACTGTGTGTTTTTATTTGAGGCAATAATCTGTACAGCTATCATTTATTGAATGCTGCCAGCATTAGAGGCAATCCTTGGCCACAAATCAGCACACTCCTTGGCTACCGGGCCTGTAATGGCAGAACCTGGTAATAAAGAGAAAATATCATAATAAAACAACACTTGTCAGGAAGAATACATTCACCATATTTACTGGTTATTTCATGGTTTTCTTTGGAATACCGGTGCAGAGTATTTCATGAGAAATTTGTATTATTTGGTATACAAGACTTTAGGTCTTTACAAAAGTTGAGTGGTAGACGTGTCTGCAGACAAATTATGTATTGTTATTGGCTGATAAAGAAAAGGCACAAAATTTCCTGCATTTTGATTGGCCTGATCTAGACATGAAACACCACTCTGTATTTCATAGAAAAACCATGAAAGCTGAGCTCTAATTGGCTGAAATATAATATTTATAGAATAATACACAGTATAAATTTTGTACTACCATTTGCAAACATCCGTTTAGCCTAAACTTTTTTGTCTGATTTTGAAAGTTTAAAATGCTAGTTACCTAATTATACGGCAACATTAGATGTTAATGATTGTATTTTATGTATCTGTACTTGTAAAAAAAATCATAAGGATGCTATCCAATCCAAAAGCAGCATTCAAGTCACATGTATACTCCCTAACATGCATAGCAGCCCTCTTTTTGTTTGTCCCAATGCATTTTTTAGGCCAGTGAATTTAGGCACAAAGTAACCTCTCTTTCATGTTACAACCTCGCTTTCATGTTACAACCTCGCTTTCATGTCATTGTCCCAATCCCCTATGCTGAATTTGTTACCGGAAAAGGACTAACATGCCAGCCAGGAACAAATAAGAGGGCCAGGCTATATACCCCCATACACAACTGATTTGATATTCAGACCATACTTATACTAGCATTATTTTGATTGATACAGAACTGATTAACGAAACATCAGTGGCTGTAGATCTGATACACCACTGATTAATAAAACATCAGTGTTGTATTACTGATACAGACACCGATGTTTTAATGATCAGTTATGTATCCAAACCACTATGCTAGTTTCTGTTGGGGGGAGGTCTCACAACCTATCACTGACTTCCCCCATCCCAGTTGGGTGAAGGGTCAAGGTACATGTAGAACTCCTATATTGATGCAGACTGTCTCGCAAGTATGGGACCTGTTTCATTAACTGTGCATGTGTGTGATGCAAACTATAGAGCTGAACTCTAAGTTTTAGATTTTCATCAAAATTTCATTTTTTTTAAATATTATATAGTTTCATTTCACTTCAATTCGGCACGAGATTGTATAGGCCGATACAACATGGACGTGAATGCTGTAAACACTACATAAAGACATACAATACAACAACCATACATGTAACTGCTGCTTACCTTTCATCTCTCCTTTTACATTTACTATCACCCCAGCATTGTCTGTTAGGAAAATTAAAGGTACAGTACATTGATATAGGTGTTCTTTACTTGGGCATGCTAACACTGATATATTTGCTAGATGGTTTGTCACCACCAGTGCTTGACCTTAGCGGTAGTCCACTAGTCCTGGGCTAGTAAGAAATGCTTCTGGACTAGTAAAAAAAGAGAGCCACTAGTCACAGGACTAGTAACTATTCTATAATTTGTAATGTTTATTAAAAGATAAAAACAAAAACATGCTGTCCTGTGATTGTTGTTTGAACGTGTTTCCAAAAACAATCACGAAAAGGCCGAGAGACTGAAGAAGGCTGAGGCGAGGACTGGGCACTAGTCAGCCCCAGGAGGTCCCGCGAAGGCAGCAATCACCGCCATCTTTGTTTTGACTTGTTCACTCGTGCGTGTATCATGAAAGGCTTAGAGATCAGCAAATATTGGCATGCTGGGGTCGGGACTACCAGGAATTTTCTCTGGACTAGTAAATTTTCAGCTCTACTAGTCCCAGGACCAGTGATTAAAAAAGTTAAGGTCGAGCATTGACCACAATGTATAGATACAGCAGGCCAAAACAAACTATATTCTTGGTCACTGTCTACAACCACATGGACTACTTTTTGTACTACTACTACAAACTCAACATATCATCGAGTCAGATTGTATTTCTTTCTAGAATCACAACTTACTGTCTCTTATTCCCTGAAAAAAGGGTATCCCAAGCCAAAAACAATAACTTTTAAAACCAAAATCAATGAGTTCTTGAACAAGAAAAACAACTCAATATAACACATATTACTACTAAATTAGTTTCTTTTTCTTTTGTCATCTATATTATTAGGTACATGGTCATACTGACATGTCTCATACTAACACCACTGAGGGCTTGGGTCTCACTTTCAATAACGGGGAGCATGTCTCTCCCGTTTTTAAACTTTAGGCTTTTTTCCTCTTTGGCCATCTCTGAAAACAAGCAAGACCTTGAAAAGGCCTGACCTAGGAGTAGCTTGAGCTTAGAGGTCAGCCTCAAATGCAATAATTATTGACACCTCCTCTTGAGCATGACATGTAGTCCCCAACCTTCCGAGTTACAAACAGAAGTTTTTTTCAATGTGATAACAAGTTGAAAAGAATGCAGAGTTGTTGTGCATAGCCTGAATTTCAGCAGTCTCCTCTGGTTCGTTCCTCCCAAGAGAGACGTCTGAATCCAATAGCCGATAATTCCATCCAGTGATGTCAAAGCGGGTTAAAATTTTAATTTATGCAAATAAAACTGCCACGGCGGCTGTAAAGAGTTTGTTGGGGCACAAAAACAAAGCTCTCACCTTGAGAAATTATTTGAGATTATGTCAAAATTAAAACCCTACCTATCTACATCCCATTTGCTCTCAAGTGCCTCTTAAATGTATGCTGTGAAAACCTTTTTGAAGCAACACATCATTCAGTAACATTTGAGGCCTTTGTCTTCCGTTTACTAGTAAAGTCTCTCGATCTGCCGTTCGGTTCGAGACAGGGAGATTACCTTTGTAAATAATGCAGCAGAAAAACAGAAAAGGATATTTGGAGAATTTACAAAGAAGTTCGAAGACACTTTTACGGGAAAGAACAGTTCCTTGAAGAGAGCAGCAACAGCTTTACCACTGAGTGTGAATGAATAATTGATTATCAACAACCCCGCGAACACGACTAGCAACATGAAAAAAACGTACATGTTTACAGAATAGCCGGTCGGTTATTTTGCAGGACACTTTCAATCCATTTCCAGTTGTTTTCCTTACGAATTTAAGGTATTTGCCAAAGACAAGCACTCCATTGAAACTCATCAACGATCAACCATCGCAAGTCCAAAACAGAAACAAAAAATCCTGCCATCTTCTCTGATGAGTTACTTATGATAATTATGCAAAATTATAAAATATGAACCAATCAAAGATCATTACCAGGTTTTCTGGTAGTGACGTCACTGGACGGCATTATCAGCTATTGAGGTCTCTCTCGGGAGGAACGAACCAGAGGAAACGGCTGAAATTCAGGCTATGTTGTGCCAAGCTTGCACATTCATGGCTGGTTTTCAAATTTCAGCAGATGACTTGTTTACATTAATTTCAGGTTTGTTTTTGCAATCTTTCTAAAAAATCTGACTGCTCAATGTTCAACTGAAGTCTTACAATTATTATTTTGTTATCAAAATCGATGAGTTACATGTAACTAAAGAGTTTTGGATTCCTTGGAAATGGCGAGCACCTTCAGGATCTCAGCGTAACAGTTCAGTACTGTGTGGGTGATAAAAATCTCATGGGTTGTTTCCTGGTTGATTAGCATTGAAACCAAAAGATTAAAAGAATACTGTAACCCCTGAAAATAAATTGACCCTTTCATTATGATTGGTAAATAATACAGGTGTAGGAATAACAAAATCACTGGCATACATGTACATTACATAAAGGTAACACTGAAGATTTTAATCATCAAACAATACAAAAACATGGTGTAATTATCTCTCACCTTCGAAGTAAATGAAAACACCATTCTTTCTTCTATATGGTTTCCGCTGCCGGATAACCACAGCTGGCATTACTAAAATGGGAAAGAGTTCATAAATCAAAATCTAAGCATTAACAATAGCATTAACAAATGGCTTTAATTCAAACCACTTAGTGGGTTGCCAGTGACTTGGATAGAAAGGTATTTCTTTGAAGAGGCCTTAGTGTAGTGACTTAGGAGTTACACACATGTAGTGCCACTTTATACATGTATGTACAATGGATGACTACTTCCAGTAAAAGCTAGTGTTGATCTGCATTGGCGGGGAAGATAAACACTGGTATGATCAACTCAAAGTCGATTAAGGTATGCTGACATTTCGAGCGCTAGCCCTTCGTCAGAGCAAAAGAGAGATGTAGCTGTGTTAACTAATAAACCTGATAAATACTGTACCAAAAGCATTAACATCATTCTACAATGTGAATTGGTACCTTTTTTCCTAAGTTCAGGTTTGCCTTTCTTTACAGTAGCGAGAACCATGTCACCAGACCCAGCAGCAGGTAGCCGATTAAGACGGCCCTTGATACCCTTGACAGCAATAATATACAGGTTCTTGCCACCTGTGTTATCGGCACAGTTGATAACTGCACCCACAGGCAGACCTAAGGCAATGCGAAATTTCCCACCGGATGTACCTCCACGTCCTGTATAAACAAAGCACTTTTACTTCAGATCACCAGGCATTGGATTATTTTGTAGAATGAGGGCTTTATTAGTACAATATCGTGCATATGATAGGAGATCAAACAGGGAAGGTAGGTACTGGCCAAATACAAACATCATTTGTACAAAAGTATACCCATAGCCAACCCAAATTCAAATTCTTTTTGAGCAAATTATTAGTCTAAGTGACCAAATTTATAATAATTTAATTTAAAAATCCCTAAGACAAAACTCCCAAGAAAAAACTCCCAAGGACATTCTATGAAGTATTGTTGGTATGTTTTGTTAGCTAGTTGGACACAGTTTGAATACCTAAATAATCAAAGCAAATATAAAAAGAAATGATTTCCAATTCCTGCTACAACTCATATTTGTTTTGCTAACTATGTTTGTAACTTTACTCTGAAAGCATACTTACTTTAATAAGGAGTATATCTGTAATCCCTTAAAATAACGTTAAGGACTTTTCAAGAATTTGGGAAGAATTCTAGTCATTATGAGTATAACTTAATTTCGAAGTCATATCGATCGACACATGCCGATATACTTTTTCAGGCCGTACGAACCTCGTAAGCGAGTAAACAACGTTTAATATTGTTATAGTTATTAAGAAGGAACGAATCTTCGGTAACTTCTTCCTTTAAACACGTTTATATTTTATTATCGTTCGAATAGACCGACTAAAAAATAGTAAAATCGTTCTGTATTCGAACCAACACATAGGTCGTCGTAAATATCAATTATTCGATATAAACTGTACAACTTGAAAGCAAAACGGGAGTAAGGCAAAATGTTTTATTATGTTCAGTTATCAGATGTCGTCGTAGTTGACAATTTCTATTTCTACTAGCCGATGGAAATGGATTTAATTCTTCTTCCTTTCAATCTTACCTCTCTTCGACATGTTGGATCTTCGAGAAAGAGAAATAACATGTTATGCGCATGCGCGGTATGCAGTAGTTACCAGGTTCTTTCGGATCTAAGAGGGTCTGAATCATAATCATAATCTACGTATAGAAGTTGGTAGACATGCACAGCCTAAGTTACCAAGAGAGCTGAGAACCTGCCAGTGCTGTCTATCAACTGATATAGAAGACGAAAACCACTTCATGTTCTTCTGTGATTCATATGATAATTTGAGGTACAAGCTATTTGATGATATTAGCAAATACTGTATTAATTTCCCTGGATTAAAGAACATTGACAAGACCCAGCTGTTTCTGTTCAATAATGTTGACCCGTTTATATGTAAAAGACTGGGTCACTTTATTTATAAAGCCTTTGAACGGCGAGACGTCTTACTTTCACGTCTAGCCGCAGTATGAACTTTAAATATATATACTTGTTATTATCGTTTTTTTCCTTTCCTTTTTCCCCGTGTATTTTATACTAGTCTATTAGCAATACCATTCATGTAATATGGGAATGCGAATAAAATCATTGTACGTCATTGTACGTCATTGAATGGGGTTAACTCGGGTTAACTGACTACTGACAACTGACAAATGACGATATTTTTACTGACAACTGACAACCTAAAACTAACTGACAACTGACAAATTTGGTTTTTGTGGGACAAACATTGTAAATTTTCTCTAGTAATTATTAACTTGGGCTAACTGACAACTGACAAATGGCCAAAATTTTAGCTGACAACTGACATGTAGACCCCCCCCCCCCCCCCCATTCAGACCCTCATCTAATACCACAGAAGATAATAAATCAATAATCTTCAAAACGCTGTTTTAGAAAGATGGACAATCGACAACTCTATTTTAGTAAACTCTAATTCATTGGGAAATAATTAGTTGCAGAGTGTGAATAAATTGTCAGTTGTTGTTGCTAGTTCGAGTGCGAAGAAATTCATAAGCTCAAATATTAGACTTGCCGTGTTGTGACCTTTGAACTACTGTCTTTAAAGTGCATATGAGCCCAATTTTTTTAATCATTAAAATCGATTCTCCATCAAGTAAATAGTTGAACTTTAAAAAAAAACTGAGTGTGGCGTCTATGAGTTTCTATTTCCAATATGCTAATTATGTGACGACATGTAAGGCCAACAAAAGGTCACTTCTTTCTCCTTGTGGATTAAACTATTTCTGATTTATACAGAATATTTGGTAAAATCACTGATATAAGGCCTAAATATTACATGGATGTTTAAAAAATATGCCGTATATTTCTGCCAGCACATTTTTGTATGTCGTCAGATATTGATTATTACATTACATATTTGTATGTCCTCACATGTCGTCACATATTGGAAATAGAAACCTCTATGACTCATTAACCTGAGTATCAGCCCCTCTCCCTTCCTGATACGTGATGGAGAATCTCCCTTCCTTTAGTCTCCCCGATTAGCAAGGCACTTGTGCCAAGCTATAAGATTGAGACTTTGAATAAAGTTATTATTATTATTATATTTCACCACCCCTCCCCTCTAAGGAAGGAAGGGAAAGAGGGCCTGACACAATTCTTTTCCTGGCCGCTTGCTAAAAAGCCATATTCTGGGCTTTTCCTTCATTGGTCAGAAAAACAAAAGAAACAAGATGTTGCATTCAAATAAGACTTTTGATTGGCATAAACGTCAATCACGTCTCAATTTTAATTAAAATCAAACAAATTAGACAAAAACGTCAATCACATGTCTGGAATCTTTTCTTAAAATGGCACGTGGGCGCAACCTCGTGACCAGGTCTTCTCGGTCAGATCTGACCGAGAAGACCCTGGTCAAGAGGTGGACGTGGGCGGAAAGCAGCCGTGCAAAGAATTGTCAGGCCCTCTTTCCCTTACTTCCTTAGGGGGGTGGGCGAGGGGTGGTAAAAAGGAAGGGAGAGAGGGACTGATACTCAGGTTAATAACTCAGACGCAGCACTCAAATTAAGAAATATTTTACAATTCAACTATTTACTTGATGGAGAATCGATTTTAATGATAAAAAATGTGGGCGCCGCTGACTTTAATCTTTCATTAGCATATTAGCGCCGAAAATGGCTGCCACGTTTAAATTTGTTGTTCGTCTTTCTATCATCCTACAAGTGTTATTTGTATTTTGTTTAGTACGTCGATCCTGTTCTTGAATATATATGCCGTCCCAGTTTGGGCTCATATACCTGCTTACTTATGTGACAGCATGGAGACTGTCCAGAAACACTACAGAGGTTTGCATAAGCTGACCACCATCCCGGGACCATCATACGGTAAGGTCCGGTGATAAATCTGAACATTTAAGCACTGTAAGGACTTCAAGAATGGCAAATTTTGTTACTTATAAGTTAGCGATGTTTCGTGTTGATAAACATTGCAATTGTTATGCTAATGTCAACCATGATTTGTAAAGCCCACACAAATGGATCAGGGGGCTGGCAGGTTGGCACAGTGGTAAAACACTCACCTCTCACCGCTGCGGTCCCGGGTTCGATTCCTGACTCGGGCACCATATGTGAGTTAGGTTTGTCGTTGATTCCTTATCTGCATTCGAGGGTTTTTCTCTGGGTTCTCCGGTTTTCGTCCGTCCATAAAAATCAACTGAGTCGAGTGTAGTGTGTCCAAAACAGTTAATGTAATGGGGAGTGTGAGGAGTAAAAGCAGGCCACTATAACAAATAATACATTTATCTATTTTCTCTCTGGTTGGCATATTAATGACAATACTGAGATCATTTGACGACACACGAAACATCGCTATATTTGCCAGTTGTAGAATATAGGATGTTTTATTGTACATAGAATATTTTATTACATATATTGTGTAGGCTTGCATATATATTTTGCGTAAAGTTCCTGTAATTCAGTTACTCTGCAAAGGGTTATAATAAACATTACATTAAACTGATTTATTTTACGTGGCTATATCTCGCTTTATATTCCTGTTATTTTCTTTCAAAAAGCCAACATTTTGGGTCGCCGTCGGTGGAAACGGAAAAAAGGCAGGAGGGCGCTAAACCCTTCAGATCGAGCAAAAAAGCGTGCAAATGATATATCAGCACGCGACTATTACCAGGCACGCCCAGTTTCTTGAAGCCCGATTAAGCAAAACCAGCTTTCTAGTTCGATCTGCTAACTCGTGGACTACTGATTTGGGGAAAAACCTTTCTACTTGTAATCCTCAGTAGAATAAAGACCAGCTGAATCCTCGGCTAAAATTTAGTCCAGGAACCAATTCAATAAAACGTTTACACGTGTAATTTACAAGTCTGGCCATTGTGTAAAAGCCCGAAAACAATGGCTAAGCTAGACTTATTGAATTGGTTCCTGGACTAAATTTTAGCCGAGGATTCAGCTGGTCTTTATTCTACTGAGGATATATATATATATTACAGTGTCAATGAGAAATATTATAAATCAATAAAATTGTACTGCCGGATTATTCTCTTAAAGTCATTGAAAACAGTAGTAGTCCTGAAATTGTCCGGTAGGTAGTTCCAGGATTTGGCAGTATGGATGAAGGCCATGATAATTGATGGTTTAGGTAATTTTTTAAACTATTGACCATTCGCTTACATTAATTAATTAGCAATTAATTAATTTTCATCCTACAGCCGGAATCCTGACTCGAAATCCTGACTGGAGAATTAGTTTATTTCATCAAAACAATGTGAGTTAAACCTGGTTTTCATAACTTTAAAAATTGCATTTCCTGTTTTTCCGTGTTTTTCAGATAGAACAAAAACAAAAAAACGACTCGAGAAAAACACGAAAAACTAGAAAAGAGTAGACTATAAATGGAAACCAGGCTTAACAGTTAGAACGCTGCTCACCCTCAAAAGACAGACTACTAAACTCAAAGCGCATGCGTAATGACTCAGTGCTAGTTGCCGCTCAAAGCTGCTTTATGAATTCCCAACCGAGTCGTTGTCGTCTTGAAGTAAACTTTTGTTTACTCTATGCTTTAGTGCATTGGCCTGTACAGGGACTACGCGCGTGGGGAGGGGGACACCACGCAACACAGCAGTTATACGGACTGACCATGCGGACTGACTATAGGCTCAACACCAGCAGTGTCGGGAAAATTGAGCCCGCGCACTTTTCCCCCGAAAGCAACATTGCGCGCAACACTGCCAGCAATAGTGTATCCACTTCGGAACTTGTTACGTGCAATGTTACAGGAAATATTGCAGCGCGGGTCTGTACCGCTAAGGTGATGTTACACGCGACGAATTTTAACTATGTTTAACGCATGTTACACTTGACAACTTGTAGCGCAACATTAATACGCGTTGGGGATTATGTTTGATGTCAACAGTTGTCACCATTTTTAACGCAACATCTATGACTAGCACCCAGGCTCCTACATCCTTATTAATAAAATGGCGGACAAGTGAGGTCTTTGTTTGTTGATGTAGCCTCGTTTCCGTGGGCGTAGCGACCATGTTTCTGGGACGACGTTGCGCGGAAAGTCAACGGCGAGGGTGTTACACGAAGCAACTCCAACAAAATTCGGGCAACAATGTTGCAGGATTTTGCCGTAACGAAGATTGCGTTAAGGATAGTCCAGCGCGCCATGTTACACTATGCTGGCTTTTTGCACGAAAAATGGTCATTAAAAATCGTCGCGTGTAAGATGACCTTTAGTCCAACTAATTTATGTCACTTTCGATACGAGGTGCACATACTGCAACGTTGGCAGCCGTTGTTTGTGATGTATTTTTGGTGGGCAAAGTACTTTAACCGCGGTGGTTTTGCACATATCCCTGCGTTCAGGTAGCTATCGGTAACAACCGACCCTTTGACTCCATTTTCACCATCTGAGGGTGTTATATTTCCAGTCGGGTGGCGCAGGCCTATGATCATTTAAATATACTTCTGTCTCGCCCATATTAAACTCTGTCTTTTTCAAGTTTTGGAACTTGTGTTTCGGCTGACCAGGGTTACTATATAAATATGTTCTATCACAAGACTTCATTTCACAAGTTTGTTTCCAATTGTTCACCCGAGTGTTCTGGGAACTCCTCACCTCTCCATGCCATGAGTACATTCTTCATTACATTGTTGACTTCCCTTCGAGTGCTCTTGTTTACTTAGTGATCTTCCCCTTGACATACCGTTCTTTCGACACGTGCAATCGTTTCCAATCCGTCCGTATCAGCGTTGTCGTATGCTTGTTCAGGAGCAGTTGAATGTGTTGATGACGAGTTCGATATTAACGCTATACTAAAACCAAACTCCTCATGCCGGACTATATTCGATCCCTCATAAGACGAGTCGGGCGAAGGGGCCTCTGCTCCAACACCGTCCTCTCTTTTACTAGAAAAACACAAATCTAATAAGTTATCTCGGCTTTTTCGCATTTCGTGTATCTCATCGCTGATTCCCTCCAGGCTTTTGAGGGACAAGGAGTAATTCTTCTTGGCTTCCTGTAAATCTTCTTGTAGAACACCAATCTGGTGTTTGTGTGCCTGGAAATAACAACATTACTACCAGATTAACGCCCTTACATATAAGTGCATATAAAGTTTATTACGAAACTGCCCTATTATACTCATCACAGTACAGATCACTTCACGCACCGGGCACGCTGGGCAACCAAGCAAACATGGCGGATAAATACAGTGTTTGTATGACAATCTAATGTCCACTATTTTGCACAAAATTCTATTTCTGAAACATTTAGCATGCCGAAACTACAGAATTTTGGTAAATGATTTTGTTTGAGGGCATTAGACATCTTGTGAGCCCTGCAAACCAATTTAACTTATCCTATAGAGCGGTTTTCAGTTGAGTGTAGTGAAACCAAACGCAAATTACCCACAGCCAGCCAATCATAGGAGCGAGTAATCACAAGTAACTCATAAATGGCTTCCCTGTGAGCCAATGACAAACCAAAGCAAAACCAAAACCAATTTGTGTTTGGTTTTACTTTGGATTCTGATTGGTTGGTTTACTTTCTCAGCCAACAGGAGAGCTTAGTAAACGCAAAACCAAAACACTTCCGACACTCAATTGAAATCCGCTCTATGGTTTTTAACAACAAATAGAGCGGTTTTGGATTGAGTGTCCAAAGTAATAAGTGATTGCTTTGGTTTTGCGTTTGCTTAGCTTTTCTATTGGCTGTGAAAAAGGTTTTGTTATAATCAGCCAATCAAGTGCTAAATTAAAACCAAATATTGTTTGGTTCTTCACATAATGAAATTCCGTTTTATATATAGCTAGAGTTATCCAAGATTGCGTTTTTACTTGCTCGTGATTGGCTCATTTTGTTTTTACTTGCTCGTGATTGGCTCATTGTGTTTTTACTTGCTCGTGATTGGCTCATTGCGTTTTTACTTGCTCCCGTGATTGGCTCTGTAGTTACTTTGGTTTTGGTTTTACGCCACTCAATCAGGAAAACTGCTCTATGTGAGCAATTCAACATTATGAAAACTGAGTAATAACCAACCTCTAATATGTTCATATACTTGGACTTTAAAGCAAAGTACGTCCTGGGAAAAAGAAGAAAGGTCACTCAACAGCTGAGCAATGTCTACACATCCCACTATCATCCCATTAAAAACGACAGCATGTAAACGAGCTAATTTAGATTCTTACTTGGACTTATTGATTGCTAACTTTAGTTTGCCTTTGAGGTCCGACACGGTTTTGCCTGCTCTTGTGAAGGCACGAGCTGTCTCTAAGTGCTCTGTCTCACTGCGACGTCTCTCTTGTTCTGCATTCATTACCTGTATAAACACATCAATTATTGTACATGAACTTTGTTATGGAGGTTAATTAATGCTAGAACGATAGCATGAAGGGCAATGGAATGTAAAAGGTGTTAATGTTCTGTTTTCTCTCTCGTAATTTCATTGGTTGATACTCATAAATTCAATATAGAAAACCAACGTAGTAATCTCAAGCCAATTAAGGCCTGGGATTTCACGGAAACGAGGCTAAATTACAAAATACAGCACAGACATCCCAGTTGTCATCTAATGCTTATCAAGTGTTACATTTGCATATTTTGACGAGTTACGTACATTGGTATGGTTATCGTGACTGGGGCACGTGGTCTGTCACGTGATCATCTTAGACCGTAAAATTCAAGGTAATATGCGGTGGTGGGGATCACAGATAACTAAAATCTTGAAGGGGAACTGAATCCTAAAATCAACCCAATGTATATACAAACATGTATTCGAAACAAATAGGTTCTGCTATTTTATTTTGCTGTGTTGCGCGTCTACGAAGAGAAAATCCGAAAACCTTCCTCACAGCCTCCGCTATGTACAGACGGCTCAAGTCTTGTAATTTGTGACGTCAGGTACGGAGAATAAATTAGTTTTGCTATGCTATCCACGACATTGAAAAGCTGGACTAACGGCTTCTAATTGCAGAACATTGTGTTTTCTTTGTGCTGGACTGAGGCGTGATCGTTTTTCCTTGGTATGTGTGACGTACGATACACAATATAGATTTTTCAGCGGAAAGTCGAACTTGAAGTCTAATTTTCTCTTCATAGACGCGCAACGCAGAAAATTGTGCAAATTAAGGCAAGTTTGAGTGAGTTCTTGTTTCCTGCAAAAATACCAGGCCTTAATGACTTGAGATATATATTTTGCTCAAACTATGGTTTAATTTCCAAGAAAATCGTATGCGAGGAAAGTTCTCAAATTTGTGATTCAAGGATATTTTGTTTTCTCTGGCCCTTTCCAATAGACCAGTTCGCGTTAAATTCCGACATTTTGAAAAGGGTGCAAACATGGCGCGAAATACAGTGTTTGTATAGACCCATTCGAAAAATGGCGTCCAATTTAAAAAGCTATTGTCCTGGTAACGTGAACACGAGGCTAGTCAGTACACACAAAAGCTTTTGAACGTGTAAGCGAGGCTAGTCAGTCCTAAACAATAGTTAATTAAATTGGACGCCATTTTTCGAATGGGTCTATGGGAATCGATGGGAATCCGATGACAAATAAAATCCATAAAATCGAGTTTGAAATATTCTTCAGATACAAACAAGGTAAAAGATTAACATATCGAAATTTGAGGGATGTAGCTGTGCGTGCAAGCCTGTAATCGTGTTTACAGTTTTCCATACAAATTTTCACGCGGAATTTGACTCGTTTTTACAGACAATGTATGGAAAACTGAAAACACGATTCCCATACAAACACTGTATTTCGCGCCATGTCTGCACCCCTTTCAAAATGTCGGAATTTACCGCGAACTGGCCTGGTCTATTGGCTGAGTGGTGTTGTCTTTAAGGTTTTGCAGTAAAAATAGCCAACGGCTTCAGACGGTTTCCTTTATTTTCTGCTTGTAACTTTGATCGTGGACACTAATACACGACTTTCATAATGGCCGCCTCCTAATTTGCATATGTGTTTCCCGTTTCGTTAGTTATCCACATGTATAGAAAATATAAACATTGCCATGTGAAAGAGCATGTTGACATTAGTGAACTAGTGAAAGTTGAGTGCTGTAGCTTATAAAGCAATGAAGTTACAGCCAGTTGAAATTAGAGAGATTTGTATGAGAAAAACAACGGAGGCCTTTCTAGCCTCGCTTTCATATATTTCTGCATTACAAATGCTTATATCTCAACAGCAATTTTCCACATTGCTCCAAAACTCAAAACAATTACTAGTTATAATGTAATCTTTCATGTGGTAGCACTGGTTTCCCCCTACAGATTTATCTTCCAAATTATGCAAATTAGGAGGTGGCCGGAGGCGGCCGGAGGCGGCCATTATCAAAGTCGTGTATAAGGCATATATTACAGCAAAATCGTATGTGGTGATATGCTCATTGCCGCAGTATATTGTCTTTTGCTATTGTTCTTAGGCGAATAAACGAATTTTACAAATAAAGTATAATAACACTTGGTAATGACATTCCCATATAAATTACAGCAGAACAATTTGTGTAACCTTCTTGAGTCAATTATATGTTCAGTCAGTCACCTTCATGAGTCAATTATATGTTCAGTCAGTCACCTTCATGAGTCAATCACATGTTCAGTTCACCTCCATGAGTCAATCATATGTTCAGTTCACCTTCATGAGTCAATCAGGCATGTTCAGTTCACCTTCATGAGTCAATCACATGTTCAGTTTACCTTCATGAATCAATCACATGTTCAGTTCACCTTCGTGAGTCAATCACATGTTCAGTTCATCTTCATGAGTCAATCATATGTTCAGTTCAACTTCATGAGTCAATCAGGCATGTTCAGTTCACCTTCATGAGTCAATCACATGCTTAGTTCACCTTCATGACAATCATATGTTCGGTTCAACTTCATGAGTCAATCATGTTCAGTTCACCTTCATGGTAGCTTTATTCAGCATTTCCTGCCATGTCGGGTCTAGTATCTTGTGTTCTGTTGATGTCGATGCAAGCTTCCGTTCAGCGAGGGACACCATTTCCTTGGCAGACTGTAGTTTACTACAAGCCCTCTCATATTTCAGGGCTGCTCTTTGAGTTTCTGTCTGTACCTACCACACAAATAATTAAGTCAATCTCAACATTTGTACATAGATCGAACCTCCTAGATTTCACTCTCAGAATTAAGTTTTTACTCCACATTACACAAAATGCTAAATGTCAAGAGAGAATGAAAAAAGCCCACACATGAACGAACCCAATTTTAAAAAATGCCAATAAAGCTGATCCACTGTTGACATCGTTCACAAAACATCAAAAACAAGTTTAGACATCGGAACCGAAAACCCCTAAAGCCCCAATATTTTTGGACACAAACCAATCAATCAATGCAAGTCAATCCATGCAAGTCAATCCATGCATGCATGCATGCATCCATCAATCAATCAATCAATAAGCTAGCCTACGGGTAGCCGTTGATTTTTCAGTGGGTAACGGCTACCCGTAGACTATCAATAAGCAGACCTTTTAGCAAAAACAAAGCTAGCGAAAAAGAAGCTAAATGAAACGCCGTAAATTGGGTTGTTTATGATTGAATTTCAAGATGTTATGTTTCTTATTCAAGCTACAAATTGCTTTTATTTACAAGTTTAGGGGAAAAGAAAGACTGGAAACATAGCTGAGAGCTTAAAATAGCAAAATGGCACAAAAAAGCGAATTAAAATAATTTCTCTCCTAGCGTAAAATGGTCGTACTCAGTGCTTAACATCGAGCGCTACCTGCACATAATAGCAGTGTGACGTCATAATCTACACTACACTAGACTTATGGAATAGTCTGCCAGAGAACCTACAAACAATTAAGTTTCCAGGGAAAATATTGAAAATCCTTTCAATCAAGCATTGAGGGAGGGAAGTTTAACTGTTTGTATCCAATTAACAGCCACCAACCGAGCGATTACTCGACACATGCATGCGCAGTACCATAGCCCCTTTAAGACTTGCCTCTTTAGACTTGCATTTAGCGTTTGATATAATTTCATGGTTTTTTTTAAAATTATACAATTGTGTAAATAGTCGACGAGTTATTTTTCTATTTCTATCCATATTTATACTTAGGCTGATATTTATATTTCATGTAAATACGATTTTAGATTTAGGTTATTTTTACTATTGCTACTAGGATGATGCGTATGTGAACATATTGGCATGTAACGTGCGCACTACTGATAAATTTATTATTATTAATATACCCACAGACTGATATTGTACGCATGCGCAGTCAATGATATAGCCAGCTATCGAGAATTAGCTGTGTGAAAGTTAAGATAGTGAGTAAATGTATAATAATCTTTTTTTTATCGACTCAACTCGACTCGACGAAAAACTGATGCAGACGAGATCTAGAATCTGGCTTCAAATTTGATTGGCAGTCAAATTTGAAGTAGCCTGAGAATTAAGACAGCTGACGAGTCGTCACTCCCCTACTGCGTCTCCGGCCGCGAAAGACGCAGTGACGAAAGACGTGGGGCAGGCAGTGGGGTAGCGATAAGAGTCGACTGAATTTGAAGGGTTTATAAGCAAGTGCCATGAAATAGAGAGAGGGTTTGTTCAATTTCTGTCGGAGTGCTTTAAAATGTTGATAAGCTTTACAGTTTGTGAGAAAGTGTACTTCATCTTCAACTTCCTCTAGACAGAAACGGCAATATATTTTTGTCTCCCTGAATAAACGGCCGTTTAAATCGACCTCTTTCAATCTCCAATTCATAGTCACTTAGCTTTGTTAGGGCTTGCCTTGGTTTAATGTTCTTTACCGTTAAGAGATATTTTTTTACAGCCGTGTTTTGTCTTAAATTTCCTGTAGGTCCTAAGTTTGTTTTTACAGTTACAGTTTTCTCTTTCATCATTGAACAGCGAGGCGAAAATTCCTGGATTTCTATGTCTTTCCACTCATCTAAGTATTTCACTATTTGTAGCATAATAATCACTATTTGGGTCCAGGTTGTCTTGTGTTTCCCAGACCCATCCAAATCCAGAGGCCAAGAACGTTTTTTTATACTTCGTTGTTTTTTGTTGTTTTGTGTTTAAACTTTATTAATGTGTCATACATAAATTTAGCATTACTGCTAATGGGGGACACTAAATGAATAAATACAAAGATATGTATAGTAGGCCTAGTATCGCCGCGACACAGTGCAACATTAGGCAACATTAGGCAACATCAGGCGATATTGGCAAATTTTGTTGAAAAAGGGCAACAATATTGGGCGACGATGGGCAACATTAGGCGATATTGGGCGACATTGGAGGTTTTGGAGGAGTAGGTTTTCTTGTCATGCTGGTTATTTAATTATTATTCTACTCATGATTTACTGACCAGTATAAGTTAAAAAGCAGACACATATTACTGGGTATCATAAAAAAACTATCATGCGACTACAGGTAACATTGAGCAACTTTAGGTGACATTAGGCGACATTGGGCCCCAAACTAGGCCTCATAGTACACTCGTAAAAAATAAAAATGTATGTGATATGTACATTAAGTATTATTTAAGAATAGTGTTATGCCAACTATAATCTAGAATGTATATTACAGCCACCCCAGAAAAGGTCGCCCACACAATACGCCAACATATCCGCTGCTCCCCACTGCCCACAGGACAGAACAGTATAGGAACAACGGACATGCGAGCACACAGCGCGGACGATATACATATACAATTATAATAAAATAGTAATCGTTAAAAAGTGAATAAATTCTAAATTTGACATAATAAGCATAATGGCATAATAAGCTCATAATAAGCAGTTGTACCAACTGATAGTTTTTTTCCATTTTATTATAAGTTTAATCAACCTAGACCAATATTTTAAGGTATTAGTTTTGGTTACTAGGTTACACTAGCCCTTTTCCCGTGGTATAACGTAAACGGCCTTTTACATACTATAATTATCAATGTGAACACGACTTGGTAGGTGTAACCGCAATTTCTCGAACTAACTTACCTTGGGGAATTTTCATGCATGGATGCATAAAAAAGAACGAAAGGAAAGCCCATGACATTTCCCGATCTGTAGAGCATGGGTTTTGGGATCCTCATTAAAGATAACCAATCCTGAGGTACAGGAAATCGCATACTGTGGAACGTCACACACGCGGTGTTTATCGAAGTGTTTCTTTAGCTTTCACGCCAGTCAATCGCAAACTCTCAACATGGCAGGCTTAGCTACAAATTCTAAATTGCTCAATATTCTCTAAATTTGTAGCTAAGCCTACATCATGGTTGGATTTCGTGCATCACTGTGAGTATTTTTAATATTTGCGTTTAACCCAAGAGATCTAAATGTGCAGCAATTAACAAATGAAATATATTTCCTTTCGCTGGTCACAACTGAAAGTCAAGCTGGCCAACTCTCTCGAATCCTCAATGATTTTTGTTTATAATTCCCGCCAAAGTTTACTCGGGTCAAGAGCAGGAACTAATTTTCATGTAACCGTAAACCCCTTGGTAAATTGAAACCCAGGATGAATTCGAACACAGTGATTTCTGTTTACAGAGGCAGAGTGCTGTTAGAGGGCTCGCGGCACGTTCCCGGGAAATTGTGAAAATCTAATGTCTCTGAAATGGCATTTTCTGCATTTTTAGCAGCTCCTCCTTGGATGGCCACATAAATATATAGACAGACAGACATGAGCGGAAAACCCACTTCAATCTTCAGCGATTTTGACATGACAGGTGTAGGGTTGCTTCTCCTATACTCGTCTCCTTGATATTCCATATCATTGTGCTCTCCCCGGTATGTCATGTGACTTACTACTAGCTCCTTATATGGTAGATACTACGACAGGGTCGCAAAGACAGTTCAGAAACTTGACGTGTATAAAGATATAAAAAGAAGTGACAAATATATTCCCAATTTAGTCTCACTCGCATGTTATACTTTCTGTTTTTCTTACCATTCAATTTTCCTCATTTCTTTGTACAATCCGAATCATTTTTAACCGACGTCAATAGTCGTTTTATTTGAAACATTTTCCCTGCGAGAGTCTGGAAATTTCGAACAGCCAAAAAGCAATAATTAATATATTTTTGGCAAATTATACTCAGGGCACGAAAAAAGGGGAAATTCTTAGCGGACGCTGCACAAATGTGAATTACGCCCCTACATTGATCCATCATTAGGCTCGGTTAATTCAGACACCGCTCCGTGTCCACTCGTGCCTACCCTGGTTCCAGAGGTTTTCTAAGAGGGGTGAAGCGCTTATGACTCAAGACTTCCATAAAACACCGTTCTAGCGACCTGAACACAAATAGGGCAACAAAACAACTTCAAGTAAGCCTTCTTCCTTTATTTACCTTTACCTAAATTTACTTTATTATTCCGAGTTATCGGAAGAACTCCCATACAAACCTTGTGGTTCACTGCTTCGATATTTACTTTGTTTAATACCTAGTCAGAACTTGGGCGGCCTGTGGTTCGACAGACTATCTCAGGAAAGCGATAACCAAGAATGGATGGCAGGACTTCCTCGACTATACCTTCGATTGTGGTTACCGAGGCCATATACATGTATTGTATAACAGTAAACAGACGCAAAGCGCGTGATTGTCAAAATTTCCTTACTACCTCCCGATCGATAGTTATATATTACAAACAATAATCCCCTCTCCTCCCTACTTAAGACGTGTAAGGAACTAATCAGGTTTCATGTTTATCCAATTAAAAATTCCTCCAATCAGGAACGAGGGTCAGATTCTGACCCTAGTTCAAATCTATTGGCGCGGCACGATCAGTCAACTGACCACTTTAAGGGTGCGTTTACCAATTTCGTCGCTAAGCAGCGACGTTGCTATGAAGGGTTGGCGCGCGTGCGCGCGCGCTCATGCAATGGCGGGAAAAACTTACTTCCGGTTTAGTGAAAAAGCAACGCGCGCGCTTTGCAAGCTCCACTC
This sequence comes from Actinernus sp. WN-2022, assembly GCA_030867875.1. Taxonomy (NCBI): domain Eukaryota; kingdom Metazoa; phylum Cnidaria; class Anthozoa; order Actiniaria; family Actinernidae; genus Actinernus; species Actinernus sp. WN-2022. The sequence goes on from JAOWCC010000577.1 coordinate 123,603,250, forward strand.
CTTCAGTTTTGTTTACATTTCGTAAAAGTTACAATGAAGTTGTTTTTGCTACTTGAACCCGGTTTTTTTTTACTTTCCATGCTTCAAGTTTACTTAATATAATGCCGAAAAAGAGCGAGAAAACCGGGAAAACCATTCTAGCTGCGGAGGGTCGCTGGACGAGGGAAAATTCCGATGTCAGTACGTGGAATTCGGGTGTCAAGTGCAAACTAATTTTCGTTCGGATTTCGACCAAGAAAGTTTGGAAAGTGCTCGGAAAGAGCTTGTTGATAACGAGGGGAGTCAGAATGTACTTACAAGTGAGCAGCTACACGTGAGAGGAGTCTTCGAAGAGTTTGGTTTTGAGCCACTTTCACAAGAAAGTAGCGAAGAAAAATACAGTGCCAGCGAAAGAGAAATCAACTCCATTTTTACGGCGGCTCGTCACGATACTAGGGATTTGACTGGAAGTATTAAATCGGTTAATAATGACCAAAACGTTTTCATATATTCTGATACCAGAGTGTTCTGATACCCTGGACACTATTTCTAACTATAAAGAAGCAAAGACCGATACAACGTAGAACGTAGATTGTCGTTCACGGTTGCTTGCTTGAACAATTCGTCAACTATTTCTAAGGCCGGAAATGTCTTTGAAAAATGCGAAAGTTAAACATAAATACGGAAACGAACGATGGCACGTTCCTATTAACTTGCGACCATTCCTTTAGCAGTTTAGGGCGAACAAAGCCTAAGGCCTACTTGCCGAATGTTGTAATTATTTCTTTATTGATCAATGGAGAATATTATAAGGATTACGAACATGTGCGAATGATATTAAACATTATAGCAAGATATTCCTCTAGAATTGACATATTTAGCAGTGTTTTTGATTGCTTATAGGATAGAAAACTGAGTCAGATTTTGATGTAAGCTTACCGTAAGTTGAATCGGGTTGTTTCTCCTCGACGCGACGTAAAGTATAAAAGTGAGTGACTTTATTTTAGTGTCAATGTATTATAATTTAGCTTTGCAGCTAATTGGGGACACGTCACTAGTCCTACGATTTTTATACGTCCTTATCCGAGAAGACGTGAAGGTCTAACCGTTTACTGTATTATGTAAAGGCAACACCTTCTACTCAGTTATTTTAAGACCCTGAGTGTTGGTCCGGCCGGGGTTTGAACCTGCAACCTCCCCCTCGACAGACCGCCGCTTATTACAACCGGAAGGCGGTTAGACATGTGACTGATTATGGTGCAAATCGACTTCTTTGCGTGAATAAACCACTGGAATTAGATGTCTGATAATGCAGCTGTTTCAATTTCACTGATTTTATTTTCTTGTCCAATGCCTTTAGCTTTGTCCTCGCAAATTCCATCGGTACACGAGAATCCATGTATGTAAAGATAATTGCTTTGTAACCACCCAAACGCGGCCGCGCCCCGTGGACCGCCCCGTGGGCCCTGGTAACAATATTATACTTCCGGTTTCACAAAAAATGAAACTGAGTTCGTGAAACAAAGAAAAGTCAATCCTCTTTCACATAAAAATTGTCCTGAAGTCGCATTGTACAGAGCCAAGCATGGGTTTAGCGAAAAAAATTAAAACACGGAAGTTATGACCATCTTACTGTTAAAATTCACGGGAAAAAATTCTAAAACGATCAATTTTCGGTATATCGTAAAACGCATGCTACACCTTTTGTTCCTAACCCAGACCAATGATATATGCAAATATGAAAGCACTATCCCAAAGCAATCATGAGTTGATTGAATTTTTCTGCCTTGATGACGTAATAATGACGTCATACAATGACGTCATAAAAAAAAAGGTCCGTCTCCCAGGAGTTCCTGAGTGATTTATTAATTATTACTCGGGCTGCCTGTGGCAGCGCCGAGTCTTAAAATGCAAGTCGTTTTTTTTATTTTATTATTATTCAGTGTAGCACGCGATCTGCGCATGCGTTAAAGGTCAAATTCACACCAATCAGATTGCACTGTGCTGGTCACGCAACAATCGCCAGGTTAATGTATTTACAGAATTTAATACAGTAAATCAAAATGGTCGACCCGCGAGGGCGAAAGCCTTCCAACAGGCTCAGGATATTTCAACTGGCGCTCTTGTTGACCATAAAAATACATGAACAACCAGGAGCCGTAATACATTCGATCAGCGCTGTTTGGACAGATCCAATGTACATTTAGAAACGTAAGCGAAATACAATATCCAAACACGTTTGGATATCAACGGGTATCGAATTATCATCAAAGGTTAGATCTCGTCAGGCGCGCTCAGATAAGAAAGTTCAAAGCTCTCAGACAAGGCGAGACAAGGAGATATCACTTTCAAGAAGCATGAACTGTCAGCAAAGAGAGAGGAAAAAGTATTTGAAATGCACAGCGCTAGCTGAAATAGGGCATATATATAATATCTGAGACGTTAAATTACGTTACTGTGAAGAGGATCAAAATTCAAGTTTTGTAGCTTCAGACTGTCTTCTGCCGTGACTCGTGAGAGAAATTGGAAAAGATCTAGCTGTTTCATTCAGACACTGGCAAATTTATTGAAAGCTACGGGCTTACTTTATGAGATTATTATTCATTGTGGAATGAAAGGAAACAGGTTAGCTGAAAGTTAAGTTCGAGGTAGGCTTCGACTTTCATTCTGTAAGTAAACTCTTTTTGATTTGAATAAATTTCCTCTCAGTTTGTCTGTTAATGTACTTTTTCTTCTAATTATCGCTTTATTTAACATCTGTGATTTAGAGTATGCGTACCTCAGAATAAATTATTTGAAAGGTCAACTGAATTCTTGTGTCGATAAGCGCAAATGTTTTTTGTGAAACAGTCTGTGTATATGAGAAGCGGCTTAATAGAAGAGCTTTCTCATTTATAGGAATTACAATTTTTTTTCTTGCTATGAAATTTATGTTTCATTTCACATTTATTCATACAGTTTTAGCCGGACATTTCCCCGAGTTTTTGATCTATTTTCAATCAAATTCAAAGTCTGAATATGTCATTGTATTGCATTTATACACTTGAATTGCCAGTATTCTGTTGTTCGAATCCTGCGTTATCATAGTCATGCCATAAAAGCGATTAATAGACCAGTCTGTTTTTTTGACGTTCTCACTGGCGAATTAAAGCACGACTTGATACTAAGAGGATTTCAAATGAAAGTGTATTTCATCTTCAATCTCATGTGGCCCGAGTGAAAGCCCAGATGGGCTCTTGTTTTACTCAAATTGTTGGCGTTTTATGGCGTTTTAAATTCTACTTAGCAACGGCCCAAAACAATTGGTAAACGCACCCTTAACCAGAGGTTCTCTTCCTTCTCGCTGCTTCGCAGCTCGCTGGCGCCGCTTCGCAGCTCGCTGGCGCCGCTTCGCAGCTCGCTGGCGCCGCTTCGCAGCTCGCTGGCGCCGCTTCGCGGCTTAACATAAGAAAACCTCTGGAACCAGGGTACCTCGTGCCAAATGCAATTGAAACAAAGGATAATAATTGAGCGGCTTTGTTTATCTAATTAGGTTCCGCACAGGAGTGCAACGGCAACTGAAACGGGCCAGATATATCAAATATAATTAACACGTGAAAAGATTTCATTGTAGAATGGACAAATAGGAGTTTGCGTCGAAAATGTAGACGCAGATATTCAAACTATAGCGTCCGTGCAGGTTCTCCACCCCCTTCTTCTCTCCCTCCCATGAGCCTGTACACAGGCTAAACCAGAACTAGAGTACGTCACCCATCCAAATCATCGACCTGCAAGCCCGCGTCTTTTGCGTTTCGCTAAACATTTCCTTGGGCCACAGGGAGCTTAAGCCCTTTCAGCCCCAGTTTGATTGGCGGTGTAACAGGGTTTTGGTTCCTACCTGATTTGGTTCCTGGTGGAACCAAATCCCTAGGGTTTTCGTTCCGGGCGGAACCGTATTCCTAGGATTTTGCATTAATGAGGCCTATTTCAGCTAGGGATGTGGTTCCTCTCTGGGGTTTTGGTTCCTACCTTTTCTTTTAAGCAAAACAACAACCAAACAGGTGTCATAGTCACCGACACAAAACAAACATCACCCGTCCCTTTGAGTGGTGTGACGTCATCAGTCACGTGACTTTTAGCAAATCGCTTTATATCTTGCCTCGATTTAGCAAAACAACAACCAAACTGCTGTCACATAGTCTCAGACACAAAACAAACATCACCCGACCCTTTGAGTGGCGTGACGTCATCAGTCACGTGACTTTTAGTAAATCGCTTTATATCTTGCCTAGGTTCAGCAAAACAACAACCAAACTACTGTGACATAACCACAGACACAAAACAAACATCACCCGACCCTTTGGATAGTGTGACGTCATCAGTCACGTGACTTTTAGCAAAATCGTTTATATCTTGCCTCGGTTTAGCAAAACAACAGCCAAACAAGTGTAACAAGTCACAGACAAAAAACAAACATCACCCGTCCCTTTAGCAGAAAGGAGGGCATTCTGGATACGTTTTTAGACCGATGTTCAGGATTTGTTTCGATATTTTAATTTGACTGATTTGAGGAAGAATATTTTGCGAAGACGGAAATATTTTGGTATTTCCAATATGATTGTGAGACTTCACTTCTAAGGCTATGAAAACATTCGATTTAAAATCAACGTTAAGCATGGCGCTTGTGATTAGCACAAAGATGTAAACGGGAAATGTGCCGCGGCAGCTGACTGCTCTCAATGCTTTCTAACAGTAACATTGATATTATCTGCCGTGATTAGTATGTTTGTCAGTGTTGATTTCACGCCATGCCACTCAGAAACACAGTACCGTCTGGCGTCGCGAGGGCCTCTGCAAACGATTTTTGACAAAATAAATTTGTATAACTCGCGCGGTATCAGCGATGTGTTGAAGTTTTATTTCTCCCACTCGTTTCGTTTGATTACTACAAACGTTTTCAGGGAGTACTGAACTAACGTTAATCCAACCTCAAAAATATTGTTTTAGCATATTTATTTATCTACGGGACTCTCCTGCCTCAGGCTTACGCATGTATAACCACAGATTTCCGTAGCGCGTTTGCTATAGGCCCTGTTCAGCCCGTTTATTAGTTCAGTACTCCCTGAAGAAGTTTGTATATAGTTATCAAACGAAACGCTTGGGAGAAATACAACTACGACATACGCTGATAGGCGTGTGCTGATCACTGCATTATCAGATAAAAAGTAAAAAAAAAAAAAAATTTTATAAAAAAAATTGCGTTGGCTTTATGTCGTACTACTGTATCAACCCATCTGAACCACGGGGTGTTAGAAAATTCTTAACTCAGAAGTGGGAAATTTTAATTCAAAAGTCGGAAGTCCCTTCTCGGCTCAGTTTCGTAAAGATCTAGAGGAGAGCGTAAGCAGTCGGACACATTTTTATTAGGTAGCAAAACCCTATCTGTTTGAATGTTATCCGAAACGTTTAGCCATCTAAGACCGCCGGCCGCCGGGAACAAATTTGCCTTTCACGACTTTTGCCGCCGTGCTGCTAAGATTTCAGATGTAGTTTCTGAGCAAAGGAGGAGGCTAGATGAAGTTACCCGGCTTGGTATATAACCTGATATAAAGTGTTACTGAGATACAGTGATACGAAGATCTCAAATTTTTTTAAGCGGATACTAAATGCCCCCCACTACTGAAATACAGGTGTGACTGCATTTAACGAGGACTGTATGTTGTCTGGGTTCGTGACGTCTGTTTTCTCAACCATGCTGAAAGATAATACCGTTAATGCACGAATTAGCGTCGATCACGCCACGGCTGCATGCATGCAAGAGCTCAAGTGACCCAGACAACAGTCCGTTTCATACTGGATCTACGATTAATCGAGGTTCTCATTAAATGCAGTGAAACCTGTATTTAGCGTGGGCCATTTATATTTAGCGTCCGCTTAAAAAATGAAATTTTAGATCTTCGTATCACTGTATCACCGTATCTTGGTAACTTTATATACCAAGCCCTGTCTACCCGGCTTTCTTGGTGTATGGACAATTTACGGGTCTGGGAAGGAGCGGCAAAGCCTGTGCTCTTCCTGTTTTCACCAGGCTAGGAGAGCGCTTTTTAACATGCTGGAAAAGGGTGCGATGCTATTATTATAAGACGTTTTATAAGACATATAAGACGTTTTATCTACAGGACACGTGTTAATCGTTGATGGTAAATATCGAGATTGCATGCATGGTGTAATGTGAGAATAGCTATTCAAATTATGCTCAACGATAAGACTTACGCCGGCCACAGTAAAACGGTTCCTTCTGAACTAGCTAAGTTCGGCGCGACTAAAGTTCGACGTTCAAAACGGGTGTACATGTAAGTTCCGCTCAAGACTGCTTATTTGATTGCCGAAATATTTTTGCTTACGTACTTTTTACCTAAAATAAAAATAAATTAGTAGTTAATGTTGCTAGTGTTTACTTGTGTTCTCCTTTTTTGGTGGAAAGTTGGCGTGAAGCAAATGTTGAGGTGATATGTGATAAACATCTAAAGTAAACTTCCTTTTTTTTTACTTCACGGAAACAGAGGTAATTTAAAACTTTTGCAATATAAAGAATGCGTACTGAAGTCCGTGAGACAGTCCGAGTCATACACGCGAACACGCGAACTAGAGTTAAGCTATTCCCAACCAGAAAAGAAAAAAAGTTTAGCGTAGGTAACACCCGAGATACTGAACCCTCGAGAATGAATGCCGAGCAGTATGAGAACATCGTTAACTACCTGATAAATGGTAGTTATCCAAGTGGTGTAGACTTCGGGAACGGAAAGAAGAGAGCGCTCCGAAAGAATGCTTGCAATTTCGCCATTGAGGGACGCCTACTTTATTATACTAAAGGAGGGTCAAAAAGGCAAGTCATAACGGAAGACCAGAAGAAAGAAGTCATAAACTCGTGTCACAATGATCCTATGGCTGGGGGACATCTGGGAAGGGACAAAACGGTTAACAAGATCAAGGCTCGATTTTACTGGCCTGGCCTAGTGAAGGACGTAGTTTTGTTGTTGTTTTGCTCAACCGAGGCAATATATACACGATTTTGCTAAAAGTCACGTGACTGATGACGTCACACCACTCAAAGGGACGGGTGATGTTTGTTTTGTGTCTGTGACTATGTGACAGCAGTTTGGTTGTTGTTTTGCTAAACCTAGGCAAGATATAAAGCGATTTGCTAAAAGTCACGTGACTGATGACGTCACACCACTCAAAGGGACGGGTGATGTTTGTTTTGTGTCTGTGACTATGTGACAGTAGTTTGGTTGTTGCTTTGCTAAACCTAGGCAAGATATAAAGCGATTTGCTAAAAGTCACGTGACTGATGACGTCACACCACTCAAAGGGTCGGGTGATGTTTGCTTTGTGTCTGTGACTATGTGACAGCAGTTTGGTTGTTGTTTTGCTAAACCTAGGCAAGATATAAAGCGATTTGCTAAAAGTCACGTGACTGATGACGTCACACCACTCAAAGGGACGGGTGATGTTTGTTTTGTGTCTGTGACTATGTGACAGTAGTTTGGTTGTTGCTTTGCTAAACCTAGGCAAGATATAAAGCGATTTGCTAAAAGTCACGTGACTGATGACGTCACACCACTCAAAGGGTCGGGTGATGTTTGCTTTGTGTCTGTAACTATGTAACAGCAGTTTGGTTGTTGTTTTGCTAAACCTAGGCAATATATACACGAGTTTGCTAAAATTCACGTGACTGATGACGTCACACAGCTAATAAGGAATTTTGTTTTATGTGGTTATGGTTCTCCATGTGCAGTTTGCACAATGGTGATGAACTGCACTGCAACCCTAGGGATTTAGTTCCGACCGGAACGAAAAAGCTGGCCTTTTGATATGTCGGAACCAAAACCCTGAAATATGATGACCCCGGAACCATATCCCCAAAGGGGAACCAAAACCCTAGGGAAATAGTTCCGGCCGGAACCATTTCCCTGGCCGGAACCAATCCGCTGTTACAGCGGCGCCAGTCTCTTGCTATTCAGTTACAATCCAGTAAAACAATTGGACCCCAATTAGGCAGGGGGGGGGGGGGGGGGGGGAGAGATAAACTAATGGCTGCAAGGTCACAACTGCAAAATAAGCATTATAGACTCCAACTTATAACTAGCACATGTAAGTTACCTGTTTGGCTTTCTCTACGGCATCATAATATGGCCTGGAACGCTGTACTAACTTCCCCAGCCTGTTGGACTCGCTCTTGAGAACAAAAGCTGATTCAGTCAACGTTTGTCTGAATAGCGCATGCATTTCCTTGAACAAATAAAAAGAAAGAAAATTCAATATAACATAAACATGCATGCACATCGACATCGAACAAACAGGAATTTAATTGTAATTCATGTTGATTGTTTATTGCCTTAAATTCGGCACTGCTGTATTTTCTTCGTGTTCTTGTTGTCGCAAATGGAACAAGTATTGCAACGGTACCTTGGTATCCATGTGGGACACATTTTTTTAACAATCCACCGTACCGAAAAAGATAACGGCTTGTACTTTTACCCACAATCCTTTGCGCGCGAAGTTCTTTAAATCCGTTATGAAATCGCGGTAGAGAGTTATTTACATCTTAACAACAAGCCAGTACAAGTGCTGTTGCCAATACACTATCATTTGGGCCGCGTCGGGCAAAAAGGGCCCGGAGTTAAAAAAGTCCTACAACTATGTTCCTAATAACAGGTTGAAGATTGTATTGCATTCTTGACGAGAAGCGCTACATTACATTCCTAACAATAAATGTCAGTTTCAAGAAATTGACAACAGAAATCGGGGGTGAAATTTACGTGATTTTGATGCAAGGGCCCGGCTACAAATATGACCACAAAAGATAGGAATCCTGTCAGAGGGGATGATTTTGATGTATGACATTCATTTATACCTGCTGGCATTAAAGAGTAAATAATTAATAAGATGAACAAGATGAAAACATAACTCCACATAGAAGTCTTAAAGGAACTGATAGATTCTTCTGTCTTAATTAACGATAATGGTGGACGGTTCCAAAGCTGGCATGTTGTAACATTAAAAGTCCTACCTTCCTCAGTCTGTCTATTAAATCTAGGACATACTAAGTTAAAATTAGAGTATCTTGTCTGTCGCTCATGTAAATCACTGTTCAACTTGAGTAGATTAGTCAGATATAAAGGCACCTCACCCTGCAGCCTTTTAAATGCGATAAGACACTTAGTTAACTTAGCATCCTCATAAAAAGGTAGCCCTTCAGCTGGTTAAAAAGCGCAACAGAAGGTGCTTGATGATCAGCATTGAGCTGGGAGTCAGGTACTCCATTAAATAAAGACACACAGGAATCCCACATGTCATCAGTTTCATCAAAGAGAAACACGGTATCCCACGGGACCTGCCTAAGAGTAGCTTTGAATTGTTCTTCGTTAAAGTTTTCATGTTCCGGTATCTGATATAATGCTGATTGTTATGATATGCATCAGTGCGAGAATATTTACGTACTGCAAACAAAGGCAGGTGATCGGAGAGACCAATGTTAAAATAAATAAATAAATAATTTGTTATAGCAGGCTGAGTATTACAGCTTAAAGCTGGTGGGGGCCTGCTTTTACTCCTCACACACTCCCCACTACATTAACTGTTTTGGACACACTAAATTCGACTCACGGTTGATTTTTACGGATTACTGTTCATTTTTTAAAATGATGTTTAATGTTGTGTGTACCAATGCCTCTTATTAGCTCAGGATGGTTTGCAAAAAATGTGGTCCAAGCAAGTTCCGCTAATTGGGCGCGTGGTTTCGTTTACAAGCTGTTTAAAATGCATGTTTTTTAGTCCTTTACAGAGGCGATGTTTACTGAAGTTCTGTAAATTATTAAAGTCGATGTTAAAATCTCCAAGTAAAATTGTCTCCTTATTTACTAGATAAGCTTTCTCGATGTTTGCCTCAAGGTTTAGATCGTCAGCTTTAGAGTAGGAGGGCGGGCGGTATATTCCTGACAATAGTAGAGACCTTTTTGACTTGAACGGGAAAACCTCTTGCCAGATAATCTCCAAATCGGAGGTTTTTAAGTCAGTTCTTCGCTTTACAATAATATATTCGTTCAATTGTGGCCTCCCAAATTTTCCGGTAAGGAATAGCTTAATCTGATCAAACTTCGCTATAGTCATGCGATTAATGTTCCAGTGTCCAATACGTAAACCTTTTTCCTCCAGTCCAAGATCAAAGTATCATCCTTGCTACTTGAAGAATCGTTAAGTGACCTATTATGGCTACTAAATGAGCTCAACGACTCACTGTCTTCAGATGAAAATGACGTTCACAGGTACCAGATGGCGAGTAGCTCGCTTGAAATTACACTGGCCCAGGATTCAGGGACACATCACTCGGGACACATCACTGGAAAGAAGTATCAGATTTGCAGCAAGGGTGAAGTTTAACAGTCGAATTGTCATAATTAGCTTTCTATCCTGGCAAAGGATCAGACAAATTTAGAAAATACTGATCAAACTGATACCGATCAAACCTACAGTACAGAGCCGCAAATACTGTATATGGCTTATTAAACTGATAGATGTTTAGCGACATACAACGATGCATGATATTTTCATACTGGCAAAGGATCAGACAAATTTAGAAAATACTGTATAGACATCCGAAGAAGAAGAAAAATGAAGTCAGTAGTATTAACAAACCCAGAAAGGAACGTGAATTTACGGAAGTCGTCAGTTTTTGCAGGAATTTTTTTTGGGGTATTGCATTGACGGAGAAGTCCATAACCAGAAGTGTCCATCTGTATGGGCTATTATCGCACTTCGGCCATCTTGGATCGAAAGCGAGGCTTCCGGGTTTGTCGGTTACGTAGAGGTTACTATTTGCTCTGTTGTTGGTCGCGATTTTGGATGAAAAAGCTACTTCATCTCCACTTCTGTTATTCCAATTGTACAAATAATAGCCAGAAAAGAAGATCTAGGGATTCTTTTCACATATTTGCCTCCAATGAACAGCTGAGAAAGCGATGGAATTTCAAAATACGAGGAGATGTCGGCCCACACTCCAGGCTTCGATAGTGAGTAAAAAAACGGCTAGACTTTAGAATACCCTGTCACTTTTTTAGCTACCATAAAAGACTGGCACCGTGGTCCGCAGTCACGCAGTCGACTGATTAGCATATTTATCAACTTCACTGCGGCACTGCGGACCACGGTGCCACTTAGTTAGCTGCCTTATTATAAATTCAATCGCTTCACTGCGGCACTGCGGACCACGGTGCCACTTAGTTATATGCCTTATTATAAATTCAATCGCTTCACTGCGGCACTGCGGACCACGGTGCCACTTAGTTATATGCCTTATTATAAATTCAATCGCTTCACTGCGGCACTGCGGACCACGGTGCCACTTAGTTATATGCCTTATTATAAATTCAATCGCTTCACTGCGGCACTGCGGACCACGGTGCCACTTAGTTATATGCCTTATTATAAATTCAATCGCTTCACTGCGGCACTGCGGACCACGGTGCCACTTAGTTATATGCCTTATTATAAATTCAATCGCTTCACTGCGGCACTGCGGACCACGGTGCCACTTAGTTATATGCCTTATTATAAATTCAATCGCTTCACTGCGGCACTGCGGACCACGGTGCCACTTAGTTAGCTGCCTTATTATAAATTCAACAACTTCACTGCGGCACTGCGGACCACGGTGCCACTTAGTTATATGCCTTATTATCAGTAAGGTTAGGGTTAGGGTTAGGGTTAGGGTTAGGGTTAGGGTTAAGGGATAGGGATAGGGATAGGGTTTAGGGTTAGATTAGGGTTTAGACCTTGGTTCCATCGTTTTTTAGGTCGTGCCGGTTTACAATATTGTAAGAAAAAAAAAAAGGCGAATTAAAATAAGTTTTAAGTATGAGCTAACCTAGAATAACCTGCAGGTTAATCGAGCTAGGTAGCACGTATAATGTATTTAAATGTAGTTAATTGGTTGGGCTGTGGACCAAAAAAGAAGAGACAAAAAGGAACATTGAAGTAGTTACTCATTTACTATAAGGACAAAAACGGATTACAGAGAATTATAGACAATGAAGCCGGAAACAAACAAGTGTTTGCAAGACAATGACCGGGCAATTAAGTAGAGTGATAGAAAAACAGCTTGTAAATACAGTAGAGATATATAATAGTCTAGTAAGGCTGAGAGAGAGATTCTTTAAGTAGTCGTTTGAAACTATTTCGAGTATGATTTTTTAGGTTTTCGTCAATAGAATTCCACACAATGGTACCTTGAAAGCGAATATTGAACTTGCCATAATTTGTTCTTGCTTGAGGAAGATAAAATGATTTTTTTGAAGCTATAGCCTGGTATTATGTTGATGAACAGTATTGACATTTTTAAAAAAATTCCTAAACACTGGAGGAAGCTTTCCAGAGGAAAAATCATACATAAACAATGCATCATAGAAAAATACAAGATCTTTAAGTTTTAGGATGTTAAGACGTTTAAAAAGTGGGCTGGTATGTTCAGTATAACTGGAAAAAGTTATGATTCTAATGGCTTTTTTGAGAAACCTCAATGCAGAATACCCTGCCACCTGTGAAAAATCCTTCATAATTTATAGCTCGGGTTTACTCATTCTTTTGGGTTGGAAATGGTTAGGGTTTTTGGAACATTTTGGGGTAGGTTTTTAGAAGGTTTGTATGAGGATTTCAGGAAATACATTATTAATGAACCAAAAGGGTTCACTTGCATGGATGGCTGATAAACATTGCATTGGTACTGTAACTATGTCATATAAAAATTATACATAATGGGCTCCTGACACATAAATTATATCATTATATATGTATAGTGCATGCTTGTATGTAATTGAGATGATGATAATGACAGTAACTGACTTGCAATGTTGGGCCATTATCAACAAATGGCTACTCGGAAATTAACCAAAATTACCCGTAGAGAAAATGAGATATGGGTCATTTGACAATGGAAATGTTACTAGTGATGATATTAATGCAAAACAATATTGATGTTGATGACAGTGCTAATAATGGCAATAAAAAATGCAAAAATGACCTTTTTTTTAAAAATCACCTAACTTTAGTTTTCAAACTGTGTACAATTATTTTAATTTTCATAATTTATAATTGAAGTGAATATTAATAATTCTATTAATATGAATCTAGATGTTCAGAATCAGCTGATCAGGTTGGAGTCTGCCAGTACCTATTTTATAAACCAACTATCTAGTTGTGCTTAAGGGGAGCAGCCATACTAGCAATATACCATCTAGCTTTTGTATCACTATTAATATTATTTTTCAGTCATGTAAATAAATTGTAATATATTAAAATATATTAAAATATATTGTAATAATAATTTTTATTATGTTAATAAATACTGCCAGACCCTAACACTGTCTCGGTTGTCTGTTTTGGTATATTACAACATTTTGTACAATTATATACTTCTGCCATAATCATTGCATGCAACTATGACATTTTTGTATAACCTACATGTAGCTAGCTGGATGGGTACTCAAACATCATTTACATTCTTTTTATCAATTTATTATAATTAATATTATTTCTTTCCAAGCAAAGCTACAGAAATTATGGAGGATAGCTTGATTTCAATTTATTCGCAGATAGAGCAGATTTTTTTAACCTGTTTAATAAAATCAAATAGACCTAGCAGTCTGGTTACTGGCAAGTAAAATCAGTCTAAACTCCAAAATATTATTATTATTATAAGTAATATTTTTAGCATGGCATAAGGGAAATTAGTTATAAAATTTCCCCCAAGAGCCGAGGGAGGATTTATGCCTGAGGGGGATTAGGGAGAATTTGCATAAATCCTCCCAAGGCTCGAGGGAAAATTTAATCACTAGCTAATTTCCTGAAATGTCATGCTATCACTTTGTAATACTATTATCACCGACTAATGAAACTAAAATCAGATAACTTTAGTTTTTCCTGCCTAAACTTGAGTTTAGCCGCCTCCGCAGGCAACTCTTAATTATATATTTTTTTAAACAGAAAAAAAATATGTGAAACCGGGTTTCCTGTGGTAAGAGAGAGACGAGCAAATATTAGAGTTGCCTGCGGAGGAGGCTAAGTTCAGTTTTTTTTTTAACATTTTTTTATTATGCTTGATTCAGCACCATTGGTTGAACTGGACCCTGCATGGCTTCCCTTGGGGATAAGTGTATTGTTTTTGTGAAGAATAAATAAAATGTCAAGTAAAATGTAAAAATAAAATGTAATTTGTGGCTGACTAAATACTCAAGGAGCTGATGCATGCATGCATGGAGTTTAATCGTGTCATGTTTGTGGTTTTAAGTAAATTATCTCATGTATGGAAGAAGCGTGTTTGACAAATGAAGAGAAGATCTTTCTTGAGCCATAAAATAGGTAGGGTTGACAGGCATTGCACCCTGCTAGGGACTAATTTTTACAATGACCTGCCATAACCCTTGTCAGCATGCATGCCCTTCTAATTTTCATTCTTGCATGTCAACGAGGAAAAATTAGAACAAGTATGCATGCTGATGAGGGAATTTAGAGTTTAAATGTCCCTGAACAAACAATTAAGAACAACTGAGGTGATCATCAGGTATTACTAAGAAAATCACACATGAAAATCCCAGATTAACTGGAAAGACTCTTAGCAACAAATAGCAGGAAGTGCCTGTTTCTATGTATAAGTTCCTAAAAAAACTAATAAATAAACCTTCATTTCATACCAGAAATTTTACAGTGATAAATATAATTTCATAACACCCATAACCATTCTAATAAAACCTCCCAAAATATTTCCCTTTGATTCAGTACGAATACATGATATATATTTTACACAAAATTTATTATTCAGTCACACATTAACATTTTCGTACAGATGGTCATGACACTTTTTCAAAATTAGTGCCAATTTATTATTAGTGGTGTGCAAAGTACACAAGTCTTATTCGTAAAATGAAAAATAACGATCAACGTCGCATCTAAATGAAAATAGTGCCATGTACATGTACACGTGCATTATTGAAGAATTATCAAAATATAATAATTAAGTGGTGGCTCACAGCTCAGGTACACGTGTATAACAATAACTTAACATGTTCCTGATTCGCCCTGCTAGGTGAGGTTTCTCTCTTCTTATTTTACCTGTAGAAAATGGACTTGTGCTATCTGTGAGTCTGGGGTAACCTGGCACACTTATTTAAGCGAAGAAGTATTTATAATCAGCTGTTTTTTTACTCACTATCGAAGCCTGGAGTGTGGGCCGACATCTCCTCGTATTTTGAAATTCCATCGCTTTCTCAGCTGTTCATTGGAGGCAAATATGTGAAAAGAATCCCTAGACCTTCTTTTCTGGCTATTATTTGTACAATTGGAATAACAGAAGTGGAGATGAAGTAGCTTTTTCATCCAAACTCGCGACCAACAACAGAGCAAATAGTAACCTCTACGTAACCGACAACCCGGAAGCCTCGCTTTCAATCCAAGATGGCCGAAGTGCGATAATAGCGAATTGGGGTAGCGGCCCACAGAGTAGTCTATTTTTAGAAATGCTAATCTCAAATTTGGCGGGCAAAAACAATGGCGGACATTGGGTCAAATGAGGGAGTCAGGACTCGGGGGGGGCACTCATGTACCCGACGTAAATGAGATGTGCGGCGGTACCGGGAACAGGTTTGAGCTCAATTTGGCAAACCAAGTCTTGTTTTGGAGCAAATTAACTATCAATTCGGGTTGATTTTCATAAATTTAATGGAAATTCTGGTTAATGAAAACACCTTCACTACATTTTATTTTGCAAGCTGGGTCGTGCTCTGAAGACGACACCTCACATACCTCCCCTATATTATGCAAGCGGTGCCCCCCCCGGTTTGAAGCTCAGTACATACAGGTCGCCAAGCGGTGCTACAAACTACAAAGCTACGGTGGCAAATGTCGTACTTTTGACGACTAAAATTGAAGATATTGGAATTCAAATGAAAAGAAATGTATAGACTGATCATCTGTGCCTCTTCTAATGGATCTTGGGGTGATTTGAGAAAGTTCAAAGTGATTTTCAAGGCTTCAAGTGTTGACTAGCGACGAGTATAAAAGTTTGAATCAATGACAATGAATGAAAACGGAACCGCAAATTCACATTCATCTCGCTGAAACAACTGGCCAGCAATAACTGACATCATACAAGGACAAAATTACATCAAAGTAAGCCAAGTTTACTGTTAAATTTTTATTTAATTGTTTTGTTTTTAATCCATTGAAATCCTTGGAAACTCGGTCGCATGTGACCCGTTGCCGTGTGGCAGTTGATTCAAATATAAATCTTGTTTAAGAAAAAACCCTTGCTTGTATTAATAGTTTAAGAACTGGAATTTCATTTCCAGCTGCGATAGTTGCGTTCAGTTTTCTAGTTTTCGATTGTGAAGTTCATTCTTATTCTTGGAGATGTAAAACAGTTACTACTGACTACTGTCTTTAATAAAACAGCAAAGTGACAACTGTTTCATTGTTTGATTGTGCACAGTCTGATGAACTGCCTGATTTTTGCTAGTGTTCAGTAAACCAGAAATGGACTTTTTTCACAGGTTATAGCTATTTTCTCTCAGCTCCAGTCGATTATTAAGCCTTACTTGGAGATTTGCCGGGCTGTTCTTTTATCTGCCAAGCGCAAATTACTTACAGGATTTTCAAATTTTCACTTGAGCTCAAAGATGAATCAAACTCAAAGAAGTAAACAAACTCGTAGACTGCTATATCAAACGTTTTTTTTTCACCCTCCTAAACTCGAGGAAAAAATCAGGAGGGTGAAAAAAAACGTCTGATATAGCAGTCTAACAAACTCGGTGCACTTAATTGACTCTTGAGAGAACATGTGATTGTCTTTTTCAGTAAATTTCTTAGGTCATATTATAAACAAAAATAGCATGATTTGAACGTAATATTTATCACTTGATGTATTTATGCCAAATATCACTACAAAAATCTGCGTTTATGAACCAAAAGGCAAAACTTAGCTTCGTTCTGTGTACATCACACACTGCTGTAAACACGAAGTCTTATACAGATGAAACGGGAAAATAAGGTTACAAAGGAACCACATGTTCTGGTTTATATGGACTAATGGTTTTTCCTGAACATGTGGTGCTCACCAGTTCTTGCCTGTTATAAATGAGAAATAGCTGTTTCTACACTAGCAAGTAGCATTCGCTCGCCTTGTCCGCCAAAATTTTGTCGCATATATAATTAGCTATACAATATTACAAGCAAAAGAAGTCGTTGTCTTAGCCAATCAGGTGCTACTGATAAAATTTCGAAGAATATGATTGGCTGCAAGATGGCGGGAAAAGCTTTCTATAAATAGACTACTCTGTAAACTGATGGGCCAAACCCTATATAGTTAATAGTGGGAGATGGACACTTCTGGTTATGGACTTCTGATTGACGCTTGCACAAAATTTTATTTTGGAACAATGTGTCTCGTTTATTTTTTTTATTGCCACCCCACCTCCCCGGATTTCTAAAAGGCCCACCCCTAAATGAAGATAACCATATGGCATCAGAGTTTTGAAAATAGTACTTTGGTATCGTCCTGGGCCGGGTTGTTCAAAGCCCGATTAGTGTTAATCCTAGATTAACTCTGCACAGAACCTATTGGTTGTCATGGAAGTTAACCCTGGATTAGCACTAATCGGGCTTTGAACAACCCGGCCCAGGGCGTTATTTTATTTCTTCTTTTCGCATGACGCCCTGGCTTTTGGAAGATGAGTCCGAACACTAGGATATTTAAAGACCGTGTTTCGATAAATTGAGGAAGATGACTGTCGCAACCCAAGCTGTCGAAGTGCACGTGCACTTGCACGTCACAATTCGTGACAAACTACAGAAGTGCTGTAGTCTTGTCACAAACGACTGAGCTGAGCATTATGCACGGAACCTCGTATTGGTTCCTTTGTATGTAGGAAGTGAGGCATATCTCGGAAGTGGGCTATTTTTGAAACAATTATCCTGCAAGATCGCGCGGAATATCGACAGATACTTTGCCGACAAGGGCCGATAGGCCCGAGTTGGCTAAAATCAGGCGATATTCCGCAAGATAATTGTTTTATTATTCAACACATCGATAACAAAACACAAGTTTTACCAAAATACTCGCAAATGGTACATCTTTATTTCATAAAACGATTTTGGCGGGAATCTAGTGGCATGCGCGCGCTATGTTTGTACACAATTTTGGCGCCTTTTGCCGACTTTGAGCGAAGTATAAAACAGTTGAAAAAAGCCCTTAAATGCTCTTTTATTCGGATTCAGACTCTTACTCTTAGTTAAAAGCATTAAGTTATTTGAAATGTTAAAAACACAAGCAAAGGGAATCCAGTAGCTGCTAGTTTAATATTCACATGAAGATTCACATGAAGTGCTGCATGGTATACTTTTGGAGCCGTGCATGCAGGCTTTTGCAGGACTTGCTTCTTTGCCTTCGAGAAACGATGAATACATGTCGGAAATTTGCTGGAACTATTAAAGGAAGGTCAGTATCTCAGGACTGAAATTTTTGAGACACGGGGACATGAACACTTGCGATTTCTGACTCTGGCCAGCTATGCTGGCCCGAGAAAAAGAAACGAACGAACATGTATCACATTTTCGGTACTCTAAACGACCACGGCCTCACTGCCGCACTGGGTAAAATAGAACATTTTGGAAATCTGGAGATGTTATCTCGAACTCTGCCTTTTTGTCGCGAGGCGAGACTGGTAAAGGAACACCCCCATCGGCAATTTTCGGCTGAATATCCGTTCGGTAAAAGGTTGTATAAACATTTCGGTATTTCGAAAATGTTTGACTAAAATTGTCATAAAAAATATATAAACGGAAAACGTCGGAAAGGTTTTGCAATAAATTTTTAAAACATCGGCGGAAAGAAATTGCAAATTTGTCATTCAGTGAATCAATAAAATGTGAAAAAAATGTATATTGTATATGTAATGAATGCGGATTATTTCAAAACGCCTGCTATTAAACACTTTAGTTTTACGAATTTTTTTGGGCTCTATCAGATTTGACAACATATGTCGGATGTTTTGGAATAATAAGTGTCAAATTAACAGGATTTCCCTACTATTTCCTGTCACCGATCAAGAAAATTTCGAAATATTATGTTTTTGTCAAGGCACCGCCACACTTAATAAGATTCTTAAAGCCCCCTAATATTACCCTGGTTCCAGAGGTTTTCTAGAGAGGTACCCTATTATAAAACTTCCAAACCATTTAAGTCTCCTACAGTTTGAAATTCATTTCATAAGCATTATAAGTGCTTTAGATGTAATAAACATGGCATTTTGGGGGAAATTTTAAAGGCGTTTTGGGGAAAAAATTAACTTTAAATGAATATTACTGTAAAATAATAATCAAATCGACTTTTCATCAAAGGTGGATCCAGAGAGGGGTCCGGGGGGTTGCAATCCTCCCCTCCCCCCCCCCCCCCCCAATGACTCCTGAAGACAGACAGACGTTTTATTACAAAATCCTGGATCCCCCTTTTTCATCAAAGTTTAAATTATAAATCACAACATATTAAATCCACAACGGATGAAATAAAACAAAAGTAGTAAAGTTAAAATAAAATAGCTAGATTTCAACATAATCGAACTCAACAGGCACAAGGGCTCATAGGGGAGCTAGGTATTACTAGCTTTCACAATACACTAGCTCAGAAACAAATTACACAGATAAAGTTGTGAAGGCCAAGTCAGGAGCCCATTACCAGGAGTGTCCATCTCCCATGACCGGATTGAGCTACATGTATATTGAGAACAGATTTTGGGGGAACATGGGAGTTATTGTGCCCTCACTTTGAGAATCCAATCAAACCATAGTCAGGACAATGCAGTGGTAGTAAATCACCCCAAAGAACCACAAATCATTCTCAATCTTGATAGTGGCAGCAAGTGTGTATGGACTGCAGTGGAGTTACATGTAAATGATGTATTATACCTACACTACCAGAATCTTCTTTTGTTACTCTAATTTAGACCATTGTCTTGGGTTTTAAAAATATCTGAATGATAAGAAATGCATAGGCCCATGGCCATGCATTATAGACATGATATCGCTAGTCCGCCATGTTGGATCGTGTGCGATGCACTCTGGGATGGATATCTCAGTTATATAACAATGGGAAGTAATGGACTGCGCACATGAAATTAACCCTTTCACTACTAGAGCGGCCAAAAGCGGCCAATATGAAGCATGTACCTGGGAAAAATCTTTTATCCCTACAACCAAGAGCGGTGATTTGGACTCAAGCTGTTGCTTTAAAGTGACAAAAACACATCCTAATAGGTTGAGCAGGGGTAAAAGACAACCAACTGCAGGATTTCAAGGACTTCAGTGAATAATTATTTCATGTGTCTCAAAGCAGAAACACAACAGAAAAATCCTGTGAAACCCCTCACAAGGCCTACTAAAAGCACACCAAGTACTTTTCAGCCATCCTCAGAATTAACGATGTCCTCTAGCTCTCTTACAGTGGCTTATTTGTCCAAAATTGGAGTACATTTCATTGGAAAACCTACAGAAGAAACCATATTCACCACGCCGAGTCCGCAGAATTCTGCCGAATGGCATCATGGGGAAAGTTTGAGCCCTTGGTTTAAAAAGTCAGCAGTATTTAACTAGCCCAGGCTAGCCAAACTGGAACTAAGGGGGGAAGGTTGAGTTAGCACTCTGCATTTCACCAATTGAGCCCAAACGCGTCCAGGAGTGAAAGGGTTAATAAAGTTCACGGTTCCATTACTTCCTATTGTATAACTGAGATTACTCCATCCCAGAGTGCATTGCACATGATCCAACATGGTGCACTTGCGATAAGGTCTATTAAGGGTAGACCATTAGAAATAAGGGGGTGGCAATTCCAAGAAAAAATTGTGCAAGGAAAAATGGGCCCCCCAAAAAATTATAGCACTTATTTACCAAAAAAAGTATTTGTGCAAGAGAACAGATGGATCCAGACATATTAGTCTGAAAAATATTAATGCAGAGCTAGCATCGTCCAAAAACAATCGTGCTGGGCAGAGTTGTCCAAAGCCCGATTAGTGTTAATCCTGGATTAACTCTGCACAAAACCTATTGGTTGTCATGGAAATTAACCCTGGATTAGCACTAATCGGGCTTTGAACAACCCGGCCCAGAGCTAGAAGGGGCAAAAAAAATGTTCGTGTACAACCACCCAACCCCCCCTGATTTCTAGTGGTCCACCCTTCGTCTTTTAATCTCTCTGATCATGACGAAACGGTAAGTCTGTGATAATAATGAAAAGGGTTTCATTGGTATAGTAAAAATATCATCTTCTCCAAGACAATTTTCGAAGGTGCAGTCTAGTTTTAATTTTCTATATAAAATAGCAAAATATATAGTCGAGCGAAAGTAAATACCAAACGAACACACTAGTCACTACTACACTATGGGAAATTATTGAAATGAAAAGGCAAAAGAACAATGTGACATACCTCTAAGCCTTGTTCCAGACGATTTATCTCTGCAGTAGAGGAATTGAGGCGCTCTAACTCTCCCTTCAAATTCAAAGTATAGTGTGGTATAATTATATATTATGTGCTTCTCGTTTTACATATAAGGTTACGTGTATCGTGGATGCGAAAGGGTATTATTTTGGCGGCAAAGCTTTTTAACAAAGTTTCACCTTAACTCGAGGGTCCAAGGCTTCGTCAGTTTCTTCCTCGTCCTCACTGTTATCTGGAAAGACTTCTCTGTTCTCTGTATATACTGAAAAGGAAGCCATGTCGACGCCAAAATTGATTTGGTCATGCTCGACGCGACGACCGTCAGCAGCACAAAACGATTTTAATTTGTTGACATAAATACATTCGATTGTGCAGCCTCGATATGAGGCAACCAAACCCAGGGGCCTTTACGCGCCTGTTTTACGCTCCTAATCCAAGATGGCGTCGAAAAATGTCAAAAACAGTGAATGAGTCCATCATACCCAAGATTAAGACTGGTACTCCGTTTATTAAGATGGAAATATGCTTGGAAATGCATACTGTTCTTGTTGCTTGTTGTTTTCGTGATAGCTTCAGGGTCATTTGAACTAAAAACTTTCCAGAAATGGATATCTGGCTTACCTCACACATTAACAGAAGGTGAAATTGGACTTACAAAATGTCCCGTTTGTTATGGATTCAACGCTTCACTGTGCCGAAGTCTTCTTAGTGGAGAAATTACTGTGAATATTAATTCTCCTTGGACTGCAGAAAGTATCAAAGGTGTTTCTTACGGGAAATGGAAAAGAAAGAAAGTTGTTGTTAAATATCTTGGGACAAAAGCTGAAATTTCGAAACTCGATAAAGACGTTTGTCATAGTGCTGGAGAGAAGACTTCTTGTAATCTGCAAAGATACGTGTGGAAGTCAATGTTACACCCAACAGGATCTCTCCAACTGTAAGTAAAGTTGATTTTTAATTTTGTTATTAAGTTTTAAAAGTATTTTTATTTTTAAATGCAAAACTAAGGGGGTGTTTACATGATACCAGCTAGACGACAGCTATCACGTCACGTGATCATTTTTAGCCAATGAGCATGTGCCAAACTTTTGTGCTGAACTATAATGGCAGACAGTTGGTGAGGGGCAACCCTGAGTCAACTATCAGGGTCAATAGAAACCAAGAGCAAGAAGTCTAATTATTGTTGTAGCATAAGCAAGCCACCGTCCCTGATGTTCATACCTGGAAGTATGTGGATGACACGTCGATAGCAGAGGTTGTCCCGAGATGAGCAAATAGTCAGATCCAACATGCCGTTGAATCAGTTGAAAAGTGGTCTCGACAAAACAAGCTACAACTCAATGCTAAGAAATGCAAAGAACTTGTAGTCGATTTTAAGAACCAGAAACACGAATTCGATCCAATAACTTTGAATGGTAAAGATCTTAGTGTTGTTTCCCATGAGAAGATATTAGGCTTGCACATCTCTTCCGACTTGCAATGGAACACTCACATCAGTGAGATAATTAAGAAGGCGAACAAGCGTTTGTACTTTTTAGTATCATTGAAACGCTCTGGGGTACCAGCTAATGATATCTGTAATTTCTATTGCACTTGCATTAGATCTCTTTTAGAATATTGCGCGCCCGTTTTCCATCACTCGTTACCCAAATATCTTAATGACGACCTAGAAAGGGTACAAAAGAGGGCCTTGGCAATAATATCGCCTAAAATGTCATATGTAAGCAACTTGCAGCTATTTAAATTAGTAACCCTGCAAGAACGACGCCAGCATTTATGCCAGAAATTATTTTCATCCATTATAAGTTCTGAGACACATAAATTACATGGCCTCCTTCCACCTAGACATGTGTCCAAACATAATCTTAGGAAAAAGCGGACCTTTTATGTTCCTAGGGCCCGGACAAATCGTTTTAAATGCACCTTCATCCCGTCCATGTGTAATTCCTAGAGTAATTTTTACCATTACGATACACTATATTTTTAACTTATGTAGATATTGATTGTGTTTATTTTATAGCTTGTAACACTAGTATAATTATTGTGAATTACGCAATTCAGCCGTGAGGCTGCAATGTGATTATTATTAAACTATCTATCTATCTATCTATCTATCAACTTAGCAATCGAGAAAACTGTGAGGGGAAAAACAAGCCAGAAAGATTTTCTCTAAATGATTTTTGTATGCAGCATGCACATGGTCCACTATCAATAATTGATAGATGCTGTCTCGCTAGCCAATCAGATGGTGAGTTTGCCAATAGATGGTGGCTGGGTTATCCTGTTCATGCTTGGGTGATGACTAAGGGAGTTTACCATTTACACCGAAAAACTAGAAATTCTGGTTATGGTCATCATTATTTGTGTTCTGAAAAGTTTGGAAAATGTGTGATACCGGTGATACTTTTTGATCTATCCGGTGGATTTGTGTATCATTTTAATGTTTCTTTTCTGTTTTATTTCCCTTTTTATTTTGAATTTCTGACCAGATAGTTTGATGTAATATGGTACTAAAATAGAACCCAAGGACTGGTAATAATATTATTTGTCACTCTGATAGTGACATGACTCTCTTTGTTTTATCATTTAATTGCTTGGAACATGGCATACATAGAGGATATTACATGGCCACGCAGAGATACAGATTTTATCTTTGGCTGTTTATGAAATATCTTACGAGTGATCGCAGCGAACGAGTGGCCATGTAATGTTCTGTTTAATAATATATAATATTTTCAAAAGTGATATATTCACATGTGAAGATACATTGTACATGTATCATTGATATCACTTTTTAGAAAGAAATATATGTTACAGGTCAAAATTAACATCAGGTCTTTTTTTTCAACCTAGGTCATTTTTTTTCAACCTAGGTCATTTTTAAGGTTATACCTATCAATCATTCTAAAAAGGGATTTTTCAATTTTTTGGGATTCATAAAAAAAAGGGGTTTCCTTCTCCCAAATACTGACAACATACACAATATGTGGGAGGCGGTCCTGACAGATAACCACACACACAATTTATTATACTAAATAACCTCAACATGTTATAATGTTGTAAAGTTGCAAAGATACAATGTATGCTATTACACTGTAAGTGATATCCAATTTACTCAGACTGTTATTGCCCAACTCTGGGCACGAAAACCACACAACGTGGTAAGTGGAGACACTACATAAATATATAATAATCTGCAACATGAGAAACAATCTCAGTCTGATAATTTGATGTACTCTGCGGGATACGAAAAACCACAAAAAAAATCCACAGTATATGTGGTAAAAACTTAGTGGAAACGTATTTCCCAGCCCAATGCAGGAGTACTGACTTCTGAGGGGTGAAAGTCTGAATCTACTATAAAAACCGTAATGACTGGGCAATGTCAGGAAAACTGCTATAACAAAATTAAATCTTTGAAGAGTCTATAATTAAGGTTACACGTAGAGTCAGGACGACAAATGATGAAATGTAACTGACATGTCCTCAAGTACTACAGTTCCTGCCAAAACTTAGCTGACCATATAAGGATTGTATCCACAGGGATACCAATATGTACAGTCTTTAGGATAAGGAGCTCATTTCTCTTTTTCTTTCATCCAAAGAGAAATATCATTTAGTTTTTTTGGGGGGATTTAAAAAGAAAAAAATCCACCCACCCCTCCCCCTGCAAAATATTTTGACCACGCTCCCCTCCCTCTATGGTACTCAACATTCTCCTCCCGTAACCCATTTTCTCTTCTCTAACTCCCACAACCAACTTAGTAATTCACTCATTAATGACACCTCAATAATTACTACTTACTTTTGTTTCACTTTTTCGGTAGTGGGACTCAAACCTGCAACCCTTCGCTTGGAAGAATGTCCTTGGAAGACCAAAGCTTTACCAACTGCGCCACAGAGACTTGCATTGGAAATCCAGTCACGTTTTTGGAATAATATAGCTTTCCTAATGGAATTAGTTACTAGTTCCCTCTCGGCCACTTAATTTTATTCAAAGCATGTGCACTACTAACATTGCCGAGTTGCATGATTAGAAGTGGGATATTGTGAACCAAACAGACTTTAAAAGGGAACTAAAAGAAAGCCAGAGAATAGGATTTCACCTCTCACTTTATATTTAGAAGAAAGTTTATATGGAAGAGTGAAGCGATATCTGTAAAAAGCGATGAAAGAAGATAATCTCCAACACTGTTTGATATAGACTGCAGAACTCTCGTCTCGACGATTCGCATTGGTGTTTGACAAGAAAATTATGGAATTAAGCCTGTCAGCAGGTACTCAAAACTTTATCAACTGTCACAGTGTCAGTTTGTTGCATTGTGCCGTTCTCATGACCATCAATAAAATGATTACAAGCATATACTATTATAGTAAAAAAACAATTCACCAGCAAGCACCATAATGTCCCTAGATAACATTGATAACAGTACTGGAATTAAGTGGATCTTAATTTAATACAGATTTCCGCAATATTGTCAATAATTACATGTATATTTTTTGCTCAATGCTTCAGCACTCAGCTGAGGAAGATGAAATTAAATTTTGTGACAATGATCGACTGCTACCAACATTAAATAAAACCTTTAACTTATCGGACTCCACTCACTAATACACTGCAAAAGGTCGATGTGGTTCGTGCAATCTCACACTTAACATTAACCGAAGTAAAACCTTTCAAAACATTTGATTCTGTAAGCATCTCGATTTCTAAAAGAAAATGTTATTGGTGTGATCTCAAAACAAAACAAACACTGCAGAGTCATTGATTATTCAAATTCAAGGCTCAGACCTCATTACCTTTGAAAACGGATCAACAAGATTTGAGAAGCTTATTCCGAAGTGTTTCTTGTTCTATTCAGTTTTAACACACAAATGGCCGTGCTAGCGAAGTGAGACTTGAGAAGCTTATTCCGAAGCATTTCTTGTTCTAGTCAGTTTTAACACACAAATGGCCATGAAGTGCCATTTTAAAGGAAATATCGCTGGGGATATTTTCCCAATTAGCGTTGTAATAATTTTGAACAGTACTGTGTGTATGTATGTGGCCGCGGTCATGGCCACATCCAGCCATGGACGCGGAATAATTTGACCGTGGCTTACTGCAGTAAAACCGTGGCCACACTGAGGTTTTACCGCGGTCGTTACACGCAGTAAAGCCACGGTAAATGTGTCAATAATTTCAGGTGGTACTGTATGTGGACAAAAACATGAGTGAACTGTACACCTACTATATGATTATTTCCCTGCACAACACTTATTTTTCATTAAGTACAATAAAGTCAAAGTAACAAAAATACTGGGGCAACTGCAGAATACCCTACGCAAGTACTATATGCTTCAATTGTCCTGTGAACTGATAGAAACCCTACCCCTACATTTAAAAACACCCAGACCGTCAACAACAGGTACTTGCTATTATTTAGGGTGTTTAGAGTTAGTCACTAAATAACAGACTGTAATCCTTCTTAAAAAGTCCTGCATGAGAACTTAACAATACAAATCCTAACCCTTCATGTACATTTTAAAAATACCCTAACCATCAGTAAACATAAGTTCCCAGGTAAGCCAAACCAAACCACTAAAGAAATGAACAACACAGACAATTAGGTAAGGTACATGTATTTTTATTGCAAAATATTTCTGACAGTAAAAATTGATATCTTCTTAAATTGCTGCAATACCATCCTTGACCTAAACACAAGGAACTATGAAAAAGTCATACTTGTTTAGGAATTTTGAAAGGTTGAGTTTGATTTGACCTAAGTTGATTCAATTTGACCTACAGTGTAGGTTGAAAAAAAAATGACATTGAAAAAAATGACCTAGGTTTAATAAATTTGACCTGAAACTAAATTTGACCTGTAACATATACACTGGTATTTCATCAATAATTACATATTAAATTCCTCTATTTTTCATTAGCCAGACCTGTGACTGGCATTATTAATACATTTAAAAGTTTAATCTCAATCTGCAAATAGCTGCTAAATCTTTTGAGATATATTATGTTTATAAACCATAGGCCCTCTGAGGCCTTTTGTTTACTGAAAGAAAAAGAAATGAGGAATTGAAAACTGATCACTAATAGCTGCCATTGTTAAAAAGGTCTAATTTGACATACATATAGTTTGCATGCATGTGGCTGTTGAAAATTGTAAAAACAATATAAATTTTAAATAACAATAAATTAAGTAGTAGATAAAATATGAGCGGGAGATCTGTATGGGCGTTTACAACGGCGAGCCGCTTTGGCGAGAATATTTTATCGTACTTGTGAAATGAATAGACAACTCAAAGCCATTGATATGCACAACATAAAATTTTAACCTTTTATTTCTCCCACCTTGCTATCAATGTGGGATGAATTAGTTTCTCACAAAAACATATTCCACATCGAAGAGACAATGTGTATGCAATAAGACAGCAGAGCGTAGCATGCAGAAAAACAGGTCCCACATGGAATAGATGGTGTGTACATAATAAGAGAGCAGATGTACTTTGTCATCTCACCTGTCCCGGGATAGGGGAAGTCAGTGATCGGTCGTGAGACTTCCCTCACTAGCTTAGCTAGTATTCTGTACCTGATACAGAATACTACTAGAGCAATAACGGACCATTGGGTCTGTATCACAGACTTTGGGGTCTGTATCACGGACCATGGGGTCTGTATCACGGACCATGAGGTCTGTATATCGATACAGAACCTGATGTTTTATTAATCATGTGGTGTCATTCAGCACATGGGATTGGCTAGTACCCTTATGAATTATCAATGAATTTTACAAATAATAATATTATTTGGGACCAAGTTTAGGTTTTGAAAACATGTTTACAGAAATATTGCTACTGTTCTCTCAACTAGTGCACTAAAGAACTATATAGACTGCCCATCTCGTCGTTTTATGGAAAGGGTTCAGGAAATTTATGGAAAGAAGGGTGCAGGTCATTTGTCAGCAGTGCAAACAGTTCATCTAATGACTACACTCCATATCAACCAAGAAATTCTCCTGTTACAGGTATTAAACTCTGGAAGGTGCATAATTTAAATAATCCAATCGAATGGTAACTTCCAAGTTACATGTACATGCTGGTGTTTGTTAACATTATTGTTAGTGTGTTCAATGTTTTTTTTTTTTAACAACTGTGAGCATTTAAAAATAATATTGGAAAGAATCTTAGATCAGATGTTGTAAGAGTAATGGTCGCTATTATCCTAGTGGCCATGGTCACACTATTGTGATAAAAAGTGCTTCAGGTATTTCAGTAAGAAATTGGGTTCTGAAGGTCAAGATTTGTAAATAAATATAGTATTATTTTGTTTCCTTTGGTGGTTAGCCGTGCATGAAAATTTGCTTTAAAGAATTCAAGAGTGAAACACTTTTTATTAATTATCTCAAAAAGTATCTATATGTTTGTTTGTTGAGGTTTTTCCACAAGAGGATGGTTGGCCATTTCCAAAGTATTATGGTGTGTGTGGGAGAGTAATGGTTGTTGAGAATGCTGGTCGGCCTCTCTCAAGTTTCCTTACTAAACCATGGGGTGTACGTGCTAAGCTTGCTATTGACCTTATAAGGCTTGGTCATCAATTGACTGTACCTCACGATAACTGGGCATTGTACATTGGTGACGCGTCAGCAGAGAACTTTGGTGTGTCAGAGACTGGAGACATAAAACTTCTTGACCTTGAACATGTCATTGTTGTAGATCTGAAGGAAACTGATCATTTACATGGTAAATTCAGTTCTACATTATTATTATTATATTACCTGGTCTTGTATGCACACAAAACCCACTTTGAGGTCTTGTAAAATTGTTTATTTATGCTTGGAAAAGAGAAACAGCATATGCTAGTGGATTGAGAACACCAAATTCAGTAAAATCTGATGTTCTGATTAGAATAATAATATTAACTATGGCACATTTCTTCATTGTTTATAATGATGTTGTTTTTAGACTTGCAAGCTCCAAAATTGTCTACTAACGTTTGTGTTGAATATGTAAATTATATCAAAATGAAATATATTTCCAAGAAAGTTTCAACAAATATTTTGCTGATTTTTTTGTTTTTCTGAATACAGTGGTAATTTTTGTTTCTGTTTTAAGGCAAAGTGTAGCTTATCTGATGTCCTCAAAGTGGGTGTGTCCTATGTTGGTGTTTGAATATTATTCATTTCCAATTCAATGAAAAAGTCTGTAGCCTGATTGCTGAGTGACAAGCACAGACAGAGGGGGAATGAGCAGATAGGGAGAGGCTAATCGATCTATCAATTTTACCCAGTTCTATGGATAAGTCTGTTATTAACTTCAGTGAATAAGCCAAATCCTACCAAAATATAATGATGAATACTCGTTTTTTTTCTAACTACAATTTGTTTTTCTAAAAAGAGATTTTTTGGGGGGGAGGGGGGGGGTCATACAAAAAAAGGGGTTTAGTTGTTTAGGGGGGGGGGGGGGGGGCAATTAAAAGAAAACAAACATTCCCACAAAATGCTGTACTCGGGAGACTCCCCCTAAGATGTGAAGCAAAATTCAGAAGCATAAATTACAGGATAAAGCTATTAACACAAGAAATAGAGAAGTTAGCAAATTTATTGTACAAAGAACAAAGTACTCAATACCCAAAACCTGTTTACTGGTGTGAGAAAATAAATGGCATTATATCCCATCTTGGCTACAGAGATATATGGTCCAGTAGCATGAAACAAAACAAAGGCTTATCAATATTGAAAAACAAGTCTACTAATCCGGGACACGGATTCCTCGGTCGAACTGGAATTTAGGTTGGTTTTTGAGGGGAGGGGACTGGGGAACCAGAGAAAAATACTCGGAGCAATGGGTGAAATACCAACAAACTCAACTTGTATGTGGCATCAGTTTGTGGAAATCGAGCCTGGGCCACAGAGGTGAGAGGCGAAATGCTTAAACAATGCACCACCCTGGCTCCCTGAATATACCTTACAAAGCTTCGAATCAGTAACCACTCTTTACAAATAGAAAAAGGCAGACATGCCAGGCCTTATGTAAAGCCTGAAGACAGAAACTGTCCCACTTGTTTCAAGAAAGTAGAAGATAAATATTGCACTTTTTATCCAAATGCTCAATATATGTAGATATATGACTATAATGCACTTATCAGCAGCCATCCTGGGGGGGAACCCCCGGCCATTTGTACAATGATGTCAACCAACCCCCCATACCCAAGGGCAGGATTTTGTAACAAAAAGCTACCAATAATTCCTACCCCCGGGGCACTTTAGAGTACTATTTGGTCATTCATTCAGCAGTAAGTTTAATTGCCTACTTTTACACATAAACACATACACATAGACATAAAATTTAAGCAAAATAAACAAACCTTTTCCATATTCTAACTCAGACTACACTTCGACGTACTGGAGTATAATGTTCCATGTGCTCTGAAAGAAGAAATTGCCGACCAATTCCTTGCAAATCCTGTGGGTCAGTACCCGCGGGTAATCTCGAGGAATTGGAAAGTGCAAAAAGCATCCAGTCCCAGGATAAAAACTGGCTACAAATGTGAACAAATCCCCTGGGATGCCCGCGTATGTCCCGGCGTCAGCCCCCTGGGATGGCCACTGATAAGTGCATAATTCCTAAATCCTCCAAGTAATTTTTTTTTTAAATACACCAAAGTTCATATATGACTACTTTTGCATACAATCTTACATGATCAGCCATTAGCCATAGTATAATGCCTTGAAGTTACTAGTACAATCACTGTTGATTGTTATTAGCAATTATTCCAATGTACATCTTTGTACGAGGAGCTAATAAAAAAGGTTTAATGTTGTTGCCCCCCACCCCACCACCCCCCCCCCCCCCCAAAAAAAAAAATGCTTTCTTTCTTTCGATCTCCTCTTCCTTACTTGCCCATCACTGTTCCCTCCTGGAGTTCTCAGTCACCTATAGGGCGACAAGTTCACAAACACAAACACTCCCCCACTGTAGTCCCTGGTTATGGCACTCTTACACAAGCTGACACTCAAATATACCTACATGTAGTTAGGAAAAAAATACCTAGTTAAAACAATGACCTAGTTGACTTAGCACTCGGGATTTCACCAATTGAGCTCAAACACGTCCGGGTGTGAAAGGGTTAATCTAGAATACCAGTTGTAGCAAAACATAGTAACTATTGTTCTGGTACGGGATAGGGGTTTCAACCTTGGGGGGTGGCACATACTCGTATAGCCTATATATCGGAGTACCCTCCTTCCGGGGGAGGGGGGGGGGGGGGTGAGGATTAATGGCCCTACGCCACACCCCACCCAGTTTTCCGGGGGTGTATATACATGTACTAGTATTGTTGTTTGTCAGAAGTAGTACTTTTCGCAACGTTATACGTTAACCCAGCAATCCCTCTTTTTCGATGAGATGAAAGAACAAAGCCGTGTATGGGAGCATTTAGCCTTCACGTTCGAAACGTCAGCTGCCATATCCAGCTGAACGGAGAAAGCAGAAACTGACCAATCACAGCGCGTTTCGATGTAGGGCCGAGCGGCCCTCGCCCCAGCTCCATTCATACAAAAACATGCGCGGTTCAACGAACGATTCAAAGAAGCTTCGACTCGCTGACTCGCTTAAAAGGTCTAAGTGGACAGTTTTTTTTAATAGAATTAATACTTAGAATTACCTAGGTAATGCAAATGAAGATAGTACTCATTTGACTTGTGATGTCAAGTAACGGCTGTGAACTGCTACGATTTAGACTTTTTGCTGCATGCTGCAAGATCGTGAAGTTCGTTTGCTGGTGAGTGGAGTGGGCTAGTCTAGATCTTCCTTCGAGTTTGAACCGGGATTTGAATCATTCACTCTGACTCTGTCCTTCAGAAGTGCACAGAATCTTGAATGTAAGGAGCTAAACATCCTGATGGTCCAATCGACGTCTCTGTCTGGCCTGTTAAAGGTAGAAACGGCAAGCTGTGCTGCTCTTACCAGAGTTGGGTCTTTGATGACCGGGAATAATTCATGCGGGTTCTGGTCGTGAACGTATACGTAGAAGTTGTATTTTTCCTGGATTCCGCTTGTCAGAGCACTTTGAAGGATTGGATTATCAGATAATAAACTCTTGAAGTCAGATTGAGTCTTGTTTCTACCAGCTGGAGTTGGCTGAGCCACAACATGCACTCGACACGGACCATGGAAGGATTGAAGAGAGCGTGATTGATCAGGTGAGTCTGGGACATGTACCGTTTTCCATTTGTCGTCTTTTACTTCCAACAGGGGTGGCTTACAAACATCCAATATAATGCTGTCTTGACTCAGTTCACATCCCATTACAGTACAGAAATTTATTGTCAACTTCTGCATCAATTCTTTGCCTATTTTTTTGTGTTCGATGTACATTTGATTTCTTGTAAATTTTGTCTGGAAAATCTCTCTGGTCACGCGCTCATCATACCTCTGCCATTTGATCACATTAACACTTACATCGTTGTCGACTTTCTTGTCTAGACTAAAACTAGAGAGATGAATGTTTCCTTTTGGACAGCTCTGTGTATTTTTCTTTAATTGATCACTGTATTTGGTGGCATTTTCATCTGTGATAAAAACTGGCCCATCGCTAGTTGGGTAGCCCTCCTGTGCTGAACGTAAGAAACATTCTTTCAGAGGCTCGATTTCGTGTTGATTCTCTGCCTGTATTCGGTGTGGAACTGGGGTTGTGTCACTGATGTGCTCTTCATTATCCTGAAAATTATGTAAGAGCCAGTGATATTTTCTTTTGCTTTAATTTGAGGTATAAATACAACTAAAATTTGCAAATTATATTTACGAACAGTAAAATTATATACATTGTATACTGACCTCCACCTGGTTTTCACTGCCTGTGTCTCTTAATTCCATCTTTGTTTCTTGAAATGGTATATGCTAATTGTAGAATATAAATTTAAAAAATTATATTCAAATATAAACTGCTATATCTTCAAATTCTCTGCATAATTCTTATTTAATGTATTTTAATTTAATTTCCATATGTAATTTTGGTAGATGTTAAATGTCAGCAGGGATGTCAGAGATTCTTCTAGGCCAGGTCTAGAATATGCTATTTTTTACTGATAAAAAGTGAAACTGTATGTACTGAAGAAAACTGGAGCTGCTGGTTTTTTTCATGTAGCTCTTCAGTACCAAAAAAAGAGCATCTACTGGTACAGAGTACTGGCTGATAGAATATGCTAGCAGAATCTCTAAATAAGTGCACCAGAAATTTGGAATATGACAAAAAATATGAGATTGCAACAAAAAAAATTCTACGATAATTACAATTAATTACCTCCTGTTTCTTCTTGTGATAATTTGGTTCAACCCCAAGCTTTTTCTTTGCTCTACTGGCTGATGATGTCCTTTCATTGTCCTCATTGCTTGAAATTTTGAGCCACTCATTGCAGAATTGCTGTTCCAGAACTCTCTTCTGGTACTCTACTTTTCCTGTCTCCCCTGTCTTACCACCGCTATAGATGTAGTTGCCCTGCTTCCCCTCTTTATGCTTTGTTTCCATTATCCCATCACTAAAGTTTCTCAATGACAATGACAAGCCAGCTTGATTAGCATCATCATGTGCTTTCTGGATGTAGTACCCCATGTAAGCAACCAGATGCTTAATTGTTGCCGTAACAGACAGAGTTCCAAAAATCAAAACGAAGTTGTACCCTAATAAGACACGTGCATTAACATCATACATTGCACGAGTTGTTTCCAGAGGTGTATGTAGAACTATTTGAAAGAGCCTATGTAAATGTGAACAAAAGTCAGATAGCACTGCAAGTGTGACTCCTGTGAAACCAGCTTCAATAAGTAGTTGAGGTGCCTGTGTGTAAAAGGCCAAAACACCTACTTGATCAAACTTAACATCCCATGTGTCTGTTTCCTTTCTGGCTACCTTCTGTACCTCATTAAACCACCTTTCCTTAGCACCAAAGCTTTCGGCTATAACCCCTATCCGTCTAACAATAGTCTCTGTTGCCCTTAAACACTTGTGCATTGTCCCAGGGTAAAAGTTAGTCAAGTTAATTTCGGTCACATTCTTCTTCCCAGTGTATCCACAATGTGTCTTTGCAAATTCCCTTCTATTCTGGGGGTTGTCTTTCTTATTTCCTAACCAGCCTTTGAAGTCATTTGTCATTTCTTCTGCTTTTTCAACAGTTCTGGTGGGTTCTGCACAGACAGTTGTCATATCACCAAGCTGGGTCTTGTGCTCAGGGGCCTCTGTAATGGGATACATTGAAGCCTGAGAAGATGCTCCAGTACTGGTACTCCGACTGGCCTCATCAGCAAGTCCTCTGACAATGATTTCAATATTCTTGTTCAAGATGGGGTGCTTTATTTCCTTCAACTCCTTAAGCTGACTAAAGACAGTGGTACCAAACCTGCTAACATGCCAATAATCATCAGGGCCAAGCCACTGACATACTGTTATTATTGTTGACATGAGATTATTTGGCTCTACAAGTTTCATTCTTATGGCTGTTTCTCCCGTAAAATATTTGCTCCATATCATCCATGGAAACGCATCAGTGTAGACATAGACAAGCAGCTTCTCATTTGGGATAGGAATTGCATTATTTACTCCACCTTGGGATAAGAACCAAGTTAAGGTCTTTGATATGTTTACATAGGCTGCCACCTTCTCATCTTTTTCTATGAAATTCAGTTCTAGGGTTTCCTTTAGATCTCTCTTCGATTTCTGCAGTTCATTGGTCATATCATCCCTTGGTACAAAAACATTTACTCCAAGAACTGCTTGAAGGATTTTACCAAGATGACTACGTAGAGTCTGGGAATAGGACTGTTGACCAATGTTATAACTATTAACCATTTCTACTGAAAACTTGAGAAAAAGATCTTTGTTTTCATTGTAAATTGCTGGCATCAGCACTGTTTTGAGGTAAAGCTGGCCCTCATCAGACCCGACGATAAACTTTGTTAAATCCTTAGAGGTAAATGTATGCAGTATTTCTGCTTCTCCTGGTGGAATATGTAAGTCGTCAATGAACTTAGTGACCCTCTTAATGATTAGCTTCATCGTGCAGGATTGCTGCTGCTCATTTAGTGGTCTTGGATGTACTTTATGCATGCATCTAGTTGTTTGGATGTGGCTAGCTACTTCGGGGTAAAAGGTTTTCACATTTTCTATTAGAGTTTCAAATTCAAACCAGAGTTTAGATGTGTTAATTTCTCCAGTTGACCGTGAGGGCTGCTTGCTTTTCTCTTGGAGAAATTTGAACACAGTTACATGTTTAGCCAGGAAGGGAAGCACAGAAATGAGCTCAGCTGTTGTGAGGGACTTGATAAATTCCTTGATTCTGCTTGACCGGTTATGAGATGGAACTTGTAAGAAATCAGTAGTGGCTTGTTGAGCTGTTTTCATCTGTTAAAAAATTATTGACAGTAATAAAGTCGAATTTTGTTATAGTAATAAGAATGTTGAGAACTTTTTTCTTGGTTGGCTTTTGCTGACTCGCATAATTTATCTTTCCAGTTCATGGACGGGGGAGGGGGAAATTAATATTTATTTTTGTTTTTATTGTTTCTTGGAATCACTTATCAATTTTCAAATATTCATTACACAAGCTGTGTTCTGTGTCCGACTTCTTATAATCTGGTTGAAGTCCACCTCCTGTTGTAGTTTCGCCTTTTTTGTAACATTGCTAAACAATGCCGTATCTATTACTATTTTCGTCGTTGTGCGACCCTGTAAATTCCAATTCGCGTTTCGTAAATTGTACTTAGCCGACCGTTAATCAAAATATAGTCCAGTCAAGGCGGTGAAAGCTTTGAATGAGACTCATAGAGTACGCCTCCAGACGCGCGCGTAACTTGAAACTTCCAGGGTCGCACTTCAACGACGAAAACTGTAATACAATTGCAATTAATTTATAAGTCACTCAGCCAAAGAAAGCTTTGTCAGTAGTAAGTAAAAAAGCGTATATATTTGTATAGAGTGATTGTTTTGATTCACACGATTACAGGTTGGCTTCTGAAAAGATAACAAGGATAATTATAATGATAGCCTAAGGGGCCGTCGACATATTCGAAATGCCCCGCTTAACGCACAACGGACGTTAAGGTCAGACCCCCTCCCCCCCTCCCCCTTAACGTCCACCCATTGTTTTATGCTTTTGTTAGGTCAGGAAAAACAGTAATGAAATACACGGGAGTTCACTTATAAACAAAGTATAAAACAAGCTTAAAGCTTTAATAGCTGCAACTGCACAGTCAGTCAGTACCGGCTTGAATTCCCGTACGAGCTCATTTCGGATCTTGACTAAAATACTCATTCGGAGTTTCACTTACCTGGAGGTTTGAGGTATTTCATGATACTTCTAATCAAAAGACCTTGTTGAAATTTCCGGGAAATTCAACAGAAATTGCGCTCTAATGTAGATCTAGCTGACTAGAAACGTTTGATTAAAAAGTGTACTTCTATTGATGAAAAAGTGTTTGTTCTAAATGCCCCACACTAACGTCCATGCCCTTACCCCCTCCCCCCCTAAACGTCCGTTGTGCGTTAAGCGGGGCATTTCGAATATGTCGACGGCCCCTAAGTGTCCGTCGCGTTGAGAGTGAATTTTGTCTTACCTCTTGTTTTGGCGGACGGTGTTCAGGAAATTTTTCGTAGTGTTTTCTCAGGCTCCGGTCATGTGTGTAGTTCACTGGACAATTCCAGCACTTGAATGACATATCCATCATTCGACAATGTAATTGATACAAGGGAAGCGTATAAACTTCAGTTATTTTAAAGATAATTTGCAGGAAACCAAACGAGTAAACCTACCAAGTGCATCCAACACGGTCGTAGCTATTGTAGCCTAGCTAGTATCACGCGTTAAAGCTAGGTATACAGACTATGCGTTCGCTGGACGTTCAACATAATCACAATACAGATCTGTTTTTACCCTCACTTTCTTTTAAGAGTTCTATTATACTTATAAAAGACAAATAAGTACTTGGATTTCAGTTTTCTTTTATAAAAATAGAGGGTAAACAAAAGAAAACATGAACAGACGTACTCGGAAACAACGCTCGACAATCTCATTCTTTTATTGAACTTTTTGTCAAACCAACACAACACTGTATCCATTTAAGCATACATAAATGCCAGAGTAAACTAAAGGCATGTCATTGTGAGTGTTTTGGAGTAGAAAAAACCATGAAAACATCGCAACATCCATGATGTTTGACTCACCGTACGATCGACAATTTAAATACCGCGCAGAATCAGACTTTTGGAGACTGGGATGAGGGCCGCACCATTTTGAACAATAATCCTTTGCGCGCGCAGTTCTTCGTACAGCTGGATACACGCGGCTTCCAGTCACCGCGGTTACCATACCTTCATTGACTTTCAGTTGATTATACCAGTGATTTCGGTATTGTATTCCTCATTGCAGCAAATTCAGTAGAATGGAGCAAGGAGGATAAGTGTGACGTCACCAGGGCGAACTGCCTGTCTTACAGCCCCAGCGACATGTGCAAGGGAGGCAGCCGAGATCATAATTACTATGCAATATGCCGAGGAGTCCTGGCGGATGTGGCTTCAAGGAAGGGACTTCTCCATTCACCACCAGTACGGCCAAATTTTGGAGCAAAGTTGAAAAAAATGCTTCAGAACTGCGTCAGTGGTAAGAATGCAGAACAAAGAGAGGACATTTTATGGAAAATTAGTGGACTTCTGAAAGAAAGTCTAGACTGATAAGTAGAGTTTCAGATGAGTTCAGAGAGACACTGTAATCTGAGGTTAGCTAATGCGGTGATCAGGCCGGCTTATCTGGCGACCCTTCTTGACTAACTACACTGCGTTTTTCCGCAAAAAAACGTGGAAACTTACAATGGCTCCAGTGGCTGGTAGCTAATCATTTTATACTTAAGTTAGCTCCGTAGGTGCAAATCAAAACTAATTCACCAGCATGTAGCTAGGTTTCAAAAGCTTCAGACCGCAAGATCATTTTCAGCAGGCACACACCATCTACTTCTTGCTTTTCTAAAAAGAAATTGGACGACTTTATCGCTTTGCTCCACGCTGATGGCGTAGGAGGATGTGGGAACTAGGCCAGTACTGTCATTGCAACCCCGTGATGTTATTGATTTTATTCGTTAAAATGTGATGTCCGTTATGCCAAGCTTGTTGCTTATTCAGCTTCTAATATAAGGAATGTATGGAATATTTTGAAAATTTAAAACTACTAAAATGGTCAATAAAGTTGGCCTCGTTAGAATTAATATTAATGCATTATTTTTGAATTCTTGATTTTTTTTTTCATCCCGCATTCTTTCATATGGGGAGGAAAAAATCCAGAATTGCCGGCTCAAACTCAAAATAGTGCTAAACAGGACTAGGGTGATGCGCCTTTAGTTAGGCAATCACGTGGTGGTACTAGATGGCAAAACATTACTTCATTTATTTAGCGGCACTTGTACGAGAGCGATAGTGTTATTAGCAAAACCTGTTTGTAAATGCTGTTTTCCACCTCCAATCGATTGTCGATCTTTCTAAAATAGCGTTTTAAATTTTGTTTGCCACCCAGTAAAGCTTTTCCCGTGGAATCACGAGCTCAATTGATTGGTTGTTAGCTGCAAAAGGCCTATTTCATTTTAGTACCATTTCAATTTTTTTATAAAACCCATACATTCTTTCTGGCTGATCATTAGCTTGGGCTGCCTGTGGTGGTCTGGTCGTTGAAATTGTTGGATATCAGCTGATAATTGCAGAATTAAATGATATGATTTAACGAATCATCAAGTATCATGATTTAAAAGTTTTCTGTACACCAGGCGGTGTGCGCTCTACGATCGCTATGCTTGATGGATATTGATTTTACTGTTCGTCGAGTGAAGACCAAGCTGTGTGCTCTTGCTCGTACGGAATTATTGGATGCAAATGGTACTACTGTGGTCGAACTCTTATCTTGAGGTTAAAGTCAAAGGTTAAAGTTAAAGTCTTCATTAATACTTTGCTTTTGAAGTGGATAGGATAACCTAGCATGCATGAGACGTACGTTTGAGCGAAAATATGTTACCACAGGTCTTGAAATACACCGCCAACTGTACAAAGATCAATGTCGTGCATACACTTTGGCATTAAATTCTGCCAAGTCAGATTACTTTAAATCGAAATAGTAAATTCTGATCAGAAGAAACTATTTGCAATGATTGATGGACTGTTTAAGGTCAAGCCAACTCCTGTATTGCCCTCATGAGTTACCACAGTCTTTAGCTGAGGATTTCAGTTGCTAATTCTCCTCCAAAATACAATCGCTAAGAGACAACCTGTTGAGTTCTCATGTGTCGTCTCTTCACATGATATGTCTGTTGCTATAGCGGATCCGGTACCATGTCGATCCCCACTTAGTTAATTCGGTGTTATTTCTGAAAACGACGTCAAAGAAATTATAAAACACTCTAAATCTAAAACGTCTATACTTGATCCAGCACCAACACAAGTCATCGAGCAATGTGCTGATGTTCTCGCCAAACCAGTTATGCAACTCATAAATGCCTCGCTGTCTTCAAGAATATTTCCAACATCTCTCAAGAAAGGCGTAATTACTCCATCTTTTAAGCGAAAAGCTAAGAATACTGATGAATTCAAGAACTGTCGTCCCATCACCAACCTAGCTTTTCTTTCCAAGACTCTTGAGCATGTTGCTGCCACTCAAACAATGAACTATCTCATTGAAAATAATCTTTTGGCTAAGTCGCAGTCTGCCTATAGAGCATTTCATAGTACAGAAACAGCACTTCTTCGTGTATTCAATGACATCTTATCAGCCATTGACAAACATCAGGAAGTTGTACTCGTTCTCCTGGACCTTTCGTCAGCATTTGACACTATCGACCACTCACTGCTGCTGAAAAGATTACACGATCATTATAGAATATGTGGGACAGTGCTTAAATGGTTTCAATCCTTTTTAATCGTACTCAGAAAAAATTGGTGATGTTACATCGTCTGACAGAACATTGCTCTATGGTGTCCCTCAATCTCCGTTCTAGGCCCTCTTGTTTTCACTATTCTTTACGCCTATGGAAGATGTAATTACCGCTCATGGCCTCAGATGTATGATGTATGCTGACGACACACAGCTCTACATTTCTATCGACTCTACGCAAGATCGTCCTACTATGTTATCAAGAATTGAGTTGTGCATGAAATATA
Organism: Actinernus sp. WN-2022; assembly: GCA_030867875.1. Taxonomy (NCBI): domain Eukaryota; kingdom Metazoa; phylum Cnidaria; class Anthozoa; order Actiniaria; family Actinernidae; genus Actinernus; species Actinernus sp. WN-2022. The sequence goes on from JAOWCC010000577.1 coordinate 123,643,921, forward strand.
TCATTTCGTGTAATGCAAATGGCCTTATATGTAATCCTGACAAGACCGAGGTTCTCCATCTTACATCTAGGTTCTGCAAGCAGCGTCATGAGATTAGTCTCAATATGGACGACATCACAATTGCCCCCAAACTGACCGCGCGCAATCTTGGAGTTACTGTAGATCCTCATCTCCAAATGACCAATCACATCAAGAACACTTGCAAATCTGCTTATCTTGCATTGAGAAACATAGGAAGGATTAGGAAATACCTTGAACAGGACAACTGCGAAAGACTTGTACATGCGTTTATTTCGTCCAAACTCGACTCTTGTAACAGCCTATTAGCTGGGTTACCATTGACAGAAATCGATAAATTCCAACGTGTGCAAAACGCTGCTGCAAGACTAGTGGTTATGGCTAAGAAGAACGATCACATCACCCCCATCTTAATACGTCTACACTGGTTGCCCGTCAGAGCTAGAATTGCTTTCAAGATCTTGCTGCTGACGTATAAATCTCTCAATGATCAAGCACCTGAATACATCAAAGAGCTTTTGACTATATATAAGCCTAAACGTAACTTAAGATCATCTACACAAAGTCTACTTGTCGTGCCATCTTCAAACTCAAAGAATTATGGTGACAGAACGTTCATGGCAACGGCTCCAAGACTCTGGAATTCTACTCCCATACATATCCGCTGTACAGAAACTTTAAAGATATTTAAATCATTACTTAAAACGTATCTTTTTAGCAAATATTTTTCTAGATAAGTTTTCATTTTATTTTATCTCAGAATTATGTAAGAGCGTTGAGACTTTGTGTAGCGCTCCCAAAACTATTTATTTTTATTATTATTATGATTTTCAGACGGTAGGAGGTCGTTCGCTCCCGGAAAGGAAGTGAGTGAACGATCTCATACCGTCTGAAAAGCTCCTAAGTGCTATGTCGGTAAACATGCGATTTTGTTTATACAATCCAGCTAATCGTGTTTGTTATTGACTTCAAAGCGCATTTCAAGTTACCCTATCTACTATATCCAGTTACGTGGTTCGACACTGCAGCTCGAAATGAAAGATCCGCCTTCGAAACGTTTCTTTCATTCAAAGCAATGAGATAAATTAATGTTTATACAGTGTTTATAAATATTTCCACAGAGTACTTTCACATACTTTCGTGGAGATTTATATCCCATCACCCAGACCACCGACAGACAAAAAACAGCAGTTCGTGACTTATATAAACGAAACCACACATCAAAGTGCAATAGGGATGTGGCGATACGGATTTCTGAATAGCTCATTGATTAATTTGGTCGAACAGTAACAAAGCCATGTACTCGCCTTGTCACTTGGTGTTGGGAGGAAAATCGATGGAACCGTAGAAAAACTCGAAGAAAGAGCAAAAACAATCTAACCTACGCCGGCAGCGAATGTGACCCAGAAACTGAGAACCGCCCAAAGACAGAAAGCTAACTTAAGAGTGAGGTTAAAACCAAAATCTCCCTCGTTTGTTTTGTCAGAGACTGGTGTTTGTTTGTAATTGTACCTTTTGTTAATCTAATTAGATTCGTGATTTCGCAATCACAAGAAGTTGATCAAGTAAGCAAATAACATTATATAGCATTAAAAGAAGAGAGAGAGCTCGCGGTTTAGAACGGAAACGGGATACGTGTTATTGGGGGCGGATCTCTTGTGTATTTCAGTGTGATTTTAGAGATGCCAGGGGATTCTAGTTTTTATGCGCGATGTAAACTGGTGAGCGAGACGAATAAACGTGAACAACGGGAATTACTGAGAGTTTTGGATCTGTGTTGAGGATATCAGGGAGGCATTCCCAACGTATTGGCATCCCCGACGGGACTAACAAGTAAGGAACGAGTGAGGAGCACTCGCACAAGAGCTACAAGCAACGGTAAACAACATACCACAGTTACGTGATGGAGCAAAAATCTTTGAGCTTTACGCTCGGGAAAACAGAAGAAGTTGTGGCGACACATGACGGGGAATCGCTGAAGAGACATTGGCTTCGATTGCTGCCAAGATAAGCGCAGCCTATGCACTGAAGGATGAGATCGAAGAGGCGAAATTTACAAACAAAGAATCAATGGAACAAGTCCAAGTGTGGGCTAAAGAGGTCGAGAACGAACTAGCACAAGATGACTTGAAGGCACTTAAACTTCGACAATTGATAAGCAATACCGAGAAGGAAGAGAGAGCGGCAGCGAAAGCCGAAACTGCTAAAGAGGAAATAGCTATTGATCAAGCGAAACACGAAAAGAGAATTGCTTACGAGTGTGAGTTGCTTGATCAACAACTACAACACCAAAAGGCACAACAAGCCACTCAAACGAGTCAAGCGAAGAAGTGTCGATGTCAAAGTTACCCAAGTTGACAATTACCAAATTCGATTGAACATAGGCCAACTGGCTGCCTTTTTGGGATAAATACGAGGCAGAAATCGAGGGTGCAGGTATCGCGCCCGTCGCCAAATTCGCCTACCTGAAAGAGCTCGTGGAACCCAGGGTGAGAGAGGATATTGACGGGCTGCCTATTCGCCACCGAGGACAATGAGAGTGTTGACGGGCGCGCAACCCGTGAAGGTACACGCCTTCTACAAGACTGTTGTACAACGTGCAATCGATGGAAATTTTGGGCCAACTAGGTACCATAAACGTGAACACTAGACAAACTCAAGGGGATCAAAACTGATCTAGTGAGGGGTGAGCACGGCTGGCAAGACTGGGACTTGTCCCGTCTCATCGGGGCACTAAAGAAGGAGAGTACAGAAAAGGCTACGCCCCAAAAACGCTCCGAGAGTCGAACTCGGCTATTCAACGCCGTTGACAACGAACACCGGAAGCGCACGTGTGTCTATTGCGACGAGGCTTACGCTTCAAGTGACTGCACGCGGGTTACCACGGTTGATGAAAGGAAGAAACTGTTGGCTAAGAACAAACTTTGTTTTAACGGCACAGGTGCAAGACACCGTGCAGCTGATTGCAAGAGCAAAAAGGGATGGTTGTCTTGCGGGTTACGGCACCATACCTCGATTTGCAGCAAGGTCGAAAACCTCATGACAGCAAGAGAAGTTGGAAAGGGCGCTATGGCGTATCCTGTTGTCGTAGCAGAAGTGGAGGGTATAAGATGCCGGGCCTTACTCGATACGGGTGCCAGCAGTTCTTATGCCTCTGCCGCTCTGCTTGACAGACTCCCCAAGCGGTCCAGTTCCAAAAACACTCGTAGAATCGAGATGTTGTTAGGAGTCACTACAAGGGAAGTGGAAATCTGCTCCGTAAACATGGATAGAGACTTTGCTCTGAACGTTGACGTGACAAGAGTGGATAAGGGATACAATTGGAAAATCCTAAGTACCAACAACTGTTAGATCTGCACCCACACCTCAAGGGAGTCCAGCTGCTTGACATGGACGACAAGGCAGAGCTCCCGGTGCAACTTGGGAGATTCCCAATCTCACTCAGGAGTGTAAAATCGCCATTTTTCCAAATGTACGACGTTAACGTTCTTAGTATTTACAACTATGAAAGATTGAAGCATCACATGAGTATTGGCAATGTCATAAGCCTCCGGTATGTGAAAAATAAGTCTATTCACAGGGAAAACCGCTGACGTACCGCATACTCGTCATGACTGGAATAGTTGGCGATGCTGGATCTCGTAAAAAGGCATTCATACGATGGTATATAGAGCGGTTTTCAGTTGAGTGTAGTGAAACCAAACGCAAATTACCCACAGCCAGCCAAACATAGGAGCAAGTAATCACAAGTAACTCAGAAATGGCTTCCCTGTGAGCGAATGACGGACCAAAGCAAAACCAAAACCAATTTGCGTTTGGTTTTACTTTGGATTCTGATTGGTTGGTTTACTTTCTCAGCCAATAGGAGAGCTTAGTAAACGCAAAACCAAAATACTTCCGATACTCAATTGAAGTCCGCTCTATAGATGAGCTAAGGGGATGTTTCATATACAGACATTTTTTGGAACATATGTTGGGAAGGCGTAAATCGAGTCTTATAGTCGTAATTTATGGTGCGTTTGATTGACCGTATTCCAGATTAACAAATATATAGATGGTTTGCACTCAATCCCCAGAAAACGACAAAGGGCATGGCGGCCATGTTGGTGTACAGAACAAAAGAAGCTAACGAGGAATCTATTGTTAACTGTACACCAACATGGCGGCTATGACGTAAAGTGCAAGGGTCTATATGTGGAATAGTCTCTGGAAATAACTACAAAGAAGCAACGACCGATACAACGTAGAATTTTGAAATTAGTTCATGCATTCGTTACTTCTAAATTAGACAACTGTAATTCTCTGTTTTATGGCCTTCCCAAATATCTAATCCAGAAACTTCAACACGTTCAGAACGCTAGCTGCAGCTCGTATCGTCACCTGCACCCGCAAGTATGACCCATATCGATCACACCGTTATTGCACGAATTACACTGGCTGCCTGTCGAACAGCGCATTGTCTTTAAAGTACTTTTATGTACTGTTTTTAGACTTGATAAAACACGTGCTGTGAGTGTTTTGAACGGCTTCAAAAACTTATAATGTTTGAACCTTTGTGCTCACAACGCCATGCAAAAATTCGAGTAATCACCGCCTGCGATTACGAACATCTCAAGGGAATGACATGACGAAATTACCATACTATATGTTGTTTTGTTTGGCTGGCTTCAAGCGGACGTTTCGCAATGCTGAAAGCAGTGTGGCAAAGAACAAGCTAGAACCTGCACTTGAAGGATTTGGTATCGTGGTTGACATCGATAAAGTTCAAGACTTGGAAAGCGATGTGACTGACATGACGGCCGTAAAGAAGTAATGGTAGTTGGATAACTTCATTTTAAAAGTATTATTGGTGTATCGGTAGTCTGCTGATATTAGTAAATTAAGTGCAAAATTGATTATCTAGGTACCTTATGATCCGTGTACTTTTTGTTATCTTTGGGTCTTTATCAGTGAATTCTTAATTAGCATGAACCTTTCATATAAAATTTCATGTTCATTAGTATTCTTTATATAAAACATTCATCCTAATTAGCAATTCAATGAGAAAGCTGAAATGATGAGATTTTATCAGGTATAAAGGGGCATGCACGTGACTGATTTGCTTCATCTGATTGGACAAAATGCTCATTAATTATTCATGGTTTTTGAAGTACTATGTCAAACACGAATTGGAGTCTTTCAGCAGGGGTTCCAAATATTGAGAACACAAATAAAACCCGAGAGGCGTAGCCTCGAGGGTTTTATTGTTTTCGAAATATTTGGAATCCCCTGATGAAAGACGAACAATGAGTGTTTGACATGTCTTCTCATGCGAATGCAAAACCGACAATATACATACGCTTCTTGTCAAACTTCATTAGAAAGTATTGTTTACCGTTTGACTGTTGTTTCTAATTATTCAATAGATGGCTTATTATTCTTTTTTGATGGCAGTGATTTCAACTAGCTTACTAGTAGAGTAGTGGACAAGAGTTAGTACAAGCAGTCGGAAGGGTCGTTGTTCGAACTCCAGTGGAGGCAGACTTTTTCTTTCTATGTCATTCTTTATTTCTTTACTTCTTCCCCCATTACTTGTAGTTTATCAGTAGGTAATTAGTTAGTGGTTCATGAATATGATGATTAAGAAATATTGATCACTAGGGTTGGAAATATGATCAAACACTAGTGCGTTTGGAACTGTTGTTTCATTGGATGTCAAGATGCATCCACCTGACGAAGCTTCGAACAAGGGTTTCACCCGGTATCAAGACCCATGCATGTGACCAAATGCAGTTCCTCCATTGGATGACTATCTCATGAATTATTAATGAGTTTGAGAATGACTTTTAAGGCTCTACATGGCCTAGCTCCTATTTACTTAAGTGACCTCATTATAGAACAGTACAAACCAACAAGATTTTGCTACGCTTTTTAAATAGACATAGTATAGTGTTTATATAGTGTCTTATTTTCTCAAGTTTTTTTATACAATCATGTAATTTTTATCAGATTTTTATAGATACCATTGTAAAGCGCCTAGAGCTGTAAAGTATAGGTGCTATATAAGTGATGATGATTATTATTATTATTAGAAACCAACTAGTAGTTCAATCTTAAACTGAAACAAGAAGATTTGGCAGCCATTTTTTTGCTTTTGAAAACTGGCTTTTTCGCTACTCACTCTCTATCACAGAATAGATAGTGAGTAGCATAGTCAATCAGATTGCAGGATTCGTGATGGGACACCGGTTGGTTTCTACTAGAATAGACGGCATAGGCATAGTTTTGTTTTACTTTTCAAGATTCCCTCACCCTGATTTGAGCTAGAACATTTGCATGATGGTAACCTCGCGTGTTGTTTATTTATTTATTCAAAGTCATTCAAATACGCAGCTACCTGCTAAATGGTTTTAAAGGCATTTGTGTCTTTTTTTCAAGAGTCCAGATATGATTGCCGAACAAAACATTGGTCAAGCTAAGATTTTTATTATTCTACTTACCTTACAGTACCGTAGTGATGTATACTGCTCCGCTTGGAGATACACAATACATACGCAAGCATGGCTTATCATTTCATTTGTATGCGGATGATCATGATACAATTGTATACAACCTTCACCTCCAATAATGATCAGGAACTGGGCATTACCAAACATCGTATTGAGGATTGCCTGGCTGATATTGATAAGTGGATGGCTATTAATAAACTTATGTCGAATAAAGATAAAACTGAGCTTCTTTTGCTGCATTCTAAATTCCTCTCATACACTCCATTACGTTCCCTTACCTTGGGAGATGACACTGTATATCCGTCAGACCATGCCAGGAACATCGGAGTTATATTTGACAGTACTATGATTATGTCTAAACAAGTGAATGATATGGTAAAATCAGCGTTTTACCACTTGGGAAATATCGAAAGAATCAGGAGATATTTATCGTATGTTCTTATTCATGCTTTTATTTGTCAGCTCTAAACTTGATCATTGTATATGGTCTACCTAATCATATGATTTCAAAGCTTCAATATGCACAAAATGCTGCTGCACGGGTTATTGTCTGTTTAGTAAATATGATCATATTTGTCCTTCACTCAGAGAGCTCCATTGGTTACCAGTTCAACATAGGATACATTTTAAGGTTAATTTACTTACTTTTAAGACCTTACATAATTAAGCTCCGTCCTACTTACAAGAGTTGTTGGAACTGTATAGACCGAGAAGATCACTGCGTTCATCTAATTCTGTTTTACGCCTTAATTATACCTGTTATCAATTAAAGAACTATGGACATCGGGCTTTTTCTGTGCATGCGAACGATTTTCCATTATACATCAGATCTTCTGAGAATGTTAGTACTTTTAAATCCAGGCTCAAAATATACCTTTTTAAAATTGCTTATGATTTGTAATGAGTGTCTTTTTAACTTGTTATATCGATTTTAGCTATTAGTATTATTAGGATTATTATAAGCTATATTATTTTATTGTAATGTATAGGTTAAACATTTGATAATTTCCTTAGGTTGTAAAGCGCTTAGGACAGTATCGTATAAGCGCTATAGAAATTGTATTATTATTATCGCCGCCGTTTATTCGTGGGGAAATGTATTCCTGGAAAAAATATATTTTTGGATACCACCGCACTTTAATTGAGCACCGCACTTTAATGAGATACCACCGCACTTTAATGAGATACCACCGCACTTTAATGAGATACCACCGCACTTTAATGAGATACCACCGCACTTTAATGAGATACCACCGCACTTTAATTGAGATACCACCGCACTTTAATTGAGATACCACCGCACTTTAATCAGATACCACCGCACTTTAATCAGATACCACCGCACTTTAATGAGATACCACCACCGCACTTTAATTGAGATACCACCGCACTTTAATGAGATACCACCGCACTTTAATGAGATACCACCGCACTTTAATGAGATACCACCGCACTTTAATTGAGATACCACCGCACTTTAATTGAGATACCACCGCACTTTAATGAGATACCACCGCACTTTAATCAGATACCACCGCACTTTAATCAGATACCACCGCACTTTAATGAGTTGGAGGAAAGGAAATCTGAAAACCTTCCTCAGAACCTCCACTTAATGTATAGTACTGTGTGACGTCGGGAAAACATTAGTTTTGCCACGTTCGCCCCGCCATTGAAAAGCTAGCCCGTGTCACGTTCCCCAGGTTCAAATGCTGGATTAACGGCTCGTGTAGGCCCTTTGCCAGGATACAGTCACGTGCTGGTATAATACTTCTTTAATTAAAGAATGAATTGAGCTCGTAATCCCGCGGGAAAGGCTTTACTGCATGCCTTGGCAAACAAACTTCAAAACGCTGTTTTACAAATATCGACAATCAATTGGAGATGGAAAATAGCATTTACAAATAGGTTTTGGTAATAACACTACCAATAGATGTAATCGGCTAACTCTGTTGCCACCCAATTCAGATCATGTGATGTAAACACATATTACTCTGGAGAATTGTCTCTTGGAAAATTAATTTTATTCAGATAGGCATGACTGCATTATGATTAGAATGAAAAAGGAATAATTCCCCAGAGTAGCATCTGTTTACGTCACATGATCTGAATTGGGTGGCAACAGCGTTAGCCGATTACCTCTATCTCGTACAAGTGACTTTAAATAGATGGATACACCGCGTAGAATCCTATTGTTCTTCGCGACATATTCTTACTGTTTTTGTTTTTGAAACGATCAGTGTTTTATTGTCATTTTTAACAATACGAACTACATTATACCTAGTACAGACATATACAAAAGGCTTTACAAGAGGGCTTTACAATGTCTTTAGAAATAATTACTCGGGCCAGGCCTTCGGCCGAGGCACGAGTCAGAATTCGCAAGCCGTTTATTATTTTCTGTGTCGACTTCCGGGCCCGTCAACCAATCAGAATCGATTCCCCACGGGATGAACACGCGGGACCACGCTTGGCACAAATGACCCTAAAATCTATCACTTTGCTATATTTTCAAAAGTTTCCAACATAGAAGATTTAATTTTTGTGGGATGATGAAAACCGAAGACCTAAACAAAATCCGATGATTTGATCTACCGTAGACATCTTGATGACGTCACAGTTACGTCATGTATCCATTTATAATAGGTTTTTCGATGTTTTCAATTACCTTGAACATCAGTAAATTTTATATTTTCGATTTCCCATCATGTCGACAACAAAGAAACCGAAAACCCGAGTTCGATTGGTTAAGAGAGAGAAAAGTTATTAATTTTTGAATTTTGGCAATTTTCCCGCCAAAATTTGGCGGGAAATATTCACCACAGAACCATTTACAAAATAACTTCTTCATTCATCTTTTAGAGTTTAAAATATTTGTTTACGACAATCTAGCAATTAAAAAGAGTAAATCGGTACCCACAACCGTATGTTTTTAGAATTTTCGATTTTTGAGAGGAAATACTTTAAAATGTGCAGTGAAAAAGAGTAAACGTCATTATGACGTCATATATTTTTGAAAATGTCTTTTAAAAATAACTATTCAAGTATTTTTCGGGTTTTAAAGAGAAACTGTACTTACTGTACACTGAATAGCGGCAATATGGTCTTTTTTATGATTATTCCATTTAGAAAGCATGACTGATGTCAGACCCATGACGTCAGAAAATGTGACGTCACAGAAACTTCAGTTCTTAATAACTCAGCAAATATTTATCGTAGAGACTTTAAAATTGCGGCAATCAAAAACACATATTTATGTTGTTGTGATAACATGCTTTATTTCAAACGTATAGGTAACACAGAATTTGACCTTAAAAGGAGTCGTTCGTTATGACGTCACACCAACGTCAATATACAAACGTGTTTCATCCTAAAGACGTTATTTCATTTAAATATTAACATACGAAAATTTCGTTAAATTTGACAGCTAATTAAACAAGATGTGCTGGTTTATATATTTTTGGCTCGCTTTTAGTGATAGATTTTGAGGTAACTTATGCCAGGCGTGGACAGGTTTCTCTCTGAAAAATCCAAGATGGCGGCTACAAAGGAGTTATGCCTTGTTATGGCAAAATCACCTAGTTTTTGGGCCATTTTTGCTGAAACCAAAGGCTTCTTGGACAGAAATACCAAGATGTTCAGTTTTTCTAGGGCGGACAGGAGTTTTACGGGCCGTTTGCATGGAAAATTCTCACGTTTTTATATACGAAAGGAGTCTGAGAATGAGATTGCGTCCGCGTCCAAATAATGTATCTGACATATTTGGTAAGTAAACACAAATGTTTAATACCAGGTTGCAGTGTTGATATTTACTATTTCCTCTTAAAGTTTAAATGGCTTCTAATAGACTAGAAAATGGGCTCCAGAAATTGGCCCAATTTATCAGTTCTTTCGGTAAAATTAAGGAATACGGATCCACTTCTAAACAAGCGGGAAGATCTACAACTGCAATTAATTATTTGGTGTGAAGACAGATGGCTCCAATAATCCAAAAACCGAGTGGAAATCGCATGTTTATTTCTGAAATGGACTCATGCAGTCTATAATTTCTTTGAGAACTAATAATTTATTCTAAATTTCAAAGTTAATCATCTATAAGATATGTATTTATAATTTCATTACAATTGGATTAATTTTATCTGAACTAAGTTTGGGCCTACAATGCAATTATAACAGAAAGATGGTAGCCTCCAGTTTGCTTAAACTGCATTCCAGTAAGCTCAGTGGTTAAGTGTCTGAGTCAGTTGTGCAGGAGGTAGTGGTTCAAATCACGGTGGGACCTTTAAATAAGTGGGAGAACTGGTACTGCCTTTGCTCTGACATCTGCAAATGGTTAGACCTTCATGTCTTCTTGGATCAGAATGTTAAATTGTAGGCCGACACTGAGAATGCAACCAAATCTCTGGTAGTGACCACCCTCAAGTGTAGTAGATATACATAGTTGTATACATAGAGTAAATGAGTTTGTCCCCAATTTAATAGCAATACCATGATGCTAAATACATTGACATTCTCCTCTGTTATAGTCTTCAGTCTTGTTCCAGCACTCGCTATTAGTTCCATTGGACTACTGGCTGTTATACATATTAATTAGAGGTCTCATTAACAGTAGCCCGGCACTAATCCAGCAAGACCTCTTGCTGGCACTATGGGTGGTCACGGCCAGGGTTTATTGCGTCCACAGTGGTTCTTTTATGGGACTGCCATTTACATGGTCATCCGAGCCACAGCGAAAGTCTAACCATTTGCAGATGTTAGAGTGTTGGTCCGACCAGGGTTTGAACCCACGATCTCCCGCACAACAGACCGGCGCTCTAACAGCTGAGCTATCCGGGAGGCGGTAGTAGTAGTACTAGTTCCCTTGTTGCCACTATGTACATTTTATATATTAATATACAGGCTAAATCTAGTAGATTACATACAGATGAGTAGCATGATCACCATGCCCAATTGGGGGTGGCACCAAAACTTTTCTAATTTCTCAAATAATTTTTGGGGAAAAGTGCTACACTTTTACATAATGCTAAATGTATACCTGTACGTTAGTTTTATCGCTCTAAAAGCTCAAATTTGAAAATATAACGGTGAGAAAGTTGAGAAAAACTTGCCTGAAATACGGGAATACCAGCTGTAACGCGTAACACCGCAACACGTGAAAATACATTTGAATTCAAATTTCATCGAGAAGGAAAATCACCAGCACAAAGTAACCCATAGTACTAATAAATAGTAATCAACACTACACTTGAGCAAAGTTTGAGTTCTTTAGCTTTATTCAAACTAGAAAAAAATCGTCTTGATTCAGCAGTTAGCATCCTGTAACGCATTCACTTGAAAATCGCAGGTTCCCAGAGTTGTGGAATCTTACGGGGTCAATATAAAAACCTAGAAGAAAAAAAACATCTCAACTGAATGCTCATACACTGTGTATTACCTCGAAGAAAAATCAAAATCATATCTTCAGTACAGCTTGAAAAATCAAGCATAAGTGAAGTCGCTACGCAATTACAAAGTAGAAATTTTGCATTAGCTTACTTGTTTTTAGTCATCTGGAAGTGAACAGCTTTTAGTTCGATTTTGGCAACTAGCCCATCGGAATGCTCACATGTTTATGTGTGTTTCCCTTCAATTTCGTCCCCAAATCTTCCTGCAAACCAGAAATATTTAAAGAAGAACGCGTCGCTACGATTTCCGCCATGTTTGTCTTTGTTTACAATGTAATTTTGGGCCAAGTAGATCGCTAAAACGATGTAAAAACTAGCACGTTTCTTCACAAATTCGCCATGCTTTCTTATTCACGTGAAACAAGCTTAGTAACCTCTCCTTAAGCTAGTAATAGGGGAGTTCTGCTTGGTTTAGGAGGGCTTTGCAAGAGAATCATGGGAAATTCGCGGAAAATTCGTGAGAAAATTAATATTTTGCTTTCTGGTTAAATTTTTTGAACATTCAGTAATGAATGAACAAAATCAAGAGAAGTTATCAAGGATTTAGGCGTGGAGATGGAAAAAGAAAGAAAAAAACAGGCTAAAAAAACAAAAATACATAGAGAAAAATCGGAAAAAATGAGCAAAATATGCAAAGAAAAAGCCCGCAAAGGACTATGGGTAATAGTTTCGCCTGAAAAATAGCCCAAAAATTTTTCTTCTTCGAATATTTCAAAAGATAGTTGTTATCTGTATTCAATTAAAGCAGTCTCTTCAGTTTGATCGAGAAAACAGACATTTTCATTTTTAGAGCATGTTACATGAAAGTACATGGTGATTGTGCTACTCATCACATAATCATGACTGCTGCCTTAAATTCTTTTGTTGTTGTTGTAAATGGATGGGTAAGTAATGCATGTATTAGCAACTTCCCCCAGGGGTGGATGCATGGAAACCTGTCAGAATTAATTGTTTGTTGCCCATCGGTGAGGGGGAAAAGCTCACTTTGGTTCATAGATCGGGAACCTTGTATGAATTTTTACTAATTGCTGTGTTCCATACCAGGGGATTTGATTCGAGTTTGATTGGGTATTTGTGCAAATCCCCAGGGTACCTGGGGGTTGACCCCTGGTGTAGTAGCTGCCAGTAAATATGCAAAGCTACTGATACAGTGCAAAACTGAATGCTAAATCACTGGGAGGAAGTTCAAAGGAACATTGCATGTGTTATTTTAAAGACTTGTTGTTGAGGTTTTACTTGGCCTCTTGTATAGGCGAATCCTCGTTTACGTTTTTTCCTCATTAGCATACATCAAACTTCAAGCAACATACATATAAACAAACAGAGTCCATAAATCTAAAGAGATTGACACACTTGATAATCACCGAACATTTTAATTTATAATGATAAAATAAATTTATTTTGAGGAACAAGTATTTAAAAATAGCAACATTTACAAATAATTTATGGCTGTCAGCAACTTTTGCCCCGCCAGCCCATTTTACAATTTTGAAAAGTCAATTTATCTGTAAATATTTAAGATATCAATCTTACATTTTTGGTGATTACTAACTTTAAAATTCTCTTTCAAATGATGTACTCTGTTTGTTTGTAGCTTGAAGTTTAATTTATGCTAATGAGGCAAAGATGTAAACAATGACTTCAGCAAGGATTCGCCTATTCTTCCATGAAAACCATGCGAAACCATGTGAAATCAAACTTGTTTGATAAAGATTTGTCAGCAGAGCAGGACAGAATTAACCATTCGTGTTCACTATATTATCACTGGTCTTGTGTTGCTACATGTATATAGCCTGCGTCACATCCTAACTGAACCTAATAACCAGGGTTCAGTTCGGATGCAACACAGGCTACATGTATATTGTCTCAAACATATGTAGCTACTGTTATAAACATGGCTGCAATTTGCTTTCTGTTTTCCATGGCAGTTATCATCCCAGGCACTCTAAAATAGGATTATTTTTACATAACTAATATAATATTTTTATTACATGGCTTCTCTGGAGACAGAATAACAATTCTTCTTAAAAGTAACTCTTGTAAAAAATAATTCAAGATAATTTATTATTCTCCCAAAGGCTAAAACAATTAGTGTAAAATACTTTTTTAATCAAACCTGCAAAGAATACCAACTACTCCTTGTTAAAATTCCATATCGTCCGAGTAAAGGCTGGTACAGCCTCTTGTTGTTCATACTATGCAACTAATTGCATAACTTAAGTAGCTCTTCTTTCCTATCCTGAGGTTCTGACTGTGAAACATATTTTAACATCGCAAGATACGCTTCAAAAACGTAGGCCTCATCACTTTGTGCTGCATTGAATATGTAATACTTGGCAATCAGTAGACAGTAGTTGAGGAGACAAGTATTCGTTTCTAAAAAAACATACATTATTTCCTTTCCTGACAATCTTTTTATTAACTTGCTATTCTTTGGATTCTTTGAATTCATCCATATTTGAAATAAGTTCCAAAAAGCTTTCGAGGCATTTGCGAATTGGTGCAGATCCGAAGGAAAATCACTCCATCACGTACATGCTACGCCACAAGATACCTGATACTTGGATGACTCAGAGGACGATAATTGTTTCACGCTGAGATCGGTATCAAGCAAACAACCCAAAACAACGATCAACATTGGCCACACCAAAGTGAAAGTGTTGATTGATTCTGGCGCTTCGGTCAATATCTTGAACAAAGGGATATTCGAGCAGATACAACAACGGGACAACAACATTACGCTTACAACCACAAACGCCAAAATACACGCCTATGGAGCCGAGAAGCCAATCGAGCTAGCCGGAGAATTTTCTACTGAAATCACGTCAGCCCAAGGCACAGTCACAAGAGCCACATTCTATGTGACGACCGGCAAATGCAAGTGTATTCTAGGCTACGAGTCTTCAACTGAGCCTGTTGACATTGAACATAAATAATGTCACGCACCATAACGATCCAACAGTAGCGGAAATACTTAGCAAACATGAAAACCTGTTCAAAGGAACGGGAAATCTGAAAGGAGTTGAGGTAAAACTCGAAGTTGACCCCACAGTACAACCGATCGCTCAGGCGTCGATAAGAATTCCGCACAGTATGAAGAAAAAAGTCAATGAAAAACTGCAAGAAATGCGTGACGAGGGAATCATTGAGAAAGTGACTGGCGCGACCCCATGGCTCTCTCCTCTTATCGCAATTCCAAAGAAAACCGGAGATGTGCGATTGGTACTGGACATGCGTATTCCAAACACTGCACTTGTCAGAAGGAGAGTCCAGATCCCAACAGTGGATGACATACTTCAGCAAATGGAAGGAGCCAAAGTCTTTACTGAAGTCGACCTATCACAAGGCTATTTACAACTAACACTGGCCGAAGAATCACGATATCTTACAGCTTTCGTAACCCCAGATGACGGGCCACACCGCTTCAAGCGTCTGATTATGGGACTGAGCATCCCCGTCCGATGAGTACTTGCACGAAATTATCCATGGAATAATCAAGGATATTCCTGGATGTGCAAACATCTCAGACAACATCTGGCTATGGTCTAAGCACGAAGAGACACACTACCAGCAATTGGAGCAGCTTTTGACAAGGCTTGAGTCTAGTGGTCTTACTCTTAAGCTACCAAAATGCTCATTGCTGGCACGAGAAATCAACGTCTTTGGACACATTGTATCAGCAAATGGAATCAGACCAGACAACGCCAAGATCGAGGCAGTGCAGAACGCCCCAGCCCCGAAGTCAGCTTCGGAGGTCAGATCGTTTCTGGGGCTAACCAACTATTGCTCACGGTACATATCTGACTACAGTACCATAACCTTCCCACTCAGACAGCTCACGAAAGCTGACGCCGAGTTACAATGGGGCAAGGAACAAGAACAGGCATTCCAAGCACTTAAACAGGCTCTAACATAGCTCACTACAATTTAGATGCACCAACGCGGGTTGTCGTCGATGCATCACCATGGGCAGTCGGTGCAGTACTGTTGCAACAGCAACAAGACAGTTCATACCGTCCAGTAGCATATGGCAGCAGATCTTTAACCGAGACAGAGCAGAAATATGCTCAAATCGAAAAGGAATCACTAGCGTGATTTTGAATTGGAAACTGACACCAACCTCTCGAGCACATTTTCAAGCCCAAAGCCAGCAACCCAAGCAAAACAGCCTCGGCACGTATCGAACGGTGGAGATTGCGACTTCATGAATACAGTTTTAAAGTCGTTTACAGACCAGGGGCGAAAAACCTGGCCGACCCCCGGTCACGCCTACCAGGAAATTCACAGCAAACGAGAAACATGGGAGCATGCGCAGATAGATATGTCCACTATTTGGCGCAATACTTAGCACCTCGAGCTATGTCGATTGAGGAAATAGTACAAGCTTCTGTACAAGACAAAAAGTTGTACAGGGTACGTGAAACTCTGAAGAAAAACCAGCAGTAGTAAGGTAGGGGTAGTTGGGTGCAGGGGTACTTTTATGCAAATGAAGCAAAGAACAAAAGAAATGACGTCAAAAAGGTCAAGGTGTTGACCCCGATAATGTCAGCCTAGGTAATTTTACTACCGGTAAAAAATTGACCTCTGACCTTTGACGTCATCAGCGGTTTTTGCAGCGTGGGCTCAAGAAATGACGTCATTCCGGAAATACGTCATAGGCAAAACGGGGAAAAGGTCTTGGAAGCGCAAGGGGTTGTGGGGGTGGAATAACAAAGCGAAAATATAGCGCCTCTTTGAAAAACATGTAGGGACTGTGACGCACATCCGACACGCGGGGTTTGCGCCGCATATATAGATCTGTAACATATCATTAAATTAGTCTTATCGTGAAACGGTCTTGGACGATTAGCTTCACCCCCAACGATAACATGGCCACTAACTTTACCGCATGGATGAGGAGTATGCCTCACTCTATTCAGAAAGCTAAATAACTGCATCACAGTTTATGCAGTCATAACATTCTCTTTCCCTTTGGCGAAGTTGGTTCCGTGGAGGGAAATTGTTTCACAATCTATAAACTGGGTGGAGGGGCACGCACAATCTCCTTGTGTTACTATCCCGATGGTAAAGAAAAGGAGGGCGACGAGGATGATCTAGAAATTGCTTTGATCAAGAACGACGAGGTTTACGCCAATGAAGAGCTAGGTTACGACTATGGTCCGGGCTGGATCGAGCCTGAAGAGGTGATAGAAGAGTTGATCCGGTTGTCAAAAGTAGCGGAGTGGGATTATCCCAAGAAGAAGAAGGATCAGGAGAAGTCATTGAACCCTCGTGGCATGTGCTGTCGAAGCTTGGACCTATGACGCATTTCCGGTTTCTGTGAAGTATAATAACTGAGGACAGGACATAATATTTAGTTTTGTAGAACGCTCACACACAACTTTACCATGGATAAATGGTTTGAAGAGAATAGGACGCAACCGGGTTATATACCTTTGAGGAAGTATATTGAATCCTGGGGTGATGAAAAGACCCTAGCTAGTAGTACCTTCCGATACATTGTAAAAGCAATGAAGGACACATTACTTCCAGAGGACTAGGTTTCGCCGGGAAGTTCAATCCTTTTGAGTTCAACACGGAACACAACGACGGTATCACTTGAAAGCACAAAGACTTTCCCCAACCCGTTGGGAGCACGGCAAACACGTCCTTCCTCTCAATAAACGCAACTTAATTCGCCTCCTTTTGTTATTTCTTCAAGCTTTTGATCTCGGGGAATTTAGATTTTAACGTCTCTGAAATCGATTCTTCTATTAACTTTTGGCTTACTAGCGTTGGCCATTTGCTTTGGCATGTACGTCTCCTGTATAGAAAACCTGTTTTATCATAACCAGGGTCACGTGTTATCAATAGACGAATCAGCGAGCGGCTTAGGGAAAATTAGTGGCCAGCCAATCAGCTCCTTAGTACAAAAGCTGTACTAACGGAACTGGCTAGAACTACCGTGCGGCCAGAGTCTCCTCGCTTCGCTCGTCGCGCCAAAGTAAACGAGTGGAGCTTGGAGACTCTGGTACTCTTGGTCCGGAATGTCTCGCTAAGCTATTGTCAAAACCTTCCTATCGTTATTCTACTAGAGCCGTTGTAAATAATAAGCTATACCTACCTAAACCTAAAACTAATGCCGGAAAGCGTTGTTTCTCATTTCTAGCACCGTCGCTATGGAATAGTTTTCCTGTCACTGCTACTAAATCTGATACATTACCAAAATTTAATAGATTTTGTAGGAAATATTTTAAAACTAGACTCACTAATGCTAATGAGTTGAAGAGCAATAGGTTTTACTGACTGTGATGTCTAACGACGTTTCTAGATCCATCCCTTAATACATGTAACCACCTTACGTTTACATATATGTTTTTAATTGTATAATTCTAAAGCTATAGTGTTTATATTTTATTCAATGTTTTTTCATATCTTCCCAATAATGTATATTCCTTTTTGAGTAGTTAAATAATTATCTATTATGACTTATAATGTAATTATATCATGTTTCTATCTTGACATATAATAGTTAGGAGGACCAGATTGGAAACAAGTGTAAACTTTATCTGCATATCCTCATTAAATAAAGTGTTATTATTATTATTATTATTACCCAGGGTAATTAAGAGCGAGCAAATACTGGCCTCTGATTGGCTGAGTGGGTGTGACCGTATTCTAATCATAGCTTTGTGAAGTGCGTTCGACATATTTTTTCTAAGAAGTGTTGTGTTGGTTTCCTTTGATAACAGCCGGGAAGAAACAGCCCTGTGTGTATAGTTCATGTATTTGTTGTCTGAGTATAAACACACGGGATGTTGCGAAAGAACATCCTTCTAAAGTAGCCTTATCAGGCGGCGTTTTACTTGACGGTTGGCGTGTATGAGTATTTTTCCAGACACACACAACCGTAAAAAATATCGAGCTCCTCAGTTTCAAAGTTTCCGGCTAACAGAAACTTCTTGATCGTAGTCTAATCAGTTGTTTTTAGACTTCTTAACCGTTCAAGCGTGTCGTTTCATGATACGTGCAGGCTTACTCAGTAGAGTGTTGTTGACTTCAAATCCTTTTGTTCTTTTGACCCAATATTTGCGCTTCAAATAGCACTCGATCCATAGGCCGTAACCGTGAGATAATAAAGAAAGGTGGGACAAAAGCTTGATCAGTTCGCTACAGCAAACTCTCGAGAGAAGACCCCAAGTCAATTTTCGGTGCCTCATTTTACTTCAGGTAGGTGGAACTGAATTTGAAAGCATGTCTTGTAAAAAAGACAAAATAAATCAGTACTACACCTTGCATTGTTTTATTTAAGGATTAAAAAAAGATATATATGGGACGTGAAAATCAGTTAGAGCTAGGCTATAAAACGGTCTAAGTAAGGGATAATGGTCAGCAGCAAGGGGTGTCGGATTTATTCACCGAGGGTTCCACACGAGGGCGTAGCCCGAGCCCCTTTCAAGCAACGTAGCTTGTTGCTGCCGCAGCGAGCGAGCCTGAAGCGAGCGAGCAAGGCAGCAGTTCTAATCTGTAAGCAGGTCCAAATCTCGATTTCTTTTTTTACCACACTGCATCACTTCTATTGCCTTTTTTTACCACAATGCTTTGCATCTGATCGTCACGTGACATTACACGTGACTACGTTCAACCGTTCTTCAATGCATTTCTGTGTATGCGATCCAGTTGTGGAATCATGAATTTGTTGACGTGTAGGCGAACTCTGTACATGTCAACTATCAGTTTCCAAAGAGCAAGATCTCTCCTGTTATCAAGATGGTGAGCAGCAAATAATTTTCTTCTATTGTCTTCGATAAAGTCAAGCCGCCGGTTCATAACACAATTAGCATTTACAATTTCCGGTGTTTAATCTTCACCGGGGAGAACAGCAATTTTATGTGCCGGGAATCTTAAGAAAATGTCGGGAATTGGAAGGATATGTCGGGACAAAATGAAAATAAATCGGGACAACTTTTGATATACACACCACAACTCAACCAGGTAACCCCAAAACTACAAAACATATTCTTCAAAAACTCATGAATAATTAATGAAGCAAAAACAAAGGGAATCAATGACTGTGAAGACATTTTGAACCTGATAAAATTTCATCCTAATTTACATAAATTTTAGCTTGGTTTTCTCGGCCAAAATAAGTCGTATCGCCAAAATAACTGAAAAAAAGTCTCTCAAGTTACCCTCTTTACATGTGAATGTTTTTGAAGTCGTTTCAGATAAACTCGCAGCAAATTTTGGGCCTTTATCAGTGAATTTCTAATTAGGATGAAACTTAATATAAAATTTCATCCTACTAAAAAATATTTTCTTTATTTCATTCCCTTGAGATGCGCGTCTTTCTTTCATTGCATTCTAAAAGCGTTTTTGAAGCCGTTTAAAACACTCGGGCTTCGCCCTCGAATTTTTAAACTTGATGAAACACTGCTGTTCGTGTTTTAAACATTACTTCTCAAACTCATTAATAATTCATGAGATTGTCATTCAATGGAGGAACTGTATTTGGTCACATGCATGGGTCTTGATACCGGGTGAAACCCTTGTGTTTGATCATGTTTCCAACCCTAGTGATCAATATTTCTTAATCATCATATTCATGAACCACTAACTAATTACTTACTGATGAACTACAAGTAAGGAGCGAAGAAGTAAGGAAATAAAGAATGACATAGAAAGAAAAAGTCTGCCTCCACTGGAGTTCGAACCACGACCCTTCCGACTGATTGTACTAACTCTTGTCCACTACTCTACTAGTACGCTAGTTCAAATCACTGTCATCAAAAAAGAATAATAAGCCATCTATTGAATAATTAGATACAACAGTCAAATGGTAAACATACTTGCTAATGAAGTTTGAAAAGAAACGTATGTAAATTGTCGGTTTTGCATTCGCATGAGAAGACATGTCAAACACTCATTGTTCGTCTTTCATCAGGGGGTTCCAAATATTGAGAAAACAAATGAAACCCGAGAGAGACTCCAATTCGTGTTTGACATAGTTCATCTAACACCTTGGCATTTTTATCACCCAGTAATATATTTTTCCTGCCAAAGTGCTACTGTATAGGTTCTCTTCTAATACACTTCCTTAACTGAGCGGAGCAGCATTCACTGCTTGTTAGATATACTAGTAGTGTAGTTGATATGACAGAGGACTAGAAATCAGGAGAGCGGAGGTTCGAGTTCGATTCCGGGTCGTAACGAATTCCGTTTTTTCTATCTTCTTCTTTCATGTTACTTCTCTGTTGGTAAAATGTAAGTCAGTAGTTCTAAGTTACTAGAAGATGCGTGAGGCAATAAGTCGAGGGGAATATACATTATATTAGAATGCAAGGGGAATATGTGTTAAAGCATTGATAATATGCAAGGGGAGTATTTTGGACAAAGAAAGTGACGGGGTATGAGTTATATTGATCTTCAGTAGAACAAAGGAAACAGAGTGAAAATAACAATAAGTGTGTTTAGCACACTAATACAAGATGGCCGCCAGAGTTAACACATTTAATTACACCGCTGATAAACGTGTAATACGCGGCATGTTCATATGCGGCGCCGGCCTGTCGCATAAAAGGCAAAATTATGACATTGCACGCAAGGTTTATTATCAGAGTAGAGCTCAAAGCTACACGACCCGGGGGGGGGGGGGGTACTCCCTTTAATGGACTATACGGAGAGGCTCCGCCCGAAAGGGGTACCTTTTCAGGCTGGAGGTATATAAAAGGGTAGGGATTTCACGAGTTGAAGTATAGAAAAGAGTAGGGAAAACTGTCATTTAGGAATTTAAAAAAGCCTTTTAAAATATCTCGAACAGACGCACCTAACGGCTGATTCGTCCAAGTATTTTAAGGGGTTACTCAAGTGAAAAGGTATGTGAAAGGGGTACCATTTTTTATGGAAGGGATATGAAAGGGTAACCTTTACTGTCAAAAATTGTATATGAGTACCCCCCCCCCCCCCCCTTCCGGGTACACGAAAAATACTAGATTTCTACCTTGTGGTGGAAAAATAAAGTCGAAGCTCAAGAAGTGTGACAATTTAGGTTAGGTTCACGTGCATGTTTCGCTATTGAGACAGGGATTTCCAATAGAGCTTTGTCAAACTGAACCGTTCAGATCAAATTTGCTGACTCGTACCCAGTCTTTGACAAGAAAGAAAGAAAGCTGGCCGAGGGTACTTGGAACGAGTAAGATTACAAGGCGCGTGGGGCAGTTTGGGAAGGGAAGAAGGAAAAATAATGAAGTTGGCAGATTTCGTTCGCTACAGCGGTGCAAAGTGACGCTACAACAGTACAAATGCTTTTTTACACGTTTCGTTGTCAATTTCTGCAAAAAAATTGCCCACATCGTTTAGAATACTTATGACGAGTTTTCAGCTTTGGTTAGACCGCTCTACTCTGTTTGCAAGTATTTTTTGCGATCATTTTCGATTTCTGTAAATGACACCTCAATGGCGAGTTCGTGGAAAACTGGTATCTCTCCCTTGCTCCGAAAGTTTTTCACCGGTTTTTCTCCCTCCACAAAATTTAACACGTTAACTAAATTCTCATGATCAATCTGTGGTTTAACCGGGTCCTGACTTTGATTAGCCCCTATGGTTGTTTCAGGTCTCAAATTTAGCGTTCGATCAGAGACAGTCAACATCAGTTTCCCGCGAACTCGCCATTGAGAATCGAAAATGATTGCAAGAAAATACTTCAAAATAGAATATAGCGATCTAAACCAAAGCTGAATACTCGTCATAAGTATTCTAACGGATGTGGGCAATTTTTTTGCTGAAATTGACAACGAAACGTGTAAAAAAGCATTTGTACCGTTGTAGCGTCACTTTCCCGGCGTAGGCAATCGATGAAAATCGATGATCGGAAATCCAATCGATCAATCGATAACAATCGATGTCAATTAGTTAATTGATATCAATTGGTATCGGTCAATCGATGACCAATCGATAGTCACAGTTTTTTTTCTAATTTCATCGATTGTTATCGATTGGGATATTTTGATATCATTAAAATATTTAATTCGGCTTAGATGGCCAGTGATCACAGATCTTGAATAGAATTTGAAATAGCGTTATATCAAGTTACGATCATTACTCGCGAGTAATCACCGATAGTACGTTTTTTTGACTCCGTGTTTGCTCTCTTAAATCATAGTTTATTTAATTTGCCTACTGCGAAATGTCTTCTCAGCGTGACCTTAGATCCACGAAGCGTGTTGATTACGCAGCCCTAATGAAGGGGATATCGAGGAAGATGTGTTTCACGACAGTTTTGATGAACAACCATCGCACGAGGAGTCTTGTTATCAGAAGAACTGGAAAAAGCTAAAGCCGAGCAGGATGAGCTAAGAAAGGCAATGGACCTAGACAGGTTAAGAAAGGAACTAGAAGAGGTTAGAACGGAGAACGAAAGAATGAGGAACAGAAAGGCTACAACGCCAATGGTGGGAGTAGTTTGGCCATTGGTTTATCTTTGAGTGGTGTTGAAATTGTGTTTGAGTTTTATTTCAATGTCCGATATTGACGATTTCGTCTTTTGTTTTGTTTCAAGAATGGCGAGAAGCTGCCGATCTTTTCTCTTTTGTATGTTTGAATGTGAATTGAGCAGTCTTAAAAGTAGAGGGAGGAGAGGGTAAAAAATTACAAATTCACAAAGAGTACGTAAACACGTTTTATTCTCGTTTTCACTTCATTATTTACCGAATTTGAGGAAGATTGGTTGGATAATAAAAATGTGGCGATTTTTCAAAATCGCAAAACTAAGATAGAATGTGTGGCTTCTTATTTTTGCGATTTTTCAAAGCTTGCCATTCAGTTCGTATTTATCCAAACATTCTCGGTATACTTACTAATGTTAGTGTGATCAGGACCCTTTCAACTTCAAAATGGCTAATTGGGGCCCCATAAATCACTTAGTCGTGATGTCGTAATGATGACGTCATCAGTCACGTGATTTTTAGTACATGCCTGTATCTCG
The DNA here is from genome assembly GCA_030867875.1 of Actinernus sp. WN-2022. Taxonomy (NCBI): domain Eukaryota; kingdom Metazoa; phylum Cnidaria; class Anthozoa; order Actiniaria; family Actinernidae; genus Actinernus; species Actinernus sp. WN-2022. Next base: position 123,667,833 of record JAOWCC010000577.1, read on the forward strand.
CTAATTTCTAATGGCAGGCGGCTCAAACATTGACAGACATGGTATTGGGACCCCATGAATCACTTAGTAATGATAATGGTAATAATAATGGTCTTTAATTCATTGATAAAATACATACCATATGCAGGAGCCCATTACCTCATTACCCGGAGCGTCCATCTCCCATACAACCTAAGATCCAAAGTACCACCGACAGAATTGTCGTATACGATTTTTGCAATTTTTTTATTATTCGTTACTATATTTAGACTAGCTTTTTGCGTGAAAAACTCAAAGCCAATCAGTGATTAGTATGATTAGCCAATCAGAACTCGCCAAATTATTGCACTCTTGAAGTTCTAAAACGTAAACATGGCGGATGAAGAAGTGCCAAGCGAAGATTCAACAAAAAGCCTTATTGGATTATACGGACCGTTACGGAAACAGCTTTTTTCGCGGGGAAAACGAAGTTAAAAATAGCTAGCAGGAAAATCTAACGTGCTGTGACACATATCCATACTAGATGGACACTCCGGGTAATGGGCTCCTGCCATATGTTACAATTAATCTAATAAAATACGGAATACTAACAAATACAATTGTGTATACATATTAATACTGTTAATGATACTGATAACAATAATGTTGTAATCATATGTTAAATTAAGTAACTAATATAAAAAGGCAAGTAAAAATCTAAAAATGCAAGTAAAAATCTAGAATATAATTCCTAACATCTGATCTATTTATTAATATATACAACTATGCTAGCCTGCGAAAGCAACCGCCTGTTGCACGCTCACCCAACGGGCCCACCCAAAGAAGGGAAGTCTGCTGGATGATCACACAAGAAGCGGCCACCCCCGCAAGCTAGAACTATGCATGCGAGATTAAAATAGGTGACAATTAAAGGATTAGACTGCCAAGTTGTACTTTAAAATGAGACGATTAATGAAACAGTTCTTAAAACGTGAGTTATTCACTTTAGGGAGTAGACTATGCTTCTTTCTAAGATTATATTGAGTAACTTTAGCTTTCGGAAAGAGATCATTCATGCGATGTAGCTCGAGTTTTCTAACTTTGTTGAATATCTGCTTATCCTGTCTCTAACAGACTATGTACCTTAATATGCTTAGATATATATTTACGTTTGAAACAACGATCTAAAAACACTGAATGGTAGTAAGTTCTGCTTCAAATGCAGCATCAACTGAAAGGCCATAGGTAATGTTAGGTAGAACGATACTGTAAAATAGGTGATCTACTTCTTTTCTCAGAGATCTATTAAAGTGGGGATGTCGTAACGATGACGTCATAGGTCGCGTGATTTTACAGGTTACGTATCACAACAGCAATAATAACTTGAACTTTGAACACTTCCACATGTCTACCCTTGAGAACACACTAAAATACACTTTACATCCACGAGTTCGCCATTGCGGTGCTATGTTTACCCTTGAGAACACACTAAAATACACTTTACATCCACAAGTTCGCCATTGCGGTGCTATGTTTACCCTTGAGAACACACTAAAATACACTTTACATCCACGAGCTCGCCATTGCGGTGCTATGTTTACCCTTGAGAACACACAAAATACACTTTACATCCACGAGTTCGCCATTGCGGTGCTATGTTTACCCTTGAGAACACACTAAAATACACTTTACATCCACAAGTTCGCCATTGCGGTGCTATGTTTACCCTTGAGAACACACTAAAATACACTTTACATCCACGAGCTCGCCATTGCGGTGCTATGTTTACCCTTGAGAACACACTAAAATACACTTTACATCCACGAGCTCGCCATTGCGGTGCTATGTTTACCCTTGAGAACACACTAAAATACACTTTACATCCACGAGCTCGCCATTGCGGTGCTATGTTTACCCTTGAGAACACACTAAAATACACTTTACATCCACAAGTTCGCCATTGCGGTGCTATGTTTACCCTTGAGAACACACTAAAATACACTTTACATCCACGAGCTCGCCATTGCGGTGCTATGTTTACCCTTGAGAACACACTAAAATACACGTTACATCCACAAGTTCGCCATTGCGGTGCTATGTTTACCCTTGAGAACACACTAAAATACACTTTACATCCACGAGCTCGCCATTGCGGTGCTATGTTTACCCTTGAGAACACACTAAAATACACTTTACATCCACGAGCTCGCCATTGCGGTGCTATGTTTACCCTTGAGAACACACTAAAATACACTTTACATCCACAAGTTCGCCATTGCGGTGCTATGTTTACCCTTGAGAACACACTAAAATACACTTTACATCCACGAGCTCGCCATTGCGGTGCTATGTTTACCCTTGAGAACACACTAAAATACACTTTACATCCACGAGCTCGCCATTGCGGTGCTATGTTTACCCTTGAGAACACACTAAAATACACTTTACATCCACAAGTTCGCCATTGCGGTGCTATGTTTACCCTTGAGAACACACTAAAATACACTTTACATCCACAAGTTCGCCATTGCGGTGCTATGTTTACCCTTGAGAACACATTAAAATACACTTTACATCCACGAGCTCGCCATTGCGGTGCTATGTTTACCCTTGAGAACACACTAAAATACACTTTACATCCACGAGTTCGCCATTGCGGTGCTATGTTTACCCTTGAGAACACACTAAAATACACTTTACATCCACAAGTTCGCCATTGCGGTGCTATGTTTACCCTTGAGAACACACTAAAATACACTTTACATCCACGAGCTCGCCATTGCGGTGCTATGTTTACCCTTGAGAACACACTAAAATACACTTTACATCCACGAGCTCGCCATTGCGGTGCTATGTTTACCCTTGAGAACACACTAAAATACACTTTACATCCACAAGTTCGCCATTGCGGTGCTATGTTTACCCTTGAGAACACACTAAAATACACTTTACATCCACGAGCTCGCCATTGCGGTGCTATGTTTACCCTTGAGAACACACTAAAATACACGTTACATCCACAAGTTCGCCATTGCGGTGCTATGTTTACCCTTGAGAACACACTAAAATACACTTTACATCCACGAGCTCGCCATTGCGGTGCTATGTTTACCCTTGAGAACACACTAAAATACACTTTACATCCACGAGCTCGCCATTGCGGTGCTATGTTTACCCTTGAGAACACACTAAAATACACTTTACATCCACAAGTTCGCCATTGCGGTGCTATGTTTACCCTTGAGAACACACTAAAATACACTTTACATCCACGAGCTCGCCATTGCGGTGCTATGTTTACCCTTGAGAACACACTAAAATACACTTTACATCCACGAGCTCGCCATTGCGGTGCTATGTTTACCCTTGAGAACACACTAAAATACACTTTACATCCACAAGTTCGCCATTGCGGTGCTATGTTTACCCTTGAGAACACACTAAAATACACTTTACATCCACGAGCTCGCCATTGCGGTGCTATGTTTACCCTTGAGAACACACTAAAATACACGTTACATCCACGAGCTCGCCATTGCGGTGCTATGTTTACCCTTGAGAACACACTAAAATACACGTTACATCCACAAGTTCGCCATTGCGGTGCTATGTTTACCCTTGAGAACACACTAAAATACACTTTACATCCACGAGCTCGCCATTGCGGTGCTATGTTTACCCTTGAGAACACACTAAAATACACTTTACATCCACGAGCTCGCCATTGCGGTGCTATGTTTACCCTTGAGAACACACTAAAATACACTTTACATCCACGAGCTCGCCATTGCGGTGCTATGTTTACCCTTGAGAACACACTAAAATACACTTTACATCCACAAGTTCGCCATTGCGGTGCTATGTTTACCCTTGAGAACACACTAAAATACACTTTACATCCACGAGCTCGCCATTGCGGTGCTATGTTTACCCTTGAGAACACACTAAAATACACTTTACATCCACGAGCTCGCCATTGCGGTGCTATGTTTACCCTTGAGAACACACTAAAATACACTTTACATCCACAAGTTCGCCATTGCGGTGCTATGTTTACCCTTGAGAACACACTAAAATACACTTTACATCCACAAGTTCGCCATTGCGGTGCTATGTTTACCCTTGAGAACACACTAAAATACACTTTACATCCACGAGCTCGCCATTGCGGTGCTATGTTTACCCTTGAGAACACACTAAAATACACTTTACATCCACGAGTTCGCCATTGCGGTGCTATGTTTACCCTTGAGAACACACTAAAATACACTTTACATCCACAAGTTCGCCATTGCGGTGCTATGTTTACCCTTGAGAACACACTAAAATACACTTTACATCCACGAGCTCGCCCCATTGCGGTGCTATGTTTACCCTTGAGAACACACTAAAATACACTTTACATCCACGAGCTCGCCATTGCGGTGCTATGTTTACCCTTGAGAACACACTAAAATACACTTTACATCCACAAGTTCGCCATTGCGGTGCTATGTTTACCCTTGAGAACACACTAAAATACACTTTACATCCACGAGCTCGCCATTGCGGTGCTATGTTTACCCTTGAGAACACACTAAAATACACGTTACATCCACAAGTTCGCCATTGCGGTGCTATGTTTACCCTTGAGAACACACTAAAATACACTTTACATCCACGAGCTCGCCATTGCGGTGCTATGTTTACCCTTGAGAACACACTAAAATACACTTTACATCCACGAGCTCGCCATTGCGGTGCTATGTTTACCCTTGAGAACACACTAAAATACACTTTACATCCACAAGTTCGCCATTGCGGTGCTATGTTTACCCTTGAGAACACACTAAAATACACTTTACATCCACGAGCTCGCCATTGCGGTGCTATGTTTACCCTTGAGAACACACTAAAATACACTTTACATCCACGAGTTCGCCATTGCGGTGCTATGTTCGATATATCATGATTGAAGCAACTTCTTCACAGTCAACAACAACAACGATTTTTATTCACACTCTTTGTAACACAATAAAGTCAATATAATTTTTTATAATGAATTAGATCTAGAGTTGACTAGAATTAGAGTTCTGGCAATCCAAACTGAGTAAATTGTATTTAAGATTAGAGCGGATTTCAATTGAGTATCGGAAGTGTTTTGGTTTTGCGTTTACTAAGCTCTCCTATTGGCTGAGAAAGTAAACCAACCAATCAGAATCCAAAGTAAAACCAAACACAAATTGGTTTTGGTTTTGCTTTGGTTTGTCATTGGCTCACAGGGAAGCTATTTATGAGTTACTTGTGATTACTCGCTCCTATGCTTGGCTGGTTGTGGGTAGTTTGCATTTGGTTTCACTAGGCACTCAACTGAAAACCGCTCTAATGGTCAGATATAAAGCAAGCACAAACAGCAAGCATACAGGTATACTCTAACTAATTACATCTGTCTCAATAAAACAAGCTGAATGGAACACATAAATTTACAGCGCGATGAAGAGAAACTAATATTAACATAACATAATTAGTTAACGCATTCATCTAGCTCATTATCATTTATTTACCAGTTATTCACCCAGTGTACAAAAGCTTGACAAGATGATGAAAGCTGTTCTGTTGCTGTTCGTGGTCAGTTCTCTGTTCGTAGATTCCACACAGTCGCGTAAGTTGTCATCATTTATCTATACAGCCAAAGTTCAGTTTTACAGTACAAAGTATTTTTGAGGCTGATGATTTCTTTTCCTATTAAATGTGTATTGAGAAATTAGTTATGATGTTCCCTGTGGTTTGATCATTTACATGAATGGTGATGTACTTGATTTTTGTGTTCGTGAAATGGAATTTTCTTTTATAATTGTGGAGTTTTCAAATGATCATCTTATTTCCCGTGAAACTTGTCTCGGACACATCACTACCCTATTGTTAGTTTCCAGTCAGGATTGTTGGCATTTTTCTCTTCCGACAGAATTCCGATGCTACGCATCCAAGGGTGCGGTTGGCATCAACCCCAGTGAGAAGCAACTTACCCACCGCCTCACGTAATATGATGTCACATTGTTTTAATTATATATATGCGACTGATGCCATTGGACAGTAGCTCACAGCAGCAACACGTACAACACTCGCTCATGTTGTAAACACTACTTGTAGGCTACCCTGGTCACAGCGCGCTTCGCGGCTCTCTATACCTTTAGGAGATAACTAATTAAATAAAATCAAAGCTAAACATTTTGGATGAGAAGCATAGTTTACTTAGAATTATTTTATTTACTGGTTATAAACCGAGAGATCGAAGAATGTTTCCTGCTTCAGTCCACTTCTCTTGCCAACAGTCCTTTTAAACCATAAATAGCTTGAGGCTAATACTTCCAATGAACTTACACTTTTAATTCAGAAGTGACGAGCCAAATTCTTCGAGTTTACCTTTGCAAAATAGACCACAATGTTCGTTAGTTTCTCTCATTCCCTTTGAATTCACCCTTCTCACGCGGCGGCCCAGGAGAATAAAAACCATTGTTTTTGCGGGCTATACTCGTTTTGAATCTGCTCAGCATGAAGCTAGCCACGCAAAATCTAGTGTTTCTATCCAACATGGCCGCTGTGTGAGAAGGGTGAATGGACCCTTTCAGCTTGCCTGTTTCGTGCCCCATTTCAGACCACGTGACTTTTCTCTTGAGTAATGCTTTTTTTGTTTCTATGTATCCCAAGAGGAGATGTACGAATTTCTATAATTGGAAAACAAAGCACTGAATCCTCTGGAGAACTATCACGTGGTCTGACATGGGGCAACAACCTGGCAAGCTGAAAGGGTCTATTCGCGCGAAATTATCGGCCAACTGACTGATCAAGCGCATGAGTAAAGAGATATATTGCAATACTAATAGACCACAGTGGGCTCAAAACCATCCTTGGATTTATAGTTGGCGGGACGGAGGGGGAGAAGGTAAAGGGGAAGTTCTAAGAAACTTGATGACACGCAGGAGTAACTGTGTGACATTCAAACGTCAACGAAGCTCAATGACACTTAATTAGTGCGTTTAAGGGCCCATTGACATATTCCGTTGCTACGCAACACCGATGCGATTTTGACTTCCGGTTTACTCGGGCGATATGAGTCGGCTGTTTTCTCAGGCTAGTTTCATGCGTGTCCACCGGCCACCCGATAGGTTTAATACTTACATATGTAAGGTTTTCATGAATGAATGAATGAATGAATGAATGAATGAATGAATGAAGTAAAGTGTTCAAAATTTGGAGCAAGCTAGCCGTAACGGGAAAATGAAAAGCATGGTTTATCGTGTGTAAGAAAATAATACTTGACAAGAAACTCAATCCGATAATTTTGAAGGAATCGTTCAGGACTCGAAAGGCGTCTAACTGTACTTGAACCTATAGAAAGGGAAATAATTAATAATTTGTACCGAGCAAAAAAGTAACGGCAAGCGTACGGCGCTGCCAGTGATGAGTGAAAGCCGATGAATGGGAAAGCACTGAAACTTGTATTGGACTCTCAGATGTAGCCGAGCTCTTCCCGCTGTTGATAGATTGAAAGAACATCTAGTAAATAGTATATAGTTGTCAAAGATATAGAAGTTGAAATGGTTGCTTCTAGCGAGAACATGGCTTTTAAAAACACGAAGACAAGTACGGCGACCCACGTCAAGAAGTCAAGTGATTTTCGACCGACAGGCTTTCAACTCAAATCTTCCACAAACATGCACACTTTTGTCTCCAGATAATGCTTTCGGGTTCCTGGTAAAGTTGTGATTGAACCTCTGTGCAACTAATTACAGGTCAGTTTTCATCCTTAAAAATGTATTTTTGATGTCGGAGAACAAATTGTTGTGAACGCCACGCGCGAGATGTCGAAATGGCTCTAGACTACGTATATATTTTGAAGAATGAAGATGGGGAGGTCCATGCTGCCGCTTAGTTGGATTTCCCGGCATGCTTTGCGGTCAGAGTGGTTGAATTTATCTTGTGGTGAAGTGCTTACGGATGGAATGGCTCGGTGCTGGGCAAGTTTAAGTGTTCAGGAACAGAGGATCGCGGGCTCACGGAAAACCCCCACGGCTGGAAACCGAGCCTATGTCTAACCACGCGCTCGCTGTTTCGCGCGAGAATACGAAACTTGCCTTTTTTCGCGCGTAAAGGAAACCGTGGCCGTGCGAATCAGTTCATCGGCTCGAGTGTCCGAATTTCGACCTATCCTTGGGCAGGGAGTTTTCTCTATCTACTAAAATGTTCTTTTTGCGCCTAAAGAAATATGAAAGCAACTTATATTATGTGTAGTGTATTTATAGAACTTTGCGCGTGCTTGGCGAGATTTCAGACTTTTTCTTCACCGAACGCGGCAGCTGTTGGAATTAATATTCTCTTTGAAAGGCCATGCACGAGAAAAATAACAAACTGAAGTGTAGCCGAAAGAAGGAGGGGAAAAAACAAAGAAGAACAAAGAAAAATGAGTGACTTGGTCATTTGACTCGGACTTGACTCGGATTTGACTCGGATTTGACTCGGTCAACCGGTGAACTCCCAAGCAACAACAACAGTAGCCGCTAAAAGATAAAACCGCAAGATCTACTGGTACTCAAATGTTGTCTTCAAATCCGGTTGGTTGCTCGCCAAAAACTTATATTCAGCTTCCAACGACATTCTCGATTATTAGTCTTTTTTAAGTTGAAGCTCGTTAAAATTGGGAAAAGCACTAAAAATATATTCGGCGTCATCCACTATCTTGATCGAATCAAGTCTGAAGACGACCGAAGGCCTGCAGATTTTTTTCGCATCACATGACAGGACTCGACAGGATGCCAAGCACTTATTGTTTTCTGTGGGAAAAGGGCGATACATAACGTTGCTGATTGGCCGCAAATTGGAATGTTGCACATTCCAATTTGTGGCCAATCACAGCGAGTCTGAAAATCCGCTCTGGAACTGGTCTTTACGATAAGTGTCCCCAGGGTTCTTCTTTCCCTTCCCCTTCTCCCCCTCCCCCTCCGTCCCTTTTTTGCCCGTCGCCCACTAACTGCTCCGAGGATGGTCAAAACCAAACTAAGCAGATACAGGCGACATGAGAGAAAATAGGGAGTAACTGCAGAATACACCCTGCCACTTGGTTCGTTAACAATGCATTTTCTCAAATCCTTATCTAAACCTTCTAAAAACCTACCCCCCCCCCCAAAAAAAAAAAATCTGACCATTTTCAACCCCAGATCATTCATAGAACGAGTCTATAAGATACACCTAGGCCCGGTTGTTCAAAGCAAATATAACTTTATCCCTAGAATAGTGCTAAATCTGTAATTGTAATCTGTATGCAGTTTATAACCCTTGGGTTAGTGATTTAACCCCGGGGTAGCGCTTACCCTTGATTCGAACAACCGGGACTGAGGATAATTTTGGAGAATGTTGCACAATTTACAAGGCCAGGGTTTTCAAGTGATCTTTTGAAGTTGCACGGTATTCTGCAGTTAAGCCAAGTAAGTTCGATCTTAATGGTAAACGCTGGTAAATCAGTGACTTTTCGTCATCTAGCCCCTTCAAGCAACACGAGAGCGCCCCGCGTGCTTTGCTGTAGTCTTCGGACTTTTCATTCTTAATTGCTTTCCAGGCCAGAAATGAAGTTCTATTGAGCAGTGATGTCACAATATCACTATGTGGCGTGGCGTGACGTGTGTGATCTGACATGACATGATAAGACTGATATATGTTTGTCCACTCATTTGACAGAATTCTCACTATATTGAATATTTTCTTTATTCCGTTGAACAGCCCAAGCGGGAACGTATGCGCACTCTTTACGTCCTTCAAACTTGGTACAATCTCAAGTTCCCAATGCGAAAATAAAGCTGCGATCATAGGGTGCTGTACGACGGAATTTTGTAATGGTAAGTAGAAAACAAAAACAACTGACTAAGTTGTATACATTCAATGTACCGATTGTTTAATCATTCCTTTGTTTGTTTATTTCTCCGTTATAAAAACCATTGGAAAATCATTCATTCGTATCAGTCAGTCGATCTAATCAGTTATCTGTAATCTTAACGAAAACAACTAACAATACCGTTAAACTACTAGCCTGCGTCACATCCGGACTTTTCTCTGGTATAGTCCGTCTGCGAAGCAGCGACACAAACCGTGTTCTAGACCCCAGCAGCGTACCGTGTTTGAGCACACGTTCTGATTGGCTTTTAAAAATGCTCATTTCTTACACGTCTTCTGACTTGCCATTCAACTGTCACCAGCCTGTCACCTATTATGTCTCCCCAGATTCCAAGAACCACTCGCGCCAGAACACTCGTCTGGCAGGAAATTGTTAGTGGAAATATAGAGGCTAAACTTAAAAATATGGATGTAGAATCGGTTCAAATAGCTTCGTATATATTCTGTTCTTAGCTTTTATCAAGAAATAACAAATATTTTGGAAGAACTCATTTATTTTTAGGCTGAACTAGTGAGCTCGTGTAAAATGCCGACAAAAGCGAGTCGTTGCTTATTTAATTTGTACATTTACGCTGTAATTGGTCATTTCAAAATAGCCAGTCAGAAGGCGTGTGAGAAAAAGCATTTTTAAAAGCCAATCAGAACGCGTACTCAAATCACGGTACGCTGCTGGGGGTCTAGAACAAGCTTTCCGTCGCTGGTTCGCAGACGACAATAACAAGGTTTTGTTCGGATGAAACGCAGGCTATTAAACTACTTGCCAAACGAAAATGGTATCGGCACAGGCGGGCAAAACAGTTTTACTTCGCGAGTCGGCCTCCGATATTCCGTTGTTCGAATGTTCAGGACTCTCTCTTTAGTGCAAAAGTCGCTTATTAATTGTCAAAGAATATCGTATATTTTGTAGATATTATAGTAAAGCATATTTTTGGGTCACATGACCAGTCTGTACCAGGGTTTCTTTCGACGCCATCTTGGATTGGGCGCGTGATGAGACCCCTGGGAACGAGGTTGCTAACATCATTGATTCACAAGAGTTGTATGATTAGCAGAACAAGCCAACTTCTCTGGATTCACAGGAATATAACATTAACACCAGTCAGGAAACCCATAACTAGGAGCGTCCATCCCGCATACTAGGCCTATGTCACAGCGTTTTCACAAGTTAGGTTATTTTTAGAACGATTTCCCGCTATTGTTGAGTTGCAATTATTCCTAAGGGAATCAAATCACAAAAGCGTAGCAGCCATGTTGTTTGGTATATCGAAAGTAGCTAATGAGGCATCTTTTGTTCCGCCACGGTGCAAGCATTAATTGGCGGGGAAAATAATCTAAAAATAGCCCAACTTGTAAAAACTCTGTGACAACTTTATAGGACATATGGACGCTCCTGGTTATGGGTTCCTGCACAGTCAAAAATTCAAAGCAATACCACAAGCTACGTCAAATCGTTTTTAATAAATACCGTACAAGCTCTGGGGGCTTATTTAATGTTTGACCTTGTAGAGGGGTAGCTAAATAGAGAGGGGGACTTAATTAAAAAAAGAAAACTGAAACAAGCCACATGCAAGAAAGCTTATAGAAATCTTAAATACTGAACTTGAAAAGAAGAAGTTGAAATTTGCTCAGTTACATGCAACTACACGTCAGGGAAGTTACAATGTATGTTAAGGAATAAAATACGGGCTTTCTAAATCCCCTTCAAATTACGTGTTTTGTTTACAGCCTCAAATAATTCGAATATTGTTTAGGAGGGGGAGATTCAGATTTCAGATTTCTTTATTAAACACTATTAAATTTAAAGTATACACAGAAATTAAGTAAAGATTACTATTATAAAATGACTAGTTTGATTATATAAGTTTATGTATAGAGGAAGAGTGTGCAGTGGTTAAAGGAGCTAAGCTTTCGAGTTAACCACTGCCACATAGGAAGTAAAGACTAAGTCCAAATTAAATGATATACAGTAATACGATATGTAAAAACTGTGTAAGTACAGGCTGGAATGATAATTAGATACTGTATGTCATCTTTGGTTATACCTGATCTTATAGTGTTTTTTAAACTGTGAATGTCTTAAGTTTTTTATCTCAGTTGGAATAGTTTGCCAAATTTTTGATCAGGAGAAGTTGAAAGTACGTAAGCCATAGTTCGTTTTTGCAAGGGGTCGAAATTTATTTTTATTTTTTGCATACCTGGTATTGTAAGGATGGATTTCAGATGCATGTATAACCACAGGCTTCCCAGACCTTCCCAGACTCGACCTATATTTCCCGCCTTTTGGGTTACCTGTGGTATGTTTCATAAGCGATCTCGGAAGAGTTTAAATAATTGCTCCTTGTGAATTCTCTTTTCCGATTCCTACGAAATAAATCTTCAATAATAAAGGATTGATACTTAATGAAGTTGTGTGAGTGGTTTTTTGGCGATTTGGGGCCTTCTAAAGCAGTTTATTAGGATTCGTAATTTTGACCGTTGGCCGTGGCTCTAAGAAAGTTAACAAGGTAGGCAAGTCGACCTCGCCAAAGCACACACTTACCTCAAAGATCACCCAAAAATCGGCACTTTTCTTCCTCGCTCGCTATTCAGCTTTCGGCACAGAAGGGAATAGTTATCAAGCAACATCTGACCAGAGATTTAGGAAAATCCATCAAATTTATCATCGCCAAATCGCCTCCTCGAGACCCAAAAAGCGCGACCTTGCAATGATCTGTAAGAACCAGAATGACCAAAGCGGCCCAAAATTTTCCCGCCCCTACCCAAAACGATGCAAATCGCCTTTTTTCATGGGGGACCCTCAAGCGTGAAATTATACTTCCGCTCGAGGAACGGAAACAAATATATCGCCAATCAGAGAGACCATTACTAGGCCTTTTAACGAAACTGGCGGTTACAGACTAATTTTGAATTTGGAACTCGCGAAAATTTCTCACGTGAAACTGTCATAACACTCGGTGAAGACCCCAGCCAACTGTCTTGGTCCTCTGATTGGCGAGTTCCAAATTCAAAATTAGTCTGTAACCGCCAGTTTCGTATAATTTCTCGCTTGGGGGTCCCCCCATGAAGAAAGGCGATTTGCATCGTTTTGGGTAGGGTCGGGAAAATTTTGGACCGCTTTGGTCATTCTGGTTCTTACAGATCATTGCAAGGTCGCGCTTTTTGGGTCTCGAGGAGGCGGTTTGGCGATGATAAATTTGATGGATTTTCCTAAATCTCTGGTCAGATGTTGCTTGATAACTATTCCTTCCTGTGCCGAAAGCTGAATAGCGAGCGAGGAAGAAAAGTGCCGATTTTTGGGTGATCTTTGAGGTAAGTGTGTGCTTTGGCGAGGTCGACTTGCCTACCTTGTTAACTTTCTTAGAGCCACGGCCAACGGTCAAAATTACGAATCCTAATAAACTGCTTTAGAAGGCCCCAAATCGCCAAAAAACCACTCACACAACTTCATTAAGTATCAATCCTTTATTATTGAAGATTTATTTCGTAGGAATCGGAAAAGAGAATTCACAAGGAGCAATTATTTAAACTCTTCCGAGATCCGGCTTATGAAACATACCACAGGTAACCCAAAAGGCGGGAAATATAGGTCGAGTCTGGGAAGCCTGTGGTATAACGTATCTAGAAAAAATATTTGGAGTATTAGATTTGTCAATAGAGATTTTATGACCAAATATGGAGATTTTTAATTTATATATATTATCAAGAGTTAACGCTCCTAACAGATTAAAATAAGGATTGGCGTTTTCCCTACTGTGTGCAAAGAAAATACTGTGCATGCATTTTTTTTGTTTTGTCTTAATTTTAGTTAGTTTAGTTTTATAAGTATTACCCCAACTCATAATTCCATATTGTAAATAAGGATATATAAGTGTATAGTAAAGCTGTCTAAGCATTTGATAGTTAAGGAAATATCTGAGCTTATTAATAATTCCTATGTTTTTTGATATTTTGTTGTTTATATGTCGAAGTTGAGGTTTTTATCTATATATATTCCTAAATATTTAATATAATATTTCTGTTCAATATTAACTATATTAATTTGAGATTATCATGTAATTTGTTTTCTTAAAGTTAACAGATAGTTTATTAGCAGCACAGTATTCTATTAAATGCTGGAATTCCTCATTTGTAACTTTCTCCAATTCTTTTGGGTCATCACAGGAATAGAACAAATTAGTATCATCTGCAAACATTCTGAAAGAGACTTTTTTGGCACAATTGGGCATGTTATTGACATACAAAAGAAATAGTAATGGGCCAAGGGTTGATCCTTGTGGGACTCCACATATAATATTGAGCATACTGGATTTTTCATCATGAATTTGTACATACTGTGTTCTATTTTGAAGATAGCTGCAAAACCTATAAAAGGGGGTGCCACGAATTCCATATTTATATAACTTTTTTTTGTAGAATATCATGGTTTACAGTATCAAAGGCTTTTGATAAGTCAAGAAATATCCCACAAGTTACTTTGTTGTTATCAATGTTCATTTTCAGTTGATCAGTAAGTTCAAGAATTGCTTGTTCAGTTGAATGTCGTTTTCTAAAACCAAACTGGTAATTAGACAATATGTTATGTTTTTTTCCAAGAAAGGTATTAATTGGTTATATACAAGCCTTTCTAGGATTTTTGCAAAGGGCGAAAGCGTTGCAATTGGTCTGTAGTTTACAGCATCAGTAACTGTGCCACTTTTATAAATAGGGGTAATTCTAGTTCTTTGAGTATGTCAGGCACAGTCCCAGTTGTGATTGACTGATTATAGATGTGAGTGAGAGGGGATGAGAGAGACTGGCTAGCCATACTAATTAATTTATTAGGAATGTTTATCGTGGATTTATTACTGTTTAGATTTGATAAAAGGGTATAGACCTGACTACATGTGACAGGTGACATAAAAAAACTAGATGCTGGACATTGAGTTATAAATTGTGTGGGGTTTATACCACTTTGATTAATTATTGTTTTTTCCAAGTTACGACCTACATTGATGAAGTGTTGGTTAAACTGTTCCGCTATAGCATGTTTGCCAGTGAAAATTATATTATTGTGTATAAGTCGTGTAGGGTAAGACTGACTTTTTGTCTTTCTCTTAATGAGGGTGCCAATCAGTTTCCATGTAGACTTCAGGTTATTTTTATTTATTTCAAATGGATATTTATAGTAATTTGCTTTCTTTTTTCTTTTTAGATTAAGAATATTACAGTATGTTTTGCATTGTTGTATTTTCACAGCATTGTTGCCAAGAAAATGTGTACGATACATCTTTTGCTTTGTTTTAATTGATTTTAAGATCCCATTGGTTATCCAAGGTTTACTGACTATTTGTTTTATTTTACTCCTAGGTACCTGTTTTAAAGGTACATGTTTATTTACTATGATTTTTAATTCACTTATCAATTTAAACATTTTGTCATGTATATCCTTGCTTTGATTGAAAATGTTTTCCCAATCAATTGAATTGATATCATTCAAATATAAATCTTTATCAAAATGACTGTAATCTCTGTATAATCTTTTCACTGAATGTCTCTTAACTTGCAAGTCAACAATACAAAACGTTGGTAAGTGATCTGAAATGTCCATAGTTACTGAATTCCAGGAATGATTCGTTCAGTAGAAATATTTGTATATATATGATATATTAGTGTAGAGGTGTGATTTGTTAGTCTTGTTGGCTTTGTAATAATTGGGAGAAAATTATTAGTGTATAACATATCTAAATAATCGTCAGTCTTAGAGTGAACACTGTATTTCAAAAAGTCGATATTCATATCCCCTAGTATGAAGACCTGGTATTTGCATTGATTCAACATCTGAATTAATTGTTGTAATTTATTTGTAAATTCTTCTAGATTTGCCGTGGGGTGTCTATAGACACATCCAACCATGATATGTGGTTTATCATATCCAGGGTCGATTTATACCCAGCAAGTTTCTACTAATTCCATATGCAAATTTAAGTCAGGACGGGAAGTTACATTCAGGCGGTTGGATGTGTATATAGCTGCACCACCAGCCATCGTTGGAGAGTCAGTGTGAACGAAATTATAGTTTGGTAATTCAATATTGGAAATAGTGTGTTCATTGATTCTTGTTTCTGTTATGGCAACTATTTCTGGTTGGACGTTTAGGCAGTACAGAAAGTCATGTAGGAGATCAATATTTTTCGGTAAACTTCTAATATTACAATGAAATAAGGAGAAAATTTTAATCCCTGATTTATCTAGTATGTTATTAATTTTGGAAGTCGAGAAATATTCAGAGACAGGAGTATTTAGCATTAAATCAGAGTCACATTCATCAAATTTGTCAGGATTAGTTATAATATTAAATAGATCGAGATCAGTCACACGACCGAGTCCCAGTTAATATACTAAACTGTCTATCATCTAGCGAGGAAAATGGCAGAATATCACTTACTTGATTGTCACTCATCGCTATGTGATGTTGTCTCACACGTTACAATAATATTGGAAACGGTGTTCCAGAAACTCTTCAAAAGCATCGTGGGTTGTGAAGCCATGTGTCTGTGATGTCTCATTCTCTCTGAGAAATATCTTGCCGTTCGCGATCCAGACGAATTTGAAATTATTGTCTTTCTTGTATGTATAGATTCTTGCGAAAAGCTTTTTTCTGTACATGGTTAGGGACTCATTTATGTAGAGGGGGGTGGTTGAAAGAGAGGGGGGCTTATTTAAAAATTATAGTGTTAAAGGGGGCTTATTAGAGAGGGAGTTAATAGAGCTTTTACGGTAGAGCGGCTTTCGAATGAGTGTCGTTAATCTAAATCTTGTAGACGCTGGGATATTAATATCATCCGCAATATTTCTTACACCCTATAAACCTCTTATTGCGTTTTGGATGGCATTCTGAAAGACTTAGATGCAGAGTTTGTTCCAAACGGATCGGAAATCCTTTGTATCTGAGAATCCTCTGTCTGTGCGTCACGAAGGTTGTTATCGGACGTGATTCCTCTGTTAATCAATCTGGTGATAACCTTCTCTAAGGTCAACTTTACTGAATTTCAGTGCGCCTGGCATCTGCCTGGTTGTTATGTCCTGAAGTGTGTATCTTTACTTTTATTCCTGAGGTAACATACATTCACTTTCTCCGTGTCTTCCTCTTCTTCTTATTCCATGGATCCATGCTTATTCTTAGCAATCTCTATCTTAGTACGATGTCCATCATTGTTAATCATAACGCAGACACGTGGTCTCACGTGATCAATACGTATCAGTTCACTAATCAAATTACTAATCCGTTCACTACACAAAGTAACAAGAGGCTGGGTACAGCCTTAAAGTGCACGTAACCCCTTTTGCATTTTGTTATACTTATCAAGGGTTTGAGTACTTCTGTGAAGAAATTTTTGGCTTACATAGAATACTCTATGTTCTATGCTTGTTTGAAATGGTGAAAATGTGACCTTTCCTGACCCTTTCTTGATCTTACGTCATATAATTCATTCCACTTTGCAATAATTTGAATAAATATTTAACATTTTGTCTAAAATAACTGTTTTCTTTACTAACAAACCACAGACTGTGTATATTCTCTAGATATCGATGTTGTTGTGATAGAAAGGCGCCATGGAGAATAATGCATTAACGAGGTGACGTGAGATCAAGAATCGACCCAGGCTTTTTCTTACGCGGTCATGTGTCAAGAAAGGTCAAATTTTCACCATTTCAAACAAGCCTAGAACATAGAGTATTCTACGTAAGCCAAAAATTTCTTCACAGAAGTACTCAAAACCTTTCAAAGATTCATATGTATAAAAATTGCAAAAGGGGTTAGGTGCACTTTAACTCGGGCTGTATACACATAAGCGTCACCATTTCCCCCTACATTCTTTACATTCCAGACATTCCATTCTAAGGCGTGGTCACAGGGGAGGGGTGGTACTCAACTCCTATTATTTATTAGGAGATGGGTAGGGGAGTTATCAGTCGCGGTGACTTTCTGCTCTCTGCTCCCCCTAGTATATGTATGTAATTTAATATTTTTGTTTTTCATGATATGAACATTAGATATGTTTTTCTTGTATGTAAATAAAAGAAATTGACCTTTTACTGTAAACACTACTTATTCATGTAACATACGTCTACAATTTACAGTCTGATGTTCTGTTGTACTGGAGGTTCCGAGTACTAAAATATGATTGTCTCAATGTTTATATTTATCCCATATCATAAGTTGTATCCTGTCCATCCTGCCGATAAATGAAATGTGGCATAAAACCTACGAAACGTACCTCAAACTAGCCTGTGTACAGCCGTCCGTCTCAAGATGGCAACTGGACTGGAGAGAAATCTATAATGCATAATTTAACGCATGCGCAGAAATTTTGCTGCACTGAACAAAAAAAATAACGGCCTGCAGATTAAGACTCGTGCTGCCACAGGCAGCCCGAGTAATAATAATAAACACTTGCGATTTAAGACTCGTGCCGGCCGAAGGCCTGGCCCGAGTAATTACAGAGCCAATCACGGGAGCAAGTAAAAACGCAGTAAGCCAATCACGAGCGTGATTGCTTTTACTTGAGCCAATCACGAGGAAAAGTAAACGCACTCATGGATAACTGTCGCTAAAACGAAGATTGATTACGTGACGGATCAAAACTTGATTGACTGATAACGACGACATTTTAATTTCGCGATTTGAAAATCACGAAATTAAAGTGTCGCAAAAAAATAAGTGTCACCATGGGCTCTTCCTGTTGCAAAAAATTGTTGGCGCGAGAATTAAGGTCGCTACACACGAAGTCTGAACTAGGAAAACTATTGTCGCGGGGACAAAATGTGGGCCCCGGGACTTGTCCCTTCAAATCAAACTGGTTTGAATTGAGGGAACAAGTCCCGGAGACAATGACAATATTTTTCCTAGTTCACACGAGGGGACTTGTCCCTGGGACTTGTCCCTTCGTGTGTGCCGACCTTTAAGTGACTTCGTATATGTAAACTATAAAAGAAATACCGCCATTGTGGTAATCACATATGATACTGAAGTCGAGGTTTTCAAGCTTTAATAATTTATTTCTTCTCCCTCTTCGCTGGTTTGTTCTATAACTAGTATATATAATTCGAGTGCTGCATATCATTCAGAACATTGTATGCTACCTAATTTTACACTGTATTAAAGCAGTATGAATGGTAGGCGGCGTTGATTTTACAAGCAAATGTTCGACAACGAATTCTTGGATGAAATCGCAAAAATAAAATGACTTAGATTTTAAAATTTACGCCAATTCGCTAAATTAAAGTGTCGCGAAATATGAACACTTCAAAATCGCGAAATTTACGTGTCGCGAAAATTTGATTCATGTAATCAGGTACAAAAGAACATTCACAGCCAATAGAAAACCCGAGCAAACGCAAAACCAAAGCAATCACTGAATTACTTTCGATACTTAATCGATAGAAAACGGCTCTAGTGAACAACAGATATTACCCGGGAGTCGAGCCAGCTATCACTGCTTCATTGTTGTATACCTTTTCCGGTTACTCGGCCCTGCTTTGAATTAGTAAGACAGTTTTAAGGCGCTGATGAAATCGTTTTAGTGCTGAACTGATCAGTATGAACTGGTTAACAATAAACGTCAGCCTAATGGCGCCATACTGCTCAGTATTGAACTAACTATAAAGATAAGAAATAAACAGGTTTCTCATTGTCGTACACTTCGCTCTAGCTCTGCTACTAGATTACAGTAGTTATTCCATTGGAATAGAGAACCTTCCAGGACTGCACTGCATCACTTTTGAATAGCCTGCCTGCAAACCTAAGACAATGTAAAGACTAGTTTTAAGTCCTATTGCAGGCATACTAAGTCATACGTAAAAGACCGGGTAGGTCAGTCGATTAAATTTATTAATTATTAGCAAATTAATTTCCTATTTTCTTTAGCAATTACTGTAATTAGAGTATTTTTTGTAAGTAGTTTTTAGTAGTAACATAATGTAATTATTGTAATATATTTCATTACACATTGTAACTTAGATTAACAGGTGAAGAGACACTCCTTGGATATACTGTTAATAAACCATTATGATATTATTATTATGTTATTGTTATGTTATTATTATTATTATTATTATTATTACTAGTGGATACCGCTAACGATAATCCAACAGGTGTGTTAGACGCTAGCTAGGTCATAGCGAGTGTTGGGCAGTGCCATGCAACTTGCATGGTAGTGTACCTGGGTGTATGGTGATTTTCCACCTACTAAGGCTCAACTGGAATTTTGAAGCACTTCCCGTGGAAATAAGTGGCCTAAACATCAGCCGAGAAAGTTTCTCCTTGAAACGATTGTTATTTTGCATCCAAGTGCATGGAATGTCATCACAAGCTCGCGAACCGACCGCCTTCCGCAGTTCATGCCGCATGGCAGTTGTCGCGTCGAGTACAGAAATCATGGTTTTAACTCTGCCACATCACTTGATCCATTGTGATTTGAAGCTGCAACCTCATTCTAGCCACTTCTAAATGGGGGAGGGTTCCATTATTAACAGCAAAGGCATAGGATTTTCCACCCCTCCCCCCTCAGTTTTGCAGGGTTCGCATATCTTACCCCAAATTTCTAGCAATATGTTGTGTTCGTCGTGTTTTTCTAACAAAAGCATTATTTTGAAGCTGCAACTTCATTCTAGCCACTTCTAATGGGGGAGGGTTCCATTATTAAGAGGAAAGGCATAGGATTTTTCACCCCTCCCCCCTCAGTTTTGCACGGTTCGCATATCTTACCCCACATTTGCAACCAATATGTTGTGTTCGTCGTGTTTACTACCAACACTATGGTGTTAGCGCTGCAACTTCATTCAAGCCATTTCTAATGGGGAGGGTTCCATTATTAACAGGAAAGGCATAGGATTTTCCACCCCTCCCCCCTCAGTTTTGCAAGGTTCGCATTTCTTACCCCACATTTGCAAGCAATATGTTGTGTTCGTCGTGTTTACTACGCAAAACTAAGATTTTAAAGGTGCAACTTCATTCTAGCCACTTCTAATGGGGGAGGGTTCCATTATTAACAGGAAAGGCATAATAGTTTCCACCCCACCCCCCTCAGTTTTGCAACGTTCGCCCATCTTACCCCAAATTTGCAACCAATAGGTTGTGTTCCTCGTGTTTACTACCAAAGCTATGATTTTAAAGCTGCAACGTTATTTAATCCAGTTCTGGACTTGGAAATAGCAAATTAAACTCTCCCAGCATGCTTTGCGGCCAAAACGGAAAGGGCGATGGATTTTTACGGGTAGAAAGGAACATTGTAGAGACATGGGGTTTTTACCAAAATGTTACCCATGGAAAACTGCAGGAGGGCTTCTTCATTTGGTTGACATTAAAGTTAAGGGGGGGAAACGACAGGCAAAACTAAATTTCAAAACGGCTTAACCCCCCCTGAACTTCATTTGCGCGAGTAATACACCCATTTTTATTTCCAGTTGGATAAAATTACATCAGATAGGCTGGATTTGGTTCCTTTATCTATTTGCTATATATGAATTGGAATTATTTAATTAATTAATTAATTAATTATTTAATTAATTATTTAATGATTGTATTATTTCTATGTTTATCGTTAGGAACAAGTGGGTACCGCTAACGATAATCATACCATGGTTTTCACCCTTCCCCCCTTATTTTTGTAAAATTAGCAGATCTTACACAAAATTCGCAAACGACATGTTGTGTTAATTATGTTTATCATCAAGACTATGATTTTGATGCTGCAACTTTATTCATCCCTTTCTAATGGGGGAGGGTACTACTATTAAAAAGGAAATGCATATGAGTTTGTTTCCACCCCTCCCCCCTCAATTTTGAAAGGTTCGCAGATCTTACCCCAAATTTGAAACAGATATGTTGTGTTTGTCGTGTTTAGTACCAAAACTATGATTTTAAGCTTCAACTTCATTCAACCCACTTCTAAATGGGGAGGGTACCATTATTAACAGGAAAGGCATATGATTTTCCACCCCTCCCCCCTCAGTTTTGCAAGGTTCGCATTTCTTACCCCAAATTTGCAACCAATATGTTGTGTTCGTCGTGTTTAGTACCAAAACTATGATTTTCAAACTTCAACTTCATTCAACCCACTTCTAAATGGGGAGGGTACCATTATTAACAGGAAAGGCATATGATTTTCCACCCCTCCCCCCTCAGTTTTGCAAGGTTCGCATTTCTTACCCCAAATTTGGAACCAATATGTTGTGTTCATCGTGTTTAGTACCAAAACTATGATTTTAATGCTGTAACGTTATTGAATCCAGTTCTGGACTGCGAAATAGAAAATGAATCTCGTCCCAGGATGCTTTGCGGCCAAAACCAAAAGGGCGATGGATTTTTAGAGGTAGAAAGGAACATGGTAGAGACATGGGGTTTACACCAAAATGTTACCCATAGAAAACTGCAGGGGGTCTTCTTAATTTGGTTAACATTGATGTTCAGGGGGAGAAATGACAGCCAAAATAAAATTTCAAAATGGCTTAACCCCGCCTGGACTTCATTTGCGCGAATATTACATCAAAAATTAAATCTAGTTGGATGAAATTACATATGATAGGCTTGTTTTAATTCACATTAACATAGCGCAACGTACCTAACATTAACACCTCCAAGCTATATATTAAAATTAATCCCAACCCCACTCCCCCTGGAAATGGTATACCCATTTGTCTTTGCAAAATGTCTCTGGAATGTTAGTCATGACAAAACTGATCGGTTTTTAAGTTTTCACGTTCATCACCGAAACACAGAATTGACGTTAACCAGTTGCCCAGGCCCCGCTCGGCCAAGCAAAAAGCGAGAAAAAACGCCTTAACCCCCCCCTGAATTTCATTTGCGCGAATTAGTACGCAAAAAAATTCATCTATGATTATCGTTAGGAACTACTACTACTATAACAGATGGAAAGAGGTGGGAGGGTGTGTTGCAAGGGGAAAATCTTACCTCGTGCAAAAGCTAAGAGTATCATCGTCATAATCAAAACCTTCGCTTTTCTTCCCTAATTGAATTCCACATCCTCTCCGCTTTAGAAGACTGAAGTAATAGTAAACAAAAAATCATTCAAAATTCTCTTTGTTATCTTGACTAGGACCAGCTGGCTCGTATCTTCTGCAGGAAACATGGTTTAACAGGCTTGCACAGGTAGGTGTTCTGTCAGTAGGAAACAGCTACAAAAGTCTCTGTAGGTTCTCTAGCCATTCGAGTGAAAAGTCTGTTCATGCTTTCGGCAAGATTACCGCTGACCTGAATGAACGACGGTACTGGTGCATTGTAAGGCTACCTACATACTTCTGTTAAGTGCGATTTTTCACAGTAAAAAATGTGCCAGGGCACAGCCACACAATGTATTGTTCCGTTCCTGTAGTCAATCTAGTTATTACGATCAGTACCGATGCGCTTTTTACGAGGCTTGTGTTAGTCTCCCTGAGACAATGATGATTTTGCCTCCTTGCAAAGTATGCGAGCTGTACATGATTTTCTATCTTATCTTGCTAAAATTTGTATCGTCGGATAAAGAGCATTCCATGGATAGAATTGGTAACTACTGACCAACAGCATTGTTTGCATACGTTACCATGACAACAATTTGCTGGGACCTTGAAATCCCTACCCTGTACCACACCAAGAGTTGCGTTTTTGCGACTCTATTCCAGATTAAATACGGTAAAACAATATCTACCTTCTGATTACAGAAAATGGACCAAAACATTCCCAGTAACCGTACAATCAGCCTTTCATCTTGTCTTGATATTCGTATATATTTGCTGATTAGATCCCGGTTCCTGCACTTCGTCCGAATTGGTCCTTGCATGCAACCAGTACATTAGATTTATATCCCCTGTTCCAGTAAAAAATGTTCCACTAAAATGCTCAAACCATACCCTGTCCAGTGGTACTTACCTTTAAAGGGGAGTACCCACCCACCCACCCCCACCCCCCCCCTCCTCCTCCCCGCGGGAATCATATCACAGTGTTAATCCTTTGTATATGTATTTTCTAACGGTTTGGAATGCACATCGGTGTGCGTATGTTGTGTTAAGGCGTTGCCAGTACCACGGTGTAATGATGTACCTTGGGGAATAAGGAGCAGTATATAATGAGTTGTTTAGTTAGTTGATACCACTTGAAGGTGTCTCTCGCTATCTTTCATTTTTTTTTATTATTATTGTTAAGTTCGTTGCACTATATCTAAACTGATAGCAATAAACGAGATGCCCATCCTGTAATAACTTGTTTGAAAATGATTTGTATTCGTTCGGAGATAGAATACAAACTTAAAATGTTTCTTCTCTCCCAAATGTGTTTTTTGCAGAAGCTAGCGAAGAAGGAGTAAGGCCAAGTGTGGTGTGTGACGCAGTGATGTTCTACTCACCGTAGAGAATTAAGTTAGACGAAACTCGCTGCGAAGTTAATCACCAAGGTTTTGTCATTGGACCAAATAAAACGTAGTTCAGTTACTTGGTTTGAGGATGTTGTTATTGTGTAATCGCTATGGTATGTGATAGTTATTGTTGGGCTCCCAATTAATACGTAACTGGCCTTGTTAACAACTTGGGATTGAATGTGCAAAATTTAATCGAATTTTCTCATATGAGACTACCAAAAGTTACCAAGTTTAAGTAGTTTTAACATGAACCATGTCCTGCCAAGAAATAATTAAATGCAGAAGACTCAGGCGACCATTTTCATCAGATGAAATTTGATTTATTAAAAGTCATGTAGAGTAGTGATTCATTTTGCTGGTGGTCTTCTTTACTTCTGTTTCTGTGACTGAACTTCTGATCAATAGTTGTTATTCAGTTTCCGTCGAAGTTTTGTTCTAGTAATATTTTCTCATGACATTCAATCACATAGTTTTGCAGTCAAAATTTGAAGTGTAATTTTTCTGGTAATTTGAGTTAGGCTCGGACGTCGTTTCCGCTGTTTTTTTCGAATCCTCCTTCCCTCGCTTCCTAGAAGAGCTCAGAGGTACGAATAACCACATCTGAAACATTGTAGTGTGAAGTCGTGTATTTATTTCTCTAACATACATGTTTGGGAAGGATTTATAAATATGAACAGAAGCCATTACCAGGAGCGTGCATCTCCCACATTAGGTCTGTCCAACAGCAGAACAGATGATGTAGCTTTTTTTAGCTTTGTGTTTCCCGCGAGTTTTTTTTGTTTCCCGTAACAAAGGACGTCACTTTTAACCAATCAGGATGCATTGAAGAATTGTAATTAACACGGTTCAAACTGATAAAAATACTAAAGCGCAAGAGAACAAAAGACAACGTAATCGCATTACCAGAACTTCGCGACTATAAATAGCCACATCGTCTACTGTGCTGTGGGCGCTACCCATCACATAGGTACGCTCCTGGTAATATGAACTATTCAAGCGATATTTGTAAGCGTATAAATACACAAATCACGAGATTGGGCTGCCGTGGTCTTGATGTCAGTGAGAATTTGCATATTTGTTCTCTTCGGCCTGAACTTATATTTATTTTGCGTAAAATTCATCGCCTCGTTCTCCTACTTCGAGGCTACGTGATAAATAATTACCAATCTCCGACTCGTAAAACAGCGACACTGAGTTGGACAGATCACAGATTGTTGTTTTGTTGCTTTGACGGTCTTTCCACAGGAACCCAAGCTCTGTTTATGTATATTTTATATGTATATATTTTATATGTATATGTATACTTTTTGTACGGGAATTTTTTAATCTAGCGTTTCGATAAATATACTGTAATAAAATGAATAAAACGTATACCTGGTGTTTATAGCCTGTGTCTTGGCTGTGTCTGTATGCAGTTTCAGAGAATTTGGGCGAATTTTAAATCCCTTATCCTACATACTACAGAGTAGAGTAGAGTAAGGATTTGAAATTCGCCCAAATTCGCTGAAACAACATACAAACACAGCCAAGACACAGATCATAGACACCAGGTAAGTTTTATTCATTTTATTACAGTATATTTTTCGAAAAGCTAGATTTATAAAAATCCCATACAAACATGCATATAAACCCCAGCCAAAAACTAGCCATAAACGGAGCTTGGGCTTCCTGTGGTCTTTCCAAGCAAATATAAGCCATTTCCAGATTCGTTACAAAACTACATTGCCTTCGTTTCAAACAATACTGAGCCGTTTAAAATTCCAAGAGAAGCAAAGTTTTTCCCTTACCTTTTCCCTGCCGCGCCAGCCGAACCTTCTCTTCATAAAAGAATGACGTCATGCTCGGGTAATTAGTTGTTGTGTCAACTCAATCAGAGCACTGGTTGGTTCTCTAATAATTCACTGACCAATCAAAACACTCGGTTTGCAATAAACGTGCTCGGGATTTCTGGAAATTCTCGAATGGATTCCGACATTTAACGCACTACGCACGCCGGTTGTAAATCTTTCCACATATCCAATCCAGTGTTTGGATAGTGCTTTCTTTAAATCTAGAGCGGCCACGGTTAACTGACGGAATATGCACGTGCATTCACTGATGGGGAGAAATTATCACAATGGCCAAGAGATACAATGCACAACCAACGAATCTGGTTATGCATTGCACCCCCTAGTCAGATTATGATACGTTCAGGTTAGCCGTGGCCACTCAAACAAAGCACTATCCAAAAACTCGGCTCTGATGCGCAGCTCTTTGAAAAATAATATCTCCAATTGTAGACATTTATCAGCGATAGGATTTGGCAACCTCATCCCCAGGGTCTTCTCGGTCAGATCCAAGATGGCGGCTACTCCGAGAGAAGACCCTGATAAAGACTGGATCACGTGACCAAAAATCTCCAGAAATCCTGGAGATTTTAATCACGTGATGTGGGCACCAATATGGCGGCCAAGCTAAATATGGAAATGTTTAACACGTGCCTACAAACCATAGGTATCCCAATCCGGAGTGAGCGAGATGCGATTAACGGTATTTCCACGCGGCGAACGACGAAGTGAAACCAGGTCTACTAAACAGTTCTAAATGGAGTTTATTTGGATAAAGAAACAGTGGAAGGGTATCACAAAGCTACCTGGACGTATCTAAGCTAGAAGAGAATCCTAAAAAGCCGTTCTTTTTCTGTTAGCGTTGAAGCGAAGAGATTGATAGCAAATATTCAGATTTAACGGCTTCTCCTGGCTTTCTCACTGAAGAAACTTACCAGAAAACTACCCAGTAATGGACTTAATCTATTGCTATACCTACACAACGTGTTTGAAGGTTATTTAAAATCGTTTTATTGATAAAATTTGAGCAATCGAATCTATATACAAATTCATCTCTCTGGACTCAGTCCGTTTGGCCAATGAAAAGCATCGTAGAACAACCCTTGTGTCATAATCGAAGAGGCAATCAGAATACGTGATCAGCGTTTACCAGGGTCTTCTCTCGGAGTAGCCGCCATCTTGGGTCTGACCGAGAAGACCCTGGTCACGAGGTTGAGGATTTGGTGGATTATTCTTACGAAAGATTGAATCAAGAACTTTTAAAAAGTTCTCTGCAGCAAAGCTTTAGAAAACTTGAAATTTGTAGATTTTAAGGTTTTTGCCATTTTTCGACTTTTTTACTCTCTTGAAAGAAATACTCACAACTTCTTTTTCTGTTTTTGCAAGCAAATTTTTTATTTGGCATCAAGATTTAGTAAGCTTTGGGGAATACTTTTAATCAGTTTAGTTCTAATCACTTCTATTGTCAGAAAGCTACGGTCCTTTCAACTTTGAAAACGTTAGTAAAGTTAGAAATTCGTAGCCCAAATTTTTCGCTAACTTCCGCCCAGGAATTTTGATAAAATTTGCACTGTGCATGTGTGTTATAAGTTTGAAACGTTTTCAGATGTTTAAAAAAAATCGTTTCACTAGATTTCGAGTAATCGCTCAAAATGTCAAAAACGTGGTGTTGACTGACGTCACAATTACATTATTAGGAGTATATTACATTATTAATATTATTAATAACATACTCTTGGTTGTATCAGTCAATAAATGTCGTACTGTTCGTGATCATGAAAACTTGAACAAAATCAAGCAAAAATCTTAAAAGTCATGACAATTTGTTTAAATTGTGCAAAGTGGCTTCGGAGTTTCGATCGAGACCTTTTAAAACTTTTCAAATCTGAGCGCCCAAAAAATGACAACATTAATTAGGAATGCCTCGCTCAAATTTCTTCATTCTTTTGTATTTTGTATTTGCCGTACGCAAATTAACCCTCGGAAGTGAATATGCCCATTCATTCTGCGCGATATGTCATAAGATTCAAAATGGCGGCGACCGCGAAAATTCAAAGCTTCAGTGAAATGGCTCATATCGTCGCAACACTGATATTTTGATAAGCTAAAATATTTCATTTTTTCAACACATTTTCAATTTAGACCATATTGCCAACAATGTAACGGCAATTTGTTCCAACAGTCGGGGTTTTCTTTACATAAGTATCAATTAATTATTGCGGATAATTGAATTTATGTCGAGACATATTATTATCAGAGCCAAGAGTTTGACAGCTCATAAACCGGTAAAACCAGTAACCGATGACGTAAGAGAACAAGCATTCTTGGTAGTCTTTAGTTGAGTACTTAGGCACGAGAATCACTAATATCAACTCTTTTAGTTAGGAGACTATCCAGCACTTACGAATGCTTCGATTTTCCCACCGCCTTCCCCTAAGCGACTCCTGGTTGCCTCATGATAACTTAATCATTAACCCTTCTTGTAGCGATTAGTCAGCTATCAGTGTACACTACATTATATACAATCATGATAATGAAAATGATAATGAAAATGATTAATATGTCGATATGTGACAACATTGTTTAATCTATCTGTTGGTGCGCAACTATCCTGGCGCCGAGTGGAACCAGAGCGCAACGAGGACCGACCACAATCTGGCTAGGAAGTAGATGACTCAAAAAACCCGAGGATGTAAACTTATCAATCAGATTCTTACAGGCTTCAGTCCGACGATTAGCAAGGGAGGGGAGCCCAGAGCTAAGAAGTGCGACTTCATAGGACATGTCTGGGAAAATAATGCGTAGGACCTTCTTTTGTAAGGATTCAACTAAGTTAATGGGATACTCAGGCCAGTACTGTTCCATACACGCGATACATATTCCAGAACTGATCTAACAATGCATGGTACAGTAAAAAAAAAGACAATGGCACAGAATACACTAACAAGATCCTGATTATAGTCAATCCACTTTTCTTAAGAATCCGAATGGCATACAGACGCTTGTTGGCTTTCTTACAAATGTACTCACAGTGCCTTATTACTCGTATACATTTCCATCATCTTATGAGAAAATAAAAGCGACAAGCATACATGTGTGCAGAACTTGCACTGGCATGATCGAAAAGTGCTTCGATACTGTATACAAAGCTATGACAGGAGTTAAACTAGAAGTAATCATAGATTATCAAAGTGCGTTCAACATATTTTATAAGAGAAAGGACTGGGCTTCCTGTGGTAACACAAAAGGCTGATCAAAAATAGAATTATTTTTACATGACTAATATAATATTCTTATCAGGCTTCTCTGGAGACAAAGAATCACAATTCTTCTTCAAAATAATTTATATATGTAACTCTTGTAAAAAGAATCTAAAGTATATTATTCTTCTCTCAAAGACTAAAAATATTGCAAGTGTAAAATACTTTTTTCAATCGAACCTGCAAAGTTGTACCAACTATTCCTCGTTGAAATTCCATATGGCCGAGTAAAGGCTGGTACAGCCTCTTGTTAGAATAAATTATCTCGGCCGGGGAACTGGTAACTACACGATGCGTCGAGTTATTTTCCCAATCCAACAAGGGCACTCAACGAAGTTTTCGGTTAAAAAGCTGTTCGGGAGAGTAAGTTAGCCTAAAACTTTCGGATTTGAAAAAAATGTCCCTAGAAAATTGTTTTCTGAAATACTGGCTAGAAATATTTTTTCAATCCCTAGAAAATTATAGAAGAAACGAGAGACTAAAAGGTTACCCCTAAAATATTCGTACGTCCCAATTCGTCTGATCAATAGAGTCAGAACGATCCAAAAGAACCCCTAAAAAATTTGTACCTCCACAAAACTTTGCAACATGAAGTTACTTGGGCTAGAAAATTCTTGTTTATGTTCTAGGTCTAGACTACTAACAAATTCGTAGGCCGGGAATGTTTTGCCATAGTATTTTCTTAAGAGAAATCTATGTCTGAGTTTTCTAGATACCCGTAATCGCCGTATCTTGTGTGAGTTGCGATACTGTGAATATCTTGGTTATACAAATTAACACTACCTTTTAGGCAGAGAGTTAATCTATACCGACACTTTGATATGCCAAGGAACTGTAATATCAACACAGTACAAGGTGAGGGAAATTTAAAGTACTGAGTTCATTGCTGTGTTCCCTAAATCCTAATCAATTTATCTACACTGAATTTCTAACGGACCTGAAACAAGGTAGTCTCCTTTGCAGCCGTTCTTAGTGTCGGTCCCATACTCCACCATTATGTCTCTATCAATTCCAAGCCCGCCCATCCCCCCTGGCAAGATGGGGCATTTGTCAAATAAATATCCCACCCCTCCCCTGTGTTTTATTTTGTTTTGCTCAACTGATCAACACGTGCTTGCTTCATCGATCAACATGGCGGCGGAAAAGTCATCCGTGAACATGACGTTAGGAATTTCCTAGTTTCGGGGTGAAGTTTGCGGTTTGTTGGGAACTCGCTAGTGAATGTGGGATTTGGGGGCACTTACGAAAGTGTTTGAAGGTGAGTACTGTATTACTTTAATAAAGAAAAGCGGTGAAATGTGGCTTTGAAACGGCGAAGAAATTTGGCGCGTTCGCTATACTTGCCCCGGGGTGGGGCATTTGCAACGTTCTGATTCCAAAATGACAAAATCCCCACAAATGCCCGGGGGGGGGGGGGGGGGGGGCATGGGCGGGCTTGGAATTGATAGAGACATCACATTGACCATAAATTAAACTGGAACTAACAATGGCGCTCAATATTCTGCAGCCAACCTTGTTCTCACTTGAAAAATACCCGGGGGAAATAATGTGAATGATCTGTAACAAAGGAACTGAATGGGGTGTACTTTATACACATGCATCAAGGGCACCCAACGAGTACTTTTTGAAATTCGTTTGAAACCAGTTGTCTGCAGCTTATCTAGCCATTTTAAGGCGCCTATGTATTTTGATGTATTCTAGAAAGCTATTAGCTGTAATAATAATAATAATAATAATAAATAATAATAATGGTTTATTAACAGTACTTCCACTGGGTGGCTCTTCGCCTGTTAATCTAAATAATGTAAAATATAAAATGTTGATAAAATATGACTAAGATATAACTGAGATGTAATGATAACCGTACTAAGGATTAAAATATGGCTATACGTAACTATTGTAAAATTAATCAATGGAGTCTGTCGGCAGCGCAGTTCTTTAGATATCCTTTCGATAACCGACAAAATTCAGCAAAGGTTGCAGAGTTCCTAATATTTACAGGTAGATTACTGAAGACGGATGAACTGGTATCCTGGAATGTGCCATTTTCAGGTGGGACCTTTAACTGTTTACTGCTGGCTGACCGTAGTGTTCTATTGGGTATGTACAATTCTAATGGAAGATAAAGTGGCCAGTCACTATAATGAAGGGCCTTATATACAAGCTTTAACAAGTGGAATTTTCTGCGTTCTACGACGGGTAGCCAACAAAGTTTTAAGATATCGGTTCTACTAGCATAACGATGTTCGGATTTTCTAGGTGAAAATCACGTCAAACGAAAATACTATGGCAAAATATTCCCGGCCTACGAATTTGTTAGTAGTCTAGAACATAACAAGAATTTTCTAGCCCAAGTAACTTCATGTTGCAAAGTTTTGTGGAGGTACGAATTTTTTAGGGATTCTTTTTTCCTGTTCTGACTCTATTGATCAGACGAATTGGGACGTACGAATATTTTAGGGGAAACGTTTTAGTCTCCCTTTTCTTCTATAATTTTCTAGGGATTGAAAACAAATTTTCTAGCCAGTATTTCAGAAAACAATTTTCTAGGGACATTTTTTTCAAATCCGAAAGTTTTAGGCTAACTTACTCTCCCGAACAGCTTTTTAACCGAAAACTTCGTTGGGTGCCCTTGATGCATATATAGTTTATGTTCTAGGAACTGGAATACAGTTTATACACATCTGAATAGCCGTAGCTATAGCTAGCTTGTAATATTTATACGTACTTTATATATCCTGTAATATAGTGTATTTTATATATCCTGTAATATAGTGTCCCCAATTAGCTTTACAGCTAAATACTTTTGACACTCAAATAAAGTTCATGTATATATGTAAATGTATGTAGCTATAGCCTGGGTTGATTTGTGTTCCACACTAACTTCAGTTGAAGGGCTGTGTGCAATCACACCGCGGCAAAACGGTATGCTCCGCTGGCCAAAAGAACGAAGGCTCTGCTATCAAATACAAATTACCGAGGGTTTCAACTTTTTTAGTAAACAATTTTATAACTTAGTAAACTCACAATGAATTACAAATTAAGAAAACTTCAACCTGTTAAAGTCTTAGGCTTAGCTTTTAAGTAGTTTTCTTAGTTTTTGACAAAACAGTTCACAAATGAATACTTTTAAGCAGAAACGTTAAAATCACGGCATGTGCCTGTTGTTTCATTTCAGTTTTCGCGGGAAACTGGGGGCGGCCGCGCGCGGACAAGAAATAGCAAATACGCATGCGCGTGACGTTTTGCCGCGGTGTGGTGTGCAATAAGGGCATAAGTAAACTCCTGATCATGTTCTAAATTCTTTATTTAAAAAAAAACAAAGAATTTGAAGGAGAATTTGGAGTGTGATCAGGAGTCACTTACGCCCTTGTTGCACACAGCCCTTCAATTATTGCTTTATACTGTATACCACACAGCAAAATGTGCTACGAATTCTCAAATCAATGGCATAACCATATAAAACACACATGTATACATATAGCCACATAAGCATCGCATCCAATGATTTAATATTACACAAAGATAATTACACTTTTATACCCAAATGCACTTTGATAATCTATGATTACTTCTAGTTAATAAATTAGTACTGTTCAGACCAAATTCTGGTATGCGTAATCTGAGCACTTTAGAGATTTAGTTTGTTTACCCATATGTGCCACGACTTACATTTATAGCTAGCCTGACTTGACATTTGTGTACATTGCAAAGCCTTAAAGGAGCAGTGTCACGATTAGTATTCATGCCCAAAGTTTTGAAAATGTGTCAGGCGGACAAGAAATCAAAAGATGTGACAAAAGTAGAAGTCCGTGAGTAATCCTCTTGCATCGGCGTATTTGCACGATATCTCGAGCCGAAATT
This sequence comes from Actinernus sp. WN-2022, assembly GCA_030867875.1. Classification (NCBI taxonomy): domain Eukaryota; kingdom Metazoa; phylum Cnidaria; class Anthozoa; order Actiniaria; family Actinernidae; genus Actinernus; species Actinernus sp. WN-2022. The sequence continues at coordinate 123,701,058 of JAOWCC010000577.1, forward strand.
GCTTTAAAACTATACTTCAGTATTATATGGTTAGGTTTGATGTTATATTTTTATAAAGCAGCATTTTATTTATTTCAATCGAAAGGGAAATTTCCAGCGGCGCGTGACATAGCGTGATTTTGCCATTGTCTATAACAACCAATCAGAATCGTGACACTGCTCCTTTAAAATAACTAAAATCTGTCATCGATGGGCTTTTAGCGCGCTAGATCCTATTCAAGCCACCTCGCTACGTGGCTTGGAACTTCAAAGTATTCCACCGACCACTAGCTAGCTAGTCACCAAATCGGAAAAACTGTTCAGACTAGAGAAGCTCGCTACCTCCAGTGGTTAGCTAGCCAAAATGTTATTCTGCTCACTGAATGGTTTTCCAAAAGTTAGCGAATCATGATGAAAAACATGAAATATCGCGTTAGCTTGTACATTTGTTATCCCAATACAGATCATGTGACAGCTCTCCAGAGGATTCAGTGCTTTGTTTTCCAATTAGAGAAATCGATAAATTTCCTCTTGGGATAAAGTAAAACAAGAAAACATTACTCATGGGAAAAGTCAGTTGAACTGACTTGCGTTCTATCGGTTAGGCAGCATCGGACTTTTGAAGAAGTCGTTAAGCGACAATTTCCACTGTCAATAAAAGTTCTCAGTTATTTTTTTCTGGTATCAAATGTGTCCTAAAGTTACTGTATTTTGGGAAAAAATTGACTGGAAAATTTGGTATTCATTTTCTCCTTCTTTTTAAAGTGGTCGCTTAGGTAGCATCGGGTTATGATTCCTTAATGTTTGAACATTCTTCCTGTGAATTTTTACAGAGGTTTGATAAATATTTCTGGTATCAAATTGAGGGTTTAAAACTTGGGTAGTGACTTTTGAATATTCCCGGGAGATCACAGTGCTCCGCCTTCAAAGATATAACAATACCCTCCTAAAACAATACCCGACTTAAAGCTTAATTAAACTCTGAACTCTGGATTTCTAACGGACCTGAAACAACCAAAGGGCTGATCAAAGCCAGCTAAACTACAAATCGAATTGGAATTTAGCTTTGACTCCTGCAGATAGGCGCGGTCATGAAGCATGTAACTGGAAAAAAATACTTCAAGGGATGAATTACTTAAAAGCCACAGCTATAAACAGCGGCCGGTTGACTCCCCACTTTGGAGAAAAACGCATTTGTTTTGGAGATCTTGTTTCGTTTCTTTAATTTTCACCAACTCAACGCTCTGAAAATCGGCTCAAAAATCCCTTCCCGTTCGCACTTGAAATCAAAAGCAAACACAAAATCAGCACTCAGTTGTTACAGTACCTTCTTTAATATCTCCAATCACCAGGTTTTATTGGCACAAAACACACCAAGCGACTGTCAACCACGCTATTCTTACGCTGCATTTATCTCCACCACGTTTTCCTGCACCCACCTCCAATTGCATGCTGGGTAATGGACAAAAAAAATCGACAAGGGTCCCCCTCTGGTCTTTTGCCCCTACAACTATGAGCGGTGATTTTGACATAAGCAAGTGACCAAAAAACACATCCTAATAGGTTTAGCAGGGGAAAAAGCTCACCAACTGCAGAATTTCAAGGATTTCATTGAATAATTTTTTGATGTGTCTCAACGGCACAAACATAACAGGAAAACCCTGTGAAATCCCTTCACAAAGCCCACTAACAGCAAGCCAAGTACTTTTCAGCCGTCCTCAGACTTAATGATGTCCTCTAGCTCTCTTACAGTGGCTTTTTTCTCCAAAATTTCATTGGAAACAGATTTCATTGGAAACCGTACAGGAAGAAACCATACTTACCGTCAACGAGTTAGAATTCTCCCGAATGGCATTGTTGTGAAAGCTTGAGCCCGTGGCTTAAAAGGTCAGCAGTATTTAACTACCCACGGGTTAGCCAAACTTGAACTGAGGGGGGAGAGTTGAGTTAGCACTCAGGATTTCACCAAATGAGCCCATACAAATCTTGGAGTCAAAGGGTTATTTAGGGATTTCGCGTGTCGGTACAACATTTAAACTTCGCAAACGCCTTCTCGTTCCCACGGCTGTGCTGTTTCATGCTGGAAATTTAGTTACACCCTGCGAGCAGAGCCTTCAGTACTTCCAAGACTTTATAATTCAAGCGAAGCTAATTTATTGGCACAGATTCAGCTTCCATAACAACGAGGCTGCACCGAGGTATTAGCTGATCAGATGAATTTTGTGGCAATTACAAACTGACGACCTCTGTGATTGTACTCCTGTGGAGATCCTGGAATGATTTTTTTTTTTTGGGAAAGATGGTTATGTGGAGATATGTTCTCTTTATCTCGGGAATCAAACGACAAGGTGAGTGTTTTAATCCGAATTGTTTTTGTCTCTTTTGGTAAGCTTAGTACTCGCCATGTTAGAAAGTTTAAGCGCCAGGACTGGGCAACGCGTTTGGGTAGACATGACTTGTCTGTTTGTCTGTCTGTTGTCATCGCATCGCGACGAGTGTTTGAATGTGTTCCAAGAGTTTACGGAGAAATCGCACAAAAGCCGGTACATTGCTGCGTTCCTCTGGAACTTGCACGAGGAATGTCCTTTACAGCTAAATCAATCAATCAATCAATCAATCAATCCAACTTTATTTATCGAGGGTAACACTAAATAGTGCAAAGTACTAATAACCCCGTGGCCGGCTTGGTATATAACGTGTTACAAGATACAATGATACGGAGATACCAAGATACGGAGATACCAAGATACAGTGATACGGTGATACAGTGATACGGTGATACAGTGATACGGTTATACAGTGATACGGTGATACGGTGTTACGGTGATACGGTGATACAGTGATACGGTGATACAGTGATGCGAATATCTCAAATTTCCTTTTTTTTAAGCGGACGCGAAATGGCCCCGCTAAATACAGGTTTCTGTATGAAACGGACTGTTGTATGGGTCACTCGAGCTCTTGCAGCCGTGGCGTGACGCTAATTTAACGGTATTGTCTTTCAGCATGACTGCTTTGTCTGACTATTTTGTTATTTAATTTTAACTTTTGAACGTTACGCATTTAACATTGAACCACTTTATTGCCCTTGTTGAAGAAAGGTTTTTGCAACACAAATACGAAATTAAGTTTTGACGGTTGGCCGCGTGCCTACTAGCGGTACGAGGTCGTCCGCTCACTTTCTCCCCCACTTCACAGACTTTCATGTTCCTGACGTCATCAACCTTTGTTTTTACAATAAGGGGTATTTTCAAAAGGTTTCAGTTGCCATTCCCACGCATCTTGAAAGCGTCGCCTGCGATGTCTACCGCTGAATTGTGGACCGATCAAGTTGCAGATCGTATTCTAGCGATGGATATATTACGGGATTTATTTTCCAGGCCGTTTCCACGTCGTTTGGCCTGTAACGTGGATGAGAAGTGCTTACACATCTCTGGATTTGTGTGCCGAAAGCAGAGGCGAAATCGATTTGAATTTCTTGTCGAATTTCGGCGGCGAGTGAGGTCATATTGATGAAAAGCGCCTCAAAGCTGCAGACACGTAGCCTGATTTTCAGACGGTACGAGGTCGTCCGCTCACTTCCTCCCCCTCCCCGTCTGATGGACTTCATAGACTTCATAGACTGTTCCTGACGTCATAATTTCAACCAATCAGAGCGAACTTTGTGCTCGCATATTTTTCTAAATGACGTTGGGGAAGAACTTGAGCAGTGTGTCGACCGAAGTTGTAAAGTTTTCAGCATCTCGAAGCTGTATTCAGAGCAGAAAAAAGCATTATTGGAATCGTTCATTCATCGAAACGATGTGTTTGTGAATCTAACTGACGGGCTTTGGTAAATCACTAATATTGCTCCGCTTATAAATCTCATGCATTTTATAATAGATCTGAAACATTCTCCTACGTTTTTGGCTTTTAGAAGACCAAATCTTTCATGAAATATTATGATGTTTCTGCAGGAGTGAACACACATGCTGAGTATGTTATGAAAAAAGTTTCATGGGTGAATATTTTTGTTTTCAGAATTATGAACACACTTCCGTAAGTGAGTTATGTACGGCAATGGCATCTAAACTTTGCACAAAAAGTCCGGTTAAAACAATCTCTGATACCCAAAAAACGTAGAAATTGCAGAATACCCCCTCCACTTCTAAAAAGCTAACCCTTAAAAAAAAAAAACTAAACAATCATAGAACGAGTCTAAATACATCTGAACTAAAGTGGAGAATTTAGCCCAGTTTTCAAGCGATCTTTTTCGTGGACGGGGTATTCTGCAGCTAAGCCCAAAAAACTACACTAGGACACCTTTAGGGTCTTTGTGTAACTAATCGGCATACATATCAAGCTTCAAAACGTTTTAAAAACAAAAGTAAAAGCGTAAAAGTTCTAAGATCACAGTAATAAACTTTACGGCATGGAATTGATGCTGATATTTCTTGTATGCATTCTCAACACTGTCCTGCAACTTATCCTTTTTCAATAAACGGTCAGAAAGGCAAAATCTGAAAGCTGAGACCAAAGTAAATCACAAAGCGTCTTTGTGTTCCGTTTGGTTTCATTGTACTGATTTCAATAGGAATGAATGTTTTCTAAATAAAACTATTGTCTTGTAGGGACAAAAACAATTTTCAATTGTTTTTGTCCGTTGAGAATTATTCAAATTAGTTAATGTGACCGACTGATTTCTGATTGGACAACTTTGAGCATGCGCATACAAAATATAATGGGCTCTCTTTCCACCGACGACGAGAATGGACTGAGTACTGCACGCAAACTTCCGTTTAAAATGTTGCTGCTCTCCAAATAACCACAGCAGCTCAAACAGGATACCATTCTGAGAACTCTACAGAAGTTTGAAGCTGTAGAATGTTTTTTCCAGTGCATGAAAGCTGATAGATTCTAACTAGTAAAAGCCGTTTCTGCACGATTGTTCTACACAAAACGCGGCTTATTGTAAAAACAAAGGTTGACGACGTCAGGAACATGAAAGTTGCGAAGTCCATCAGACGGGGAGGGGGAGAAAGTGAGCGGACGACCTCGTATCGTCTGAAAATCAGGGTAGTAGACACTAGGCATTTATAGATTGTGCTCAAAAAATTCGAAAAAGTTGCTAAAAAAGTTGCCCAAAAAGGAGAAAAGTTGCTTCAATAATTCAAGAAGTTGCTTTACAATATAAACCGCTTTATTGAAGTAAAAGCTTTAAACAACACTTTGTAAAGTTTTTTTACACTATGTACAACGTTTAACTTGCCAATGAGTACATTTAACCGAGATGCTTGTGTATTGTTCAGTTATTACTGCCTTTTGGCATTATTGTACCTCAACATGACAGAAACGAAATGGTCGATCCCGAAAATTTCGAACCGCTGACCATAAAGAGCGTGTACAGTTTGCGAACAGCCGCTGACCACATGGAGGTAATCGAGGGCACATAATATACTGCTTTCTTTTTGTAAGGATTGTTCAGGGTGTTTTCTGCCGTATTTACACAGATCTTGTATTTTAAAACTCTAATATTTTATTTGTGGTTCAATTTTTTTAACAAATTGCTCAAAAGTTGCTCAAAACTCCAAAAAATGCTTACAGTTGCGTAAACTTCAAAAAGTTGCTCGAGACTCCAAAAGTTGCCCAAAAGTTGCCGAGCACAATCTATAAATGCCTAGTAGACACGCGGCCAACCTCAAAACTTCGAGGCCTATAAACTGCTTTAGAAGTCCCAAAATCGCCCCAAAGCCACTCACACAACTTCATTAAGTATCAATCTTTTATTTTTGAAGATTTATTTCGTAGGAATCGGAAAAGAAAGAAAATGTTTCCGCGATCCCGTTTCTCCGATCTAGTGAGATGGCTTTCAGAAGCTCCAACTCCAAAAATATTTTATGGTTGCTTTGTCGCATTTCGGAGGAATTGTATTACAAAACCGTGCAGGGGAATATCAACATTCGATTTGGTTATCATGCTTTCGGTGAAAAGGCAAAAACATAAATCCGACTAGATATAAGGGAAACACCGTCAAGAGCTCTCTTTTTAGAATTTACCAATTCCCCAACAGAGTTATCAATTGACATTGTGTAAAAAATTCCGACAAATCGAATCAATTCTTCTTGAGTTAACTCTATTTTGGTTGAAGATTGCCCGAAAATGCAATGTTGATTTCCGATCAAAGCTACGCGCCGCATCGAGAATATTTTATAGCAGGTTCTAGTTTTCTTATGACTTGGAAAATGGAAAAGACGAAAGGTCCTTGAGGGACAAAGCCAAAGCGAACACCTATAAATGACAAAGGAAGGGCACAGAAGTGATCAACGGCCTTAAATGCCAGTGACAGCGATTTGCAGGAGTCTGAAAGGTCCTGAAACAGCACGGTAAATAGCGAGATCGTGGATTTGGTTTCAAGCGATTCAGAGTTTTAATATGTTTCCATCTAAGCTTTCTTGGAAAGAAATATTCTCTCGGCTGGTTCCTATCGATCAGATCAATTCTTCTTTATGTTCAGATGTGGACCACTCGGCACTCTGTCTGAACTTGTCGGGTTTTGCGAGGCTCGTAGTCGTATGCATTGTTTGGCCTTATTTTGCTTCTTTCCAAGCTAAGGGCATCCTGCTGGAGCTTAGCCCTGCTGGAGCTTTTAGCCCTGTTTGCTTTTTGGAAGACATAAGGCCAACAACCCATGGATCGGGGGGTGGAAAAACTCAATAAACATGAAATGAATTTATGCTAGCTTTCGTTACGGGCGAGTGAGCTGTCAATCAAACATAACTTTTTACTTCCGGTTAAAAACTTCCTTTTGCGTCCTTTTTTTTTAAACAGTTTTTGGTATGTGAAAAATTGCTGCCAGGAACGATCCGGAGGAGACGGCTGAAATTTAGGCTAGCCAAAACTACATTTCTGTGGGAAAGTATTTTTCCCCCATTTTTAAAATTTTAAAGGAAATTTGAGATCTTCGTATCACTGTATCACTGTATCACCGTATCACTGTATCACTGTATCACCGTATCACCGTATCACTGTATCACTGTATCACCGTATCACTGTATCACCGTATCACTGTATCTTGGTATCTCCGTATCGTTGTATCTTGGTATTTCCGTATCATTGTATCTTGTAACACGTTATATACCAAGCCCCCCGTGGCCCTCATACAAATATTCTAAAAATTCTAAAAAGTAAAATTATAAAACTAATATCTAGTACTTATATCTTATATTACAATTAAAATTCATAACTATCGGAGACTAAATATTAACATAACTACTAATAACACCCTTAGACTGAATACATAATTAAGACTAAAGAAACATGAAAACATCGAGAAGGTTGTTTACTCGCCGCCATGTTGTTTTGATGCGAAGAAAAGTCCTGTCTATTAACCAAACGCGTTGTCCAGGTGTGATTATTTCCCTTGGTATGTGTGACGTACTATAAGGGGTAACTGGCTGTGAATTGAGCCGTCACACAAGCTAGGAATCGGTTATTTTTCGAACTTGAAAACTAATTTTCTCTTCATAGAAGCACAACACAGAAAAATAAAATAGCAGAACATGTTTCTTTCGAATACATCTTTGTATAGTCACGTCGTTGGGTTGATTTAGAGTTCAGTCCCTTTAAATGTTAGAAAACTGAGCCATGTAGGACCTGATTTCTTTGGTTTCTCATTTGTTTGTAATAACAGCAACCAAGGTCAAATTTAGAAGATTTTAGATAAAGATCCTTTCTCTATTCATGTACGCACTCATTCCCTTAGGTAGAATAATAAATGTATTGACCAAATATTTGTTCCGCAATCGTATCTGGAATCCTGAAAAACTCAAAGCGCAATAAAAAAGACAAATAGCAGGAACGTAGGCTGGAAAGCTCACGTTCATGCAATTATTAAATGGTTCAAGTTTAAATCCGTCCAGAGTCCAATCCAGGTTTTAGCCTATGCCTAGAACAGACGGCTAGTTTAAATAGGTATTGTCCTGGAGACGTTAGTCTCGTGTTCACGTAGCCTGCTTGCCGGCTCTCCTGTAATTTTTTTCGGTCGTTTCTTTTCGGATTGGGTCACCTAAAGAAACGACCGAAAAAAATTACAGGAGAGCCGGCAAGCAGGCTAGTGTTCACGTGGCCACACAAAATCTTTTTTACATGAATGCGAGACTAAATATTCCTAAACAATGGTTATTCAAATTGGACGCTATTTATACAATGGATCTATGCATTCGTATCATCAGCAAAGAGGATGTGAGAACACTTAGGTGAAGCCTTCGCAATTTCATCGATACAGAGTAACAGAGTAAGAATAGAAGTGGACCAAGCACAGATCTGTGAGGTACACCACATTTAATAAAACAATATGTGTCGGATTTCTTGTTCTTAAATTGTACATACTGCATCCGGTTATTTAAGTAGCTAGAGAACCAATCATAGGGTACACTCCTGATCCCATAGTGAAATAGTTTACTTGAAATAGAGATCTAGAAATACTGTCACTGGTAAATGCATTACCATCACAAGCTTTACAGGTGTTCTCAATTAGGTTTAGCACTGTTAGCTAGACGCAGAGTGATTATTTCTAAACCCATACTGATGGTGAAATAAATATCGTTTTGTTCAATGTATTAATAGATTCGTTTGTACAAAGTACATATTATATAACGTAGCACAGCCAGGGGGAAATTATATGCGTAGCCCATAACTTTGTCGGTATCCGAAGATTCCAAAAACTTTGCTCGATTGTTAATTTCAACAGGATTTGTCCAGCATTGGCATATATGAGTTTTTTTTCTCCGATGAGGTTTGAAATACCCTGATAAGCCTGTATACGCTCATTCCGAAACCTCTACAAAGCACCTCGAAAGCTAAAGACGCACACCGCGTCTTATTGATAGGCACCAAAGCCAATCAGAAAGCGAGAAAATTGGCGGTTGTTGTAAAATTCAGGTTCGCAAACCAGTGCAGTAACTGTCCCCCACCCCTCCCTACCCATTTCCAACCTGTTTTTGCATTAGTCTGTGGGTGCATAACGCTGTTATGTTTGCAAACATTCAGTTACTGAAAACATAACAACAAACTTTCAGATCTTTGTCAATTATCTTTGCCAATTATCATTGGTTTTCAGTCATATCATATCACAGGGCCAGCTTGCTCATCGATTCTAAAGCTGTGTTGAGTAGTCAGACCCGTGACATATTTCTGTGGTTTACCTTGTTTATTAGTTCAGTTAAATAGTTAAAACCGTTGGTAAGTAGGTATAAAAGTAGCTGCCTTTTACAGATTTCAGCCGGACATATGAAGATCTAGGAATGTTAAGAATGTTTACTTTCACTTCCCAATCAATTATTTTGAACACTAGGGTCACTTTAGCGTTACAAAGTAGTGAATACCACACTTCTTCGTATTTCCTTGGAACTTCCTCCGCCTCGATATATTGGAATTATCTTCATTTCGCACGCACCCATACTATACTGTGACAAACAACCGGAAATATTGACTCGGTGGTATCTGTTTACAAATCAGAGAAGAATAGAGCACTTGTTTCAAACAAAAACTGCATTTATCGCAAATGGATGAATAATTTGGCTGGAGATAAGTCAGTTCCTGATGTACCGATAAACTGGTTACTAAGCTGCTCTTCACGTTACAGCATCACTCTCATGTTTCACTAGCTCAGTCATCGCATCATTGTGCGAAGAAACGCGAAGAAACCTAGAAGACCTTCGTCATCTTAAAGATCTCACGAAGTACAGCATTAGGATAATAGCGAGCTGGCCATGAAGTGTGTCGTATCCTTTGCTGTGACTCTTGTAGTACATGTACTCCTGGTGGCGGTAAGTTCAGCGTGTTCGTGTAAAGTTTAGTTTGTTGTTTTTCCAAGACGCCGCGCCGGGCGTGGGTATTACTGATAGTCATCGCTTTTAGAAACCACTTATGACTTCGCGATACTTTGCAGGTAGAACTGCCATGTAAGCAGTTGAGATGAAACAATATTCAAATACTTCAGCTTTCTTTGCTTGACGTGTTATGTTCTTCATTTTTTTTTTTCAATATAGGAATTATTTCTTGTTGCTATAAAGTCGAGAGACCCCATGGCTAGTATTCATAATTGAACTGTGTGCAGATTATATTGATGTTAAATGCTGCACTCGACCTTTCTTTGAGACCGCTCGTTGACTGAACCACGTATGGCAATTGGAGTCACGAATCTTCCGAATTAACCAAGAAATGTTACTTGTTTACTGCAACACGGGACAAAGATCAAATTTTAACTTGATCAAAGTTTTGTAAACCAGATTACAAGTATATAATACCGGTGTGACTAATAACGATTTTAACTGATGAGCGCAGAAGGGCTTAAGAGTTTTCGTGATAAAATTTGTGTGGTTTATGGAATGGCATGACTTACTTCACTTTGACTTTACGCTTATAACAAAGGTCATGTGGTAGTGATTCAGTGAGAGCACTGATATAACTCATTTACAACGAAGACCTTGTAGCTCAACGAAAAGGGCATCGATAGAACATACAAGTTGTCAAGTTAAGTAAGCTTGCCTAGCGTTGGTTTAGAACAGTGATAAGCGGATTGAAATAATCAAACTTTCAATGATTAAATGGAATTATACCACCAAGGTGAGTGCTGCCTTTGGTGATATTGGAAATGGATGTAGCCGTCTAGATTGGCAGCTAATCGTCAAAAGAGACTAAATTTTATTTACTGGTGCATGTTTGTGAGAATTTAGGAATGCAACTTCCTTGACCTGAACATAGACAGATGTAGAACTCGTTGACGCGATCCCTCCTCTCCCGTCTCACCCCCACCCTCCCCCAACCCCCATAAAAAAATAGCGCGGCTCAATCTAAATCGGTAAGAGAGGCCTTTCCATCCTGGACATTTAGAGAAAGTGCCTTATTATTTACAACCCTCAATACTAACAATAGAGACAGAAACCACGAGAACAGTCGGTTCTGTTTTATACACGTATTAAAATCGTCATAGTAGCACGAAATACAGTCAATCAATCAATCAATCAATCAATCAACTATATACATCTCTATGTGGACATGCATACAATGTCATATATACATTTATCATAATAATGATTTTTTTAAAGGAATAGAATATAAATTAATAACTGAATCAATTTAAAATTTAATTTGATTGCTCATAATTTAAAATAGTTTAATACATCATGATAGAAATATATGTGGGCTCCTGATGTGACAGGATACGTTATAAATTGAAATAACACGAATTAATAGAGATTAGTCTCAATCAATATAAATAATTAAAAGCTGATGTGAAGAAAATCAGAGACAAACAAATGAAGAGCAAAACGATGAAAAAAGAATGGATTTTGAGTTTCTTCGTCTTCTCGGCTCGTGTACGCCTGCATTCCTGTTCTCTGCACGCACGTGTAACCGTGTACGCCGCGCCCCAACCACTACTGTATTGTTAGGTTAGCATTAGAGCCTGTCGCCTTCCTGTCCAACTTTCCGTTCCAGTATGATGCCTGGCGGATAAATATTTTTGGTTCGAACCAAGTCATGCTTTTTCAGGATCCAAATATTAGAATTATTTATTTTGTTTCGCCTTGATGGATATACTGGTGTTCCCATCCGTCTACATATTGTAAAGCTAACGTTCATGGATTTCCAATGTAGTTTTATTTCTAATTACTCAGAAGTTCAAGGATATTTAGTCATATCCGGTATTGGTGTGTGGGTTCGACTGGGCTCACGAGAGATTGAAGTGAGGTAAAGGTAACCTGTTCTAGGCTACTCATATATAGTGACCGAAGGGAAAAACGAAAAAGCGAAAGAAAATATTTTGCGATATTATATATAATTGCTGAATATCTATTATATACTATCTATAATTTCATATTTTTCTTTCAACATCATTTATTCATCTGATAAATTTTTCAAGTATCCGCATGAAACGATAAATAAGGGTTATTGCCGTCTGAGTCTGGTTTTTCAAGAGTGGATAATGTTATCTAATGCCGGATAAATCTCTATCTTGAGTGGATAGGTGTTAACCAAGCTAGCTTATTTTATACACTGGAAAAGGATTTATCCGGTGGATAGCGTTATCCACCCTTTGAACAACCGGACCCTGGAGCGAGGAGTTATGTGATTTATTCACCCAGGGCGACGCACGTGGAAGGTGAATAAAACACATACTCCCGAGCGGAATGCATACAATACAATGAGCTCAATGATAACCATTGTTAACCAAAGCATTGTGAATTAATTCTTCTGGTAAAACGCAAAACAATTAGTTTGAAAGGTCCATTGTTAACATTTTATCGCAAGGATTTTGGTTGTTAGTTTGTTCAAACATTTCCAACGATTGCTGCAATAACAGTCGGGAAAGGGAAGTGATAGAATTCGAGAGGTCTACGCAGTTCGAGAGTGCTACCAAAAAATATTTTTATGCTATAGTTTGTTCCCGTCTATGATTTCAAGACTAAACTCATAAATTATATAATGTTCCTGGCATGTCATATATCACCCCAGGGTTGATACAGCTATTTCTATTAATGTTGGCTGGGAGATAGGGAACAGGTCATTAGGGAATAGGGTATTAGAGAATATAACATTAGGGAATATTGCATTTTAATAATGTCGGACGGCTGTTCACAGGCTAAAAATTGATAAATAAACCGTAAGCTAAGTAGACTAAGTTTTACAGGTCGTATAACTCGTAACAATAATTCATTATAAGTTGTTTTATACTTATAATACCCTAATGCCCTATTCCCTAATGATGTCCTATTCCCTATCTCCCAGACAACATTAATTGAAATAGCTGTATATAAGCATGAGTTTATTCTATAAGACACGACTGGATGTTCAGGGTAATTCAGGGGTAATTCAGCTGGATGATAACCGCGGCACATCAAAGATAACTGAACTAACTGTGAACTATGCAAGATTCCTCTGGAATTGGGCAGGGGTTAAGTATAATTTAGTATTGCTTTATTCCCAAAACGTATACAGCAATACACTGTTAATAGTTACACCCACGCAAACGCCGGGTTCGACATAGGGTCTTTAACCCGAAAAGAACAAAGAACTGACAGAACCGTGTAAGATTCTGACTCGTTCACAAACTCTGCTCGGAATGCAGATATACCCGCCGGCAAGGCAATCGTTTTTAAAGTAGCATATATTTAGAGGATACGCAGGTTACGTTTTACTGTAGAATAGCTAATCGTTTTTCCCTATTGATGTTATATCCGCCTTTAGTCTCGCATCTAATGGCAGCTGATGAATACCTTTGAGCTCAGTGGGGCCAAGCCCAGCAAATGTTGATAAATAACCGGTTGTACGTAATATCCGGTCTAATATCTCTAGTCATTGCACAGGGGTGGTCTATACCCACACTTACAAACCACTTAGGAGCGGTATTGTGTCTGGTTGATATAAGTTCGCATTTTATATTATCGGCGATACCGATACTCACGATCACTCAAAGATATCAGTAGACAAAGACAAAACTGTTGATAAAAACACAGACCAAAACAGAAAGGAAACCCTTGGTTCTTAACGGCATCGCTTGGTAAATACTTCACCGAAAAGCGCATTAAATAAATCGATATGCTTTTCTCTAAGCCTTTAAGTTTCCATCGCCGTGTATGGCTTCTGTTTCAATGGCTTCTGTGTTAATTCCCTATATTTTTGTCAGACTTTACTTCGTGGAGTAAAGTTAACGTGTATTCACCTCAAACTGAACGGCTATGGGTCTACTATGCTGTTCATCTTTCACCTCGAGTTCTTTAGCCGCAAATACAATTAAAATTGTCCAATGATTAGATGTATTCCTGGAATAGCACACATAGTATCCGTGACCCTTTCCACAAAACGACAATTCACCCTTCTCACACGGCGGCCATGTTGAGTCCCAGGAGAATAAAAAACCTTTGTTTTTGCGGGCTAAACTCGTTCTGAATCTGCTCAGTGCGAGGTTAGCCACGCAAAATCTATTGTTTCTATCCAACATGACCGCTATGTGAGAAGGGTGAATTGCTCGTTACGTTGCCTAATCCGGCTTAGTATGACTCGGTTTATCTTCTCACACCGACATACATTACAGTTCTTATTTCTTTGATATATTTAATTTTACCTTCCTTTATAGAATATACCTTGCCTTTATATTCTTATTTCCTCAGTTATAAAAAAGAAAACAGAACATTTTTTCTTGCAACAGATAATCTTTCGTTAGTTTTTAGATAGATTCAAAAAGATTTTTCAGGATCGCATGAAAATTTCTCCTGAGACTAGATATATCCAATCTATAAAAAAGCCTCAGGAGAAAATCTGTTGTCCAGATACATATCATGTGTTATCCCGAATGCAGTCTGAGAACTAAAAACTGAGGTACAGCTTGGGAGCCGAAGATACCGGGTCTCCCAAGCCAGAGGCTTATGTTTTTAAGTATTACGAAGGTAGTTTCAGTTCTGTGTGGTGGTTAACAATTTTATACATCATGGTCAGTCTTGCTTCCTTCCTTCTTTGTTGTAACGGGGGCCATGTTAGTTCATTCAAGATTTTTGTCACTGTTCCTGGCGATCTTTCATAGCATCCTTTGACAAAACGTGCGGCTCTACGCTGTACTCCTTTGAAAATATATATCACGTAACGCTAGCGTTACTGAAGCGAAGATAAACATTTCAACATAGCCTATAAAAATTGGTAGAAATTTCGATAGAAAATCTTTACTCATAAAAAAACCCTTCACAACCGCGTGCTCTACTGAATAAACTGTGTGTAAATTTATTTTGATTATCAAACAGTATTGTTTCGAAGTCTGCTAATATTATTTGGACTGATAAGAAGAACAGATTTTTAAATTTTCATCCGCACGGTAATTTCTGTACTTGACGAGATTGGCTGCCGCGTTTTGTTTAGGTCGAATTATGCTATTGAAGCTAATAAAAATGTTTATTTTTATGTAAGAAGTAAAATTGTCTGTGTGCTACGGGTTTTTGATGCTTTTCAAGCGTTCCGAACACGTGACTAAACCCCCTAATGATTTGGCATCGCAAAATGGCCCACTCCCGAGATATGTGTCACTTCTACGTACAAAGGAATCAATACGAGGCTCCGTGCATAACTGTTCAGTCGTTCGTGACAAACTACAGAAGTACTGTAGTCTTGCCGTCACGAACGACTGAGCGTTATGCACGGAGCCTCGTATTGATTCCTTTGTATGTAGGAAGTGAGGCATATCTCGGAAGTGGGCTATACTTTTCTAAAAATCATCCTTAAGGCAAAGATGTTCTAAGCGAACTGGTACTTCATTAAATTTGTTTAAAGCCCATGCAAGAGAAGATCAAACAATGACAAAATGCTGCGCAATAACAACTTTAACTTTCCTTTGATCTATTGTTTGTAAATTTGAAATACCCACTGGCGCTAAGAAAAATTGTTAGGCATTTAGGCACTTGTTATTTGGAGTCTTACACAGAGAGTATATAGACTAAAGTCCAAATAACCTTAAATTAATTGAATGGCTAATAATTAATTAGTAATGACATTAACATTAATATTAATAATTACATTCTCTTTTCTACCTGAAGTAACTCTGAACTCTGCTCCAACAAGATGCAATCATGAATTTAAGTTTAATCACTTAAAAATCCTACTGAAAATCCCTACAAATACGTTTTTGTTCGTACTTTTCCCATATGGAATAATGTACCTGCTACAGCTGTTAATGCAATGTTCTAGTACTTGGGAACGGTGGTAGCGCCGGCGGGGTTGCATGTTTTCTCCTCACTCTAAGTCATTTTGCCGCTGTGAGGCGATAGGGGTTGGGGTTGGCGTGTCCCCGCCGTGTTGCCGTTGTGGGAGAGTGAAACTGTTCCATATTGTGGTCAAACGTGGAGGGGACTATCTAGGACGTACGCAGTGTATCCAATGACTTCGGTCGTGATAGCAGTGGATCTCTGGGTGCGTGTGGGGTATCCGTCTTGGGGTGACCATCGATTTTTGCATGTATCGTCTATTTTTCTAACGGGAGAAGAGAGATTGACAGAAGTCATCACATTTCCGATTCATTTATTATCCATTGCACAAGATTATAAAGCACAGAATAATAAGAAAGGGAAAAATGGAAAGGAGCATGAGCTTAAAAACCCAGAGAGTTACAAAGCGTGCTTTTGCACCTTATAGTTAATTAATTAATTACGTTAAGTAATCCCATGTGGGTGGAAATAAACGAATTAAATAATAAAGCTAAGTGTATATATACATGCAATCTATAGTGATTCAAAGCCAAAGAAGTGGGCTACGAAATAAATACAACAGTAGTAAGCAGCTAAATTAGGTATATAGGTTAATTAAGTTTCAATTTCAATTTCAGTTTCAGTTTCAATTTTGTAACGTTTTCTAAATAAACTAAGAGAAGTCGATTGTTTTGTACTGCAGCAAATTTAACTGAGAACTAGTATTTTGTCTTGGTCAGTAGAAACAAGTTCATATTTGTTCTAGACCTAGTGTTATGAGTGTGAACTTCAGCTATACTAGTAAATATAATATCACAACTGGTTGGCAAGAGATTATTAGAATGGTTGTAAACAAGCCCACCAAGCTGGAGTTTAGTAATTTCATAGATGGTAAGAAGGTTAAGATGGTAAAATAAAGGTCGACTGTGTTCTTGATATTTTGAGAATGTTATTACTCGAACAGTACGTTTTTTACAAAAGATAGAGGTTTTAAGTTTGTTTAAAAATTATGGTACAGTACGATATGTACGAATAAATAAGATTAGAGTAGAGGTTAAGTAAAATCTGGTGATTTAGACATAATTTCTAAATTATACCAATTGCTTTTGCTATTTTATTTGCAACTTGGTCAATTTGGTAACTCCAATTTAAATATTCCTAGGAATTTTGATTTATTGGTTTTCTTAACATTTTTACCAGTAAGATTAACAAAATTATCTGGGTCATACTGTGCATTAGCGAGTCTTTGTCGAGATCCAAATAAAATAAAAGTTTTTGAAAGGTTAATAGTTAATCTATTGCTGGTGAATCAAAGACTGAAATGTCTCCAGCTACCCCCAATTATCAGGACCTTCCTACACCCCTGGGTTATAGTGTCCCTTATAAATGAACCATCACAACTCCAAGGACGTTCAAGTAACGAGTACATAACACGGTACACTCTTTTCATTATTCAGTATGTCAGCGGTCAGGGTAACCCGTGTAGCGGCACGTTCTGTACACGTGGCCGTATTTGTATCCCTCATAACGAAGGTGGTAAGACGTGGACCACTTGTGACTGCCCTTCATCATGTCCTGCCACGGACGACCCCGTGTGCTCCATATACTACAACCAGTACCGTAACCGCTGCCTACTAAACGAGTACGCATGCTCCATAGGCATGAGTATCGCTATCAAGAACAGAGGACGTTGTACAGAGCCCAGTGAGTTCATACATGCCACAGGCTGATCCAGGGGTGTTGGTTCAGGGGGTTGCAATCCTCCTGTGACTCCTGGAGAGCACCGTAAATATAGTATTTCAGTCTCTAGATTTTCAAAACAATATTTGTGCAACCCCCTATGCCCGACTCGCACAGAATACTGGATCGGCTTGGTGCCTTCAATACACACGACAACCAGTCACCTTATTAGACAGTTTAGTGTGTAGAGTATGGCTGGATATTTTTACGAGTCATAATACAAATAACGAGAAAACATTTAGAGCCATACAACACACTAAACTGTCTAGAGATTTATTGCCCAACTCACGTTTTCTCTCTTAGACGCTATTTTCCTTACAACTTGTCCTGCAAAAAAACAAAATAACCATAAGTCGCTAGAAAGAATTCAATTCGATTCAATTTTTATTTACACGGTAAACATACAACAGAGTAAAGAAAAGAAAATAATATACAGAGGTTGTAAAGGGTAAGTGTGCGGCAGCCAAAGTAGCATAAGCTTTCGAGTTGGCTGCCGAAAACAAAACATATTTTGACTTGCATCACACATTTGCAATCGGATGATCATTTCGGGAGACCAATTAAACAGAAGTCGTTCGGATATCGACTGCTTTGGCCTCCTGTGACAAAACTCCCTCTGGTAACAAAACTCCCTCTAGTCTGCTGCCTCATATCTCGGCACCAATTAGGTACTTATTAACTGAGTGAGAAGGCCGGAGAGGAAATTATAAACTATTTGTATCGAGGTTATGACGCACGGACTTTGTGTACGTACATAATGACGAGAGACAAATATTTTCCCGTTCGGCCCGATCTATCCCAGTCAATAAGTTTTTTTAAATCATGTGACCACTTTCAAATGACAAACAGACGAGCAAAAAGTCGAGCAGGGCCAGACGGCTTATGGCAAGCACGTACTGCCCCCATCACGTGACTTTCGTAAATGGTTCTGAAACGAAAGCTCGCGCTGGGCCGTAGGCTAATATGATAAATGTTATTAGTAGAAACCAACTGGTGTTCTATCACGAATCCTGCAATCTGAATGGCTAAGCTACTCGCTATCTATTTAACAATTAGACCCGCAGACCGAATGGGCTACGAGTCAATAGCTATTTAACTCGTAACTAGTCGGACAGTAGAAAATAATAGAAAGAAACAAATTGAAGTTGATTTTGTTTTATTTCGTGAAAATGCGTAAGGTTTATCTCTACCATGGGCTATCACAAATAGACCTATAGTAGGGTAGCCAATCAGAATACAGGATTTGTAATAGTCCCCACTAGTTGGTTTATACTAATCTGTGATAGATAGTGAGCAGCGAAAAAGCCGGTTTTCAAAAGCAAAACAATGACTGCCAAGTCATCAAAATGTCAACAAATCTTCTTGTTTCAGTTTAAAGTGCCTATAAAGCCGATAGAAACTTCGAGCTCATTAGTCAAATTGTTAATTATTCACTAAGCATAGGTTTACGTGCGACATAATAATAATAATAATAATAATAATAATAGCATTTATTTAAACACGGTATTGGCGATACTGCAGCATTCAGAGCTGATGTGGCCGTGATAATACAAAAGGAACGATAAAGAAATCTAGCTAACCTCATTGATTATGTAAATTACAAGTTTTTGATTGAAAGACTATTGCATTATAAGATATTGGAATGATACTAACTAAATAGTTGAAAGACTAACTAATTGACTAATAACTTAATAAGATGAACAAGCGAGTAGTTGTACAAATGGACACATAAAAGTGATACAAAAAGTTTTTACACGACTGTGACGTCACACGTTCAAAACGTAACCTCGGTAATTTCTAGCTTGGTGAATAATAAAGAATATTACATATTACCCATTAGCTCTTGATGGCAGCTTGGAGATGCGGTTTTATCTTGTCGTGGTGAATTTGTTGCTGCTCTCATTCAAGGAGCAGTGTCACGATTAGTATTCATGCCCAAAGTTTTGAAAATGTGTCAGGCGGACAAGAAATCAAAAGATGTGACAGAAGTAGAAGTCCGTGAGTAATCCGCTTGCATCGACGTATTTTCACGATATCTCGAGCCGAAATTGCTTTAAAACTGTACTTCAGTATTATATGGTAAGGTTTGATGTTATATTTTTATAAAGCAGCATTTTATTTATTTCAATCGAAAGGGAAATTTTCAGCGGCGCGTGACATTTTTCCATTGTCTATAACAACCAATCAGAATCGTGACACTGCTCCTTTCATGTATTATGACATTCACCACTGAAAGATAAAACCGTATATCTGCACGGCCATCAAGTCATTTACTCTGGAAAATAGGTTTTACCGGTATGGATTACTATGCCTATGGAGTATGCATGGAGACCTATGCATTTATTGGTTAGGATATTTCGAAATTCGACTCAGACTGGCTTTCACCTCCAAAAGGAAGTAAAACTGCTAAACTGTCCATCGACAGTTTCTGAGGCGTCTCATAACATCAACCAAAGCAAAGGATGTGTCTGCAGATTTAGCGCTAGAGAGAAGCCATAAATTCAGGAATTCGAATGAGATAGCGGCCACGTTGAACTCTAAGATGATTGCAAGCAACAGCGTAGCCAGTGGAAGGTTCCCCCTTTTCAGGAAAAATCCCTCTCCCTCCCGAACGAGAAAAGAAAAGAGAAAAAGAAAGAGTGAGTGTGTTTCTCACTTTCACTTGCAGGAAATTCCATTAAAGAGGCCCTGATGAATACATTTGTACTTCCTGAAAGGGTTAAATTTACACTTGACATGATAAGCGTTTAAAACATTTTGCGTTAAACTTACCGTACTCCCGAGTGAGGACTAGAGTGATACAGAGTGGTATGACTGTACCGATATGTACTTCTGTTCAATGTCATTAATAAATACGTTTTTCTAGTACTGTTTAATAGGATTCAGGAAAATTATAGTCTGAAAAAATATCGTGCAGAGCTCGAGTCCAAACAAATTGTACAGAGCTAAAAGGGACACAAAATTATCGTGCACAAAAAATTACTACTATCCTCCCCTGATTTCTAATGGTCCGTGAACCCTCTGGTTTGTGTTTCAGAGGACTTGCAGTTCAGGAGGCTGACCGAGTGTCCCGAATGGAAGTTGTTACAGTTCCCATACCGCTACATTGAGTGGCTGATCATCGCCAGAGAGATGTCCACCAACCAGCAGTTCACGCTGCCGAGCAGACGTGGGGAAGAACTGAGACAGGATGAGATCAACGATATACTGACGGTTTGCAATGTTCGACTTTTAATACTAATTATAAAACTTCCGGCCACGGTTCACGTCTTTCTGTCCAGATGAATAGATTTAAAAGTCACAAGCCGAAGAAGTGCTCTAGACGTACTCTGGCAAGCGCAATGGGCCGATTGCAGGAATGCAATCGCGTGGTTGTATACTTGACGGCAAAAATCTGTCTTTTTAAATTTATGTAAAGACACTTGTACGAGATCGATAGTGTTATCAGCAAAACCTATTTGTCAATGCTATTTTCCACCTTTGCTGTCCAGTAAAGCCTTTCCCATGGGATCACGAGCGCACTTCATTGGTTATTGAAGTGATATATCAGCACGTGACTGTTCGTGCAATCCCAAATCAAAAACATTCTTCCCAGATGTCTTTGCGAGCCTAATCCAACATGGCGTCGAAAATACCTGATGATATGGAGATCAACGAACTGGGATCTGTAACATGGAAATATCCACTGTCCCCTCAAAGAGTACCTATAAATCAACATTTTTGGAAAGTTTTAATACGGGATTCGTAGATTTTGCAGTCACGCGTACAGAGCCTCGTTTTGATAGTCCTTTCTTCAGATTCAAAAACGTCGATAACTACGCACATAAATATAGTTTAATTTTCAAACCTCTACAGGTTAGTTACATAACCATCCTCTTTTAGAGGAATGAGTTAATTCTCTTTAAAACGTTTAACTTCAACATTATGCAAATTAGGTGTGAATAAGGTTTCGACTTCCTTTAAAAATCGGCCCGATAGGTTTTGCCCGTCGGCCTCGCTCTGAGCAGTTTAATAACGAATGGTCGTAACTTTTGAAGTTTTAGCTAAATTCTGCTCATATTTTAACAAACAGTACACCCTTTCTTGGTGCAACTGATACTATTAAAATGTTGATCTGGTCAATTCCAGCGGTGCCCATGGAAATTTGACCTCAGGTTTCCGTCCATGACTTTATGAACGTCTTTTGCTTATGCTGTCTAATGCCCGACCCCCGGGCCGGTAGGTGCAAATGCCCCACTTCTGGGATCTCAAAATGTGCAATGCCCCACCATGTCCCGAAAGGGGAGGGGGATGGGCACCGCTGGAATTGACTGATGCGTAATCAATACTGATTGGCCGAGAGGTAGTGTATTCATTTCAACTTCGTGCACAGTATAAAATCCAAGCATGTGATTGGCTAATGACAGTGTTTTATTGGTGATCACAGCACGTTGTGCGCTCAGTCGTCAAACCACTGTAATAAATTGGTTCAATTCATCGTCATGACCCTCGATCGAGCACAAAATTGGTTTGCATTGATGTATTGGTCCTTTGTGAACTAGCAAAAATACACTTAGAACCCAAAGTTGTGGATCAATGAATAAATGACAATTTTGATCATTTATATAACTTTGTATGTGGCCGCCATGTTGGTGTCCCGTGTTGGCCGCCTGTTGGTGTACCATAAAACTGAGAAACAAATAACGCTTAATTTCCCATCAAAATCATTTGGTTTAACTTCAAAAAGTCTTTGGATTCATCAAGTTGAAAACAAATTGGCACAAGTATACTTGGATTTTTTTGCCTTTCGGAAAACACGCCTGGGCCATTCTGTTACAAAATTTCAAATTTTATTTATTCTGGAACATACAAAACACCCTTTAGACCCATTACATAAAGGGCGTCCAATTTGAATAACCGTTGTTTAGTCTTTAGCCTCACATTCATGTGAAAACGCATGTACACGAGGTTAAAGTCTCCAGGACAATACCTATTTAAATTGGACGCTACTTATGCAATGGGTCTATCGACGTGAAACGTTCTGTGTAGACTTATATTATCGATGTCTAGAACATATACAAAGAACAGGTCTGTAGGACTTTAGGTTTAGATTTTTGATGAAATCACATGCAAACCAAGAATAGATAGACGGTGAATAGGATCGAGACACCGTACCACAAACTGAATCATATCACGGTACCAGTTATGGTGTTATTGACAAAGAGATGATCTAACCAAAGGTCTCCCGTTTTGCAGTGGGAATTTCACAACTGGGACAGCAATAGAAATGGAGTATGGGACAAGGCGGAGGTTGATCGGGTGGAGAAAATCCTGCTTCCTCTTGAGAGCTGTGTCTATGGCTTCTTGAAGTCATGTGACTTAGATGGCGGCGGCAGCATTAATCAACGGGAATGGCGCTCATGTTTCCCTGAAGGAGGCAAGTAATGCATGGGTGATTACCAAATAATCCTTAATCTCCAGTAGGCAGACTCTCCACAGATCTATCCTGAACGTCTCAAATAACTGTGCCATGACTTCTTAAAATCAACTATATTTTCTGCGCTTAAAAGGTAGAAATGTAAAGAATGATAATGTTATCTCAAGCTTTCGTGTGCTCGTCATTAAATTCAAAAATTGTGCACGTGACCACAAAGAGATTCTTATGGAAGTCATGTGACGGCTAGTTCACCGTCTTCTTGGTCGCGTTCACACTTGGTGCCCTGCCACTGTGCCCTGGCTCGGCGCCTGGCGGGTACCTGTGTGAACACGGCTTTTCGTTAGTGCCAGTGTCAAAATGTGCCAAAAGCATTCGATTAGCGTTACAGACATGCGTTCAATACGACAGAGCCTTAGTACGAATAAGGCCACATTCCCTAGAAGGTGTAGAAGCTGTAGTCGAAGAGACCTATTCGAAGGAAAGTCGTTCGCAGTCGCGGTAGAATTTGGCAGAATCCCGGGAAAACAGACGAGTGATGGCATAACTTATATAAATGGAAATATGCCTGTATCTGAATTGCAAAATAAGCTAAGAATGGACCAAAAAGTGTTCGAATTACTTCTCGGTTGTCGCTACAACTTGTCCCTGCTAGCAGGGTAACCCTACCGTGAGCTTTGCATGGCAAACGTTGTCCCTGGCAGAGGGGTTACCTAGCAAACAGATAGGGTTACCTGTCATATAAACGAAACCGAAAAATATAATAGACTGGGGTAACCCTTCTAGCAGGGTGATCCTTCTAGCAGGGTGACCCAATCTCCATATAAACAGGCTGGCCTTACTGTATGTATAGATTTTGTTTATTTTGCATCACTGGCCCGCAGTAGTTGGCGTTAGTTGTTGCGGTGTTGTTGATAACGAGTTTCAATAAAATCGATGGAATGAAAACTTCAAAAGAGATGTTACCACAAAATATTATGTTTGCCAATTTCTTGCAAAATGTCAGACAACTATGATCGCCGCTTCCAATTCTATCCGGTAATCTACAGTTTAACACCATGGGAAACTACTGTGTAATTTCCGATTCAAAAGCTTCAGCGCCTACACAATTCAGCTGCATGCTAGGTTAATTGTCAGAGCCAAGCGCACTGGCTCCCAATAAGGGAACGCGTTAGTTTTAACTTACTACTTACCTATAAGGCGATTAATGGTATTGCGCCTTCCTATATATCTAATCTTATTCGACCTTATCGCCCCACCCGTAAGTTACGTTCTGCCTCCCAGGGTTATTAGTAATTCCTAAGTATGCCTTCGTTAAGTTGTGGAATGCCTTGCCACAAGCCATAAGTAACGCGCAATCTGTCACTAATTTTAAGTCTTCCTTGAAAACATACTTTTTCAGACTTATCAGGAGTAACTAGTAGTATAGTTTTTATTATATGTTATTATTATGCTAGGAGTATAGTTGTTATTATTGACAAGGAGTATAGTTTTTTAGTGCTGGAGAAAAAACATTACTCAAGTGAAAGTCAGGTGATCTGTAATGGAGCAACAATTGGTCTATAATACTTATTTAAACCTAATTTAAGATCTTATTGTTCTCTTTGCAGATACAGGAGGTGCGATTGGGTCTCGACTGTAAAGAAATACTTTAGTTTTACCTCGCATTTACATCTTTCTTATCCATAGACCAGTTCGCTGTTTTGTTTTCGACATTTTGAATGAGGTGCAAATGTGTTCGATTTATAAGAAAACATGTGGAAGTTTGGAGAGTTTTGGACTCTCGCATTTAGTGAGTACAGTATTCAATGCAAGAGCATAAAAATTTCAATCATGATAATGAGATATTACAAGACATACTGTTAATAAATTAGTGAAATTTGAGCTGGTTGAGTTGCTCTTCCAAACATAAAATAAATGTTAGTTTTCTATGCAATTGCTGCCAGTATAATTATGACGACTTCATTACAAAGGAACAGGTAAGATCTCATATGAACAGTAGGAAAGTAATTACCTTGTTTAAACTTCATACATTTGTTAAAATGTACACAATCTTGACACATAGGAAATTTGAGGATGTTTGGGTAAATATCCACAAGATACCAGAGCTCCATACTTTAGAAATGTTCCCATGTTTCATCGAACACTTTTGCACTTCATTCAAAACGTCGGGGGAAAAAAGGAATGGACTATTGTTATGTCTATGACGACTCCAGGAATGAAGCAAGGCTCGTAATTATTTTTGACGGAATCTTTTAATTGATTGTAATATTATTATTGACGCCGTCCTAAGCATCTAATAATACTACCATTCTTTTTTGGTAAAGTACATATAGACCCATTTTTTTATCATTAAAATCTATTCTACATCAAGTAAGTTACTAGTTTTAATGTGATCTTTCATTTTGTAGCATTAATTTCCCTCTACAGATTAATCTTCCAAATTATGCAAATTAGGAGGCAGCCATTATGAAAATATTTACTTGATGTGGAAATTGATTGTAATGATAAAAAATATGCAGGGGAGTAAGTGCATAAGATTATTTATATAGTTTACACATCCTGTAATAGCAAATCATTACCAGAGAATAATAAATCAGTTTTTGATTAATTGTGTTTAAATATAATGTTATCTGTCGCCATGTTGGTGACGTTAAAATTAACGAACCTAACGTTTATTTTGTTATCACAAACACACATCAAGTGGAATGGTAGAATATTACATCAAGTGAATAGTGCAATGGTAGAATATTACATCAAGTGAATAGTGCAATGGTAGAATATTACATCAAGTGTATAGTGCAATGGTAGAATATTACATCAAGTGTATAGTGGAATGGTAGAATATTACATCAAGTGAATAGTGGAATGGTAGAATATTACATCAAGTGAATAGTGGAATGGTAGAATATTACATCAAGTGAATAGTGGAATGGTAGAATATTACATCAAGTGAATAGTGGAATGGTAGGATATTTCTTGATTTGAATGTTGCGTCTGAGTTATTGCGAGCGAGCAAGGCAGCAGCACTAATTAGTGGAGCCGTTTTTTTGGCGCATTGTCAGAGAAACGATATGCGCAGATTAAACGAAGTGCATTGTGGTTATGCGCAAAGACACAGAAACGATATGCGCGATCTTCCGCACTTGGCTTTCGTTTGGGCGTGAAGGTGTATATATTTGTACTGCTTTTTGATTTGATTCTAGCCTGCGTTGCGGCTCTGGAGTATCGGAGCGCAGCGAGCGGGAGATTAGGGGATTGGGGCGAGAGAGAAAAAGAGAGGGGGGATGGGATGGGGAGGAGAGGAGGGAGCCTGCCGGCAGGCCATGGTTATTTTGATTTCCACCCACTAATTAAAATGCATAAAATTTGTAAGTCATTCGACCGATTCATCCAATGATCATGCGGCGGAAGTGAAAACGATGTTTAATATCTGTGAAACTCACGCGTGGAATCTTAAGGAGTCTCAACGTAAGCGTAAAATTCAAAACAAAAAATATACGAACTTGGAGAATGTTAGATGAAACTCCGATAAAACATGTGAAGACAGGGCCTAAACCCAAACCTGTAAATGTCAACGACTTTTGCAGGATATGTAATGTATGTTTTAAGGTAGCATTTATTATTTATTGTTATTATTTTATTTCTGACAATATCAAAGTTACAATTTTGAAAGGCCTAAGCCAGAGGCTTATTTGGCAACGTATGTGGTCAGGGTCAGATATATTGAGGATACAATTTAGATAGCTAATTAATAAGAATGGAGTACGAATACATTACAGATATGTGAGAAAAAAGAGACTAACAATGTACAGATATTAACACTAATACATATATATATATAAACTAATTACTGGCTAATTAATTTGGAAATTCAAATATTTCCACGGCGAGAATCTGTTCAAGCCTTCAGAAAGGGAGCCGATGCTTAATTCTAGCTGGTGCCTGCAACAGTATTGGTCTTCATATTCCGAAATCTGCTGCTCTATCAGAGCGAGTCTGTCGTTCCTGTGGAAGGAAGATTCGAAGTGCAGTAGAGAACTACACCTTTGTTCGAGAAAGATTGCAGGATAAAGAGAACTAAGATAAAGAGAACTCGTTGCCGCTGAATATAAAGTCGTCACCAAATCAGAAAAGAACACTGCCGACCACAATAACACCGGAACGAAGTTCTGCCAAAAGAAGCGCTAAAAATCATCCACGCAGCGTTACGAAATCATCAAAGCAGCTCGTATTTTCGGAAGCACAAGCCTGTTCCTCGAATACACCAGTTAATGTTTGAACCGTGTGCGATTCGTCGACGACAATTATACAAGCAAGACGCTTGTGGAGTTCCGATGCAGGGCCACAAGCGCGGTTCTTCAGCTCATCGCGAAATTCGCTCTCATTACTTCTTCTGCAGAACTAAACAGCAATTTGAAGTTGCACTACTGTAGTTCCTCGGGTTTTAGGTCTGAAAGTTCGGCAGCAGGATAACCTAAGGAACTTTACTGGTTAAATTGATCTTTCAAAATACTAGCCAAAGGAGCAATAACCAAAACGACCGAATCCGGCCATCATTTTCGATGTCTTTAACAGTAGTGAATGCTTGGAATATCCTACTTTGTCCACACCCAGTTGGGATTACAGCTAGAACATCTCTTCCAGACAAAAGATCTCTCTCCTGTTTTTACTTTAAATTCATCGCTGAGGGATTCTCGGTTGTTTGTCGCCATATTAATTGGTTTCTGCTCTTATCGCATGCCTGCATGAATAAAATTTAATGACTTCTGTCAATCACGCATTTTAGCCAATAGCAATACGCGGCCTTCTGAGGCCGAGAGTTATCAAAATAACCATGGCTTGACGGCAGGCTCTCTCTTCCTCTCCTCCCCACCCCCTCTCCCCTCTCTTTTTCTCTCTCGCCTCAATCTCTCTAATCTCCCGCTCGCTGCGCTCCGATACTCCAGAGCCGCAACGCAGGCTAATTTGATTCTGATTTTGATTTGAGACATTTGGATCAGAGCTAGCCTCCTAAAGCAGACCCCCGCGGCGACTTCCGTTTCCGCTTCCGCCACAAGCTTCCGCTTCCGCCACAAGCGGGGAAGTGAAACGGAAGTCGCTGCGGGGTCTGCTTTAGGAGGCTAGAGCAGAGCCTGATCAGACCCTGATCACAGGAGTACAAACAATAGGACTCAAGGTCCCTTCTAGGGAATGTGGCCGTATTCGTACTAAGGCCCGTACTAAGGCCCTGTCTTTTCATCCGGGAACTAGTTTCATCCCGGGATGAGTTTCATCTCGGTATCTGGTCAATTGTCTCTTATTGTTTACATTATCCCGGAACGAAATGAGTTCATCCCGGAACGATTTCATCCCTGTATTCAGCACAGGGATGACATTTCTTCCCGGGATCAGAATTTCATGTAAACACAATGTTCTTTTTTCATCGCCGGCTGAGACAACAAAGCCTTGCTTTGTACCTTACGGCCCGGGATAGTTTCATCCCAGCATCCACGGCCGGGGATGGTTTTGTTCCGGCATCCATGTAAGCGAAATGCATTTCACTGCATCCCGGGATGAAACTCAACTTGCTTCTCATGTAAACGGGGCCTTAGAATCTGTTGTTATTGCCATCCTACAGCGAATCTAAATAATTAACAAATTTACGATAGTTACCGTTACATGTTCTCTTATTTACCACGTTTTGCGCCATCGCATGGTCAAAATTGTCGTGGATTTTACGAGGCACTAGACGAGTTCACATCGTACATCACGAGGCGCTAGCCGAGTACACAACAATATTGACCATGCGATGACGAAAAACGTGGTAAATCAGAAGACATAGCACGGTAAACTATCGTAAATTTGTTTTTTAGAACCTTGAAAACGATGGAAAGTGATTCAAGCGCGCGCTATCACATGAGCAATGACGCAATCCGTGGTATGTCCTCCTATTTCCAATGGCAATAAACCAATCAGAACACGAGAAACAATAGTCCAGTTTCGTATTCGAAAATTACCGCTGAATGCAATGACTACAGACGCATGTACGCAGGGTTAGCCTCATTCTGAAGTGAAACATTCATAAATACCAGCGAGAAGGTGGAAAACGCGAAACTACTACAATAAACAGGGTTGTGAATAGCCCACCTTCTCGCTGGTATTTATGAATGTTTCACTTCAGAATGAGGCTAACCCTGCGTACATGCGTCTGTAGTCATTGCATTCAGCGGTAATTTTCGAATACGAAACTGGACTATTCCTTCATTATTAGTCTCGTGTTTTGATATGACGTTTACTAACCCACAAAATGTGTTTTGTAACTTGATAATCGTGCTAAGTTGACGACTCCACGCGTCACTGGAGTCGTTTAGTTTGCAATTGATAGTTTGGGGCAGAGATAACTATTTTCCAAAGAGCAAGATCTCTCCTCTTATCAACATGATTAGCAACAAATAATTTTATTCCATTAACTTCGATAAAGTCAAATCAACGCAGTTACAATTTGAAGAGTGATCGCATGACAGCGGGGTTCAAAACACAAAATTAGCATATCGCAATAACAGTTGATTTCCGGTGTTCGCACTTCATCGGACTTCAATATATGCAGGCATATATCCTCGGTGTAAGAACCTCACAGACTGCGTCACAAAACCCCTTTGTTAACCTTGAATAATTTGGGACTTAGAATATTTCCCGAGCACCCGAAGCGGCACTTATAAATTTTACAAGGAATTGGGGAGCCTCTACTTGAAAAAAATAACTCACTGCGCTCAGCGTAGGAATCGAACCCAGGAAAATAAAATATATAGACCCATTCGAAAAATGGCGTCCAATTAAAAAATCTATTGTCCTGGTAACGAGAACACGAGGCTAGTCAGTCCACACAAAAGATTTTGAACGTGTAAGCGAGGCTAGTCAGTACTACACAATAGTTAGTTAAATTGGACGCCATTTTTCGAATGGGTCTATAGAACGACTGACACAACCCTATCCTAACCCTAACCACTAGACCACGAGTGAATTCGCTTGGTGGCAATCGTTTTTTTTCTCACGTATTTATATCAACTAATGATGAGTAGCTGCATAAATTATAGTATAAAAGTATTCAAAACACTATAATTGTGATACCGAGCGCGCGAGGGCATGGTCTCTAGGGAATGGTTCTTACACTGTTTTCCTTATTTCAGCACAGCCGAGTACGGTAAGTACGCCAAGTTTCTCACGATAATAGATATCGTCATTCTTGACTTCCTTAAAGTGCAACTAACCCCTTTTGCAATTTTTATATATATGAATCTTTGAAAGGTTTTGAGTACTTCTGTGAAGATTTTTTTGGCTTACAGAGAATACTCTATGTTCTATGCTTGTTTAAAATGGTGAAATTTTGACCTTTCCTGACCCATGACCGCGTAAGAAAAAGCCTGGGTCGATTCTTGATCTTACGTCATCAAACTCATTCGACTTTGCAATAATTTGAATAAATATTTAGCATTTACTCTAAAATAACTGTTTTCTTTACTAACAACTCACAGACTGTGTATATTCTCTATATATCGATGTTGTTGTGATGGAAAGGCGCCATGGAGAATAATGCATTAATGAGGTGACGTAAGATCCAGAATCGACCCAGGCTTTTTCTTGCGCGGTCATGGGTCAGGAAAGGTCAAATTTTCACCATTTCAAACAAGCCTAGAACATAGAGTATTCTCTGTAAGCCAAAAATTTCTTCGCAGAAGTACTCAAAACCTTTCAAAGATTCATATGTATAAAAATTGCAAAAGGGGGTTAGTTGCACTTTAAGTGGTTTCTGTGTAGTAAAACGTGTCAGACGAACACGAAATCAGTAAATCAAAAACGCGGCTCCGAGTTTGAAACAACTAGGATGATGAGTGGATGTGTTTAGTTAAGGTTGAAGCCTTTTACCTAAATCAGCTTAGAAAAGATGACTACATTGTTTCATTAACGAGTAATTTAGGCAAAAATATGCAAAATAGGTCACGTGACTTTTTGCACCCTTAATATCTCCTTATTTTTACATGATAGTCATGTTTTCTAAGCGTGATCTAAAACACTGCGGTAGGAGTAATGTTTTAGCAGGGTTACTTTATATTCATATGTTATCGTCGCAGCCGCATTTCACTGAAACGATTTTATATAATTATGACGTCATCGATCACGTGATACGACAACCAAGGAAGTGGATATTAGTATTATGGTGTAATTAGATTTTGTTTAAACTGTTATTTCTGTCAGAACGCATTTTTTAAAGTAAATCTATTTTACGTTATGAACCAGGCCTTGACATGCTTGAGAGATTCAGGGAATTTACCGGGAAATTATTGATATATATATCGGGACAAACTGAAAATAAATCGGGACAACGTTTGAGAAAACACGCCACAGCTCAAACAGGCTTCAGACAAGATAGCCACAAAGCTACACAACAGATTGTCACCTTGACATTTTTGTCAGTATCTAGTGATTTGTCCTGCCAAAGAGCCTACTGTAGGTTTTCTTCTAATACAATTCCTTAACTGAGCGGTAGCATTCACTACCTATTAGGTATACTAGTTTAGTAAATAAACCCGTTTCTGGCTTACTGATACATCGTCTGATAATGTCCGCGGCTGAGAGATGGTCCGCAAAAAGAACAGTTACCCGAGAGGGCAACTGTGATATTTTGAGGACCATATCTCAGCCAAGGACATTATCAGACGATGTACCAGTAAGCCAAAAACGGGTTTATTTATTTCATGATAATCCTCCGATACATTCTCTACACCGAAAATGAAACACTTCGAGGTGCGCAGGAAAATCCAATACCTTCTTAATGGCATCTTGAAGCCTGACGAGGACGCTGATTGGTTGTCTTTGATTTTATCTTGATCGTAATTGGACAAGAAAGTGATATGCTGGCGAATGCGTGCAATCTTCAGAACTCGAAAACATGGTCTGCAGCTTCGAAGCGCGCGGTCGGAGAGGCTGGGACGAGCGAGCGAGGGTTGACGGGAAGGAGCAAAAAGAAACTTTTAAGCAGCCGACAGACATACTCTTTTGTATTTATTGTTCAACACATAAGTTTTGATAGTGCTCACGGGCGACTATTATACGAATAGTGGGTCTGTTGAGGAACTATCGGCTGATAGTTACGCTCGAAAATTTGATGTCTTGACATCCGCCTGTGAAAGTGTACCACGTGACCAATTTTGGCCAATGAGAGCAGGAATCTTTTATTATAACAACATGCTGGTAGAGATTTTACCAAACATTTTGACTAAATCAAGATTATTAGTTTCATTATTAGTTTCTCAAGGAGAAATATATAACAGTAAATCCTTGAGATGGAGATTGGAACCTCTAGAACTCGTAGACGCAACATTCACTTGATGTAGAATCGATACTTGTGATAACAAGATAAACGTTAGGTGCACTTTAACAAAAGATTCCTCGTTCCCTGCTCTTGTTATGTCATGGCCGCCGCTATGGCTTTGTTATTGGAATCCGGGGATTTGTTGTAAACCAGCATTCTGTTGACAGATTTGGTTGAAGCAATGAGCACTAATTAAACCAATGACTCAATTGCCCACTTTAGAAACGAGTAGGGGTATGGGGCGAGTTCGGTTTCGCAAAGGCGCTTGGGATTGTTACTGGGGACGGTTATTTGCAGAATACAAAGAAACATGGCAAATATCGCAATAGTCCAGTTTCGTATTCGAAAATTACCGCTGAATGCAATGACTACAGACGCATGTACGCAGGGTTAGCCTCATTCTGAAGTGAAACATTCATAAATACCAGCGAGAAGGTGGAAAACGCGAAACTACTACAATAAACAGGGTTGTGAATAGCCCACCTTCTCGCTGGTATTTATGAATGTTTCACTTCAGAATGAGGCTAACCCTGCGTACATGCGTCTGTAGTCATTGCATTCAGCGGTAATTTTCGAATACGAAACTGGACTATTCCTTCATTATTAGTCTCGTGTTTTGATATGACGTTTACTAACCCACAAAATGTGTTTTGTAACTTGATAATCGTGCTAAGTTGACGACTCCACGCGTCACTGGAGTCGTTTAGTTTGCAATTGATAGTTTGGGGCAGAGATAACTATTTTCCAAAGAGCAAGATCTCTCCTCTTATCAACATGATTAGCAACAAATAATTTTATTCCATTAACTTCGATAAAGTCAAATCAACGCAGTTACAATTTGAAGAGTGATCGCATGACAGCGGGGTTCAAAACACAAAATTAGCATATCGCAATAACAGTTGATTTCCGGTGTTCGCACTTCATCGGACTTCAATATATGCAGGCATATATCCTCGGTGTAAGAACCTCACAGACTGCGTCACAAAACCCCTTTGTTAACCTTGAATAATTTGGGACTTAGAATATTTCCCGAGCACCCGAAGCGGCACTTATAAATTTTACAAGGAATTGGGGAGCCTCTACTTGAAAAAAATAACTCACTGCGCTCAGCGTAGGAATCGAACCCAGGAAAATAAAATATATAGACCCATTCGAAAAATGGCGTCCAATTAAAAAATCTATTGTCCTGGTAACGAGAACACGAGGCTAGTCAGTCCACACAAAAGATTTTGAACGTGTAAGCGAGGCTAGTCAGTACTACACAATAGTTAGTTAAATTGGACGCCATTTTTCGAATGGGTCTATAGAACGACTGACACAACCCTATCCTAACCCTAACCACTAGACCACGAGTGAATTCGCTTGGTGGCAATCGTTTTTTTCCTCACGTATTTATATCAACTAATGATGAGTAGCTGCATAAATTATAGTATAAAAGTATTCAAAACACTATAATTGTGATACCGAGCGCGCGAGGGCATGGTCTCTAGGGAATGGTTCTTACACTGTTTTCCTTATTTCAGCACAGCCGAGTACGGTAAGTACGCCAAGTTTCTCACGATAATAGATATCGTCATTCTTGACTTCCTTAAAGTGCAACTAACCCCTTTTGCAATTTTTATATATATGAATCTTTGAAAGGTTTTGAGTACTTCTGTGAAGATTTTTTTGGCTTACAGAGAATACTCTATGTTCTATGCTTGTTTAAAATGGTGAAATTTTGACCTTTCCTGACCCATGACCGCGTAAGAAAAAGCCTGGGTCGATTCTTGATCTTACGTCATCAAACTCATTCGACTTTGCAATAATTTGAATAAATATTTAGCATTTACTCTAAAATAACTGTTTTCTTTACTAACAACTCACAGACTGTGTATATTCTCTATATATCGATGTTGTTGTGATGGAAAGGCGCCATGGAGAATAATGCATTAATGAGGTGACGTAAGATCAAGAATCGACCCAGGCTTTTTCTTGCGCGGTCATGGGTCAGGAAAGGTCAAATTTTCACCATTTCAAACAAGCCTAGAACATAGAGTATTCTCTGTAAGCCAAAAATTTCTTCGCAGAAGTACTCAAAACCTTTCAAAGATTCATATGTATAAAAATTGCAAAAGGGGGTTAGTTGCACTTTAAGTGGTTTCTGTGTAGTAAAACGTGTCAGACGAACACGAAATCAGTAAATCAAAAACGCGGCTCCGAGTTTGAAACAACTAGGATGATGAGTGGATGTGTTTAGTTAAGGTTGAAGCCTTTTACCTAAATCAGCTTAGAAAAGATGACTACATTGTTTCATTAACGAGTAATTTAGGCAAAAATATGCAAAATAGGTCACGTGACTTTTTGCACCCTTAATATCTCCTTATTTTTACATGATAGTCATGTTTTCTAAGCGTGATCTAAAACACTGCGGTAGGAGTAATGTTTTAGCAGGGTTACTTTATATTCATATGTTATCGTCGCAGCCGCATTTCACTGAAACGATTTTATATAATTATGACGTCATCGATCACGTGATACGACAACCAAGGAAGTGGATATTAGTATTATGGTGTAATTAGATTTTGTTTAAACTGTTATTTCTGTCAGAACGCATTTTTTAAAGTAAATCTATTTTACGTTATGAACCAGGCCTTGACATGCTTGAGAGATTCAGGGAATTTACCGGGAAATTATTGATATATATATCGGGACAAACTGAAAATAAATCGGGACAACGTTTGAGAAAACACGCCACAGCTCAAACAGGCTTCAGACAAGATAGCCACAAAGCTACACAACAGATTGTCACCTTGACATTTTTGTCAGTATCTAGTGATTTGTCCTGCCAAAGAGCCTACTGTAGGTTTTCTTCTAATACAATTCCTTAACTGAGCGGTAGCATTCACTACCTATTAGGTATACTAGTTTAGTAAATAAACCCGTTTCTGGCTTACTGATACATCGTCTGATAATGTCCGCGGCTGAGAGATGGTCCGCAAAAAGAACAGTTACCCGAGAGGGCAACTGTGATATTTTGAGGACCATATCTCAGCCAAGGACATTATCAGACGATGTACCAGTAAGCCAAAAACGGGTTTATTTATTTCATGATAATCCTCCGATACATTCTCTACACCGAAAATGAAACACTTCGAGGTGCGCAGGAAAATCCAATACCTTCTTAATGGCATCTTGAAGCCTGACGAGGACGCTGATTGGTTGTCTTTGATTTTATCTTGATCGTAATTGGACAAGAAAGTGATATGCTGGCGAATGCGTGCAATCTTCAGAACTCGAAAACATGGTCTGCAGCTTCGAAGCGCGCGGTCGGAGAGGCTGGGACGAGCGAGCGAGGGTTGACGGGAAGGAGCAAAAAGAAACTTTTAAGCAGCCGACAGACATACTCTTTTGTATTTATTGTTCAACACATAAGTTTTGATAGTGCTCACGGGCGACTATTATACGAATAGTGGGTCTGTTGAGGAACTATCGGCTGATAGTTACGCTCGAAAATTTGATGTCTTGACATCCGCCTGTGAAAGTGTACCACGTGACCAATTTTGGCCAATGAGAGCAGGAATCTTTTATTATAACAACATGCTGGTAGAGATTTTACCAAACATTTTGACTAAATCAAGATTATTAGTTTCATTATTAGTTTCTCAAGGAGAAATATATAACAGTAAATCCTTGAGATGGAGATTGGAACCTCTAGAACTCGTAGACGCAACATTCACTTGATGTAGAATCGATACTTGTGATAACAAGAT
Source organism: Actinernus sp. WN-2022 (assembly GCA_030867875.1). Lineage (NCBI taxonomy): Eukaryota > Metazoa > Cnidaria > Anthozoa > Actiniaria > Actinernidae > Actinernus > Actinernus sp. WN-2022. The sequence continues at coordinate 123,737,001 of JAOWCC010000577.1, forward strand.
AAACGTTAGGTGCACTTTAACAAAAGATTCCTCGTTCCCTGCTCTTGTTATGTCATGGCCGCCGCTATGGCTTTGTTATTGGAATCCGGGGATTTGTTGTAAACCAGCATTCTGTTGACAGATTTGGTTGAAGCAATGAGCACTAATTAAACCAATGACTCAATTGCCCACTTTAGAAACGAGTAGGGGTATGGGGCGAGTTCGGTTTCGCAAAGGCGCTTGGGATTGTTACTGGGGACGGTTATTTGCAGAATACAAAGAAACATGGCAAATATCGCAATAGTCCAGTTTCGTATTCGAAAATTACCGCTGAATGCAATGACTACAGACGCATGTACGCAGGGTTAGCCTCATTCTGAAGTTAAACATTCATAAATACCAGCGAGAAGGTGCAAAACGCGAAACTATAACAATACGCAGAGTTGTGAATAGCCCACCTTCTCGCTGGTATTTATGAATGTTTCTTCCCGTCATGTAAACAATGACGTCAGCAAGGATTGGCCTATTAGACATGCCCTTATTAATTCATATCTCATGAATCTGGTAACAATGATATCAGAGCCAGCGAGGCGTATTCTTTTGTGTCAAAGAAAATTAACGTTATTTTACGCTATGGACTGTAGATTTTTCTCATTCTGACTACACTTTTTGAAATTACCTCCGTGAAGGAACGCGTCACTATAAGAAACTCACTGAATGATTATTGTTTGGATCGTTTTATTCCACTCGCAGATTCCACTAGATGTCACTAGACTCGACTCACCATCACGCTCCCGAGCACACACACAGACACACTCTGATTGGTTGTTTCTGACATGCCTATATATTGCGTGACCTAATATCCGACACACTGCCCCCATACATCTCTCCCTTGGAGGATGTATGTTGCATGAAAGAAGCTAGGCACCAGAAATTGAATACAGTTCTTCAATCAAAACGAACAAATTGTCAATAACTGTTCAATGATTAATTAATAGTCAGTGTTCTGATCTGCTGCTCGTCTGGGGTGGAACGACACCGCCGCTGGGTTCAATCCCTTTCTTTAGTTGTCTGCTTCCTTGTGGCATGAGAGCTCCAATGGGTAGATGCTGCGCTGGTCTTTTCAGGAACCCGTATACCGTCTTTACTCTGATCGCCCGCACCACACCGTCACGCCAAGGAAAGGTTTCTCTAACGATGGCTAGCGGCCATTTGCCGCGGTTTTTCTCATCCGATTTTACGATTTTTTGCTTCGAACTTAGTGCGGCGGTGGTTAAAGTGGCTATGAACCTTATTTTTGTTATTTTAGATATCAATTCTACATCAAGTGAATAGTAGAATGGTAAAATATACTTCTTGCTTTGAATGCTGTGCCGCTGAGTTAAGGTTTTAATATCCAAAATGCTAATTACATGACGTCAGGGGAGGCATCGATTATTATACAATTTTGTTGTTACAAATAAACAAATTATTCAAATTATCAGTGTTATACCCTTAGTTGAAATAAACTGATGTTAGAAATTTGTTTTCCTATATCAGTAGAAACGCCCATTCACAACCACTAAGAAGTGATTGCAAATACCTCCCCAGACGTCATGTAATTAGCATTTTGGATATTAAAACCTCCTTAACTCAGCGGCACAGCATTCAAAGCAAGAAATATTGTACCATTCTACTATTCACTTGATGTAGAATTGATATCTAAAATAAAAAAATATTGTTCATAGGTTGTGACGTTCTCTCAGCGCAGTCAAATATTGTCTTGACCAGCGGTTCCACAGAGCGTGCTTAAAGTCACACAGCGGTCAAACGTCTGCGCGTGCGTATTACGGTCAGTCTGGTGGGCGGCCGCGCGAATTTCCCGCGCAAATTTACCTTAAAACATATTACAGTGAACTTCTACCCCCAAAAGTTTGAATCGGGCGTGGGTCTCACCCAGTTAGATGAGCTTTAAATTATTCTTGTGACAGTTTAATATTTATGTCTTCATACATATTAACTAGGTAAACTCTTGTAAACTTGTACCCTTCAGGTAATAAAGTCCTGTTGTTCTTGTTATATCAAATATGCTGATCCCCTGCATTCTTTAGCCCGATTTATATGACAAGCATTTTGGGCACGGCAGTCTTAAATTTGGGCCCGCGAGCCGATCTTATTGGGGCCGGCACTCTTGATTTACACCACACAGCGGTCAAACGTCTGCGCGTGCGTATTAGTCTGGTATTTCCCGCGCAAATTTACCTTAAAACATATTACAGTAAACTTCTACCCCCAAAAGTTAAGAAAAATACAAAAAAGTTAATCTTTTTATTTTCACAGTCGACGGGAGATTGAACAAACTTCAAACTGTGAGTTTACCAAATTGTTTCGTAATTTACCAAAAAAGTTCTCAAGGTTTGAAAACGGGTGTGTGAACAGTGACTGCCGCCGGCTCGCTTTGAATTTGTTTTGGAATATGTTGTTGTTGCAAGACTTTTGACGCATGCGTAGACGTTTGACCGCTGTGTGCCTTAAAGTGCATATGAGCCCTAGCCAGTTATCTTTGATATCGATTGTACATGAAGTGGATAGTCCAACGGTAGAATATTTCTTGATTTGGGTGTTGCGTCTACGAGATATAAAGGTTTATGTTTCGAATATGCTAATGATGTGATGTCATCACCGACATTTGCTGAATTTCTTTGTGCTTTTGAATTAAGATATTTTCTAATTTAGATTTTGATTTTGGTAAAATCACTTTGATAAGCTTCAAATATAACTTAGAATTTAAAAATAGGTAATTTGTTTCTACCAGCATGCTTTTGTATAATAAGTGATGTCGGTGATGGCATCACACATTAGCATATTCGAAATATAAACCTTTATATCTCGTTGGACTATTCACTTGATGTACAATCGATATCAAAGATAACTGGCTAGGGCTCATATGCACTTTAAGATACGTTTTCGGAGCGCTTTCTCTTCCTCGCGCTATAGTTCTTTCTCTGGAAGAAGGTTCGATCTCTGGAACAGATAAGTTGATGGTATTAGTGTTGGTAGTTGAACATCACCCTCCATGTAACTCAAAGGTCAGCCGTTGATTTGGACTTCCACTTCCAAGATGACTTCATTTAGCTCGATCTACTTCAGAGTTGTACATGGCTTGCTTAACCATCCCTATCAGGCGATCAAACTGGCTGCCCCACCAGGGTGCGCGGGATAAGTTGAATTGCCACTGAATCTCTTGATCTTCTTAGTAGCCTTGGAGTGTCTCATCTTCTCGGATTGTGCGGAACCATTTTCCTGCCTTCACAAAGGTTCTCCCGTTGTCTGAGTTGATCTTCCTTGGTCTGCCGCGTCTGGCTATCAGCCGTTTGAGACAGAGAATGAACGACTCGGTCTCAAGGTTTGGTTGTAATGATGTTATCAGAAATTATATTTACAACGGTCAAGCCCTGCTTGGCCTACCGTCTCTTGGCAGCGACAAGGCGTTGTGTAGTACCGCCCTCCAGCCGAATCACGGCGTAGACTGCAGCGCCACTTCCTTGTGTATTGGCGTCGCCAAACCCATGAAGCTCGAGCTTTAGCATAGGTTGTCGGAGGTTCACGATAGGCCGTGGCACGGTCTCACGGGCTCCGTTCCCATTTGATCCATCGCTGGGTGAGTGGTCCACTCAGCTTGGTGTTCCACGGTATTTTGAGTTTGCAAATGTCTCTGTAGATTAGCTTCCCCTCCAAAGTTAGCGGCGAGGCCAACCCCAGGGAGTCGTAGATCTTAGCTAGCTTGGTCAGCACTCCTCTCTTTGTTGGCGAGGTCTTGTCGCGAGGAAAAAGGTTAGCGTGCCCTTTCCTTTGTCCCATTGTACTTTGAGTATCTTCGATTCGCTGGTCGTCATTCCCAACTGCTCCTCAGCAAATGCAACTCATCGTCTGTTACTTCTACATCATGACTGTCCTCTAGATCTTTCACGGAGGAGTGCAATTTGTGTAGGACGAACTTGGCTTCCTGGAATATGTCGATGGCTTTGCTTTTAATCACTTGTGCTTCCTCTTTGGTTTGTCCACCTGTCAGCAGGTAGCCAAACTGTCTGATTCTGAGCAAGTGTCCTCGGTGTCAACACACATATCAAATCGTTATGCATCCTTGAAAACTGAAATCTAGAGAGGAAATCATTTCAATTGCACCCTAATCGCATCATCGTTGGATGAGTTGTCCCCTGCGAAGACTTAGCAGATACGCCAAACTGTCTGATTCTGTACTAGTGTGCTTTGTTATTTCGAATTTAAGAGTGGCACTGATCAAGTTTATTAACCTAATTATCCATTCTTTATCAACTCTGATGCCTTGAGAGGAATTCATTTCAATTGCACAGTAAACGCATCAATATATATATAGAACGAGTTATCACATTTGCAGCCTTAGTATCTATAGGCCAGACTATTTGACTCTGTACTGGGACCTCGTATTTAATAATCCCATCATAGTTAATAGAGGGGAATGGTTAGGAAACCCGGCAAACTTCAAAGGGGCTAACAACGGCGCTGCGATTTAGGTTTGAAGGGGGTAAGACAAAATATTGTGCACGGTCATAGTTCATTAGCGTCCCCTGAACTAGCCTGAATTTCAGCTGTCTCCTCTGATTCGTTCGCGGGAGGAACGAACCAGAGGAGACGGCTGAAATTCAGGCTACCCCTGAACGACTAAGCTCTGTTTCCAGCCGTGGGGGTTTCGGTGAGCCCGCGATCGAGGCTTTGGAGAAACGACACCCCAACGGCTGAAACCGAGCCTACTGAACCAACGTTTATATTTGCTGATTGATTAACATATTCCAATATCTAACTGATCAGTTGGGAGTGCAGCTAACAGGGGGCCTAAGCTAAGATTGAATTTTCAATAATACAAAATAAAAAAGAAACGAGTAGTTTCCTTTTTTACAGTACCAAATACTTTGTTTAAATTTTAACTGGATAAGGGCTTGCATTCTTTTGGATGAAGGGTCATAACAATAATACTGGGGACTGTGGATATATATTTTCTATAGCCAAGGCTTTACAGTGAAACTTTTGGAGCATTTTGTCTAACTGACTCGCACTCCAAATTTTCACTGAGCTTCCTCATCAGTAGCCTCCTATGCAGCCGTTCTTAGTCGTTGCGTGACGGCTGCATCAGTTGCCACAAACAAACTTGGGGGAACGAAACCATATTTCACTTTTTTGAAAGATTTTCTTGTTGGAGCAGAAGCAAGTGCACACGAACTGAATGCTGAAAACCACAAACCCTGTTGCTAAGTAACGAACTTCCAATCAGATACCAGTAATCAGGCCCTTGATAAAGAAAAAATCCCCTGCTCGTAAACCAATCAGAATTCAGTAATCATTCCCCGTTATAAACCTTATTATCACTTGCTCCTGTAGTTTATTGCCCTCGCCTTTGAAGGATATAGCCGAGCAAGTTTCCTGACAAGTTTATTTACTCGTATGTACGGGTGAACAAGGTTTCCTTTTCAACTTTTATTTGCTCGTGTGTATGGCAAAACATGACAAGTTTTCCTTGGTGACAACAATGTTCTTAGGACAGCGGAATTTCTAGAGTAGTGTAGTAGTTCTGAGAGCAGTTTGAAAGCTACATTCCCAATCATCCAAGGCCCCTTTGTCAATAAAACAACGCGTATTTGCATGTGGTCTAGATGTCTCCCTTCATATGCACCAAGAGCATACAAAAGTTGTAATAATCGTAGATTACACCGCGACTGGACGCCACGAGTTTCTAGATAATGCGCAGATTATTATGCGCAACGCAAAACAAACGGCGAGGGCTCTGAGAACTAGATATCGCAATTCTTGGTCATTGTCGAGCTGAACACACAAGCACGTTTCGCGACTTGTCATGTTTTATTGTACACACGAGCAAATAGAAACTAGTCATGTTTTATTGTACACACGAGCAAATAAAAACTTGTCATGTTTTATTGGACACACGAGCAAATAACTTGTCATGTTTTATTGTACACACGAGCATATAGAAACTTGTCATGTTTTATTGTACACACGAGCAAATAAAAACTTGTCATGTTTTATTGTAACACGAGCAAATAGAAACTAGTCATGTTTTATTGTACACACGAGCAAATAAAAACTAGTCATGTTTTATTGGACACACGAGCAAATAAAAACTTGTCATGTTTTATTGGACACACGAGCAAATAGAAACTAGTCATGTTTTATTGTACACACGAGCAAATAGAAACTTGTCATGTTTTATTGTACACACGAGCAAATAGAAACTTATCAAGGAAACTTGCACGCGGCCAGGTGGCCTCGTGCAGTAGTTAAAATATCTCGTGCATTATACAGTCAGCGCGTGCAGTTATTCACCAACAAAACACTCACATCAGTCTGTAACCCCTAATCAAGGCCCATTTATACTAAAAGCATTTTGGGCACGGCAGTCTTAAATCTGGGCCCGCGGGCCGATAAGTTTGGGACCAGCACTCCTGATTATTGTCGTGTAAATCCACACAGCGGTCAAACGTCTGCGCGTGCGTATTACGGTCAGTCTTGTGGGCGGCCGCGCGAATTTCCCGCGCAAATTTACCTTAAAACATATTACAGTGAACTTCTACCCCCAAAAGTTAAGAAAAATACGTGAAAGTTAAGCTTTTTATTTTCACAGTCGACGGGAAATTGAACAAACTTCAAACTGTGAGTTTACCAAACTTTTTCGTAATTTACCAAAAAAGTTCTCAAGGTTTGAAAACGGATGTGTGAACAGTGACGGCCGCCGGCTCGCTTTGAATTTGTTTTGGAATACGTTGTTGTTGCAAGACTTTTGACGCATGCGCAGACGTTTGACCGCTGTGTGGTGTAAATCAAGAGTGCCGGCCCCAATAAGATCGGCTCGCGGGCCCAAGTTTAAGACTGCCGTGCCCAAAATGCTTGTCATATAAATCGGGCTAAAGAATGCAGGGGATCATATTTGATATAACAAGAACAACAGGACTTTATTACCTGAAGGGTACAAGTTTACAAGAGTTTACCTAGTTAATATGTATGAAGACATATATATTAAACTGTCACCAGAATAATTTAAAGCTCATCTAACTGGGTGAGACCCACGCCCGATTCAAACGTCGAACTTCTCATGCGCCAAACGCAATTGAAACAAAATATCATTAGGCGGATTCTTTTGATCTAATTCGGTTCGGCGCATGAAATTTTGACGTTTGAAACGACATAATATGTTAATTAAAATAATGTTTAAAAGTGATATTTCACATGTGGTAGAAAATATTTTCCAATAGGTGTGACGCAAAGGAAAAATCCCATAATTGTAAGTATATTTTTGGCATTTTTACAGTGTATATGTATAATTATAAGTATATCTTTCTGGACAATTTTTCTGGCATTCACTGTTTATTGAACCATCCTTGAATGCAAAGATAAATTACTGTTAATATATGTATCATGTATATAGTTATTTTAATCTTATTTAAACACAGAAAGGTTCATGTAAACCAGCCTATGGCTGCACCGATTATCATGATATAAACTCGTTTAAATAGATCGTAGCTTTGTGGTTTATTAGATCATCCATAACTTGTGATTACCCTTTCAAGCTGCGTTTTAAAATGTTCAAGTTCGCTACATTTTGAAAGTTGGGAATACGGTATGACTACATTGTACATAGTATCTGTGTAGGGAGAGGTAACATTTGAACCGCTACAACGTGTGGTCGCTCTCAGTTTTGTCCAGAAAGATGGTGTTCCTGACGTGAAAATTCAGTTTTAGCTTCTTATAAGAGACTCCTGGGTCGTTACTTGAAACACCAGCCCCTAATCAAGCAAGAATTTTGGAAAAGGAGACTTTGATTGAACTCGAGCTAAACATTGATGTCCAGCTTCATCATATTGTCCTTTATCATTGCCTTTGCTTCTTCGTCCTTGGCGTCCTCTGCTAACTTGAGTGCCTTAATCATTGCTTTCTTGGCTTTCTTTATTTTGCCTATGGACAACAAGACAAGAAATCACGAAAAAAGCTGCAACTCTTCGATCAAGGGAAAACTATCTAGTTCAACGGAGGCTGAGAAAAAAGATAAAACCATATTAGCAAAGGATAAATTGTAAAACAAATTGAAATAACATTTAACAGTCAGTATTAGGCCTTTCAGAAGCTTCAACCTTGCACGAATACAACTTTTTTTCTAGGCCTCTTGAAATGAAAGATAGCTTTTTTACAGCATGCAGTTTCCTACCTTCTTCCATGAGAATACTACCCAGGTTAGCCAGAAAGGTTGGGATGAAGGAACATTCTGTCTTTTCAGCTAGAGCGATGGTCTCTGTGGCTACACGCTCGGCCTGTTCGTACTTGCCGCACTCAGCATAAGCCTTAGCAAGATTGTTCATTACCACTAGAGTCTGTGTAGTCAGAATACAAGTGACATTAGTGTCATTATCTCTGTTGTATTGTGTGACAGGCATATCCATCTGAAACACATATCACATGTTCTGGTATGAACCATGTCCATCCAGTCGCAAGAGATGCATGCATGGTCGGAAACAAAGAAGCTATTTTAGCAGTATACAAAACAAGACATAATGTAGGTCATTTTAACAGCTACATGTAAGCATCAATCAATTGAGTGTGCAGGAAAATTAGAACATGACAAATAAAATGTGAATTAGTTACATAATCTCGTCAAATATTTAGCATGCAGTGATGAGATATGAGTGCCAATTGGTAGTATGAATACAATATACCTGTTCATTATCCTCACCAAGAACCTCCTTGGCAACATCTAGAGCCCGGACAAGAACATCTGCAGCTTGTTCAGGGTGACCATGAGTGAGCAAGAATGTTCCAAGAGCATCCAGACAAACTCCTTGTAATGCCTTGCTGTTGGGTATCAATATGTACAACTTACTTTATAAAGAGTCCGTGGTAAGGTTAGATGACAAACAGTGATCTGTCCAAATCCATTATAAAACTTTATCCAAACATATTAACACCAAGCAATGTATGATATCAAACAGTGGAATCACAACGCCAATTCCATGACACCAGTCATGCATGATATCAGACAGTGGAATCACACCACCAATGCATGATATCAAACAGTGGAATCACAACGCCAATTCCATGACACCAGCAATGCATGATATCATACAGTGGAATCACACCACCAATGTCAGGACACCAGCCATGCATGATATCAGACATTGGAATCACACCACCAATGCCATGAAACCAGCAATGCAAGATATCAAACAGTGGAATTATACCACCAATGCCATGACACCAGCAATGCATGATATCAAACAGTGGAATCATACCACCAATGCCATGATATCAAACAGTGGAATCACACCGCCAATGCCATGACACCAGCAATGCATGATGTCAAACAGTGGAATCACACCGCCAATTCCATGACACCAGCAATGCATGATACAAACAGTGGAATCACACCACCAATGCCATGACACCCGCAATGCATGATATCAAACAGTGGAATCACACTGCCAATCCATGGAACCAGCAATGCATGCATGATATCAAACAGTGGAATCATACTACCAATGCCATGATAGCAAACAGTGAAATCACACCACCAATGCCATAACACCAGCGATGCATGATATCAAACAGTGCAGTCACACCACCAATGCCATGATACCAGCAATGCATGATATCAAACAGTGGAATCATACCACCAATGCCATGACACCAGCAATGCATGATATGAAACAGTGGAATCACACCGCCAATAGCATGACACCAGTCATGCATGATATCACACAGTGGAATCACACTACCAATGCATGATATGAAACAGTGGAATCACACCACCAATTCCATGACACCAGTCATGCATGATATCAGACAGTGGAATCACCATGAAACCAGCAATGCATGATATCAAACAGTGGAAATTACACTGCCAATGCCATGACACCAGCAATGCATGATATCAAACAGTGGAATCACACCACCAATGTCATGACACCAGCTGCCAATTCCATGACACCAGTCATGTATGATATCAGACAGTGGAATCACACCACCAATGCCATAAAACCAGCAATGCATGATATCAAACACCAATGCCATGACACCAGCAATGCATGATATCAGACAGTGGAATCACACCACCAATACCATGACACCAGAAATGCATGATACAAACAGTGGAATCAAAACACCAATGCCATGAAACCAGCAATGCATGATATCAGACAGTGGAATCACACCACCAATTCCATGACACCAGCCATGCATGATATCAGACATTGGAATCACACCACCAATGCCATAAAACCAGCAATGCAAGATATCAAACAGTGGAATTATACCACCAATGCCATGACACCAGCAATGCATGATATCAAACAGTGGAATCATACCACCAATGCCATGATATCAAACAGTGGAATCACACCGCCAATGCCATGACACCAGCAATGCATGATGTCAAACAGTGGAATCACACCACCAATTCCATGACACCAGCAATGCATGATACAAAGAGTGGAATCACACCACCAATGCCATGACACCCGCAATGCATGATATCAAACAGTGGAATCACACTGCCAATCCATGGAACCAGTAATGCATGCATGATATCACACAGTGGAATCACACTACCAATGCATGATATGAAACAGTGGAATCACACTGCCAATTCCATGACACCAGTCATGCATGATATCAGACAGTGGAATCACACCATGAAACCAGCAATGCATGATATGAAACAGTGGAATTACACTGCCAATGCCATGACACAAGCAATGCATGATATCAAACAGTGGAATCACACCACCAATGTCATGACACCAGCTGCCAATTCCATGACACCAGTCATGTATGATATCAGACAGTGGAATCACACCACCAACGCCATGAAACCAGCAATGCATGATATCAGACACCAATGCCATGACACCAGCAATGCATGATATCAGACAGTGGAATCACACCACCAATACCATACCAGCAATGCATGATACAAACAGTGGAATCAAAACACCAATGCCATGAAACCAGCAATGAATGACATCAGACAGTGGAATCACATCACAAACACACACATTGCACACACCTGTTGTCTGATGGCTCATCCAAAAGATTAACTTTAGTTTCTGCAGTCTTGACGCACCATTTGAATCCCTCCAGAGCAAGGTTGAGTCTGCCAAATACAATAAAGATCAAAAGAGATCACAATTGTCGTAATGCAGCCACAGCTTTTACTCATTACAACTGCACTGTACTGTACAAATGATTTACTACATGTACATTCTCTTCCAAGTCTCACAAAATTCCTGATATTATTTTGCAAATTAATTCAAAGCAAGACTCAAAACAAACTACCAGTATTTCCTTGAACATCATGACAAGCACTTTAAATTTAGTTTCGATTTCACTATATGTTTGTATGGGAAAGTATTGCTAATTGAACTACATGTCATTTTTGCCTCCTGCACAGCAAAAATGGTGAGCAAAAACAAAATTCTAACACACCTACATTGTATAGAGCAAGCATTTCATAAAGCCCTAACAAGGGCCAATATCGTTTGACTTCAATCTTACTTATTCTGCTGTTCACAGGCCTTGGATAAATTTAAAGACACCTCAATGAAAGCATCGTCATCCTGTCAAACAATCACAAATCACATGAGTAACCTGTTCTGGTAGAATTGGAAATGCTGAAAATAGTACCTGAGAAAAGTAAACCATTAATAAATGTGTCAGACTTAGTATATTGTACACTTATTGGATTCATTCAAGCCCAATATGGCAAAAAAATTAAGTTGAGACTTCAATATTGGGCAAGGCCAAATTTCGAGTCTAATATCAAGAGTCGATACTTAAATATTTTCCATATTGGGTGAGGATGAATCCTATGTGTTTTATTATACCGAACAAATAATCCTGCAATCAATAAACACAATAGCGTGAACAGCTCATCAAAACTGTCCAATAGGTACATGTAGTTCTCCTACATGGCAATACACTGTATATTGGGCTGGTACATGATCCTAATACACATTTGATTGGAAGAATATTTGTAAGGTATAATACAAATACATTTAGTTGATGTTTAATCACACTTTGCCACAATTGATTCAACAAAAAAAAAAAAAAATACAATGAATAACAACACAAAAGGAAAAGTTAATTGAAAATAAAAATGAAAATGAATGGCTGGATTAAGTAGCTGGGGGAAACCAAATACCCATATTAAAGCTACATGTACTCTCCTTTTAAAGCTACTCTCGCTATGCACATGCAGTATAAAGTTAGATACATCTATTTTAAACATAGGCACCGTGAACTTGTGGATAGAATATATGATGTTGAATCCTATTTCAAAAACTATTTAATAATTTCTGAAGTAATTAGCCAACCAAGGTCTCGATTTGTACCATGTGCAGTACTTTGAAACTCCGTCAAAGTACTCTCTGCAGTACTTTGAAATCCTTTCCTATTTAGTCCAATGACTTTGAACTATGAATATTCATAGTTCAAAGTCCTTGGACTTAGAAAAGGATTTCAAAGTACTGTTAAGGCAAATACCTTGAACAAAGGGAGGTCTCACAATTGATCACAGACTTCCCCAAGTGGTAAAAAAATATCAGGTGCTTTGTTTGACTTATTATAGTAATCAAACATCCATTGTGGGAGGACATGTTTACAACCTGGTGTGAAATTTGATGACAACATAATTTGGCACTGTAGTTGTTGTCACAGGCATGTGCAGTGTCAGGGCATAAGTAAGCACTCGTCCAAGTGCTTACTTATTTATTAGACATCCGCCTATCCATTTACACAACTACTCGCTCATTCATCTAATTACGTCATTAGTCAATTAGTTAGTAATTCAACTAGTTAGTCAGTTAGTATCATTTCAATACCTTATCTTGTAATTTATGTAATCAATGAGGTTAGCTAGATTTCTTCATCGTTCCTTTTGTATTATCACAGCCACATCAGCTCTGAATGCTGCAGTATCGCCAATACCGTGTTTAAATAAATGCTATTATTATTATTATTATTACTAGCAGGGACCCGCGGAACTTATACGAAATCAACAAATATGATATTAATAGTAACATACATGTAGTCTAGCTGGGTGACCGGCTCCTGACACAATGCAATGGCGCCAGATTGTGTACTGGAGCTTTTTAGCGGATCTCAGTTAATTTCTAAAACTGATGAACACAATTTTACCTATTGTTGAGAAAGTGCCAAAACTGACGGTCACAGGCAGCTCAAGTCATGAATTTGTGTGACGAAAACAATATGGTCGCCGAAAGAGCATTGATCAAAGCAGGAAAATGGAATAAAAACAACAATCAAAAGCCAAGTTATTTGAATGTCTGATTGTAGTGAGTTTCTGGTCTGAAGAGCCTATGATAGTTGGGCGAGGAAACAGTTGGTTTTTATATCTAAGAACACAGGAAACTACAGAGAACAGACACGGACAAAATATCTTTTCGCCACACCATAGCTGGTTGTAAGATTTAAAAAATGAACAGTCTTTTCCATGGACAACATTTCTAACTGTGTTTGAATTCATGGTCTTACCTCATTTGGTTGTTTGACTTGGCGATAGGTCGATAGGTTTTCCCTAAAACATTCCCGTAAACTCGATGGCTTGCTCGCCCAGGTTTTCCCTAAAACAGATTCCCGTAAACTCGATGGCTTGCTCGCCCAGGTTTACCCTAAAACAGATTCCCATAAACCTGATGGCTTGCTCGCCCAACTAAGTGTAGAAATTGAGAAAACTCATTTCTTTCCTCAAATGCAACCAAGACCAAGAGGCAAGAGAGAGATCAACTTTTCGCATGATTCGTCGTTTTCGTTGGGATACCTGTGGCCATCACTTTTTGGTGCCATTTTCGGATGGGCATATTAGGATAGGCTAAAGTGAACAAGTTGCACCGTAAATTTATTGTCGGAAAGTGGTCAGCCGACCACTTACCGACAGCCACACCGCGGCAAAACGGTATGCTCCGCTGGCCAAAAGAACGAAGGCTCTGCTCTCAAATACAAATTACCAAGGGTTTCAACTTTTTTAGTAAATATTTTTATAACTTAGTAAACTCACAATGAATTACAAATTAAGAAAACTTCAACCTGTTAAAGTCTTAGGCTTAGCTTTTAAAGTGCCCCTACGATCAAATTTTGACATATCAATGTTTTTGCATATTCATAAAGTAGAGTTCATATATTATTACCAGTTCAAATTGTTTTTCGATACAACGACAGGAAGTCTTATTTTTTTAGCTCCGAATATTGAATCTACACGTCTGCCATTACTTGAAGCCGTGCCCTTTGTTCAGCTTTAAACAAAGGTTTATTCACCGGAAATGATGTCATACACTTAACGCTCGCCTGCAGAACACAACGCCTGGAGGCATATTTCTACTAAAAACGTCTTCACGTACATAAGAAGAAAGTTATATTTATCTTTGCGAGGTTGGCTACTTTTTTATGCACGCTATTTCGCGCCACGAGGTTGTCGTGTTAAGTGTATGACATCACTTCCGGTGAATAAACCTTTGTTTAAAGCTGAACAAAGGGCACAGCTTCCAGCAATGGCGGACAGGATTTTACCGGTAAACTCTCCTAAAATTTGTGGTTTAAGATGCCCATTTGGGAATATTTTTTACTATTTCGGATATTTCTAATACTGATCGACCTATAGACACTGAAAAAGTGGCAAATCGAAATGGTAAATTTTCGTCGTAGTGGCACTTTAAGTAGTTTTCTTATTTTTTGACAAAACAGTTCACAAATGGATACTTTTAAGCAGAAACGTTAAAATCATGGCATGTGCCTGTTGTTTCATTTCAGTTTTCGCGGGAAACTGGGGGCGGCCGCGCGCGGACAAGAAATAGCAAATACGCATGCGCGTGACGTTTTGCCGCGGTGTGACCGACAGGTTACCAACAGCTTACCAACAGCTTACCAACCACTTACCGACAGCTTACCGACAGCTTACCGACAGCTTACCGACAGTACTTGACGAATGGTTTCCACAGGAATTTTTGTCTCAAAGTAAAATCCAGCTGATAGTACAAACAGGAAATTTTCGTCTCAAACTCAAAGTGTGCGTATGTGCGTACATACTCGCTACGCTCTTGATATCACGTAGCTTTCCAATGTTAGAATGGAATTTGTCAATAGCGTATTCTTACTACGTTGTAGATAGTTGGATATTGATGAAAACAGTGTACTCAATAATCTGTCTTTTCTTCTTTGCAGCATATTCTCGATTCAACTCCGTAAATTAGTGAACCCGCGCCATCTTGGATTCCCACGTGATATCATGTGTTCTTTAACTGCGGCAAACTGCGGCAAATCTATTATTTTAGAATCCTGACTTTTTTACGCCTCTGGCACGCAGGGTATTTACCAAATCCGTCTTACTGTACATTTGTAAAACTGTTTGTCATGAATTCGAATTCGCGTTGGCATTCGTAGGAACATTAAAGCGAAATTTGTCGTAATATGTTTGCATGACTTTAGCACAATACTGTAGTTATCTGTTAATTTGCCGTGAGATCGCACTGTATCGAAGGGGTTTATCGTTGTCACAACGTTGGAAACTTTGGAAGCTATTAAGCGTATTTTGGTTGAAAATATTCTTGAGCCAGTACGAGATAACGATTCATGCGCTTTCAGACTGATTGTCTGGTTTTTGACACAACAGGAGAGGCCCAACAGTGGGTGCCGCGGATATTTTAATTTGTTATCTGTTATCGAAGCGGTTTATCGTTGCCAGAACATTGGAAACTTAAGAAGGTATAAAGCATATTTTGGTTCAAATGAGTCAACCACTTACCGACAGCTTACCGACAGCTTACCGACAGCTTACCGACAGCTTACCAACCACTTACTGACACAATTTTACCGACCACTTACCAACCACTTACCAACCACTTACCGACCACATACCAACCACATACCGACCACATACCGACCACTTACCGACCACTTACCGACCACTTACCGACCACCTACCGACCACTTACCGACAACGTATTTACGGTGCAACTTGTTCACTTTAGCCAAGAGGATATCGATCGATGGAGTTTGGGAAAGAGCATTACACACACACACTTAGCGAACTTAGCATATTACTATATAAAATTATTATTACTTGTATTTAAACAGGAATGTTCGATTTTGGCCTTTAGAATGGTAAGCACCCTGTCAAAAGCCATTTAAAAAAACAAATAGGACTACAACAATACACAAAGTTGTGAACAACACATGTTGCTGCTGGTATTTATGAATAATTAACATCAAGGTGAGGCTACTGTTGAGTAAATACATCTGTTGTCATCACATCCAGCAAAACAGGACTATTAAAAGTTGATTTTTGATAGTCGAGGTTACTAATAATCTTATGTTCCAATATTCTAACACTATTTGTGTTAAATGCTACTGTAGTTAGTAGCATACCACTTGTGAACTTTTAGTTAGTGACCGTGGGAGGGGTACGCCGGTAACAAAATGACAGGGTACTTGGTGGTCATTTTGAAAATGACCCCTAAAAGGTATGCATAAATTAAAGGAGTTTTAAAAACCATAATGATTTTGACACGTAAAATATATACAAATATAAAATGTATCAAGTGATTCCTTTTATTTCAAAATGAAAGAAAATACATGTATAAACTACATCAAACACTTTTTCTTACGAAGAGTAAAATAACCTAAAAATAAATAATTCTAAACCCTTACAAGGTACGACTCGGGTTGCATAACTAACTTGTGTGATCAGGATCCCCTAAAACAGGACCCAACTACAATAATTTTTACCTCTAAAGGAGCACTGAGCACCCCTGTCAGTTCAATATAGGGATTCCCCCCTGAGTTAGTGTCCCTAAGACTTTTCACCAGAACAAACTAAGAACATATAGAACTTTTAAGTACTGTTAACAAAATGAGAGGCTGTGTTGTAGTATTGTAGATTTATGCTACGTGTACATGTAGGTAAGTTATATATTTACGGTAGCTAAAGTGAACAACTTGCACCGTAAACATGTGATTGGTTAGTGGTCGGCCAACAACTTATTGACCATTAAAATTTTATGATGCAACTTGTTCACTTTGGCCATTATATTGTGCTATTCTTACACACAATGGAAGTTAATGAAAATTATAAATTTAACTACTTTTTGCAACCAGGGTTTCACATGCATTGTACTGATTAGAAGTTACTTACAGTTCGTGTCCCAGAAGAAATAAATTCTTGTAGAGTGAGACGAAAGAAGTGCTCTGCCTTAAATCACCAAAAAAAAAAGATATCAAATTATGTGTGTGCATTAGTGCAGTACAATGAACCTTAGCGACAAAGGGTATTGACATGACTTTGTGATACCAATTTTCAGTGGACAGTTCACCCACACTTCGCCGACACTTTAGCAACAGAACTGTTGCTGGAGAGTGTACAAATAGACACTCTTAAAGTTGTCTGAAAAGTCGCATGACACCATTTCACCCAACACATATTGGTGTCAATTTCTTTTTTTGTGTGTTTACATAAATGCAAAAATAGAGCTTGGTCAATATCCCCAATCTTGACCTGACCACATTTGGTCAATAACCTATAATTATATCTTAACAAAAGGATAAAGGTTGAAGTGGCTCAAGCAAAAACAATCATGTGCTATAAATAACAATAATATTTTTAAAACAACTTCTATTTTATGCCCTTAGCTTGCATGATTGCAGCTCAGTCATAGGGCATATGTTTCGGAAATTACTGATTAGCAATATGTAACTGAATGATTGGATGTCATATGGTCAAGACCAGGGTTACTGGAAAACCTGAATAGCAAAGTGACCAATCAGCAACAAATAGTGAGTGACTCGGTATAAGGTAAACATTAATCCTTACAAAACAGACACCATTCATTTACAGCAATGCAAGAAACAGATGCAACAATCGTAGTTATCAAACATCTGCCATTTTGATTTCCTCATGTAACCTGTTGGACTTAAAAGTGAGGCTGAACACAGGAAACCCATGCCAAAGTACAGTGTATCTGGTTTATAAGGCTAAAATAAATTTTATGCTATGAATACTCTGTAACCAAACATTATTAAGAGACTGAAGTTCACTGGCGACAAAATTAGAAAGAGCTCAAAACATGGGTGCCTACATGTATAGCATGCAAAAGCAGCCGCATCTTTGTGCTTTCTCCGAAATGGATTCCCCCAAAGAAAGTCTGCGGCATGAGAACCAAAAATTTCATACTGATGATGTATTTTTGACTCAAATCCGTTAAAAACATGTGATTGGCCAATCACAGATACTTTTGTCTTCTGTACATAAATTACATTTTTCAACAAGCTTCGAATGCAAAGTGAGCGTTATAAGGGAAAGATTGCCTTTGGATGTTTTTAAATATTGGGTTGAAGAGCTGTGCCCTGCTTTTGGCTTTCGAATCCCTTGCCAACCGTCAGGTCAATTCCTTGTACAACTGTTGTTGCGATGGTAAAGATATATTTGTGTTTACCGATGAGACTTGAATGCAACTTGTACCGTACTCATTCAGTTTGCTGTTGCTAATTGAGAAGAGCTGTAAAAACAAATACATCTTTACCATCACAAAAACAGTTGTATAAGGAATTGACCCGACTGTTGGCCTGAGATTTAAAGCAACGTTTAAAAACATCCAAAGACAATCTTTCCCTATGCTCACTTTGCACTCCAAGCTTGTTGAAAAATTATAATTTATGTACAGAAGACAAAAGGATCAGTGATTGACCAATCACATTCTTTGACTGGATTTGGGTCTAAAATACATCACCAGTATGGAATTTTCGCACTAGTGCCACAGCCATTTCTTTGGGGGAATCCGTTTCGGAGCGAGTACAAAGATGTGGCTGCTTTTGCAGGCTGGGATGCCTTATAAACCAGATAATTTGGCTTGGGTTTCCTGTGGTCAGCCTTGCTTTAAGTGCAACAGGTAACCTATCAATGGATATGAGCTATTGGAGAAAAACAAAATAACAGATGTTAACAGAGAGATCCTTGCATCATTTTCGTACCTGTTGAAGAACTTGTGTTGCCGCAAATGAATTTATCTGTTTTGTAAGGAGTTAATATTTAACTTATACTCACTTTTACTTACCACTATTTGTTATTCAGGTTTATTGAACCATTTTCTGATACAATTTTTGTGCACATTCCGGCCTATTACCCACACGGCGTATTACCCGCAAAATATTAACAGATTACCCGCACCGACAGATTTCCAGCACCTCTCAGTGTAAATTTAGGTAACAATACCGGTACCTCATAGTAGGTTTTAATTGTTGTGTCTTAGTAGACATAGAAACATCAACATATTGATAAATAGAAGTCGTAAAGCCATTTGTATACAGTGCGATTTCACAGCAATTTAAAAACTAATCGACTCATCACCTCGGCATTTTAGAGTTCGACTCAAAACATTTCCGGCATCAGGCGAAATTGTTCAGACACGAAATTAATATAAAAGAAAAACTTTCAAAACATTTGATTCGGAAACTATCTCAATTTCTAAACGAAAATTTGTCTTTTAGAAATGTTTGGTGCAATTGTATCGCAAAACAAAACAAACACTGCCGACTAATTGATTATTCAAATCAGTTCGTGGAAAAATTCACGCTTCTGTGTCGTGGAATTCGAGAGACTCGAACCTCCTCACCTTTGAAAATGGATTCCACATTAACAAAAAGAACTATCCAGAATATTTTCTTTGGTGGACCTTTTCCATTTTCACAAATAATTTGAGAAGCTGTGTGGTGAATAGGCCACACTTTATATGCTACCTGCGAAGTTCACAGAGCGTGACACTCCGGTGTTGTTGTGTCAAAAACCAGACAATGTTGAGAGAATTAATTCACATGTCAACTCCAAGAATGAGATCTTTTGATAAACTGGCTTCTTGAAAACATAAGCAATGATTTCAGCTAAAATCCTGAAGGATTTAATGGTCAAGTGTGAAACTACATTGTACAGAAGGTATATAAAGTTTATCAGATGAATTAAGGCACCAAACTAGCGGGATGGTGTTTATACACATACCGTACGTATATACATGTAGTAACGCAATTCGTGTTTACGGCACTGATTTCGTCTGTCTCAGTGTTTGTTAGATCAGAAACGTTTTCAGTTAATATAATTTTCTCTTTTGGTTTCATACAAAGCTGAGAAGATTTGGATTAAATAAACACTGACACTAACGGCGATCATTGTTATTTTCTACGGTGAAAAAATCGGCGCCGGCTTTTCAGTTTGGCCAAAAAAAATCAAGAGTCAGCAGCGATTTTTTTTCACAAGTGAGGCGAAATTTTCGCCAGCGAAAGGCGACCTCTTTTCGTTGTTTTCGACAAAGCCGATCGCTGTGTGCCGCCGGCGAATAAGGGGTGAAAGGCGATCGGCGTAACCTTGTGTGACAAAGTTTTAGTCTTTAGAATTTAACACATTACCCGCACCACCCTATTACCCGCAGCAGCCGTGGTTTGGTAAAAAAATAACAGATAACCCGCGGGTAATAGGCCGGAAATTACGGTAAGCTTCCATATTATTAATTACCTCATCCCACTGTTGTAGATCACTTGCTAGATTTGCTGACTATTGAAACAAAAGGTATTAAAAGATAATGTCACTGTATCACCTTGTAAAAAGCATTTATCACTGACAGCATATGCCACTTTCTTAACCAATTTGTGTTTCTGTTTTGATTGTCCACATAGAGAAAACATGAACATTGCCATGTGAAAGAACAGATAATTATTGTGAAAATTCAGTGGTGTAACTTGTAGAGCTGTTATGTTACAGCTATTTGAAATTAAAGAGATCTGTATGAGAAAACAATGGAGGAATTTCTAGCCTTAATGATTTATGTTTTTAGTACATTTACTGTATTACCATTTTTGTTGAAGTGCAACCCTGAAAGTTTCCAGTCTCGATTGGAAAACTGCATTTAGCCAACCATCAATCAAAACTTAATTTCAGTCTAGGTAGTAACACTCTTGTATCAGACAAGACAGACTAGACCACATTTGATTGACAGTCGGTTAAACTTAATTATTTTCCAAACAAGAATTGTGAGTCGAAACAAAAAGTAATAGCTTTTAAGATTGTTGCTTGTGATTCTATCAATCACTTAATCGTGATGACGTAACGATGACGTCATCGGTCACATGATTTTAAGTATATGCCCCTATCTCCCTCATTTCTAATTCCAGCTGGCTCAAACTTTGACAGACATGGTACGGGTCCCATGATTCACTTAGTGGTGATGACATACATGTAATGATGATGTCATCGGTCACATGATTTTAAGTAATTGTGTACATGCCCATATCTCCCTTGATCATTTCTAATTCCAGCCGGCTCAAACTTTGACAGACAAATATGGTACGGGTCCCCACGATTCACTTAGTGGTGATGACATAACGATGACGTACATGTAATTGGTCAAGTAATTTTTAGTATATGCCAAAATAGCTCACTGACCATCCACGAGTAGCCCTTTGGGGCCCTATGTTTTGGTTGTGGATTTTATACAATACTTACCTGACTCAGTACAAATCTCAGAGCCCCATGTGTTGGTGGCTTGCCTTTCTTTTCTTCTTTCTTTTGTTTCTCAGCAATTTCTTCATGAATCATGTCAAGAACTTCTTTTAGGAGACTGTAAGCCTTTTCCTTATCACCGTTATCCAGGCTTTGCTGAAACCACATAGAACAATAATGACCACAATAAGAAAAAATTGTATATTGGAAAACACACTTAAGCCATTTCAACAACAACAAAATAATTATAATTCTTATATTCCCTCAAGTCCCTCTTAAAACACACAGCAACACTTTGCGGTGATGGTTCCAGGCCCACAGTATATTTATCATTTGTACATATGCACAATTACGAGCGATCAGATTACGGTTGAGGCCACAGTAATTGTTGCCCAATCGGGCATATATAACAAGGGTTTTACGTCACTATCGGCAGTGACAATTGCACATGATCATGAAACTACTCTATTGGAAAGAAGAACGTACATCTCCCACATGGTTTGAAGAGCTGTGCTCCAAATGTACAATGTATAAATACAAAGCAATGCACTATACTGATAGTAACAAGAATGCAACAGACAATGGCAACCTGAAAACAATGATTTTAGAAACATCAATTGACATTCCATTCTGCTAACAACTTAGTGAGTAAGTGACACAATTTTCCCAACCATCCTGAAAACTTGTTCCCCTGAGTTGCTGCAGTTTTCATAAAAGAATGCAGAGTCAACACAAACTTTGTCCATGTTGTTGTCTCTGTTAATTTTATTTCCAAGTCCGATTTTGTTAGCAGTGCGACATTTGCACAAATATTAAGAGCTGGAAACAAATTAGCATAATGAGAGGGACTTGATTCGACAATTACCGTAGTCACTAATAATACTTGTTGATTTGAACACCACCATTTATTCTGCTTTTGTGGCGCATTGCATTATGCGACTGGATCATCGAGTACTAGCTGAGGTTAAACCCGATCGGGATGGGTGATGGAAAAGGTAAGCGTACATTTGTAATAGCAAGATGTATCAGGAGGGGCAAGGAAAAAGGGAGACGGGAATGGGAAGTGAGGGGGAGAAAGTAGAGGAGAGGGGTGTTTTTTAAATCCCCCCGCCAAAAAAATAAAAATTAAAAAAATCCCTTTTTAGGATCTTTGATAGAAAAAAATGTCTAGATTGAAAAAAATAGTTAGAATGTTTTTACCTGAAAAAATACCTACAACATACATGTATACTCTACAAAACACCACATTACACAAAAATCATCTCAAAATTATGAAAACTACATGTACATGTACATGTATAGGTAAAGCTAAAAAGATATTACTGGTTGCCATTTTGGATTACGGCCGAGTGTCAAAAATTAATCTGATTAAGAAATTATGAACTCCATCACAAGAAAGCTAGATCACACTAAAATTAGTAAGTTTACTGAGTTTGAGACTGTTTGAATATTATTAAATACTCCAAAATTACTAATAAATTGTGTTAATTTCCACGGTTACCTGCCTGAGCCTAGATTTCCCCTAGCCTACCCTACAACTTTTTCAAACAAAATTTCAACTACAAGCTTGACATTAGAGTCACTATTGTTCCACTTGAAAACTGTGAAATATTTAAAGCCAGCCAGTGGAAAAAGTTAGTACCTCACTGCCGACCCTATCTTTTTTACAGTGAAACTGGAAGCACATTATTTTAATTTAGCCTATAAAGTTCATCATTACTTACCCTGGGTTCCAGAGGTAAGGTGTTTTGCCTTTTGTTGGTAAATAGTGTTGACGAGCGCAAAAGGTGAGAGGATCGTCGAGCACGTGGACAGCAAAAATTTAACCTCTGGGCCAGGTCTGTTTGAACTTAATTTATTCATCCAAAATATGGAGACCGATAGCCATTGGCTAATGCTCGCAACAATCTGTAATTGGATAATACCCATCACATGTCCAAAACTGCCAACGTTGAGCTCGCGCTCGATGTTTGAAATGGTGTGATGATTATTGCATCAGCTAAAAATTGAAAACTTTTCACCCAAATCTTCCCCTTTCTCAGCAGTTTCTTAAATATCAACTTACGTGCAAGAAATACGTGTCTACAAAGCTAGGTTACATTTAACATTAGGATCTTTGGTTTCCAGACTTTGTGAAAGGGTATAGTGTAATTTGAATTGGTGTTTAAACTTTTTCACTGGTCTTTCAATTTTCAAATACATGTATAACTTGCACTACCCTTAGCCAATCAGAATCTATACTTTTTTGCAGACGCATTACTGCATGAAAACGAGATTCAAACAGACCTGGCCCAGAGGTTAAATTTCTGTGCGGCTCGCCGAATTTACCAACAAAAGGCAAAACATTTAACCTCTGGAATCCAGGGTAATTATTACTTAAACACTAGAAATATGTGCACTTTTAGCTGATCTCCCTCTTTCATGTGTAGAAAATTTAAAATATGTACATGTGTGTGTATCTGCTTTGTACAGAGACCATACCTTTGCCTTTGCAAGCTTCATATGCAAGAGGGATCGTTTTTTGATGGCCATTTCTTTCTTCTTATAAATTGTGAAGACAAATACAGCAACACCACCCATACCTTAACAGGACAGCAAGAATATTACAAACGTTCATCAGTACACTGCTATGCAGTCATGTACAAACTACAATATTATGTTACTATTGTATATAAACTATTAATTACCACAAACTATATAAAGAAGTAAAACAGCACTTCATAAAGAGAAAATAAAAGTTAAGAAATGAGCCAGCCAGATTTCACATAGTACGTATCACTGTAGATCTGTCGTATCAAAGGTACTGAGTACTTATTATGTAAGGGCATGAAAGAGAAAGATATGACATACTACAATGTACATGTATGTGAAAATGTGGTTCGCCGGGGAGGAGTCGAACCTCAGTCTTCCGTGTTCAAGGAGGACGTGATAACAACTACACCATCTAATTTGCATTCAACATTCTGCAAAATACCCCACAGGCAGCCCAAGCTCTGTATCTGCACTGTGTATAAAATATTGAACTTTGAAGAACTTGTCTGTGTTATCAAGTGTCTTTAAGTATCATATTTCAATCAGAGTAAACAAGAAAAAGAGCGAGCTAGAGAACGTACTAAACAGGACTCGAAATTGAGGGGAAAAAAGGAGGCATAATTTTACGCCCAGCTTAAGAATTTTAGGCGTAATTCTCCAAAATTTAGGCGTAAATAATTGTGCATTAGTAGCTGAAATTTGTATGTCATAGGAAAAGGATAAAAAAATATTTTATGTTGCAATTTCTCTCATCTTTCTACAAAAAATTGTTTGCATTTTACTACCATTTGCAAGCAAGCATTTTATAGTGTAAACTTTTTTGTCTGTTGTTTCAAGTTTGAAACGCATAGTTTACTAATTATGCGGCGACGTTTGGCGTGTGAAGTCTGAACTTTTAACCACAAAATGTCAAAGTTTGACAGCTCCTGTAATGTAAACTATTTTCCTGCGCGAAACAAGTTTTGCATGACAAAAGGCTATGTTTTGCATGACAGCTAGAACCTATAGATAGGCTAAAAAGTTTACACTAAATGCTTGCTTGCTAACGGTAGTAATTTTTTCAAAAAAATCAGATAGTTTTAGAGATTTGAACTTGTGTTCTGATAATTTTTAACTTTGTAAGAGGATCTAGGTGTAATTTTACGCCTAAGTGGAAAACGTTAGACGTAAAACGAAAAAATATAGGCGTATTTATGCCCGTATCGGGCGCAATTTCAAGCCCTGCTAAAACAGGTCCCAGAGCGCTAAGATTGAAATATGATACTTAAAGGGGCTGTGTCACGGTAAGACTTTACATTCGTTTTTCTGGGCCGGAAAGAGCTATTTCCACCGATTTAGATATGAACTAACGAACCTTTCGGCCATGTGGGATGCTTAAAATGAAAGCAAATATGCAAAAATGACTAACAAACAGTGTATATAAATAGTCTCCAGGGAAAATAGTGAAAATCTTTTCAATTAAGCATTGAGGGAGGGAAGTTTAACTGTTTGTATCCAATTAACAGTCACTAAACGAGCGATTACTCGACACATGCGCAGTACCATGAGGCATGGGTTTCTAATGAAATGAGCTCTAATTTTGGATAAATATGCCACTGTCAGAGAGCTTGAAGACATCATTAAGTCTGAGGATGGCTGAAAAGTACTTGGTTTGCTTCTAGTAGGCTTTGTGAGGGGATTTCACAGGGTTTTTCCGTTGTGTTTGTGCTTTCAGACACAGGAAAAAATTATTCAATGAAATCCTTGGAATCCTGCAGTTGGCAGTCTTTTACCCCTGCTCAACCTATTAGGATGTGTTTTTGTCACTTTAAAGCAACGGCTTGAGTCCAAATCACCGCTCTTGGTTGTAGGGGTAAAAGACTTATACAAAAAACCCTACCGGAGTCCCAGAGGGGGGGACTCCTTGTGAAATTTTTGTCCATTACCCAGCATGCAATTGTAGGTGGGAGCAGGTAAATGTGGTCAAGTGAAATGCAGTGTAAACATCGGCGTGGTTCACAGTCGTTTGGTGCGTTTTGTGCAAACAAACCTGCTGGTTGGAAAGATTAAACAAGGTACTGTAACGTCCGAGTGGTGATTTTGTATTTGCTTTTGATTTCAAGTGCGAATGGGAAGGTTTTTTTGAGCCGATTTTCAGCTCCTCAAAATTTGCGAAAATCGAAGAAACGAACAACGATGTCCAAAACAAACGCGTTTTTCTCCAAAGTGGGAGAGTCAAGCGATCCCTGTTATAGCTCTGACTTTGAAGTCATTCATTCCTTGAAATAATATCACAACATCGTATTTCCAGCATGTCTAGGTTTGATGCAATAATTTTCTCCAGGTACATGCTTCATATTGGGCGGTTACGGGCGGCACAGGAGGGAAAGGGTTAAAGTGTTTATGAAACCAAATTTTGCATCTTTATTTTATTGCAGAATAATAAAGTTCATTGCTTTCTGATTATCAAGAGTATATTTGTTTTTCAGTTCCGCCTTCGGAAAGGTATCTTTTTCACCATTCAAATTGACTACTTTATGCTAAAAACTGTCCCGTTTGCCGCGCGGCCAAATGAGCTGCGTGACGTCACTGTGAGGACTCGCTGTTTATAACTACAAACATGGCAGACACGGCGAGAAAGTTTCAGAGAAAGCTAAAAATAAGCGAGGAGGTGGAAGATATTGACATATGTGTGACTGGTGGCCTTGGTTTTCTTCCCGTATTTAACTTTATCCTATGCCAAAATACAATGGACTTTGAAGTTGAAAAAAGCAATAGTCAATGTCCACATTCTATACTCATTCACAGTTTGTACAAGTACAACTACAACACAACTACAAAAAGTACAAGAAATGACTCACCAAGAACTCAACGATAACTTTAATACTCCTGTACTTTTATGCTGAAGCCAGAACAGTGAATGGCAAAGAATACAATATAGGGTTTCTCTGGTTTCCTGTAGAAATTTGTTTAAGAGGATCCTGAATGTTCGTGAATGAAAAACGGACGATACTGAAAACTTGCAAAGAACCCAGATGCGGCGCCATATGTGGGTTTAAAAGTTTGGTGGTCTCTCTCTCTCTCGCCCTTGCTCCGAGGGTTTTTCTCCGGGTTCTCCGGTTTTCCTAGCCTCCCTCCGTAAAATTCCAATTCGATCTGTGGATTAATTAGCCGGGCCTTGGCTTTGATCACCCCCCATGGTTGTTTCAGGTCTCGTTAGAAATTCAGAGAGAATTTTGAACGTATAGTCGAACTGAGCCTCAAAAGCTACGCAACTCACTGCCATCAGAGCAGGAGTTAAACACTGTTCCTTGGGATGATGAAAATATCCTTCTTCAGACCACAGAATAAATAGCCAGTGTCAACGATGCAGTTGTTGTAGAAAATAGTCGGGAACCTCAACTCAGTCTCAGATTCTTTTTATAGAACAAGGAGAACCATATTTTATTTGTTAAGGATTGTGTTGCATTCTACAGTATTTCATTTTTTGTATTGAACTGTATTGTGCTTTATTCTATTGTATTTTTTTTGTAGAAATGCACGTCTTCCTACATGATCATATGAAGGGATTGTCACTTGCGAGTCCTCACAGTGCCGTCATTGTATGACAGATTCGGTTCCAGGCCCCGGACAGTTTTTAGCATAAAGTAGTCAATTTGAATGGCGAAAAAGAGACCTTTCCGAAGGCAGAACTGAAAAATAAATATACTCTTGATAATCAGAAAAGAATGAACTTTATTATTCTGCAATAAAATAAAGATGCAAAATTTGGTTTCATAAACACTTTAAGTACACGATATCTGATACGGGAAAACTGTATTAGTCACACAGTGCAGATACACGTACAGAGCTTGGGCTGCCTGTGAATACCCCCGCCGCGCGTAGGACATAATAACAATAAAGTCTAAAGAGCTGAAGGGTCCCTGCAGGGCTAGACTGCAGAATACCCTATCACGTAATCTACCTTACACATTGACAGTCAACGCGTAAACGCGTTGTCACGGTCAAACATATAAATGAAATTGAAAATGAAATAATGAAATAAAATTGTAAATTGACATAACGTCCATTATCAATCTTGCTATTATCTCTATATATTACTACCCGCTTCGTTCTACAACTTGAACAACCGCAGTCTACTCATTGACGCGATGACGCGTTGACATGATGAATAGTGTACTCTATATATTACTACCTTCGTTCTACAAGCAACCGCAGTCTACTCGTTGACGCAATGACGCGTTGACATGATGAATAAAGTGTACTCTATATATTACTACCTTCGTTCTACAAGTAACTGCAGTCTACTCGTTGACGCGATGACATGATGAATAAAGTGTTCTCTAAATGTATATATTACTACCTTCGTTCTACAAGCAACCGCAGTCTAGTCGTTGACGCGATGACGCGTTGACATGATGAATAAAGTGTACTCTATATATTACTACCTTCGTTCTACAAGCAACCGCAGTCTACTCGTTGACGCGATGACACGTTGACTCGACGTTACTCTCTTAACTCTCTACGTTCATTGTGTATTCCACACAAGTTGACGCGTTGACATTTCTAGGACATTTCTATAATACAGCTTGCTGTGGTGGGGTATTCTGCAGTCGTTCCCCCTGCAGTTTAGCCGTACATCGAGTTACATGTAATTCAACAAGACAACATCCTTCAGCATTATTTATAACTCACCAATGATTAAAAGTGCCCATAGTTCATCTGGAATTCGTTTCTTTGGCCTTGCAACTGTTTGAGAAAAGTTGACACGCTGAAGGTATGACCTTGCTATAACATTTCGTGTGTGTTCCTGTGAACATCTGGTGTGCAGAAAGGTCTTGGGTTGTGTCGTTACAGGAACAGTCAATATACGGTTACGCGCACAGCTAACACACCGTAAAGGGTTGGATAACATTCTTCTCAGTATGCAATTCATGTTTTAAATTTTACGTACAGTAACTTTACGATTTGTTCGGCGGCCATAGTTGTGCAGAGTAACCGCGCTTATTGAACATATTCGTTCCCAGTGCCTCCTCAACTTGCCGGGCGGCTACTAAGTCGTACCTGCGTGGGAACGAGGTTGATTGCGCGGGAAAATTCAACATGGCGGACAGACCTTGTGATATTCTGCCTTCATCATGTTCATAATCGTCTGATTGGAAGTCAGTGGATCATGATTGGGTGGAAGAGTACCTCAGTTGCTCTGAGTAACCTTGAAGAATTACTTATTTGCAAGATTTGGTATGTTAAAAACAGATATACAAAGACGAATGATTGAAAAGCATAGTACGATACATGTACTGATGTAGCCCGATAATAGGTGTAACTCTTATCTATTTTGTTCGCTGCAGTGGGAACTTAGTGAACGATCCGTGTTCGTTGGAAGCATGTGATCACTTCTTCTGTAGGTGAGTTCTAAATTGGAATAAGAAATAGAATTTGAAAAGGATTCTACATGTACATGTATTTCTGGTACAATGTAATAATACATGTACTGATGTAGTTGGATATGTACCGATCAATTCGAAACATCAACATCCCCGGTATACCCCGGGCATTTTACTCGTTTCCGTGACCGGGGAGTATACAGTCAAACCTGTATTAAGCAGTCATCCTCGGGGAATAGCCAACTGACCGCTTATTTATTAAAATACAGGTTCACCGCTTAATACAGGTTTCTCAAAATTACTCAAAATACATGGAAATAATCACAGCACACATGGTAATTGAGCACATAATGTGTAGTTCCAGAAAATATCCAGACCCCCCTTCTCCCCCCGCCCCCCCCCCCCCCCCCCCCCCCCAACCCCACGGAAGGGATTTGTTCTTTGACCCCTCCTCCCCCCTCCCCTCTGGAATTTCCAATTTTCTCCCATACAAACTCTGTAATTTTGTGATCCCTCTGACCCCCCACCCATCTGGAATTTCCAGTCCCTTCTGTGGGGGAGTATGGATATTTTCTGGAACTACACAATGTCCTTTATGTCAAAATGACATCTGCATTAAGAAACAGTAACAAGAAACTGAATTAGAGTAATGAATAAACATACAGAGTAAAACCACCTAACTTCCGACTAAACTTCTATTACATGTATATTCTAAACAGTTTTCCATTTCGTCATGGACCTAACATGAAAAAAAACTCAGTAATACTTGTTTGGGATTTATGACTTATGGCAATGTGATTATCCAAGTTTTTAAAAAGGCCAACAAATTCAGGAAAGGTTATCATATTTAGGGAAAACGCAGAGGCTATCAATATGGCCTAGAGGTCCCTTGCGAATATTGCTTTGAAGGAGACAGTTTTTCATGTACTTGGTTGAAAGAGACTTACAGACACTCGTGCGTTTGTGTTTTGATTTACCGACACACGTGCGTTGTGTTTTGATTTTTTCGCTCGCCGATTGGCTGAGGGAGTACAATAGCTGTCAAACTCAAACAGCGAGCGGAATTCATATTTTGTTACGTTCCCTGTACAGGTACGGTATTTTTGGTCCACCTGAAAACGAGCTATGCCCCCACTCACTCCTGTTAAGTTGCTATTTGTCTTTGCCAGACCGAGGCTATTTTGACGGTCGCACTTCCGCTGTCCAACTTTGTTGGCTGCCAACCTCGAAGGACTTGAAAATGGACGACAAATTGTTTGATTTCTCCAGACTGTGGTATCGCTGGATCTTAAAATTGGGGTAGGGATGAGTTCATTTATCATTCTATAGCCTGCCGTAGTTTGGAGTTATTTGGAGTGAGCGAAGTGTGATTTTCGTGGCAAAGATTACAGGTTATGCATCGTATATTTGTCGGTTGTCTCCAGCCTTTTCATTATATTAGGAGGTGAGGGAAAGAAGTTCGAAAAAAACAGCGGAAACGACCCTAGAAGAGCTCAGAGGTATGAATAACCACAACTGAAACATTGTAGGATGAAGTCGTGTATTTATTTGTCTAACATACATGTTTTGGAAGGATTTATAATATGAACTATTCAAGCGATATTTGTAAGCGTATAAATACACAAATCTTGAGATTGGGCTGCCTGTGGGAGTACTTTGTGTCCTTGGACATTATCTGTTCCTCAAAACTCAGTTTTCCTTGAGCTTTGCTCTCTGAGACTATTTGCTTCTCAGAACAGATAAATCAGTGGACAAATATCAGTGCATAATAAATTTATTTCAACACCACACATAGCTAAGTTATTGTTTACATACAGCTGTATGTAAACATACTAGTCTAAATCTATTTTTAAAGCAAACTCAACATGTGAGTTTTGGATGGGTGGGTGGGGGGGGGGGGGGGGGGGGTTCAGTCAGCATCTACATTGTAGTACAGATGTGCATGTGAATAAATAAACAAATAACAGCGATTGCACTTCAGTGCGATTTTGCAAGAATTTACACCATTTTGTTTTATCTCCCCATCATTATCTGTGTATTATCATCTCCTTAGCGCAGAATGTTAAAATCTCCCCTCTTGCATGAAAATATCAAAAGCAACTCCTGGATAATTAATACATGTACGAATATGCTGATGGCCCTTAGGTCAGTGGTTATCAGTGTGGAGTTATTTTTTTGCATTTAAAAAAATACTGTCTTGGGATTGAAACTGAGGAGTTATACTTTTCCTGGTCACTAATATTACCATGCATACACTGATTACTAGGAATTGTGTCCAGAGGGTTGTTGGAACTAAGTCCAAGTGTCCAGAATGTGGAGCTTTTTCTTGGATAAAGGATCTAAAAACCAATCGACAGCTGGCTAGCACAGTATCGCTGTGCATTGGGATAAGACATATAGTGAGGAAAAGGGATGACAATGAAAACCTCATATCAGGTTAGTACTGAAAGATCCTTGGTTTCTAAGACTACAATGTACATGTATATGTTGTAGGTTGTTTCTCAATTCAGGTTGTTTTTAAACAACCTAGGTTGTTTCTCATTTCTGATTATTTTTGAAACAACCTAGGTTATTTTAAAACAAACTAGGTCATTTTTAAAACAACCTAGGTTGTTTCTCATTTTTGGTCATTAATTTTTTGAAACAACCTAGGTCATTTTTATTTTTTTAAATTAGCTAGGTCATTTCGACATTTTTAGAGTCTTAAATGTTGGATTAAGAATTACATTTGTCTGTTATTTAGTGACTTAAACCTAAACACCCAAAATTATTGATTGTAGCTCTTAAAATACCCAAAGTGAGCAGCCCTTGTTGACGGTTAGGGTTTTTTTTTATGTAGGGTTAGGTTTTGGATTAATTAGTTGACAGGACTATTGAATAAGCATTATACTTGTCTGTTGTTTAGTAAGTTTAAGCTCAAAACACCCAAAATTATTGACTTCAAAGTAAGTGAGCAGCCCTTGTTGACGGTTAGGTTTTTTTTTAATGCAGGGTTAGGTTTTGGATTAATTAGTTCGGTAATAGTGTTAGGAATGAGTTTGCTTGGAGTGGAGTGTTAACTGGCTTTAATAAATCTGCTTGTTATTGGCACGTTCTGCATGGAAACTGGAAAGTGAAAACATAACTGTTAATAACGTTTTGAGTTATTTCTGTGTAAGTTCTCGATCATTTATCCATTTTTACGTCTTTTCGAAGTACGAGTGGAGCCGTAATAAAGTCAAGAAACAAAGTATTTTTTCTGGATTTAGCTTCCTTAATTCCCTTGAGTTGCTGCAGCTTTCACAAACTTTATCTGTGTTACAGTTTCGTCCCGGTTTATTAAATGTCGTCCATACAATGTTTTCGAAAGATGTTTCAAAGTCCGATTTTGTTAGTAGTACGCATGCGCACATAACGAGAGGGACTGGGTTGGAGA
The DNA here is from genome assembly GCA_030867875.1 of Actinernus sp. WN-2022. Taxonomy (NCBI): domain Eukaryota; kingdom Metazoa; phylum Cnidaria; class Anthozoa; order Actiniaria; family Actinernidae; genus Actinernus; species Actinernus sp. WN-2022. The sequence goes on from JAOWCC010000577.1 coordinate 123,769,858, forward strand.
TTAGTCACTTGGAGAATAAATGATGTGTTCAAATCAACATTACATGTAATTAGCGGTTTCGTGGCGCAGTGCGATAATCCACTGGATTAATATCTACCAGGCATTCCTCGTGATTCGGCGAAGTTAAGCCCGACCGGGCAAGGTTAGTAAGTGGATGGGTGACCGTCAAGGTAAGTGGTACAGTACAGTAAGGTGTGTCAGGGGGGACAAGGGGAAAATTGAGGGGCAGTGGGAAGGGAGGGGGAGGGGTGGGTTGTCGTGATTTTTTTTTTTTTTTTTTTTTTTTTTTTTTAGAATCATTAGAAACAACCTAGGTCATTTTAAAAACAACCTGAAATGAAAAACAACCTACAACATATATACAGTAGTATGTGTTCTTTGAATGGCAATAAAGTAAAAGTAAAGCAATTTTATCTAACATTGGTAACTTGTAACAGTGGTGAAACTGATAAACTTGAGGCTGACATGGGACCTACATGGGACCTACATGTACCTGTACATGTACAATTTTACGTCCTTATCCAAGGAGATGTGAAAGTCTAACCATTTTCAGTTCTTTATATACAACAAGATTGTTTCACAAAGACAGCACATTCTACTCATTTATTTTAAGACCCTGAATATTGGTCTGACAAGGGTTTGAACCCACGACCTCTGCATGACTGACCAGAGGTCAACCGCTTAATTAGCTGACCGGAATTAATTAAAAGGACTAGCTTGTCTGATTCTAATTGCCAACAGTACCTTTGAAGCTTACGTGTCCAGCCATGAGTGGGGCGAGGATTGCGGGCCGCATCTTTTTTGATATTTCAGATTTTGAAAGTAAAAATAGTTTGCCTCAAATTTGGGGGAGTGGCTTAATATATATGACATTTTTTTTTTGCAATGACCATAAAAAAGGCATGTACCAACGATATTAACTGTACAATACTGACAGAGCACAAGTGTCAGAAATTTTTTCTACTCAAGCTCTTCTTCTTCATTTTACAAAGAAAACTTGCTGTCCATTTGTTTGTCATCATCTCTCATAATGCCTGTATGTATTGTTAAAGGCCATAACTGGCCCTAACTTAGTCCTAAGCCCTTTTAAGTTTCAAATAAAGTACCATTCTACCATTGAGAATAAACTACTAAAAAAACACGCTCTCTAGTCCCCTTGATAATAATCCAAGATGGCAGACTCAGACTTGTGCTCATATAAGGTTCTGTGACTTTCTCTTGCACTTAAACAGAGTTCCTTTAAAATGTTGTTAGTTAATGGGGGAATAAAAACAAGAATTCTGGGGTGATTTTTAGAGAAATGTAGGAAGCTGAAAATTAATATACATTATTTACAAGTTCAATAACCAGTCTCGATCAGTTCTCTAAACTGCAAGAAAGCTAGAATAATAAGAGGACACTGCAGAGAAACAAGAGGGTGCTTGGAAAAATGAGTGCCCTTTTGTTTAGGCCTACATTTTGTAGCTAGAACATTGCTTTGAAATGTATATAATTATATATGTTGTAGTTTAAATAATACTTCAGGTTAAATTTATCCAAACTAGTTTATTTTTGTCCAAACTAGTTCATTTTTTTCAACCTACATGTAGTTTATTTTTGTCCAAACTACATGTAGTTCATTTTTTTCAACCTACAATGTAGTTTATTTTTGTCCAAACTACATGTAGGTTATTTTGGTTCAACCTAGTTTATTTTGACCAAACTAGGTATTCTTTTCAACCTAGGTTATTTTGTGTCCAACCTAGGTTATTTTTTCCCAAACAGTAATTTTTAGGGTTTTTTATATGTTGTTTAGTGACTTAAAAAACAAAAACAATTAGGGACTAGCTCTAAACACCCTAAATTAGTGAGCACCAGTTGTTGACAGTTAGGGTGTTTTTAAATCTATGGGTAGGGTTTGTATTAGTTCACAGGATCATTAAATAAGCATTATATTTATCTGTTGTTTAGTGACTTAGCAGTAAAAACAAAACAAAATTGGTGACTAGCTCTAAACACCCTAAGTAAGTGAGCACCAGTTGTTGACGGTTAGGGTGTTTTTAAATCTATGGGTAGGGTTTGTATTAGTGCAGAGGACCATTAAAGAGGCATTGTATTTATCTGTCGTTTAGTGACTTAGCCGTAAAAAATACTAGTGACTAGCTCTAAACACCCTAAATTAGTGACCAGCTCTAAAGACCTTAAATAAGTGAGCACCCGTTGTGGACGGTTAGGGTATTTTTAAATGTAAGGGTAGGGTTTGTTGTGGTTCAAAGGACCATTAAAGAAGTATTATATGTATCTGTTGTTTAATAGTGACTTTAAATAGCCATAAAGAAAAACACCCTAAATAAGTGAGTACCAGTTGTTGACGGTTAGGGTGTTTTTAAATGTTGGGGTAGGTAGGGTTTCTATTACATTAGTTCACAGGACCATTAAATAAGTATTATTTATCTGTTGTTTGGTGACTTAGCCATAAAAAAATAGTGTCTACATGTATATAGCTCTAAACACCCTAAAATAGTGAGCACCCATTCAAAAAAGAATAATTAGGTTGAATTAACAAAATAAACTAGGTTTAAAAAAATAAACTAGTTTATTATGATTCAGCCTAAGTTATTTTTTTCAACCTTGGCTAGTTTATTTTTTTCAACCTACTAGGTATTTTTTAACCTCGTTTATTTTGATTCAATCTAGTTTATTTCCTATTATGGGTTCAATCACAGTAGAATTTCTCTTTCCTTATTAATTATTGTATATCTGTGATGTCACAAATTAGCACTATAAACTACATATAATTTACAAACTGTTTCTTTATTGTCAGGAGTTAGAAGTTTGTTATTTGGAATTCATACTTCCATTTTGTTCTAGTCATAGCGTGTTATTCTATTTGGAAAGCTAAGTCTAACGAGTACGAGGTTTAGTCCAAGATCCTCTGAACTCATTAGTTTAAGATCTTGTTCGAAACTGTTTAGCTCTTTCGTAGAAGTCAGTGAGAAGTCTTCTTCCAGTTTGTAGGGACCTTACGCAACCAGGACGGCAACGTCTAAGACGACGGCATAAAACAACTGACCTTTAATTACAAAATACAATAACAGCACGTGAAAATGCACGCAGTCGCTTACATTTCAACCGTTGTCTGGAAAAACACAACGTGAAAACTCCAAAGTTTACGTTTACAAGAGAACGCAAACATAAGAAAGTAAATCACTCTGTTTATCGTTCGGCGTGAGCAAAACTTTATGCTTATCATATTTTTCGAAGACCTGGATGTGAAACGTAATTAAAAGCGAATAAAGGAACTAGTAAACACCAGAGGTCGGGAGAAAGCACTTCTCTACCTCCCGTCGTCACTGCCGTCGCCGTCCTGGTTGTGTAAGGTCCCTATTGTTAGCGTTGATTCGCTTTTATATTATTTAGCTGAGTGATTACTCTGTAAAAGTCGGTTTGGTTCACAGTTTGTTTCGAAGTACGAGTGGAGCCGTAAAGTAAACCTGATCATCCATAAACAATACATGTTTCTGAATTTAGCTTTCTTACTTCCTTTGAGTTTTCATAAAAGAATGCAGAGGCAACACAAACTTTGTCTGTAATTTCGTTCTGTGTTATCGTCCATGTTATATTTTTCAAAGTCCGATTTTGTTAGCAGTGCACATGCGTGAATACATAATTTGCATAAGACCTGACATTGTAGTTATATTAGTGATTTACAGGGCTCGAAATTAAAGGGAAAAAGGAGGCGTAATTTTACGCCCAGCTTAAAATTTTTAGCCGCAATTCTCCAAAATTTAGGCATAAATAATTGTGCATTAGTAGCTGAAATTTGTATGTCATATGAAAAGGGTAAAACAATTTTTTTTTATGTTGCAAATCATTTGCTTTTTTTGTAATAAACATTCGACTTTAAACTGATTGAGTTCAATATCGCTTTTTTAAACAAGACAGAGAAAGACAAAGGCATGGCAGCCTTTTTTCCATGCTGTCACACAAAGTTTCGCAGGAAGCCATGCAAGTGTTTAGGTGTAACGTACATGTCTAGGCTGAGAAAAAATCTAGGCGTATTTACGCCAGTATTGGGCGCAATTTTGAGCCCTGATTTAAATGACTACCACGTCATCGAATGTTTCTGTAGTAAAGTTCTGGTCTTCCAAGCCGATGGTTCAGGGTTCGAGTCTCGTCTGGGATGAAACAAAGTAGGTAATAATGATGTGAAATATTAATTAATGTAATGTAATGGTGGTAAGGGGGATCAGGGTGGGGTAGAAGGAAGATAGTGGGACAAAGGAAAGGGAAGGGAAGTTTCCTGGAAAGTAATAGCTTGACCCAATTGATTTCTGAACCGACACACCCGACCGAGCGGTATTCTACGATTTTGGATTTGGTTATTACTAATTGCCCAAACGAGTTTCAGCAATTCGGTACTCTCAGTTCCCCTGCCAACTGCGATCATTCTATTATTTTTGCTAAAATGAATATTCAATCTCGCAAATGTCATTCTTTTAAAAGGAATGTATGGGACTTTAACAATGTTGATTCCTCAGGTTTGAATAATGAACTTTTGCAGGTTGATTGGAATGTTTTTTTTAGAAGAAGAGACTGATATTAATAGTGTTTATGATGGGTGGCATGGGAAATTTCTTTCGATCGTTAAAAAGTACATTCATTTGAAATCAGTGACAATTAGAGCGAAGGACAAATCCTGGATGAATAGTAAAGTTCGTTCAGCCATTCGGAAGCGTGATTGTCTCTTGCGTCGTCACAATAAAATTTTATCTGCTGTATCATGGGATCGCTATCGCAAGCAGCGTAATTTTACAACTTCTCTTATACGGAGTGCTAAAAGATTGTTTTATGACAAAGTAAAGAGAGATTTGTCTGATCCGACTATTTGTTCTAAGAAGTGGTGGACTATCGCTAAGCGTTTATGTGGCAAAGAAAATCAATCCTCGATACCAGCAATTATTGAGAACGAAGTTGCTGTGACTGACCCCATTGAAAAAGCATCCATTTTTAATGACTATTTTGTGTCTCAATCCGAACTTTCCGGCGCTGATAAGCCTACGCCTATAATATCTCCATACCAAACCAATATTTTTATTTCGAATATATCTGCATCAAGGTTGGAAGTGCTCGAGTTATTGCAAGGTGTTGATACGTCCAAAGCATGCGGCCACGACGGAATCGGAAACAAAATTATTAAGTTATGTGCAGAAGGTTTCTATGTTTTTTTTACTCATTTTATTAACCTATCTTTCTCGCTTGGTCAGTTTCCAAATGTGTGGAAGTTAGCAAATGTAATTCCTTTGTTTAAATGTGATAATCGTCAGAAAAAGACCAACTACCGTCCAGTATCCTTGTTACCTTGTTTTTCAAAAATCTGTGAAAAAGTTGTTTTTGTTCGACTTTACAAGTTTTTGCTGGATATTGATTTCTTGTACAAGTTTCAGTCAGGTTTTAGACCAGGTGATTCAACAGTGAATCAATTGATTTATATTGTTCACCAAATTTACCTAGCTTTTGAAAGCGGTAAGGAGGTGCGGGCTGTTTTTCTAGATATCAGCAAGGCCTTTGATAGGGTGTGGCACTCTGGTTTGTTATGCAAATTGAAATCCATTGGCGTTCGTGATCCTTTGTTGAAATGGATAAAAAGTTATCTTCAGGAAAGACAGCAACGTGTTGTTATTGACGATCAATCTTCTGAATGGAGAAGGATTAATTCAGGAGTTCCACAGCGATCGGTCCTTGGACCTCTCCTGTTTTTAATATATATGAATGACATAACTGTTGGTCTAAATTCTTTTCCTTTTATTTATGCTGACGATACTACTCTCCTTGAAATTGTAGAAGATTCTGATATTTCGGCCGTCCGCCTCGGGGATGATCTGAGTAAGATTTCTAAATGGTCTGATGAGTGGCTTGTTACGTAACCATGAATCCTTCGAAAACTCGGAGTATTGTCTTTTCCTTAAAATGCGATAAGCCTGTACATCCTACCTTGACATTTAATGGTAAACATATAGAAGAGGTTGAAGATCACAAACATCTAGGATTAACCTTACAAAGCAATATGTCTTGGCGGAGTCACATTTTGAGCATTTTTGAAAGGGCATCTAAACAGTTGAATATGTTAAAGTCTTTGAAGTACAAGGTTGACAGGTCAACCTTAGCTTGCTTATATAAAAGCTTAATTCGCCCCTTAATGGAATATGGAGATATAATCTGGAGTAATTGTAGTGATGTAGATGCTAATCTAATAGAGAGTGTCCAATATGAGGCTGCTAGGGTTGTAACCGGAGCAATTAAGGGTACAAGTGCTACAAGCCTGAGAGAAGAGCTTACATGTACTTGGGAGAGTTTAAGTGTAAGGAGGAAAATGCATAAGTTAATACATTTTTATAAAATTGTAAATGGATTAGTTCCCATATACTTACGA